>OY288282.1:87314756-88514756 GCA_958450335.1 Hibiscus tridactylites | reverse complement strand
TCAGTGCACAAAATGTGCCTGTCGTTAACCATGACGATTATTCTAGCGTGGTGACGCTTGATATTTGTGGCACATTGGTGCTTATTCTTTCTTTGTAGGTCAAGCAAAGTTGGCATTTGCGATGTGACGCGGTGGCGTTTGCTATGTGAGGCGCATTGGTGCCCGTTTACAATTGGCTTAGAGGTGCCCAAATTGCAGTTGAAAGCATGTGATGTTGCTATCTGTAACGCGTTATTGTTTGTGATTCAAAGCGCAAAGGTGCTCAGTTGGGTTTCCGTGCCGGCGCTCTCATGTGGGGAGCAGTATGGACGGGTCGACAGGGGTATGTGTGTTCCGTGCCGGTGCTCCCTTGTCACCAAAGAGGGATAGTCTGTATCCCATGGTGTCTACTGGTAATAATGGTGGATAGAGTGTGGTGCTCGATAAGTGTTTTCTACCTTCCTTCAGGTAAAGAGGGGAGGTACTACATAGTTGCAAGACCTCGGTCTAAAACGTGAAGGTAAAGCTGGAGGTGGCTTTGGTTAGTTACTATAATTACAAAAGGTCCGGTGGCCAAGGTTCTGGAGTCCGGGCCCTCAAGGGGTGCGGTTTTTACCCGTCAGCGAAAAGTGAAAGGTATGATAAGACTCGTTTCTTATACGAGGGCAAGGGGTAAGAACTCCTACGTTTTCCGAACCATCTTTTACAGTGGTTGAGCGATGGAGGTGATCCTACAACAAAGTCATGAGTATGCCCTCTAATGCTAGTGGGCAGTTTGTGTGCAAGCGTGCGCAACGGGAATCATAAGAGAATCGGTTAGGTTGAAGGATGGAATGGGAGAGGAGCTGTGAGCTATGTGGAAATTTCCTCCACCTCTGGTCATTCCTCTAATCACTATAATCTTTTTAGAGACCAGAAAGAATATGTTGGGAATGGCAGTTCAAGACATGATATCTATAGAGAGAGATGGTATTTTGGCATGGCGAAGGCCATATGAGTCTTGATGACCTTGTCCCGGAAAAGGTCGGGGAATGCCTTCTTGGAAAAGGGAGGGTACGGTTCGTAGAGCAAACCACTCTAGTGAGAGCAACAAGTGGAGTGCAACTGAGTTATCGTTGTCAATAACTTAATAGACCGCCCAAGAAGTTCTATTGTGGGGTGCGGCTTAGTGTAATTGGGTAATGAAGGAGTACCTATAGAGTGCTTTCCCTCGGAATGGTTAAGCAAGCGATGTCTATGTTGGACACGAGACTCACAATTCCGATGGAGGGTGTTGGTTGGTTTAATACCAGAAAGGCTGTCGGCAAAGGCGTGGAAATTGGGTTACAAGATTAACCACTCGGGGTGGTGAAAGTCAATGGAACAGTTGGTTCAGTCGGTGGTATGAATCGCGGGGATTCTTCAAGACAAGACTTGTTTTCAAGTGGGAATGACGACCTTCCTCTTCCGGTGGGGAGACATGCCTTCCATGATGACCCTTCTCTAGCTTTGGGGTAGGCATCAGGTTCACAAAGTGTTACTGAGATGTTGAGCCGGATTGTTCGAGAGAGGAACAATGTTGCTACCTCTTAAATGGTCAATGGGTTGTCAAGAAGATGTTTGAACGTGAGAATTACCAGGTTCGCGAGTGCATGAGTCAGTTCAGTGAGTTGAGAAGGGAGAGGCACCGAAGCTATCGCTTTTACCCCTCAAAGAAACAGGGTGGCTAAGTCGTTGACAGAAATGCCTTTCAGAGTTGGACGCGTTGAAGCGTGCACTTTCCTTGTGGGAGCTAGACGAAGAGCCCCTATTGTGCTGTAAGTTAAAATATGATTTCATTATTATATAATTGAACTAACCAATGTTATGGTCAGTTTTCTTGTTGTGAGTTGTTGAGACAGGTGTTTCACTGTCAAAAACTTTCTGGGAACTTTATGGCAATCTTTTGAGAACCCGACGACACTATGTGTGGGTTCTTTAGAGAAGGATTGATGGACATGTTACGGGTTGCGGGTGCCTTATTGCGTTACCACAAGGAGCGGTATTACACAAGTATTACGCCCTGATTTTTAGAAAATGTGGTCGAGGAGGACAAACTGTCGGTGGACAAGTCTGATTGCTTTAGCTTGATGGCTTGTTAATGGGTTTGGCTCAGCCGAAAACCCTTATGCGACTAGTTGGAGTCCCTGCACGGGAGACGGGTGGCAAAAAAAAATCATTGTATGTGGAGCGCTATACGAGTATGTCAAGGAGATCGAGAGCGGGTCAGTGGTACTTGACCCATAATCCCTTTCTGGGATAAATGAATCAGAGTTTGAGAAATGAGACATGCTGCGTGCATGGTGGAATGGTTGTGATCGACGCTGGGTTCATTGTGGAATGGATATGTTTGACGTTGTGTGTTTAGTGGTGAACAACAAGAAGCAGCGGTGCTTAATCTGTCTTCTTTAGCGCGATGGCGCAATGGGACTTGGGGACACAATGGTGCTCACTCTATAGTGGCATGAGAGTGCTTATATGGGTTTCAGAATACGGTGGTGTTTTCAGAGGAAACTGAGAAAGTCGCGGTGGCTTCCCAATCATCTAGAGAAATTAGTGTGTGTGGGTTGTGCTTACCATACAGCTCATTCTATGTGTCGATGTGGACATCGACAAATAAGTTGTGAAGGATGGCCAGAGTTTGGGCTCGTAAAGCTGGGTGACATAAAGCTAGTAGCATAAGGCTGGATGACGTTGAAACAGTGGACAAACAGCGAAAGCGAAGGCAAGTAAGAGCCAGAGCCTCACAGACAGATGCTAATGCCTGATGAGAAAAGGCGGGGTATTCCTTGGGGGTGTTCCAGTATCACATGAGAGGTGCATACAAAGACACACCAAGGGTTGGTGGTGGCACAAGACGACGTGCACCAACCAGGTATCACACTAGACTGGTGGGAATATGTTTATCACTGATGTATCTGCTTGTATATCTTGTAGTACAGGGAATACAAGTAGAGGCAAAGAGGAAAAAGTACTTTTAGATACGATGATGCCAAACCGGAGATCTTACATCATTAAGCGACATAAAGCTCGTAGGTGCGCGTTAGTAAGTGGCGCAAACACATGGTGTGGCCTTGTGAGAAGGCTATGCGTTCCTTGTGACCCTGTAAGGATCACATGAGGGAATGCATCAAGTGATGCAACAGGAGTGGTCATTAAACAACGCGTTGCGTGATAGTCAGGTATCATATGAAACTTGTGTGAATTTGTTATCACTGACGTATTCGTTTATATGTCTGGTAGCACAGGAAATATTGAGAAAGTCTCACGGACAAAGTACATCTATATATGATGGTGACAACTAGTGTTCCTTTGGATCATCAGACAATTGAATGCAACTGAATCATGTGCTTACGCGCTTTTCTAGTGGCTTTATGGAGACCCATTACAGTTCGAGGGTCTCACTATGTAGTGAAACATAGTTGGCAAAGGTGTTCTGGGTGGAGGAGCAGATCATTGCGTGAAGAGGCATAATACACTCGAATATTGCCAAGATGGTTGGTAAGATCATGGGGCACAAGAGACTACAAGGCACATGTTCAAGTGGGTTAGTGGTTCGTTATGTCTGTCTTGCTCAAGACATAATCAGATCAAGAGTGTGGGAGCATGGGTTGCTCAAGTCAGAGTAAGAGTGTGGGAACATATAGGGATGGCAACGGGGCGGGGCGGGGCGGGTTTTTGGCCGCCCCGAACCCGCCCCGACCTATAAGATACTATACCCGACCCCGCCCCGCCCCGAATTAAAATATTAATTTACCCGCCCCGACCCGCCCCGATACAATAACCCTTAAACCCGACCCCGCCCCGACCCGCCCCGAAAAATTAAAAAAAAATTAATCTTCGTCGACGGTAAATGTTAGATTCGATCAATCTTTCACCACAATCACAAATTATGATTTCAAAGGACTTCAAACTTATATAAGAAAATAAAATAAAACTAATTTTAAATTATCACGTGTTAAACTACATATTTAAAAGAATAAACTTGAATCATTGACCGTTAGAATCGAATATATTAAAACTTGAACAACATCTAAACAAATTTTACAAAATGTACGAACCAAAACAAAAACAAAAAACAACTTTAAAACACATAAAAATGTTTAAATATAATGATATTTTTTATAAATATAATAAAAATATATATAAAAATATAAAAATATACCGGGGCGGGGCGGGGCGGGGAATTTCTATCAAATACCCGAACCCGCCCCGCCCCGACTTCAAGCTTTTCTCGCCCCGCCCCGATCCCCGAAATTTTAGTAAAAATACCCGGCCGGGTCGGGTCGGGGCACCTCGGGTCGGGTCGGGGCCGGGTATTTTTGCCATCCCTAGGAACATAGGTCCGACGTTCGAGAGTGAGAGTGGAAACATGACGCATTGGGTTCATGATGGGTCTTGATGGTCACATGTGGGCAACTTGGTCATGAAGAGATAGAGGGAATACATGCTCGGGGCTGAGTTCATTCTCTTAGAAGCATAGATGTTGGGACTGTAGAGGCGTTAGAGTTCCGCCAAAGATCCAGACCGAGCCACCACAGAAGTCCAAATCGAATCATCAAGTAATGAATAGCCGACGCAACATCGATGAGGACATCGATCATAGGGAGTGTGGGAGAATGTCGGGACCATCCCTTATCACAGTGCATCGATAATGGCATCAATAGAGGAAGTGCGGGAGAATGTCAAGACCATCCGGTAGTACAGCACATCGATGAGGACATCGATTATAGAGAGTGTGGGAGGATGTCGCGGTCGGCTCTGCTTGTGTTGCGATCCGACCGAGACAAGCCTATCGAGGACCGAGCGGATGCGGGCCGAGTGATGATTCAGGCAAGCCCTAAGGAGCTATCAAGGCCAGGATGCGAGTTAGGTGCTTTACGAAGGCAAGGAGGGCTCTGTTCAGAAAGGTGTCCCCGTTTCGAGCATTCCAACGTCTACTGAGAGCATTCCTGGTAAGTTTTATTAGCTCTTTAGGGGGAAGCGATCGGGTGTTAGGTCTCCACCCTCCCCCTCGCCATAGGCTAGCAGCCGAGCGGCCATGGTGTAAGTGACCCTCTCCTGGGCTCGAGTGGGGCCTAGGTGTGCGGGCATCGGGGCCAAGCGGATGGCACGATGTCTCCCTCGGGTGCTGCTCGAGGGACGGTTTGGGGCCGGAGGGCCCCATATCGCGCCCTGTCCGGAACCCGGGGGTTGGCTACTAGCATTCGCTAGGCCCTGCGGGATTCCATAGTGGATTGGCGTGTGGCTATATGGACTATGAGACGACGCTTCCGTGAAAAGACCGTGGGAATTGGATCGAGTAAAGGCTGACTCGACTAGGATGTGTTCCTTTTCGAGTGCCGCACGGCATGCCGATCGGGCTGGGACGGCATGACCGTGACACTGTGCAGGGTAACATGACTATATATATTTGGGTGAATTTCAACATTTTTTTATTTAATGGTCGTTTGATATTCATCTTCGAAAATTTACATATGATTAAAATATAACTCATAATATATTTTTAAATAAAATTAATATATGTTCAAATGTTTCCAAGAAACAACCAATCCTATCGTGCCATGTCACCTTGCCATGTTCCCATGACGCTGACGCCCACATGACCTAACCATGTTCCCACGTGACCCACCAAATCCACTCTCCGGTCTCAACCCAGTTTCTACGACTGAGGTCTCGAGTGTCTCGACTCTTGACTCTTGAGGACGCTATGCTTTGAAGATGGTCCTACTAGAGTTTAACTTGTCAAGGTCAAAACTTGACCTTTGAAACATGGATTAATGCACCACATCAACACGAGTATTTCGCATTTTAGATCTGATTAAATGCATATATTCAAAAAGTAATCACAATTAAATAGTTACTGCGAATTAATTCAATTATTAAATATTATTAACATTCTAAAATTTAAAATTTTAGTCTCATTAATAATCTAATAGTCAGTGGCGGATGTACATATAACATAGGGTGGGCCCGTGCCCACCCTGAACTTTTTAAAGTTCACACATTTGCCTTCGATTTTCTTATTATTTTTTGAATTAGTTCTTAAATTTTTGTAATATTTGTGATTTGTGCTCACCCTAAAATTTTGAAATTTTATATGTGCCCACTCTCAATTACATTTCTGGATCCGCCACTATATGGTTGATATATAAATATTACTTTTATTCAAATGACTGGTTCGTAAAGATCTTATGGAACTATAAGGAGAGAACTATTTGCCCTCTCACTCTCGAACATTTATAATTTATCCTTCAACTTTAAATTCTGATTCGTCCTTGTTTAACGATGAGACTGTGTGAGGAGTGTGGATGGAGCATGCATGTGCATATTATGAAAGCATTCAGTAGCGTAGTAACGAAACAAAGATGATGTACTAGTAACTGGGGATTGGGGGAACGCTCAAGCTAGGCCTTCACGCTTGCTTCCCACTCGCCGGTCATCCCATAAATGCCCCCACCCACACACCCCGCTATGAAAGAATTAGTTGGGTGTCGGTCTCGAAATTTGGGGGGAAATAAAGGGATAAGGTTTGAAAATTATGCAAAAAAGGACAAGTGAAAATTATGGGTAAAATAATAATGTTGGGATTACCAAAAAATTGGGGGACCCATGAAATGTTGGCGATAAAAGTTAAGACTGGAATTTGATCCAAGACACTTTAGGTCATTATATTTTGGTGTCTTTAAGGTTTAAATTTTCATCGTAAACTACTATAAAAAAAATTATCATAAACTTTATAGTTTATACCGAAGACAACATTAGTCAAACGCTAAATGTATGTGTAAAGAAACTCCTATGTAGTTCAATTCAATTATAACCATCAAAATTCAATTATAACTTTATACCTCGATAAGAACGTTTTGTTTACATTACTGCGTATGTTTAATTTAATGGTTGACTATTTTTTTAAGTACGGTTGAAATTTATTATAGAAATGATCTATTCAATCCAATATATTTTATCCATAATATTAAAATTCGAATCATCAACTAGTTAGAGATAGATAATAGTGCTTCTTTTTATAAAATTAATTAAATTAGATTGTTTAAATTGTTTTTTAGAATGTTGGTTTTTTTGCAAATCTGCATTGGCTGAATTGACTCAAACGTCACAAACATCCACGATTCATTTTATTAGTTGAAATTAAATTTAATGGCTATGGACAGGGTCGGAGCTCCCTTAAGGCCCAAAGGGTCTCCGTCTCTCTCTGATTATAAAATTTTATCTCAAATGAATAAGGTTTTGTTCGTATTCGTATATTTATATTCGAACGTGTTCATGTTCTACTCGTTTAAACTTTTAAAATCATGTTTATGTTTGTTTATTTGTCTTTGATGGTGTTTGTGTTAGCGTGTTTAACGTTCATGAACATATCCGTGTAATGTTCGCGAACATTTTCATTTATATGACCGATAACATGTTCATTCGCCTAATGGTAGAATTACACTATTAGTCTTTAAGTTCATTAAGCTTCACAGTTTGAACTCGAAAGTTCATCACATATTCAATTTAGTCCATACATTCAACAATATTTTCAAAATAAAATATAAAAAAAATAAAAGGAGAAGGAAAACCAAGTAAATGAACTTTTAAACGAGCTTCTTCGTGAACATAAATGAACGAAATACACCTATATTCATGTTCATTCGTTTCTTAAACGGACATAAAATTTTTTGTTCATACTCGTTTATTTAGCTTAATAAACGAACATTATAGGAACAGATCACTAACATTTGTCTAACACTTTGTTCACTTACACCTCTAAATTGAACTAAAGAAGAATGACCATGTATCCTCAAAATTTTCGATCCAATAACAATTTAGGTCCTTATACATTTAAATATTTGTCAAATTAAGCATTGCCTCATGAATTTTAAGTTTAAATACGTAATAAGCTCTTACATTTTTAAAATTTATTATTTTAACCCCTGCCAATATTCGATCTTAGGTCCGCCCTTGACGATAGAAAAAAAATGTAGAGTATGTAAGTTTTAGTTCGGCCGTTTATTAATCTTTACTTAATTAATTAATGTGACTATTTTTTGGATCATGGGTTTGGTGGATCAACTACCAGAAAAAATAACAATATCTGGAACAAAAATTTTCAATTTATTAGGTGTCTTAGTTGCAATTTAAATGATCATTTTTACAGCTATTTTTTTTTTAATATAATAAGAAATCTCCAAAATTAAAAACAAAAATAAGAAAAAGGACAAAACAAGTTGGATCTGTGATTTTTATGACGGTTGCCTTTTGTTAAACCAAAGCTATAAGCTAACGAACAAAATCAAAAGGAAGAAAAGGAAAAATAAAATTCTGTTAGCGCCGTCACCAGAAAAACGGCGAGTTTGGAAATCAGGAGACTCTAGTGAATGCCACGTCAACAATCCGTGAGGTTCTGCAGTTAGTATCTAGGGAGGCTTTGGATGGACAAAAGGAAATTCCGTCGGTGACGGGATGAGGTCGTCAGGTCACCCAGACAGACCGTCCACCAAATCAAAGTCCAGCAAGGCAGGGCCTTCTAATTTTGCCAGCCTTAACCCAGCTGTTATGGGTCCCACATTCAGGGGCCCTTATTTCCCCCCGAGATTGAACTCTTTTTCTCCTCAATTTATCATATCGGTATCTTTTTGGATATAATAATTTTTATTTTATTTTACCAACTAAATCTCTAAAAACATATTTCAAAGTTATTATTTTGTTTTTTATTTTATTAGATTGAAAATTTGTAAATTATATTTTTTTTTTTGAATATGCTGGTGCGATGCAAGGGTAGCATCTGTTCAACTTTCTTAGTTTTTTCAAAGACGGCACACACAGCATGACATAACTGGTGCTCGAACCCGGGTCCCAAGGGATGATAAACATCTACCTTTGCCACCAGGACACAAGGGGATGAACAAAATTTGTAAATTATGTTATGTTCGAACACCACAATTTAATTCTATAAAATATTATCATTATTTATATATGAAAGTATAGTTCCTTAGATATTACGTTTTAATTATGTGTTATGTTTGATAAAAAAAATATAGTTATATAATTGAAAATTTTAATATCAAAATAAGTGTTGAAATTATCGCATTTTTTTCTTTTTAAATGCTTAAACTATTTTTTGCCCTACTTAGATATCTATATTATATATATATATATATATATATAGATGTTTAATTTTTCCCCTATTTAAGTGTCCATATTATCATTTTGTGGTAAATTTGATACACAAAAAAGTTTAAGCACGTAAAAGAAAAAAAACATGGTAATTTGAACGCTTATTTTAACATTAACCTTCAAAAAATTTAAAATTATATCCTCCAATTGATTGAGTGGTCAAGATACTAATTTATTTTATTAAATTCAAATCTAATATTTAGCTTGAGAATATAAACATTTCTCCACTTAACATTTTTTTTAAATTATACTATTAATTAGAAAATTCGAGAGTACAATAATTGAAACTCTATTTTTCATTTTCCCGCGAAAATTCATTGTTGGCTTTTTCTTATCCTACCTATTTCCATTTTCCCGGGAGAAGAAACAAACCAAAGCCGACCAATGCAAAGCCAAAAAACACACCACCAAACATGCTACTATTTCTATAACAAAACACTACTGAAGTTCCTAAAGACACAGACAAAGGAAGCGAAACATTATAAGAGGCGGTTTGCTCATTGCTGTAGAGCCGACTTCGAGACTTCCACAGTTCAACCCACAGCTTAGATGTTTACGAAGCTCTTCACTGTCTACGTCGTTTATTTCGAGCTACCTCCTTTCTTTTAAAAAACTACCACCCACAATTCTCTCAAAACAGCCGGAAATAAGGCTAATTCGTACGATGGATCCATGCCCATTTGTTCGTTTGATCGTCGAATCATTGGCTCTGAAACTCCCACAAGCCACTAAACCAGCCGGTTCCGGCGTTTACCCGACGACGACGCCGTGTTTCTGCAAGTTGAGACTCAAAAACTTCCCGTCCCAAACGGCTTTGTTACCTCTCAGCAACAGCTCCGGCGATTCCCCGCCCGAATCCTCAACTTCCGCCGCCGGTTTCCACCTCGACACCCTAACTCTCCGGCGTGTATCCGGCAAGCCCGTGACGCTGCGTATCGAAGTCTATACTGGGCGAATGGGCCACACGTGTGGTGTCCGTTCCGGGAAGCTGGTGGGTCGTGTTCAGGTCACTATGGACTTAGGTGTGTCACAAACCAGGCCCAAGGTATTCCAAAACGGGTGGATGAAACTGGGTAACGAAACGGAAAAACCAACCGCTAAGCTCCACTTAACGGTCAAGGCTGAACCAGATCCCCGGTTCGTCTTCCATTTCGGCGGAGAACCGGAATGTAGCCCCGTCGTGTTTCAAATTCAAGGCAACATTAGACAACCCGTGTTCAGTTGCAAGTTCAGCGCCGAACGTTCAAGATCTCGGTAAGTCCCTCTGTTTCCTTTTTCACTTTCAATACGGTGCATTTCCAGTGAGTTTCACACTTTCACTGGATGCCAAAAGCGAGTCTAAATGCAGTCTCCGCCACTGTTGGGCACATGGGATTATTGCTTTTTCTTAGTAATTGGAGTAGACACAACTGGACCTTGTCTTTTGCTCTGTTTCATTTGAGTACAGGTTAGCTGTGGCCTGTGGCATTGTCCATTTTTTTGAAATATTGACTTTAATTGAAGCTTTACTGGATGGAATTCCATGAAAATGAAAGAATCTATGCAGGGACGTACCAATGACTTTAGATTAGGGGCAAACCTATAAATTTTTAGAGGGGTCGAACTTATAAAAGTTTAGGGGGCGAAAATAGATTTTTAATAGAAAATACATAGAAAAATTCTATATTTTTTCTAAATCATATATGATTTTAAAAATTTTAGGGGGTCGGTTGCCTCCACTCGTACCTTCCGGTCCATCCCTGGATCTATGGATTAGTTGACCTGACCTCTAGAGTCTAAGGTCTAAACATGATATTTGCTCAAGCAAAAGGAGAAATTTACAAGTTCAACTATCATTGCAGTCATCAAAATTTCTTAGAAATGATACACTAGAGAATAAAATCTCTTGTTGTGGAATAATATCTCTTGGTCTCATGTTTAGTTAATGTCAAACAGACAATTTCCTTTCCAAATCTCCCAAACTGTCACCTTTGATTCTCTCCCATGTGCATGAAATTTTTTTATTTTGATGGAAATGGAATCATGTTAGTTTAATTAGCGTTTTTCTAAACAATCTCGGTATCGATTGCTTACTTTTTTACCTCACCAGGTCCCTCCCGCCTGATTTTAGCAACAAGAATAGAGGATGGATGAGAACATTCTCAGGAGAAAAGGAAAGGCAAGGAAGGGAAAGGAAGGGATGGATGATAATGGTACATGATCTCTCAGGCTCTCCCGTTGCAGCTGCTTCAATGATCACTCCATTTGTACCCTCCCCAGGCTCGGACCGTGTTTCCAGATCAAACCCCGGTGCATGGCTAATTCTCCGCCCCAACGGCGTCTCCGTCAGCAGCTGGAAACCTTGGGGTCGTCTCGAAGCATGGCGTGAACGGGGTCCTATCGATGGCTTAGGCTACAAGTTTGAACTTGTCACCGGAAACGGCCCAAACAATGGCATCCCTATTGCTGAAGCTACAATGAGTTGCAAAAAGGGTGGCCAATTTTGCATAGATAGGAGAGTATCAAGAGACTCTTCTGCATTGAGTTTAAGGTCACCCGTCAAAGGATTCGTGATGGGGGCGACCGTCGAAGGTGAAGGAAAAATTAGCAAGCCTGTGGTACAAGTTGGGATGCAACATGTGACATGTATGGCTGATGCCGCATTGTTTATTGCACTTTCAGCCGCCATTGATCTTAGCATGGATGCTTGCCAACTTTTCTCGCGTAAACTCAGGAAGGAGCTTTGCCATGATCAGGACACGATTCTTTCTCTTTAAACCCTATTTCACTGCAAAAACTCCCTTCTCTCCGCCCTTGATTATTTAGTTTTTTCACCATATTTTTTTCCAAGATTTCTTTTGCACGGGTTGTGCCCGTTGATCATCCGGTTTCGAAGAGGCTCTTCTTCGGTTGATAACATCGATCTTTACGTATGATTCACTCAGTTTTTGATCGTTTGAGTTATTTTCTTTCAACACAAAATACAGTGGACAGTTCTTTGATTTAGTGTTGGGTTCATACGTACCTTACAGACTGAAATTGTATAGACAAAATAATTCAATTGTTCCATTTTTTTTACCTTTCCATTCTTTACTTTCATCAACAGCTTTTGTTCATAATATGGAAACCGATCTGAGGCATACACGTAGAAGAGTTAAATAAAATAATGACAGGGGAGGGAGATAATGACAGGGGAGGGAGTAGGCCTGTAAACGAACTGAACGAACACGAACGAGGGTGTGTTCATTTCGTTCATTTAATTTTAACCGAACAAATGAACGAACACGAATATAAACGAACACAAAATTTCTTGTTCGTGTTCGTTCATTAAGGAATGTACCTTGTTTATGTTCGTTCGTTTAAATGATAAACGAACACAAATGAACATAACGAATACTGTAACACCCGTGTTTTGGGGTTAGGAGTTATCCGGGTTTATAGTTCGAGTCAATAAAATTAAATTAAAACAAATCAACCTAAAAGGTGGTGTAATTAAACTTTAATAAAAAAGGAAGGGCTTATGTTGTAATTTGCCCAAAAGCTTTTAAAAAAGATGACAACTTTCAAATTGTCATCTTCTTCCCCTTTTCATTTTATATCCAACGTGAGATACCTCCCCCCCATTCCCCAAACTCTCTCAATTTTCAAGCTCTAATTTCATTCGATTTCTTCATCAATTCAAGGGGCTTTTGAAAGGTAATCACATATTTAAACTCTCCTTTCCATTTCCTATTCATACATGGTCTTAGATTTTAAAAATATGAACTTTTGAAAATTAGGGTTTATATCAAGTTTGGATTTTTAAGGGGGTTTTTCAATTGGTTTTGATAAATTGAGTTGGGGCTTTAGTTAATCATGTTAAAAGGGGTAACATATATCAATTTGGTTGAATTTTGATGAATTTCCGAAGTGGGTTCTTAGACCCATTTTTAAGGTGTCAAAAAGTTGATTTTTGGTGGGTTTTAGGGTGTAATTAGAGGGCTGATGATATATGTATACTAAGTTGGGACTATTTAAATGTCATTTGGGTGTTTAAAAACATGATTTTCTGCTGGGTAAAATGTGAGTACGAAAATGGGGTTTTGGAGGGTTTTAGGTGAGTTTTGGGGTTGTTTAAGGTGGGAATTGATAGCCCAATGGTAGTACTATGACTAGGGATTGATTTAGGATTATTTGTGAGTGCAATGGATGTTGGAAACATGGATTTTGGAAGAAGTATTGAGGCTGTCCGAAATTACTAAGTTTGAGGTTTGGTCATGACTTGAAATGTTGGGTTTGATATTTGAATTTGTATTCCGGGTTGGTATTTTGAGGTTGGGCTAATTTGAGGTTGTTTGCATTGTATGGAGGTTGTTTAGAAGCAAGAATTTGGGTCGGCGAAGCATCAGGAAGGAATCTGGAAACTTGAAGGTGATGTTTGCTTGGTAGTTGAGCTTGGAGGTAGAGGTGAGTGATTAATATTTTTAAATTAGTTTTTAAGTGGTTGGTTCAAGCATGTGAACTAGGTTGGGATTGGTAGACCCACCTAGAGTTAGGATTAGGGTGGTATCCTAATCCTAAGCTTTAGTTAGAGACCTTGGATGCACTTTTTAATTGTTGTTATGCCTCATGATGACTATGTATAATGAGATATACATGTATGTGGAAGTATGGCCTAATACATTGATTACATGTATGTTGATGACAAATATAATGTGAATATATGATGTGGTAATTGCTTGGATGATATACATGTGATGTTGGTTTGTGAAATGAGGCCGTGTTGTGGATTGCATGATTTTGGAGAATTATGGTGAGTACGTGCTAGGCACGGAATTTATATTGAATTTGATATTGTAAAAAGTTGTGTAGTTTGATTTATATTGGCACTAGTATGCTTGGGTACAATGATCGATCATTAGGATGAGTGTGCACACAAATTGAGTCAAAACGTACGTGGCCTTGGTGGCGTTAAGGCACCAAGGAGGAGTACGGTGATGTAATATTCCACCGAAAGCTTTTATATATTTCTACGTGATGATGAGTGGAATCCCATCCGTAGGACATGTGGCGATGAGTGGAATCCCGCACATGCAAGGACCGGTGATGAGTGGAATCCCATCGAGGTAATGTTGTTGTTGGAAATGCGTTCCAACGGGTTATCCGCGTATTCGGGTCATAGCTAGGTGCCAATATGAGGTTGTATGAGTATACCAATATGAGATTATGTATATATGCTTATATGATGCGAAATGAGATGCCCTTTATGAATTGATATATGATGTGGTTAATGCTTTGAGTTATGCATCTTGGTACGTTGAGCTTATGGGTTGTTGAGCATGGCATAATGTTGATTATATGTTCATGTATCATGTTCATTTTGGCCTTGCGGACCGGAGGTAAGAACATGCATTTCATTATGGAAATTGCTCGTGCTTGGACCCTGCATTGTCGAAGGTTTGTTTTATGAGCTTACCCTCACTAAGCTTTTATGCTTACGCTCTCTTTTGTTCGACAATGCAGATAATTAGCTTGTGGGTGGCAAGGGCAAGGAAAAGTCTCCAAGTGTTGCTTTTGGTGAGCTCAAAGTATGATTTATAAATTGAAAGATTGTAATAGTAAAGCAATGAGATAAGTGTTGTTGTTTTAGATGCCTTGATGTGTGTTGATTTGGTTTGGCTCTTGGATGCCTTGTTTAATTTGTAAATATCACTTATGATGCATGCCTTGATGATTGCTTGAGTGATGTACGCTTTGTGGGTGTTTAAATTGCTTGAAGGCATGTAAACCTTTATGTGACGAATGGTGCTTTTGTTTATCAATGTTTCAAGCATGCTTGTATGAAAGGCTCTTAATGTATAATTTACCATGTATGTATGATCGTTCATATTCATGCCTTAAGTATGTTTGAGTATGTTGGGGTACGTTTAATCTAGGACGTATGCCTCTAGACTTGGGTTGTTGGTGTGGTGTGCCTTTAGCCCTTTTTAAGCTCTTATGTATGGCTATGTATGATCTTGAGGTGTTTTTACCATAGGAAGTCATTAGAATTAAGCAATATATGCTCCCCTGCACCTAGGTTTCGAAACTATGGGTAAAGTTTCGAAACCGTTGCAAATTTTGGGATTCCAAGACATTCTGCCAACCAAAGTTTCGAAACCTTTGGGGAAGGTTTCGAAACTATGGTCAAAGGTTTCGAAATCTTACCCAAGGTTTCGAAACGTTTGGTGAAAATGAGTTCCAGAGGTCACTGTCAGCCAAAGTTTCGAAACCTTGACCCAAAACTGCACTGTTTGACCCTTGTTGGCCTGTTTGAAGAGAAAAACACATAGGTACTAAAATGCCTTTAGTCAAGATTAAAATTGGGATGTTTGAATGTGGTTTAAGGGTTTGAATGTTGTCTCGTGTGGTATGTTCCGCTGTTTGATCACTTGGAATTTAATCCTCGAACGTGACAAGATTAAAATGAAAAAAAAATAGGGTTGCTAACCGAGGGGGAACCTTAACGGGTTTCGCTTCAGTTTTCCCCGTGTGACCCACTCGGACCGGTCATCCGGCTAGACCGGGACGAGGGGGTTACATTTGTTGGTATTAGAGCCTAAGGTTTCCGAGACCTTGGGCAGGTAAGTGAGGTAAGTTTAAGTTTTGAATTGATATGCACGGTGTTCGCTTGCTTTGTAAGTATGATTGCTTGTATGACAAGTATGTTGATTGTTCGTTTAAAAGCATGTTGCTCGTTACCCGTGTATGATGTGATGTGTGATTGTTTGATTGAGAACGTATGTTGTTTGATCGTACGCATATGTTTACTTGTTTAGCAAGTAAGCCTTGTTATACGCTTGGTTGAGCATGTATGTGTGTTGATTTGTTTGAAACGTGTTTAGTAGAGTCTCATTGCTGCTATTACATCGAAAAAGAGATTTTTAAGTGAGGGAAACATACTTGAGCCACTTGGAAGCCTTGCCTTGCTAACCCAATCTTGTATGTTTTACTGTTGATATTGTTGTTGATTTAATTGCTTTTCGGTAAGTAGAAGTCGTAGTTTCTGAAAGGGTGGACTAGGTTGTGGGAGTCCATCACCTCAGTTAGAGAGGTATGGTTGTACCAGAATTGAGGTACAATTCGTCCGTTTGAGACAGCGTGTATATGGGTTGATTCTTGTGGATGAGGGACGGTGTGATCAACTCTGGCATTAGTTAGTAAGAAGAAGTGAAGGCCTATGGGCGGGGGTTAGAGTGGTGTCAATGTTTTATCGAATGAGCCCTTAGTACAGTATCAAGTTGTTTTCTCCAGTTGATTCTGAATCCGTATCTCTATACATTGTTAGCAAATATGCAAGTTGAACATGCCTGGTGAGGTGTTAGTTGGTGACCGTTGGGGTTGGCCTATGATTTTAATGCAAGACAGCCGGTCAGTGTCCGTGAGTGGGAGCTAGTTTGTGTGATTGAGTCAGTGTACGTTGAGTTGTTTTTCAGCAAGCGAAAGAGAAGAAGTCACTTCCGATATAGTTGAGCCGAGAAGGGAGCCTTGAACTTTGACTTCAGGATTGTTTGGTAGGGGTAGAACAAGTCCAGCAAGACTGTTTGTGTGCGATCAGAATTGAGTCTTGAAGTTACGAGATGCTCTAAGAACAGTTTAGAAGAGTCAGATTCTGTTGAAGAACCAGTCTGAAAACAAGAGGACCGAAGACTATCAGTTGTGTACATGTGAAGTTGCAATTTCTGCGAATACCTCCTTTTGCGTGAGCAGGTAAGAAATTGGATATACTTGTTGAGATCTTAGATGTAGGGACACATGTGACTAGTCTTTGGGAGACAGTAGTGATCAGAAAGATGTACAGAAGATGTTTGTTGGTGGTTTAGAGTTACTAGTTTCTAGTAGGTGTGAAGCGATCGTCTTCCTACGATTTTGATGTAACTTTTGACAAGGTTCAGCTTGAAGAGCACAGAGTTAGTGTGTACATTGAGACAAAGAGAGAGTTGCCTTGAAATTGTAGATTTTTGTGTGACTGTAGTGGTAGGTGAGGATGCGAGCTTCTTATTGAATATTGATCCAGTTTTAGAGATCAAAGGTTGATTGAGTTTAGTTGATAGACTTGCTGAGCAATTGTGATGGATTTGATTTTTGAACGAAGATTAGACCGCAGAATGTTAAAATAGTTTGTGATTCTTCCTAGAAGTGTTTAGAAGAAACGCCCAGTTTGTCTCCTAACAGCGAAGAATAGTTTATTATTGATATTGTCTCCGAGTTTGCTCGTGTTTTAGTTTGCTCTGTATCTTATGGTTTCCGACAGAATTGAGAATGTTGAAGAATTAGCTTCGAGACTTGTTAGACCTTAGATTCATTAGGCCTAGTGCATCATCTCATAGTTCTACAGTGTAATTTGTGAAGAAGAAAGAGTGACAGTACGAGAATGTGTTTAGATTTCAGGTAGCTGAAACAAGTGTCAGTGATTTGTTGATCAGTTAGTGTGTGCCCCAGTCAAATTGAAGATTAATTTGGATTCAATTATTACCAGTTGAAAGTGAGAGAAGTTGAAGTATCGAAGACAGCTTTCGAGGCAAGATATGATCGCTTTGAGTTCCGAGTTATGCCGCTTTGCTTGACTAGTGTGTTAGTTACCTTATAGAGATGTTGAGCAAAATATTTTCCCGAGCTCCTTGATCAGTTGTAGTAGCTCTTCTAGATGTCACGTGAGTATATTCAAGTATCGAGGAAGATCATGACAAGTTTTGAAGTTAGTGTGGTAGGTTCTATTAGAGAATTAATTGTATACCAAGTTGTACAACGTGAACTTAGAGTTAATGAAGATGTTCTCTTAGAACATGAAAATTAGCAGAGTGTATTAGAACAAATCTTGAACAGACAAAGGAAGATGTGAGTTGGAAGAAATTGAAGACTGTGACAGATATCTATAGTTTCTAGGTCTAGCATTGTTACTTTCAGAGAATTGTAAATAGTGTTTGAAGATAGTTGCTCCATTGATAGATTGCTACAGAAGAATGTTCAGTTGTGTGGTTAGATGCGAGACAATGAGCCCTTGAGAAACTGAAAGAAACTTTGAAGAGAGCTTCGACCTTGAATCAACTTATGTCAGAGAAAAAGTTGTGAACCACAGTGATGCATTACATGTAGAGTTAGGTTGTGTGCTTATGCAAGACAGAAGATTGTGGCTTGTTCATCAAGATAGTTGGAAGACCGTGAGAAGAGTTATTCGATATGAGACATAGAGTTAACTACAGTTGTAATTGCTCCGAAGACTTGGAGACAATCTTGTGTAGTAAGAAATGCGCAGTGTATATGTACGTATCATTAGAGCTTGAAATATTTGAAGACTTGGGAATGGTTGGAACTTGAACAACATGAGTAGTTAGAATTGCTTGAAGACTGTGATCTCAAGATTGAGTACTATCTGAAGAGAGTCTACGTAGCAACCGAGTTCCGAGTTGTATTTGCTGTTAGATTAGTAGTTGAGTTACGAGTTGCAATTGCCGAATTCCGTATATCAAATGATAGTAGTTTTGTGGCCGAGTTTCGGGTTGAGATTACTTTGAGTCAGAATGTTTGATGAGAAACAGTTGCAAGACAGATTCTTGGCACCTCACGTGCAAGACATAGCGGAAAGAAGACCTTCAGAATACAACTTCAGAGATGATAGAGTTTTGCATTTCAGAGACAGAATAGTTGTACCGACTGACCTAGTGTTTTGAGATGTATTATTTTGGCCGAAGCGCACGGTGATTCATTTGTATTGCATCTGAGTAGTATGAAGACGTATTGTGGGTTGAAGATGAATGCTTCTGAATTGAGTGGATGAATAATGTGGTTCAGTATGAGAGTAAGTATGTAAATTGCCAGCGTGTCAAGACTGAGCTTCAGTTTTCTTCTAGTTTGCTACATTCGCGGGAGATTTTTTTTTAATGGAAGTGAGTAATAGAGATTCGAGATTTCAACTAGATTGTTTTTGAAGACGTTTGTATAGTGTTTGGTTACTTGATGAAGACAGAGGATCAGTCAGAGAAAGTTATGAGTCAAGTGTTCAAGCAGTATTGTATGAGTTTGTGAATCGGGCTAGTATAGTTGTTTATTTGTTGCGGTTACCACCAGAACTAGAAAGAGGTTTGTGATGTGTTTGTGAACCTATAGTTCGGGAGTGTGAGTCAGACATGTTCCGTGCTATGTTTGCTGAAGAGATTGAGTTGAGTTTGAAATTGTGCGCAACGAAGAATCAGTTGAGATCATATTGTAAGATAGCAAGTGTTGCGTGGTAAATCTTTCGAGTTGGTTAGTATGTTGTAGTGAGAGAGGAATGTGTGGAGGAGCATGTTTCAGTGACTCTTCCTGTTCGATGAATTTCGGGGACGAAATTTCCTTAAGTGGGGGAGAGTTGTAACACCCGTGTTTTGGGGTTAGGAGTTATCCGGGTTTATAGTTCGAGTTAATAAAATTAAATTAAAACAAATCAACCTAAAAGGTGGTGTAATTAAACTTTAATAAAAAAGGAAAGGCTTATGTTGTAATTTGCCCAAAAGTTTTTAAAAAAGATGACAACTTTCAAATTGTCATCTTCTTCCCCTTTTCATTTTATATCCAACGTGAGATACCTCCCCCCCATTCCCCAAACTCTCTCAATTTTCAAGCTCTAATTTCATTCGATTTCTTCATCAATTCAAGGGGCTTTTGAAAGGTAATCACATATTTAAACTCTCCTTTCCATTTCCTATTCATACATGGTCTTAGATTTTAAAAATATGAACTTTTGAAAATTAGGGTTTATATCAAGTTTGGATTTTTAAGGGGGTTTTTCAATTGGTTTTGATAAATTGAGTTGGGGCTTTAGTTAATCATGTTAAAAGGGGTAACATATATCAATTTGGTTGAATTTTGATGAATTTCCGAAGTGGGTTCTTAGACCCATTTTTAAGGTGTCAAAAAGTTGATTTTTGGTGGGTTTTAGGATGTAATTAGAGGGCTGATGATATATGTATACTAAGGGGGTGATTTGGGACCATTTAAATGTCATTTGGGTGTTTAAAAACATGATTTTCTACTGGGTAAAATGTGAGTACGAAAATGGGGTTTTGGAGGGTTTTAGGTGAGTTTTGGGGTTGTTTAAGGTGAGAATTGATAGCCCAATGGTAGTACTATGACTAGGGATTGATTTGGGATTATTTGTGGGTGCAATGGATGTTGGAAACATGGATTTTGGAAGAAGTATTGGGGCTGTCCGAAATTGCTAAGTTTGAGGTTTGGTCATGACTTGAAATGTTGGGTTTGATATTTGAATTTGTATTCCGGGTTGGTATTTTGAGGTTGTTTGCATTGTATGGAGGTTGTTTAGAAGCAAGAATTTGGGTCGGCGAAGCATCAGGAAGGAATCCGGAAACTTGAAGGTGATGTTTGCTTGGTAGTTGAGCTTGGAGGTAGAGGTGAGTGGTTAATATTTTTAAATTGGTTTTTAAGTGGTTGGTTCAAGCATGTGAACTAGGTTGGGATTGGTAGACCCACCTAGAGTTAGGATTAAGGTGGTAGCCTAATCCTAAGCTTTAGTTAGAGATCTTGGATGCACTTTTTAATTGTTGTTATGCTTCATGATGACTATGTATAATGAGATATACATGTATGTGGAAGTATGGCCTAATACATTGATTACATGTATGTTGATGACAAATATAATGTGAATATATGATGTGGTAATTGCTTGGATGATATACATGTGATGTTGGTTTGTGAAATGAGGCCGTGTTGTGGATTCCATGATTTTGAAGAATTATGGTGAGTACGTGCTGGGCACGGAATTTATATTGAATTTGATATTGTAAAAAGTTGTGTAGTTTGATTTATATTGGCACTAGTATGCTTGGGTACAATGATCGATCATTAGGATGAGTGTGCACACAAATTGAGTCAAAACGTATGTGGCCTTGGTGGCGTTAAGGCACCAAGGAGGAGTACGGTGATGTAATATTCCACCGGAAGCTTTTATATATTTCTACGTGATGATGAGTGGAATCCCATTCGTAGGACATGTGGCGATGAGTGGAATCCCGCACATGCAAGGACCGGTGATGAGTGGAATCCCACCGAGGTAATGTTGTTGTTGGAAATGCGTTCCAACGGGTTATCCGCGTATTCGGGTCATAGCTAGGTGCCAATATGAGGTTGTATGAGTATACCAATATGAGATTATGTATATATGCTTATATGATGCGAAATGAGATGCCCTTTATGAATTGATATATGATGTGGTTAATGCTTTGAGTTATGCATCTTGGTACGTTGAGCTTATGGGTTGTTGAGCATGGCATAATGTTGATTATATGTTCATGTATCATGTTCATTTTGGCCTTGCGGACCGGAGGTAAGAACATGCATTTCATTATGGAAATTGCTCGTGCTTGGACCCTGCATTGTCGAAGGTTTATTTTATGAGCTTACCCTCACTAAGCTTTTATGCTTACGCTCTCTTTTGTTCGACAATGCAGATAATTAGCTTGTGGGTGGCAAGGGCAAGGAAAAGTCTCCAAGTGTTGCTTTTGGTGAGCTCAAAGTATGATTTATAAATTGAAAGATTGTAATAGTAAAGCAATGGGATAAGTGTTGTTGTTTTAGATGCCTTGATGTGTGTTGATTTGGTTTGGCTCTTGGATGCCTTGTTTAATTTGTAAATATCACTTATGATGCATGCCTTGATGATTGCTTGAGTGATGTACGCTTTGTGGGTGTTTAAATTGCTTGAAGGCATGTAAACCTTTATGTGACGAATGGTGCTTTTGTTTATCAATGTTTCAAGCATGCTTGTATGAAAGGCTCTTAATGTATAATTTACCATGTATGTATGATCGTTCATATTCATGCCTTAAGTATGTTTGAGTATGTTGGGGTACGTTTAATCTAGGACGTATGCCTCTAGACTTGGGTTGTTGGTGTGGTGTGCCTTTAGCCCTTTTTAAGCTCTTATGTATGGCTATGTATGATCTTGAGGTGTTTTTACCATAGGAAGACATTAGAATTAAGCAATATATGCTCCCCTGCACCTAGGTTTCGAAACTATGGGTAAAGTTTCGAAACCGTTGCAAATTTTGGGATTCCAAGACATTCTGCCAACCAAAGTTTCGAAACCTTACCCAAGGTTTCGAAACTTTTGGTGAAAATTGAGTTCCAGAGGTCACTGTCAGCCAAAGTTTCGAAACCTTGACCCAAAACTGCACTGTTTGACCCTTGTTGGCCTGTTTGAAGAGAAAAACACATAGGTACTAAAATGCCTTTAGTCAAGATTAAAATTGGGATGTTTGAATGTGGTTTAAGGGTTTGAATGTTGTCTCGTGTGGTATGTTCCGCTGTTTGATCACTTGGAATTTAATCCTCGAACGTGACAAGATTAAAATGGAAAAAAAAAATAGGGTTGCTAACCGAGGGGGAACCTTAACGGGTTTCGCTTTGGTTTTCCCCGTGTGACCCACTCGGACCGGTCATCCGGCTAGACCGGGACGAGGGGGTTACAAACACAAACGAGCATAAACGAACACAAATATTGTGTTAAATATTTAATATTTTCGGTTAGTTCGATTAATTCAGTTAATTGACCGATTTTAAATCAAGTTAATCGATAATTGAAATTTGAAAAAACTTTTAATCGTTAATCGAAACCTAAAACTATCTAATAGATTAACCAATTTTGTTTTGGTTCGATTGGTTATATAGTTCGGTTTAACCGAACAATGAACACCCCTAGACATATGTGAATAAACTTAAATGAACATAAAGGAACGAACATAAACGAACGAATATAAAGGAACGAACATAAACGAATAAATTACCAAACGTTCACGAATATAAATGAACGAACAAGCCCTTTGTTCGTGTTCGTTCATTTAATTAAACGAACAAAAAATCTTGTTCATGTTCGTTCATTTAATAAATAAACGTACATAAACGAACTTTTCGCCGAACGATTCACGAACGGTTTACTGAACGTTCGGTTCATTTACATACTAGGAGGGAGTACTTATCAGACGCATGTGAGTCCACTACATTAATAATATGTATATACAAATTCTGTAACTATGCCATAGAATTTAGCATTCTAAAATGTGTATTGGGCATTTGGGGTTCGGACAAGCGAGCTAACTTCAGTTGCACAGAAAACCACAATACGACACTAAATGAGACAAACGAAATACTGTCTTTTATAATCGGATCCTTGAATTGGGTAGTCAAGATCCGATTATAGAAGTATTCCATTTCTACCTGAATATTGTATTATCATCTTGACAGATCCATTTCTGGCTTTCTTCAAGTACCTGAAATGTGTTATAACAAAGACGTGACTCAGGGACACTTTGATAATACTTATAACACTAACTTGTTCTGTAATGAGATTCATGGAGACGATGATGATGTTAGATTAGTGTCCAAGTTCCCAAGCAATGCCCCACAAACAAGAGGCTGTGCTGCTGGAATTCTCAGACAACTCAAACCACTTCCAGGGATGACAGAGCACTCTGGTTGCGGTCTCTGCAGGTCTCTCCCGGGGATACAATTGAGCGAGAAGTCGAAACCGGCATTCCCGACGAACAATTTGGAGCAGTCTTGGCTAAACCCAGAGAAGAAATTGTAGGCAAGAGTCAGATTAATGAGGCTCCTCAAGGAACAAACCAAGTCAGGTAGCTCACCGGATAGCTGATTGTGTGCCAAATTGAGAACCTCAATGTCACTCAGGCAAGAGATTGTGTCCGGCAAATGACCCATGAGTGAGTTGTGGCTCACATCCAAAACTTGCATCTCTGAGAACACCCCAACGCCTTGTGGAATGCAGCCTGTTAACTGGTTATTAAGAAGCAAAATCTCCTTCAGTTTTGAATTCCTGAAGCTAAAACTAGCTGGGATGTTCCCACTCAACTTGTTGTTGGCTAAGTTTATCACTGAAGCTGGAGAATTCCCCAGATTCTGAGGGATTTCACCCTCAAACTGGTTGTTGTTGAGGAAGATTGCATCCAGTCCCTTGTTGAATAGATCTTGAGGGACGCTCCCCGAGAAGCTGTTGAACCTAAGGTCCAAATAAACCAGATTTGGAATGTACAAAGTGACTGTAGGGAAAGGACCCGAGAGGCGATTGTTACTGAGATCCAACTCTTGAAGCGACGAAAGGCCTCGGAAAGTGTCGGGAACGGTGCCTGAGAACCTGTTGCTGTTAAGATGAAGAATCGAAATATCTGTAAGAACAGAGAGTTGACTAACAAGAATGCCTTGGAGATTTGCATGGTTCAGATCTATGCCGGCAACAAATGGTTCAGAATCAGAATCCATGGCACAAAACACCCCTTTATAAGCACACACATCTGAGCCAACCCAAGTCTTCAAAATCCCCAATGGGTCGTCACTGATTGTAGATTTCCATGCTTGAAGAGCAGTATAAGCACCGCTCAGCTTCGACACTGAAGGAGGAGTTGGGGTGTTGCCGATTCCTCCACCAACCCAAACACCACCACCACCAACGACGCCGCCATTGCCGATACCAATGCCAACACCGCCACCCACAGTGATGGCCGCTTCCTTTGGAACTATTTGCCAAAGGATTAAAAAAGCCAGGAGCGGGAGCCAGCTCTTCCCCATTCTTCAAAGTTAGATGGTTTATTCCTCTTCAATGCTTTGTTTCCTTTTTCTTTTCTTTTTCAAATCTAGGCAGTTTTAGTGTTTTATTATTGTACCACTATCTTTTCTGTATGCAAATATCGACCCGAGGCCGAGAGGGCATGATTAGGTTGCAAATGCACGAGAATAATGGGGTTCCGATGTTGATTTTTCATACTTGGGGGCCAGACAAGGGCTTAAATTGGGTTTTTAAAAGATTCTCCAACCTCATCTTCCTCACATAAAGAAGAAACAAAGAGCACTGTAGCATCCCCAGCAGCATTAAGTAGCATTGATTCTGATGTGAGCGACTTATAAATAAATTCATCTAACTCAATGCCAATGCTGAACAAATATCGATCACATTCGACATCCGGCGGAGGATCGGGGTCACTTTTCTTGAGTAAAGGACAGCTTTGATATTATAATTTGCAAAATTAAAAAAGAGAATAAATTTGGATATTGTGATTTCATAGTTTATATGAGTAATTATAGAGGCGTGACAAATACAATTCAAGGGGTATTCCTTGTCGTATTGCAATCAAACTGTTGGAAGCGTCCCCGTCAATTGCCATGCAATTACCTTTGCATTTATGACAACCGATCTGCATGTTTTTCACACGGAACTTTGGGCCATCATTTGGGACAAGGCCTGAATTAGTTTAATGGGCTACTTGGACCACAAAATGAACTCCTTCTAGGTTTTTTTTTTATCATTTTAATTGGTCGCGAGAACCGACCCAAATGGCTAAATCCTTTATGGGCGGTTGCCAGTCATCATCAGTTCATCACCTACGCTCATAAATTTACGAGCTTCCCCGGGCGAAGTGTTAAATTAATTAATTAATTTTTGGGTAAACTACCTGAAATACCACTCAACTTTAATGTGTGACTCTAATATGCCATTGAACTAAAATTCGATACTATAATACTATTGAACTTCACTGTGTGATTCAAAGTTAGCACTCCACCGTTACTCCCATTACGGAATTCTGACGTGGACTCTAACTCCCGTTACAGGAATGACGTGGCCGATAAAAAAATAATATCTTTTTCCAGATATGATCCACCTCATTATATTTTATATTTTATTTTTATTGTAAAACGACGTAGTTTTGTTAAAGACTCTTTATCTCCTCAAAATTAGGTTAATGAAATTTTAAACTTCAGAAATCACTCTGAAATTAGACGCAAAAAAAAATCAGTGGGTTTTCTATGGATTGTTATTGATTATTCAAGTGGGTTTCTCTGGGTCTTCTCTGAAAGAAGATTGTAGTGATCGATTGTTAGAAAGAAATCAAATGGAAAACGTGGGTTTCTCTGGGTTTTCTCTGAAAGAAGATTGTAGATGATGTTGTAGAAGAGACTGGAGATGATGATGTAGAAGAGGATGATGATTATGTAGAGGATGAGATTGAACAAACTGATAGTGATAGTGGATATGAAAATAGTGATGATGCCTTAAATGATGAAGCTCGAGAAGAAGAGGTGGATCTGATGGATTTGGAGTTTGGTAATGAGACACATTTGAATGGATATGTTAGTGATGGATCAAATTCATTGCATAGTGTTAGTGCAAATGAATCTAATGAAGATGATCGAAAGAAAAACCCCAAATGTCATGTATTTAATGCTGAGGTGGATATGGAAAATCCGAGATTTAAAAAGGGGATGAAATTTAGTGATAAAGAGATTCTGAAAAAAGTTATAAGGGAGTATGGGATTAAGACTAGACATGATATCAAATTCAAAAGGGTTGACAAAGGTAGGATACATGTAATTTGCAAGGAAAATTGTCCTTGGTATATTTGAGCATCAAAGGTTGACCCTAAAGATCTTATGAACAACACATGGCAGATTAAGTCTTATATTGAAGAGCATAACTGTCTCAAAGATTTTAGAAATAAAAATGTTACTTACAAGTGGTTGGCTAAAAAATATTTGGAACAATGGAAGGCTGATCCTACCTTTTCAATTAGTTAGTTGTATTTCTTTTATTCTTTCTTTAAGTCTTATACCGGTATAAGTTGTATTTCTTTTATTCTTTTTTTAAGTCTTATACCGGTATAAGTTGTATTTTTTTTATTTTTTCTTTAAGTCTTATACCTGTATGAGTTGTATTTCCACTCCCCTTAGTGCATTAAGTACCACAGTAGTACAATACTGATAATCAAAACAAAAATCCAAACAAATCTCTCATTCCTTCTTTGGATGTTATTCGTCTTGATTTTGTTTAGCAGTCCGACGAGAACAACTCTTGCACGTGGGCTCATTGGAGGATCAAACCAACAAAAAAAACCTACAATGTTTATGAAGAAAACTCCCGTAATTTTTGCAGCCAAAGAATCTCCTTCCAGGGTTGGCATTAGACCACGATGTAGTCAGCTTTGCCAGATATTCGCATCCACACACCGGAATTGAAATCGGTTCTTCTACTTCAACCCTGCGTTCACTTGATCTTTGCCATTCTACCTCCATTGATTTGGATCAGCTTCAAAATCTATGCTGGGAAATAGAAAATAGGAAATTAGGGTTTTGTTTTCAGCCAAAAGAGATTTTATAGTAAAAATAAAACATAAAATATAATGAGGTGGATCATATCTGGAAAAAGATATTATTTTTTTTATCGGCCACGTCATCCCTGTAACGGGAGTTAGAGTCCACGTCAGAATTCCGTAATGGGAGTAACGGTGGAGTGCTAACTTTGAATCACACAGTGAAGTTCAATGGTATTATAGTATCGAATTTTAGTTCAGTGGCATATTAGAGTCACACATTAAAGTTGAGTGGTATTTCAGGTAGTTTACCCTTAATTTTTTTAATTGATATGAATTTTACAAATTTCAAATATATTATTAGCCATAAAATTTTAAAATTGTTCCATGATCAAGATATTTATCGAATTTTTGACTACTAATTACAGAAAAAAATTTACAATATCAATTAAGACCAGAGATGGACCGAGGGTTACTGGTGGGGGCAACTGCCCTCTCTTAAATTTTGAAAATCATATATGATTTAGAAAAATTTTAAATTTTTTTATGTATTTTTTATTAAAAATTTATTTTCGCCCCCTAAACTTTTATAAGTTCACCCTTTAAAATTTTTATAGGTTCGTCCCCTAACCTAAAGTCTTAGGTTCGTCCTGATTGAGACTCGTTGGTGTGGATTTTTTATAACGATGTACAAATTCTTCAAATATCGCAGTAATAATTATGCACAAATTCTAAGCTAACAAACCATTTAACCCTTTAAAAAACATTACATTTTTATTTGAGCACTTATATAATTAAAATGTTTATTTATCTGTACATTATACCGGGGCTAAGCTAAATATTATGATTTTTACGGATAAAAATTCTCTGCTTTTTTTGGTGTCTCTATTTATGCTCTAACACTAAAAACACAATAAAATTAAATTTCAAGCACTAACCCTAAATTGTAAATCATAAACCCTACATCTTATACCCTAAAAATACACCCTAACATAAATTCTCTAAACCCTAACCATAATCCCTAACATAAAACCCTAAACTCTAAATCCTACACATAATTTTGAGTGTGGGAGCATATGTAAAGGCACCGAAAAAGGGTAAAGAATTTCCATCCGACTTTCACTTGCCTTAGTCCGTCTAATCCGAGAGGTCTAAATAAAAAATAATTCAATTTTAATAAAAAATCAAATTTAAATACGATCATAAGAACAATAAGTATCAAATCAAATTCAAACTAAAAAAATGTTTAGGTACTAACATATATATATTTAACCTAAATTGAAAAAAAGTATTGTAACAAATCTAGTCCTTTTTTTATTCTATTTTTATTTTTAAATTATTATTCTTACCGAGTGAACCCACGCTCTGTCGTATCCAATCTTTTGCGATCTCCTCGATTTTTTTTAGAGTAAAGTACACCGATAGTAACTGAACTTTGATGCAAAAAATAAAATGGTAACCAACGTTTCAAAAATCACGAAGTAGCAATTAAATTTTCGATTTTGAAACAAAATGGTAACTAGGGCGTTAAACCCCGTTAAACCCTAACGAAAATCTGACGTGTATGCCACATCCCACCCAGTTTTTCACGTCATATAAATAAAATAATAAAACAATAATACACGTCAAATAATATAAATGATTTTTAATCCCCTTTTTAAAGGATGAAACCCTAATCTATCGACAACATTTCATTCTAAAACTCTCTTCAGTTTTTTGGGGCAGCTAGTAAGGTAGGAGAAGAAAACAACAAGGGGGAGAACAATGGATGATCCTATTCGAAGACCATATTGTCACTGTGACTTGCTAGCTGAGATGAAAACATCGTGGACATCTGGAAATCCTAGAAGAAGATTCTTCGACTGCAAAAATTATGGCTCACGTAGGCATAAATCGTGTCGATTTATGCAGTGGTACGATCCTCCCATGACGCTTCGAACAACAGTGATTCTCAACGGGCTGCTGAAAAAGTTGAATTCTTTGGAACAGGGGAGAAAGAAGGAAAGGATTTTATGGATTTGTATCATCAGTTTAATGGTGTTATTTTGGATTTGTCAGTAGAGGTATTTTAGAAGTGTTGCTTAGCATTATGGGTTTTTGTTAATTTTAGTGTAATTTATGTAATTGAAAGTTGAGAATTTGAGATCATGCTTTCTAAGTGTTTGTGGGTTTTTATTGATTGTGGTGGATTTTAGAAGTAATTTTTGAAATTGAAAGTTGAAAATTTCGATTTGTCATGCATTTTGTTTGGTTGGAAAGTTTGAATATATACTTAACTTTAAGTTTCAGTTTTGTAAATATATAACTTGAAGTTTGATATGTATTGAATATCAAATGAATGATATAAGCATGTCTTGTTAAATGTAGAAAAATGGTACTTGGTTTATATGATTTAGATACAATCGAATGAGCATGAAAATGGAACAATATATGTATTCACCTAGTACATATATCAAAAAATAAGCACAAATATACCAGAAATAAGATATAACACAAAGTCACAAAGTCACAAATATACCAGAAAATAAGCACATATATCAAATGAATGATATAAGCACTAATGTAGATTACTTCCAGTATACCACAAAGTCACAAAGTCACAAAATGTATTCACCTAGTACATATAACAGAATATTGTCACAAAGTCACAAAATGCCACAAAATGTCACAAAATAGGCATAGTATACCACAAAGTGCCACAAAATATGCCACAAAATGTAGATAAAATAAGTCAAACAAATCCTTCAATCATGTGCATTAGAGGCAAACAAATCCTTCAATCATGTGCATTAGAGGCTTGTGTTGGTGGGTTGGAGACAGAACTTTCTTGTATAGAGTTCATCCACCTTACTGTGGTAACTGAAGGTTGTCTTCTTGTTGGCAACTTTTGCCTAGAAGGTTGTCTTGGACTTTGGTGGTGCTGCCCTGGACCTTGGTGTTGTCTTGAAGCTTGCCCTGAACCTTGGTGCTGCCGTGAAGACTGCCTTGAACTTTGATTTTGCCTTGATGAACCCTATGTGGACAGTAATAGAACAAAATAATTAGTTTGAACTAAACTTCAAGTACAAGTATAAACTTAAATAATTAGTTTGAACAAAACCTACAGCTTTTTTGAGTTTTTTGTTTCCACCAATTTCTCCTTTGCAAGTTCTTATATTGTGGCCAGTTTTACCACATTTAGAGCAAGTCATTTGTACACCTTTTTTACCTACTTTTCCCGTAGTAGGAACTTCACCTCTTTCTAATCTTCTCTTTTTGTTTGGTCTTCCAGCTGGTCTTCTTAAAACTGGTGGAAGTATAGGTTCCATGCCTTCCACTTTGCTCCACTGATTAACACCTTTAATAGGGTTAATGTAGTGCCCATAAATTGACAGCTGAGTGTCCTTCTTGTAGCACGGATCGACAAATGAAATTACATTCATATTGTCGTTGTACATAACTGAAATAACATGATTACATGGGATTCCCGTGAGATCCTATCTTCTACATGTGCATGTATGATTTTGGATGTTCACCACATGTTGTTCTCCTTGGCCACATTCAACTTGATATTGAAAGTTACCAGCATATATTGATCGACATCTATGAACATAATGAACAAATAAATATCATGCTTAGTAGCATTGAACATAATGAATATAAATAAAAAAGTTAGAATTAAAATATTAAACTTATATCAATGCTAACCTAACGGAGTTTTGAATTTAAATATCAAGCTTCCTTTGAATCTTAGAACACAAAATTCCATTGTATTTTTCAGCTTCTTCTCTCCTTTGGACTATTCTTCTCATCATCTTGGTCCTAATAATTTCCAGCATTGTAAGTATTGGCTTGTCTCTTGCCTCCAGTATAATCTGCAAAAGAAACAAAAAGTTCAGTAACCATTTTGTTACTTTCAGATAGTTCAGTTACCATTATGCAACTTTCAGATAGTTCAGTTACCACTATATAACTTTCAGATAGTTCAGTTACCATTATGTAACTTCCAGCAAGATCATTTCATGTATGAAGAATATGATGTAAAGTAAGGTAAAAAGAATGAATTACCTTGTTGAAACACTCTGACAGGTTGTTTAGCAGCATGTCACACTTACTCCTTGTGGAGAAGTATGATTTTGACCACATGGAGGGGGGTTTATCATTAAATCATTCGTGAGCATCTTTTGATATTGCCTTTATTTCATTCATGGCTGCATTGAATTGGGAGACATATGTTGATCTTGCTGCTTTCCAAAATGCATATTTCAATGCCTTTTCTCTATTGGTGTCTTTTGTTTTGAAGTTTGTGTACATGTGTCTGACACAGTTTCGTTGTTCAGAATTTGAAAACAATTCTTCCAATGCTTCTTTGAGTCCCTACAAGACAAATATTGACAATAATTTAGTATAAATTTTAGTATATTAATATTCAATAAAAAGAAGTAAGAGAATATATCTTTTGTTTGTCTGACATAAAACTGATGTGGAAAGAATTTGTAATCTTCAGGTCATCTTTCAACAAACTAAGAAACCAATACCATGCTGAAAAATTCTCACTTTCCACAACAGCATATGCTATTGGATAAATACCATCATTAGCATCTATCCCAACAGCAGCAAGTAACCAACCAATATAAGGACCTTTCAGAAAACACCCATCAATACTGATCATAGGCCTGCATCCAGCCTTATAACCATTTTTACATGCTTCAGGACAGATATAGACCCTCTCAAATAACCTATCATCTAACTGACAAATGGTGGTTGTTCCAGGATTAGTCTCCCTAAGCTCTCCTAGGTAATCGTACAACTTTTTGAACTGATCATTGTAACTTCCATCTATCATTTCTAAGGCAAGTTTTCTAGCCCTGATACATTTGGTTCCATTCAAAAGGGCCACAAAATCTTTTTCAACTTCGGCCTTCAATGAGCTAGCACCATAGTTTCTATCAGCTTGCCATTTGTGCAGGTAAGTCTTTGCAATGAACCTAGAAGTGATATTTGGATTCTTCATTACTTTGGCACATGTATGCACATCATTGAATGTCTTAATCTGAAAGGTATCACTATCAGCATCTATTTTTGAAGCCCATATACTTCAAGGACATGTAGCATCTTTACAAATTGCTCGAAGTCTTCTTTTGTCATTTATGTCAAAAATCAGAAAATACCTATTTTTTCTCCCATATTGCTTTACAGCCTCTTTCAATGTGCCTTTGTTAGGAAACAATAAACCCACCTTAAATTTAGGTTTCTCCATATCACATTCTATGTTAAACTCTGGCCATGTGGGACCATCACTGTCAGACCCGTGTACACTATGAAAGGAGTCTGAGTCAGCATCACTCTCATTCTCATTTTCATTTAAATGTGTTCCCCAATCACCATACAAACCCTCTAAGTTCTTTACCACTATGTTGGAGACATCCTCTTGAACAATTTCATCTTCACCAACATCAGCTTCACTATCAAAAAATTCTGAGTCAGCATCTTCTTCCTCTTCACTCATTTCATTTTCTCCTCCAGCTTCATTGGAATCTTTATCTTCTTCCACTACTTCTTCTTTCACTGCATTTTCAGCATCATTAAGTACTGCATCAACATTTGCTGTTGCATCATTTGTTGTTGTTGCATCATTTACCTCAGCTTCTTTTTCTATTGTTGCATCATTTGCCTCAGCTTCTTTTTCCATTATTGCATCATTTGCCTCAGTATTTTTAGCTTCTTCTTCACCAACACTTTCATCTACTTCCTTACCAACCTTTTCTGCTAGATAAATGTGTATAGGATCATTTGAGATAGACTCCAACATGCCAACTACATCTGAGTCAGTCTTCAATAACTGGACATTATTCACATTCAATGCCCCAACTTCAGATTTCCAGTAAATTTTTAAACAAGATTTTAATCTAATGTCATCAGCTATAGCACATATAACATTGACCATTTATCTTTACTAATCATATCATAACACTTGCTTTGTTTCCCAGTAAAACTTAAACCCCTATTCCTGACAAACTTACCACCATAATGAACAACACTAAATGAGTCTGAATTAGGACCTACAAAAATAATAAAGTCAGTTACTGCATCTCATAAAGTCAGTTACTGCATGTCTATATATGTCAGTTAATGCATCTCATAAATTCTCAACAACCACAAGAAAAAGGGTAACTCACACCACACACAAGGAATCAACAAAAATATGTGGTTTCAATTTCTACTGAGATACATAAGAATATAAAAGAATGCAAAAACACCTAGCAATCAACATGTGGTTTTAATTTCTCATTTGTGTAGAAACACTTTTCTTCTCAGAATGAAAATGAGTGCAATAACAAATGAGGGCAACATATTAATGAGCACATACAAATGATGAAACATATAAAGCTTAACAAGGCTGGACATATTAATGAGGAAGTTAGTAAAACTACTTTTCCTTTTTAAGATCAACATACCAGCTTCACAGCAACTTTCTCTTTGTTAGATAAATAATAGATTTTTTTCGATTCTTTAATTCCACTTGTGAAAACATGATATCAACTCAGTTTATTAAATCGAGGAGTGAGGACAACATATTCTGCAATACTATACTTCTACCAAATTAAATATTCAACTATTTTATTTTCACATGTTTAGAGAATCTAAACTATTTTATTCTTTCATCAGCATGTCTAGAGAATGGTGGTCCACATATGAAGCAAATGAAAAATAAATGAAAACTCAGAAAGTGAGAATAAAGACAAATTAAATATTCAACTTCCTCTTTCAGTTACCATTACTCCGACAATGGTGGTCCACACCCTACCACTACCACTTAACAATGGTGGTCCACAACGGGTAAAAAAAAAAGGGAATACATACAAAAAGTAAGAATAACGAGTAAAAAAAAAGAAAAACAACAACAATCCAAATGTATAGGGTTTTACAAAGTTCTAAACTCAGAAAATACAAAATCCCTAAAAATACTAAATCCCTAAAAATTACTTAGATTAAGGTTTTACAAAATCTTACCGTAATCCATAGCATCTTGCTTACTCTGACAATCCTTTGAGTTTTGAATGTAGAAGAACGGGATTTGGGGGAGTTTAATTTGTGGGAATGGGTTTAATTTCTTCAGAACAGTTGAGTTTTGATTTGGGGGAGTTTTGAAAAAGAACGGGAATAACATTAGCAGTGGTTATTTCGGGGAGTTATTTTTTAAAACGTGATTAAACAAACGAGAATTTTTTTTATTTGACGTGTATTAATGTTTTATTGTTTTATTTATATGACGTGGAAAATTGGGTGGGATGTGGCATACACGTCAGATTTTCGTTAGGGTTTAACGGGGTTTAATGCCCTAGTTACCATTTTGTTTCAAAATCGTAAGTTTAATTGCTACTTCGTGATTTTTGAAACGTTGATTACCATTTTATTTTTTGCATCAAAGTTCAGTTATCATCGGTGTACTTTAACTTTTTTTTTTTAATTTCTATTTTTCCAACCCCATGCATAGTTTCTCAATTCTTCGAAACTATTTATAATTTCCTAAATTTTAACCAAATCCAGTTCCATCTGAAAAAAAAAAAAGAAATCCAATTTCTGCTTTTCGAGAGATGAAGATCGAGGAATTGGATGACGCCGAGAATGATCGAGGAAACGACGGCGTTAAGCAGCTGCAGATAGTTAGAGTCGACGACGCGAAGAGAGTTCTAGTCGGAGCAGGTGCTCGGATCCTGTTTTACCCGACCCTTTTATACAATGTTTTCAGAAATAAAATCCAATCTGAATTCAGATGGTGGGACGAAGTTGACCAGGTTTCTCTTTTATCTTATCCTTAATTTCCCTTGTTCATCAATCATTTTTCTTTATACGAATTAAATCCCAAATCAGTATTTCTCCCTTTATTGATCGATTAGGAACTGTGATTTTCAAAAAAGCAAAAGCGGATCCTTGGCGCTTTTCTCTGTTTTGATGACGGTTGTTCTTTTATTTGATCAAATTTCAGTTTCTTTTGCTGGGGGCGGTCCCGTTTCCCAAGGACGTGCGGCGGTTGAAGCAATTGGGCGTTGGTGGGGTGATCACTCTCAATGAACCTTTTGAAACTCTGGTTTCTACTTCTTTATATCGTGTAAGTTTTATTGACCATATCTTGTTAAATTAATGATTGATGATTTCCAAAACTTGTTAAATTATTGTAATTAGTCGGAAAGTTTCAAAAGCAGCTTAAATTTGGTTTTCTGTAATTTTAATTTTCTTGGGTATTGATTTTTACTTTTATTGATTTATGGTTTATTGCAGGCTCATGGAATTGATCATCTAGTAATTCCAACAAGAGATTATCTATTTGCTCCTTCGATTTCAGATATAAGCAAAGCTGTGGGCTTTATTCATAGTGAGTAGATAATTCGTTTAACTATCACCGATTCTGTTATCCGCTGTGGTCGTCTCACCCGATTTTTTGTGCCCCTCCCACCCTATTTTTGGCTGCAGAGAATGCATCTTGTGGTAGAACAACCTATGTACATTGTAAAGCTGGACGAGGAAGAAGTACCACTGTTGTGCTTTGCTACTTGGTATTTTCTGTCTATTGCATGGAGCTTTGTTGACTAAATGTTCAGAAACATCTAAGGCTAGCTCTAGGTTTGAATTTAAGTTGTCCGAGCTTGAATTTGTTTTAAACTCTGCAGGTAGAGCATAAGCAGATGACACCTGCTGGTGCCTTCGAATATGTTCAGTCTCGAAGACCTCGAGTTTTGCTTGCCCCCTCACAATGGAAGGTAAATTTCATGGTGTTATCTTCTGTAGAGAATAAGTAAATCTTAGCAACCCTTCATATTTTTTGCATGTTTCTCGCTCCTTTCCCTCCACATGATAGGAAGAAAAGGAAGTTAATGACAGTGAAGATGATACTGTCTATAAGCACCACCGAGAGACTTCTTTTTCTTTTTCCTTTGTCACAAATGGCTTTGTGCTGGTTAGTTTTAGTTTAAGATTATGCATTAATTGCACCTTTCTCTTATTGCAAACAATAGTATCTCCTCTCTCCCATTGTCATTTACTGTATGCTCAGAAAAAGGGCAAGATTTTATTAGCATTATGAATTGGCTGTTATAGTATGCATTAATTATCAGTCACAAGCATGAATGAACTGTGTTTCTTCCTTCTTGTTTATTACTTGGTTGTGAATGGTTTTGTGCAGACAGTTTTGGAGTATAGCAGGCACCGACAGCCAGCTACTACGAACTCTCCATCAGCAGATGCAGTTATGATTACAAAAGCAGATCTTGAAGGCTATCATAGCTCTTTTGATAGTATTAGTGGCAAGGAGCTTGTGGCTGTTCCCAGAATGGTGAGAGCCAGTCCCATGATAGCTAGACTATCGTGCCTTTTCGCATCACTGAAAGTTTCCGGTGTTTCTGGACCTGTGAGTAGGAGCCTACCTGAAGCACGTGCTTGCTGAGTCCGGTGGTCATTCACCAATGGCCGTGGACGTTGCTTGTACAGAAAATGCAAATAAGTATAGATTGTGTAGGTCTTGATAAAATATATGTTCTAGTAAGTGTGAATGAATGCGACAGAAAGAAAACTACAAAACAATGAAAGCTAGACGGTCGCTTCAATGGTAATTCATATGTATCAATTACACACCCACTGTACAGTTTTATATAACCATCTATAGGTCGTGTATTAAATAGCTTAATCCCCTGTTTTCAGGCGCTGCCTAAACTTTGTTATATTTAATTAACAATGCTCAGTGAAACCAACTAGACAATTAGCCTGTATTTCCAAACAGGGTTGAGCAATGTTCCATTATTCAGTAGCTTGCAAGTAGCCAAACCTTATCTCATTATGATGTGATGCCCGTTGTTGCTGTCAAAGAAATGAAATTTCCAGGCTGAAGTTTTGGAAACTTGCTCCAAAAGCCAAGATTCCCTGCTCCAATCGGACCAACCAGGAGCCATGGTTTGAAAAGAGATTAACAATAAGATAACAATGGTTGCCGGGGCCCCACAAAAAAAAATAACATCAGTCCTTGTCTGGCACTCTAGCTAGAAGATCAACTTGTAATTAGATTGACCTTTGGAGAATCTAACCTTATTTCCCTGTCTTATACGACCAGGAACCTGTTCAGGGAACAAGTAAAAAATAGACAGAGAGAAGGAAACTTCATCATGGTCTGATTCTGGTTGTTAGGAAACTACTCAAAGGGTATATAGTATACTTGAAGTACAAACTTCATCAATGGAGTTGTACTCATGCAACTTTGCACACATATTCAACTGCGTTTCAACAGATTCTGGGAATTTTTGTTCAAATCTTATCTAATCTTTATCTCCATTTTTCATCTCACAATATTATTATAATCAGAGCTTTGTTTTCCTAGGTTAGGAAAGAAAATGGGCTCATAAGCTGCAATCTTTCCTAATTACAATCGGTTAGGTATATTTTAACAGGGAAGAGTCTTAACTGCCACGCACAGGCACAATCGCCAGAGTACAAAAAGGAAGCCAACTTTAGTAAATTTCACTCTCTTCAAGAAACACGTATAGAATTAACCATACCAATTAAACTACAGCCTACAGAAGGTTTACTTGAGTGTTGTGCAAGTAAATGTGAAAAATGAATTCCTTGAAATACACAAATATTTGATCTGAACAAGCCTTCCCAGTGGGGCTGGTTTCAATATCTAAAAAGAAGCTGTGGCATGAGATTGCGGTTGAAGAATCAAAAAAGGTGGGGGCAGTGGCATGTTGTGATATTCCTTATTGCACTACACAATTCCCCTTGCAACTTCTTTATGGGACCAAATCTCTGCAAAACCCCAAAGCCCTAAAACACTGCTAAGTAATACTACTGCTTTCTAGTTTCTTTAAAAGCGCCCCATAAAGCTAAAGAAATTAGATATCAGCTTTTTAGGTTGAACAAGACATGTCATTCGCTTTTGTTTTGGTTGCATGTGGAAACAGACACATTTCCTCTTTCCCCACCCCACCATCCCTACTAAGATTGGATTTTCCCTTTTGGGGTTATTATTTTAGCCTACTCAAGCATTTTTGCACCATAGATTTTGTAGTCTCCCAACCCAAAACCCATATATGTAAGTCAAGATGAAAGAATATTTCCCATAAGCTATGAGAAAGGGTCATTTCAAAGCATGCATAAAGGTTATTCTTGTCTGCTCATTGCCTTGTTCAAAAGCTTTAATAACTCCTTTCAGAAACTACGATGAAGCTGCCTTGCCATCCAGCTTTTAATAATCCAGGCTCATGCACGTCCCTTGAAAGCCAAAAGATGACATGCATTGTCTTTGTGAGTGTGAAGTGTGGTGGGGAGATGAGTCCATCTCATTTGCCCTATATAATACTAGTGCAATATACAGAAACAAAAGCTCGAATCTAAGGGGGAAATTTAAAAGCAGTAAAGAAATTCCCCAATTAACAGAAAACAAAGAAAAAAGACTGATGCTTTTTTTTTAACAAAGACTGATGCTTTTAAAATATGATTTCTGCTGCTATATAAAACTATATATTGTTGGAAGTTTCCAAATCTAGAAGAAGAAGAAAATTAATGAAACCCCACAAAATAATGAGTTTAAGATTTAAGATTACAGATTATGGTTAGGGTTTAGAGAATTAAGGGTATGGTGTACTTTTTAATGTGTAGGGTTTAGGGTTTAGAATGTAGAAATTAGAATTAAAGTTTAGAATTTAATTTTTAAGTATTTTTTAGTGTGGGGCATAAAAGGGGGCATGATTAAGGTGCAGAAAATTTTTACTCATTAGCAGTATGGTAACCACTTACAAATAAACCACGGTGCTAAATGGTCTATTAAATATTTAAATTTAAAATTAAAAAAATAATTTGTAAAAATTAAAGGGTAGAATCTGTTCAACTTTTTAAATCTTATCAAAGACAGTACACACAGCATGGTGTTACTAGTGCTCAAACTCCGGTCCCAAAGAATGATAAACATCTACCTTTGCCACCAGGACAAAGGGGATGAGCGTAAAATATTTACTTTTCATTAGCCAAACATTAGTACCATTACAAGCACCAACAGGAGCTGTGACCTAAAGTCTGCAAGAAGGTCTGACGAAGGGAAAACAAAAGGATTAAAAATGGAAGAGACATACTCAAAGAAGCAAAATAAATATTGAAATGAATACTTGACCTCGTAAGTCAACATTGCACCAACTTGGATCTTCATGCATTATTAATTAGCAGTAGTTGTTGATTTGGTGAGCATAATTAATTATGCCACTGTTGTGATGTCTCCTTAGGTATTATTAAGATTGGAGGGACAAAGCAATCAAACTTTACTTCAAACAAGGGATTTGAATTTGACCATGCCATGAAAAAAAGTTATCATATGATGATGATGATTTAGAAAACAACTTTTTACTGTTTTATGTATACAACTACATCATCATCAAAGACAAATTTTATTTATATTTTTCTTATAAATATTATAGATAATATTAATTAATCCCATAAACCGGATGGAAATTTACTACCCCTTAACTATTCCCCTTTTAGTGCTCCACTTTAAAAAAGTGGGTTTAGGGTTTAATTTTTTTTTGGGCATGATGTATTTTTTAGGGTGTAGAGTTTAAGATTTAGGATGTGGAATTTAGGGTTATGGTGTAGAATTTATTATTTTAGTGTGGGGCATAGAAAGAGACATACTTAAGGTGCAAATGATTTTTGTTCATGTAAACCAATTATCGAACAAAAATCTTTGCCCCGTAATTATGCCCTTTTTATGTCATACACTAAAAACATTAAAAATAAATTTTAAACTCTAACCCTAAATTTCACATCCTAGACCCTAAACTCTACCCCTAAAAATAGATCATACCTCTCATTATCTAAATCCTAACCATAACCATAAACATTAACCTTGAACCTTAAGCCCACGTTTTAAAAGTGTGGCACCAGAAAAAACATAAATTGGGACAGACAATTTTTATTCCCAATTATCATTATAGATAAATATTATCATTATGTCATTATAAAGGCACTCAAACACCATATTTCATTATACATATCATAATTTTATTCAATATATGAGTAAACTATTAACATTTTTCTGTATATTATACAAGAAAAGGTGGATTAACAACAGTACAATCAACACTGTATTTTTCGTAATTTGCAATATATTTCAAAAAACAAAAAAATAAAACAGAATTATACAAGTGTTTTTGAAATAACAAAATAACAGTATAGGAAAAAAAAAACATAAAGATGATATAATAATAATGACGATAATGGTGCTGATTTTGATGCAGCAGCTCGGATATTTCGCTTTGGGTCTTCTCTTCTCGGGTCCTTGTATTTGTCAGAAGAGAGCAGCCTTTTTCTTTGTTTTTGCTTTTTCTCTTTCGCTTTCATTTTATTCTCTTTCTTTCCAACAACATCATCTGTGTGTATATTGTACAGGTAACTGAGCCAAGACGTTGAGAGTTATGAAACAGGCCTCCATCCCCCATTAACCAAAACCAAAGAAAAAGAACAAACTATATATAGTACTTATATAACTGTATATATATATATATATATATATATATGTAGTGTCCTGGCTTCTTTCTCTCTCCTTGGAAAGGGCTTTAACCTTCGTTCATAGTACTAATTATTTTGGAAGGTTTGTCTAAAACTTTAGCTTTGTTTTTGCTAGCCATGGTGATCATGGTGGTCGGGGTCAGGCCAGAAAGTGGAGTACTTCAACCATTCAGCTTCTTGTGGGTTGGTGATTGATGACTCCTGCTAAAAACAAAACAAAACTTAGGGTTAGGGTTAGGGCTTCACCTATAAACAACAAACGAAGAAGCTGCCTTTTTTGTCCACTCTACAAACCGACTAATCTCATGAGGCAACGCATGATAAAAGAGCTTGCATGTTGCTATCGCACTCATTCTTTCTTCCAAGTTACCTTTGCCATTATCCCAACCAAAACAATGTTGCTGATGTTATAGCTAAATTTGATAATTTGTATATTTGTATATTTTATCATATTATAATTATTCTTGAATAGAAATTATCTGCCTCTTTTTATATATGCTTTAAAATTTAAATAATTGTGATTCATGACGTAAGGTTTAGGATTTAAGGTTAGAGTGTAAAGTTTATTTTTTGTGTTGGGTATACTATTCTTAAGATATTTTTCTATTACATTCTCTGCTCTTTACCGCAACATATATTCAAAGATTAACCAAAGGGGGATGTGGGGAAAGTAGTCTACGTATTAGTCTTCCAACTACCTTTAAAGGACATTCTATATTGTTTCAAAAAAAATATTTAATTTGGAGGGTATACGGTTTCACATTTTACTGTAATATTCGGTTATACTTTAATTGTTATAATTATTGTTCTTTATTATATATAAATGTTTTTCATTCAATAAAAATAATAGAAAAGGATTCCTTAATGCTTTAGCCGTTTTAAGCTAATCTTAATTATATACGCTTAAGAACAACATATAAAGAAAAGACTGCCTTAACGTATTGATTTCTACTGAATCTTAAGAAAGTGGTAAAGGAAAAAAGAAGAAGAGGAAGAAGAAGAGGAGAATTCTGGTTTCCATCTTTCTTTTTCCTTAAGAATAATATAGCTAAAGAATTTAGGTTTTTCCTTTTTCACTTGTTTTTATCTTTTTAAAATTATTTATTTATATTTCCCCTTGCTTTTTCTTTCTTCTTGCTTAGTTGGTATTATGAGGGTCAGAAAGTTCATACTCACTTCTTTGATATCACTTGAAGTGCAACTCATTATTAGTTCTTCCAAACCTGTTGCAGACCTTCCTCCCAGTTTATGATTTTGCTGCTGCTGCTGCTGCATTTATTCAATTCAACAAATTATAAGTAAACGAGCAAAAGTATTTATCCATATTGTTCCAGAATCGAAATCCTAACTTAAATTAAGCATGTATGATTGATATATTAATGCAGCATGTTCATTGTTCACGAGAAAAAACTGGGATTTGAAAACTGTGGATTCTCGAGAGAGAAGTTATTTACTGCACTATTATAACGGTGGATTATTATATGGGGAGAAATAATTAATGAAGTAATGATGATGATATATATAATATATTACCTGGAAACTTTCGTTTTGAAGCATTATTCTGGAGACATGAAAGGAGTCCTCATCAAGGATGATGGAGGTGTGGTGGAGGGGAGGAGGCGAGATGATTGTGGAAATTGGATGTGAAAGCCTGTTAACGTGGAACGCCGTCGTAGCAACCTGCTGCTGGTGGTGATGATGAAAAAGATGATGATCGTGGGCCATATGATTTGGCCCCCGGTGATGCTCCGGTATCTCTTGGCTCGTGCCTTGAGTCGGCGTTTCCCTTGCAGCTGAAGCTTCGCCAATCGCCACCTGCAATAGACAAACCCCCCACCATGAAAACTGTTCGCTAGCTAGTCCATTTTCATACACAAAACATATTCCAACATTGATTTAATTCCTTTTTTATCACTACCTTTCTTTTAGGCCTTTCAATTTTTCTATAGTTTTAATCTCACTTCCAAATATTGGTGAGTAAAAAAAAATAGAATAGTTAGCTCACAAAGATAATCAAGTGAGGACCATTTAGATTTTTTTTGTTCTTTAAATGCTGTATGTGCAAGCAACCCTAAAACTTTATGATTTCTTCCTTTTGATAAGCAAACTTTGACGTTTAAACTTAAACATACTTCCATGAAAATATTGGATTTATTCATAAATTTTTTTGGAAGTTGTAGAAGAGAGAAAACGCATTGAATATAATTATATAAATGAAGGAAAATGTACCTCGTCGAAGCTTTTACCAAACGGGGAGAAACTGAGAAGGTGATCAGGTTTTATGTGTTGGATATCCATGGCACCGGCAAGACTTGATAAAGCGACCGCGGCGGCAACCCCGGCTTCCGACACTTCCTCTCTAAGAGGGATTAATTGTTCCTTTAAAGAACAATTCCGAATGTCGCTATCTCGCCGGCCATTAGGGTCGACGACAACGACGTTGGTTCCTTCAACAGCTGCTGCAGCAGTTCGATCAGACCAGTTGCACTGCCTTGGTTGGGTCTGATAAAATATCTTGGACACCACAAGCTCTCCTTCCTTCTCTTCCTCGTGTTGACCCAGATGATATTGGTGCATGACCCAATTAGTCTTTTCGGGCTTTCGGTTCTTCCCAAAATTAGTGTAGAGAACCAAGATTTTCTTGCAACCTTTTTGTTTGCCACTCACCATTACAGGCCTTGTCTTGCCGGTTTTGTGCCACCTTGTTTCTCCACCTTGCAAGTGATCACATTCGGTTTGAATCTTCCTTCTTTTTCTTGTCCCGGTTGTGTAAGCCTTTGATGGTCTATGGAAGAAATGCCTGCTTAATCCATCTCTGGTCACTCCTGCAAGAAAACATTACCCAAAAATCAAAGTTAGGTTGATTTAGGTGCAACAATCCGGAAATAGCATTGAATAATGATGGAAGCAGATATCAGACAAGATAAAGTAGAAGGATTTTAAGACAACCCGGGAGTTTCTCGGGATGGGTGTAACAAATCCCATCTTCTCCTTCAATTGTCGGGATGAACTCATCAATCAAAGGGTGAGACTTCATGTCTTTAGCTTCCACTTTTGCTTCCAGGTGTTCTATCAGTTCTTGGTCTGTCGGATCAAATTTCACTCCTGCTGGTAGACCTAACCAGTCCTGCAATATTTGTTCATTATTCAGTTCAAATTAAAGCAAAAAAAAAAGAGAGAAAAAGAAGAAAGCTTTAATCTTATATTGTTCGAATATATTTTAAAGAACAACTTGACCATCCAAAAAAAAAAACCCCTTGATTAGAAAACAAGTATATTTCTCGTATTCTTTCCTTGATTCTTCTCTTGTCAAACTCTTGGTGCTGAAGCCAAGAATATTATGAGATGAATCCGTACCGGTTTTCCTTCGAGTTTGTGACCGCAACCGGGACAGTGCTTGGATCCACACAACTGATGCTCTTCCAGCTTTGCATCGATTAGATCGGAGCTGCTGATGGAACTCAGATTACTCTTATTCATTGCTTCTGTTATCTTCCCCCTTTCTTTGGTGTCGGTCGTTCCCTCAAACTCTTAAAGTCTTGAATGAAATAATAACCAACCTTGTACAGCAGCCGACTACTCATATCCCACTTAGCTTCTCTATATAACAGAAGCCATAACCCCGTTTTAGATCTGATATCCCTTAAAAATATCAAAGGCAAAGGAGAAAAAACATACCAAAAGCCTCTCAATTAAGTCAGCAAACAGGGAAAAAAATATGATGAAGAAGAAGGAGAAGAATCCGTATGTCATATAAATATAAACACGTGTTTCACATCCTCGATGCTATCTTTGTGAGAAACTATTACCTAAATCAATCACCCAAAAAAAGAAAAAATATGCAAAACCCAGTATAGAAATATGCTCCAAATGAAGAAAATTCTATTTTTCTCACAAGGAAGATGTACAAACAAAGAAAGGGAAAGAGTACTTAGAGAGAGAGAGGAAAAGAGGAAGATGTAACAGTGGGATTGAGATATAAACCTTCTTTAACCATATAGAAATCACCAGAAATTCCTCACTTAGCTTTACTTTAACTGAAATCTCCAAGTGGGAAAAAAGAAAGGAAAAAAAAGAGAGTCGGCCTTCATAAATTTAACAAACTAGCTTTAAAGCCTTTGCAAACTCAAGTAGAGTTCATGTGGCCAGGCGGTTCAAGAGAGAGAAACAAAGAAAATACAGCAAAAGTAATTACATATATATAAGAAAAGAAAAGAAAAATACTAGCAGTTGTCTGTATTTCCTTTCCTTTCTTTCTTGGCTAAAGTTTAAGGTCTCCCACACCTTTGTTTTAGAGGGCTTGACTACTAAAGCAAAAAAGAGAAGAAACGGCCTTCACAGCTGAGGTACACATTCAAAAGCATGGAAACCCTATCTGTATTCTAACTTAAATATATAATCTTTTCTTTTTACTTCAATTTAAAGAGAAAAAAAAGCCCAAAAAAGATTATTTGATATATATAGACGTTTTAGCTTAGATAATATTCAAATTAAATCTATTGGCTAAGTTTTTGAATGGTTTATATAAAGTTATGAACTGAGAAATGCTCCCACGCTATAAGATAAACAGAAAATACTAAAAACATTTCAAACGTGGCAGTAGAAGAACTTTGAGTAATGAAGACGATATCTGGGGAAAAATTACAGTTTTCCTTTGTTTAGGTTTTAACAGATTATTGATGTTAAAAAGGGAAAGTTTCTTTTGAGAAGGAGAGAAAAATGGAGAGATTATGGAAAAGAAAGAAAAAACAAATAAAAATGACAAGAACTCACATGGGTTTCGAGAGGGAGTGCTGCTGATCATGATTCTTTTGCCATGAATGTTGCAGAAAGGGAAATGCAAATAGGAGAGAAGAATTACGGGGTTGCTTGATATACAAGGCAAATGAGCAGTATAGTTGATGGACCACCACTCCTCCTTTCTTATTACACCCATATAAAATCATATAAAAATTATCATATGTTTATATTATATATATATATATATATATATATATATATATATGTGTGTGTGTGAAAATAATTTAATCTTCCGGTGGAAGCACTTGGGGGTGAATTTTTGCTCATATGGAAACAAATAGATAAACTGTTTAAATAAGTCATAACTATTTAATGATCTTAGGCCATTTTTTACAGTTTTAAAATGTAAATATTAAAAATTACTATATATAAAAAAATATTAAAAATAAGGTTAATATTTGAAATAGAAATTATATGTTTGTTTTAGGTGCCCTTGTTTATGTCCTGCATCAAAAGTTTAAGTTTAGGGTTAAGGTTTAAGATTAGAGTTTAATAAATTTAGGTTATAATTTAAAATTTAATTTTTTTTAGTGTTGGACATAGGAAAAACACCAAAAAAAGCATAAATTTTTGTTCAATATTTGATGCACAAAGTCAAATAATAATTTCTTCTTATAAAATAATAAACTCTAAGCTCTAAAACATAAATTTTAAATCCTTCAAGGTTGAATTACTTTAAATTTGGTAACTATTTCTTTTTAACTTTCCCGAGGAAAATCTAGAGTGCATAACACTCGCACGAATAATTACAGTCCAAGTGAGAGTAACACTGAAAGAAAGACCCAGATTATGTGGGGTCCAACATGGGAATTGTTTGATCAGAATGATGAAGGGACCAGCAACATGTTTTGCAAAACAGATAGGCTGCCATGATCGCTTCTTTTATTTGTCTAATTTTTGTTATTATTATTATTATTGCAAGAATTGTGTGATTTCATTGGACAGGGAAGAATATATACCGCAACGTGTTTTTTTTTAATTTCTTTCAATTTTGATTAAAAGAAAAAAAAATAGGGACAAAATATAAATCAACTTGTAAGTTGGAAGTGTGAGCAACCTTTGATTAGGTTTCACTTTTTGTCCCAAAGAGAATGAGAGAATCAGATTGCTGCTCTTCATATTATCCAATAACTTTGACCTTTGACTTAATATGTATCACAGCAACAAAGGCACCAACAAATATTATATGCTCTTTCTCCTTGTTATACTTATTGTTTTTATGTTAATCCTGTTTAAATATATAATTATATTTGTTAACATTAATGTTGTATTTATTAAACGTGTTTTTATGCCATAAATTATAATTTAGCTAAATTCCGAGAATTTGGTTGGTTTGGGACCATGGCTTTTGAGTAGAAAAGACAGACTTAAAGTATAATTCATGTATGAGAATATCTCCTACATGAGAATAATGGCTCTTATTTAAAGAAAACAATTCTTAATCAAAGTCAACTATGTCCTCTTTTAAAGCTATAAAGATCAAACCTCACAAACAAATAACAATTGGTTGTGTTCTAAAATATTGATTCATTTAGGAGTTAATAATATTAAAGTTAACAAAATATTTCTTTTCTTTGTTTCAAGGCATTAACAAAATATCGAGTATGAGAATGAAAGCACCAAATATTTTGGGCCGCGACCTGTCCAAGGAAATGATCGCCGGATTTACTGCTAGTACTTACGCACACAATTTTGGGCACCTGTTGGATTGCCACGCTCGGCAAAGATCACTTGCGCCACCAATTGAAGAAGGGCTGCCGGCCTGGGTGCGGAGGTTGGCCCAAATGTTGAACCAAATATAGTTAATTCACGTGCACATGGTAAATGTGAAAAGAGAAAAGACACATGTCGCCTGTCGGGTGCAGGAACAGAGTCTAGCGTTGGGGCCAATGACTTGGGCCATTGGCTCTCGGCGTTTGAAAACTATAGTCTATACTAATTTGGGGTTTGGGTCCAAGGGAAAACTTGATTAATATGGTACTTGAATTATCATTTATATTTATTACCATGGTACTTGATTTATCATTCATCCATTTTCATTTTGCTCCCAAATTATTTACTCATCAAATGGGTCGTCCGTGAATTATCATTTATATTTATTACCATGGTACTTGAATTATCATTTTCAGATAAACTAAATCGAAATCCATGTTACAAACTCTAACATAGACCTCCTTGTTGGTAATGCCAAGAATGGGTAGTGCCATGTTAGGAAGAAAAATGTTTCAAAGATGAGTTTATATGAAGTCTTTTTTTTCCTCCTAGTATGATGACAAAGCCCTCACTCTCGTGCGTGGCCGCCACCGTCCGATCGACTTAGTTCACGTTAACACGTATTCATGTTAATTTCAGAGTGTCGTCCAAAATTTATTTAATTGATGGAATATTCCCTCTTAAACAAACCGTTTGGTTAAGTTAGGTGATGGATAGATTCCCTCCTCCATGGTACATAATAACAAAGGCTCCTTTATCGCACATATTAAGCTGTTGGGACAGTTTTTGGCATAGCTACAGTGCGACGGCTCTGATATGGAAATGGCAGTAAGGCAAGCAGAACCTGCAAAAGAGTCTGATTCCTTAATTTTGTTGGACAAGGGAATATGACTAATAAAGATTTAACCTGCATCTGCATGACTGCATGTGTATTGTGTGGGACTGGGAAGTCGTATTTCATTCAACAGGTTAACTCTGTTGAATCAGATACCAGAGATTTAAGCACTGCTTTGTTATCATACAAATAGCTTGCGGGTTTTAGATGGAATTGCTGAGCCCATCTCCAACCATGAAAGTTGAAACCCGTGTTGTTTCATGCCTACCTTCATCTCATTTTATTACTTTACTTTTATTTGACAACTCACGTTGCCCCTGTGAGACAGTCAGACAAACCTTTATTTTTGGTCTGAAATGCCAGCCTTCGGCAATGGAAAATGACCGTCCACGTATCTCAACTTTCTAGAAAAAAATTAATAATCTATTCTTAGGGTTTTAATTATCTCATTTCTACCAACTCAACCAACGTTCCTAATAGAAAAAATAATGATATTTATTCTGTGAAATTAGAATTCGAACAACTTTATCTGTATAATATATATTTATAAAATATTAAAAAATATAAATAAATATTATCTTATAATTAACTCCATTTAAAAAATTATTTTTATATTAATAATAAAACTAGTCTTCTCTCTCTTGCCCTTTAAAAAAAATGAAAATATATATATATATATTTACGTTCTTTTCGGTTGAACTAACAATCACCTAAAATAATTCTATTTCGTCAATTGGCTAAATGCTATGATAGTCTAGTGTCAACTGATTGTTCTACTTTACTTTTATTTGAATAGAGAGAAGAAAATGAAAGGAATAAACAATTTGAAAATGTTGAAAATTTCACTTAGGAACGAGAATAGTCATCAGCATTTAGCAGGCTAAAACGATGAAAGTACTTGTTAGGTTCTTACCGTTGAAAGATAAAATCAAATATACGATCCCACAATAAAAAAAAAAAACTATTAAGATTTACGTAAAGAATCATTTCAGAAGAAAATCACGAACAGTAAAAAAAAATTCACTAATGTCAAAAGACAAAAATACAAGCTGTGACTGAGAATGATTTATGGTCTATTCGACTGAGAATGATTCATCGGTGATTATTTACAAAAATATTCTCATTCAGCATAGTCATACTCTTTGTATTAGAAAGGCATGATACTCTTTCTCTCCACGCCATCCTACTTGGTGCAAAAGAAAGAAATCAATTTCCATAATCAATGTAAAAAGTTCAAAAGAAATTAATTTCCATAATGAACGTAAAAAGTACATAATATATATTATAAGAAAAGTTTCCTTCATGCAAAACAGGACCAATAAACATGTGGCGGCCGGTGACGGCTTGTTTTATCTTAAACAAATTAAGCTTAAATTATCCAGCGTGCGCCATAATCCAGGTATTGGACTACCCGACCCGACCCAAACAACAACTTATCGGTGCAAAGTGCAAACCGTTATTTCTAGACCATCCTTCCCTCTGCTATATAAAGCCATACTTTTAAGAAAAGAAAGCTCATCCAGAATTTCATATTTAGTCAAAAGGATTTCACAACTATAAACATGGATTTCTCTTGTTTCAATTTTCCGTCAAAAAACTTGTCTGAATGGATTTCGTGGTCGCTCCGTCGTCTTTCTCTTCTCTTTTGAATCATAGTAACAATAAGAATAATATTTTTTATTGTTATTATAATAATAAGAAGAATAAATCCCACTTTTCAGTGCCATCGAGTGCTGGAATCTTTAGTTTGAGAAAGTTCACCACGGTTAGTTTCGGTTACGATTACCGTTACCGTCGCGGTTGTCGTTCGAAGATCGAGTGTTCGAGACGTAGAGTCATGGATTCGTCTACTTCGCCTGAGTTTTCAAAGCCGAAGATCGTTACCGGCCCAGGTGGTTATGTTCTTGAAGATGTTCCTCATTTGTCGGATTATATTCCCGATCTTCCTGTAAGCTTTTTTCCCCTTTCCTTCTACGTATAATTATACGTATCTTTGCTTTTCATTTTGATTCTGTTGTCGTCGTTTCTCCGTTACCGGTAAAAAGGATTAAAAGCTGATTTTCCGTGTCTTTTTGTCGGCAACGAATCACAAAAATTAAATTAATTTTTTTCTATTACATAAGAATTGATTAAAAAACAATTTCTAGATTTTATGTTACTTTTTTCCTATGACAGACTTATCCAAACCCGTTGCAAGACAATCCAGCATATTCTGTTGTTAAGTAAGTCCGATTTTACTGCTCCTTGATGTACAATTTATTTGTTATATTAATTGTCAATTATGGTAATTTTGATAAATTAGTATCAATTTGATCTACTTTCCTGTTTTACTAGGCAATATTTTGTCCATGTAGATGACACCGTTCCTCAAAAGGTTATCCCTCCTGAGTCCTTTCACACATACATATAAATTTTTTTGCCTAAACTTCTATTTTCTGTTCATAGGTTGTTGTTCACAAGGATAGTCCAAGAGGAATACATTTCCGACGAGCCGGACCGCGTCAAAAGGTACATGTCTTAGTGTTTTATGCTCCTTTATGAATAAAATTCGGAACGATTAAACGCTGGATTGTGATTTCACATTCATGTGTTGGATGTTTGATAGGTGTATTTTGAGTCCGATGAAGTTCATGCCTGTATTGTGACTTGCGGCGGACTCTGCCCCGGACTCAACACTGTGATTAGAGAGATTGTATGCGGCTTGTTCCACATGTATGGCGTGAAGAAAGTATTAGGGATAGATGTAAGTGATCTTTCATGGAGTTTAGTTAAAGCATATTAATGGTTACTACATGGACTTGTTCATTAAATGAGTCAGCCTACCATTTTCATTGTGCATTAACAACTTATGTGTTCAATGTTTTTGTAGGGAGGATATAGGGGATTTTATGCTAAAAATACTGTGAACTTAAATCCCAAGGTTGTTAATGATATTCATAAACGAGGCGGAACAATCCTCGGGACATCACGAGGTGGGCACGATACCTCGAAGATTGTTGACAGCATTCAGGATCGCGGCATTAATCAGGTCTGTATAAAAGTCTATGATGTTTCTGATTGTTGCCAATAGGTTGAAGCTCAAGACATCATGGTTTATGGTAACTCAGGTTTACATTATTGGTGGAGATGGAACCCAGAGAGGTGCATCTGTTATATTTGAGGTGATTTCTTTAATAGAATATACACAGATTCTTTTTGTTATATGAATTTGTGCATATTGAAAAGAACGTTCCACACTTTACAGGAAATTAGGAGACGTGGTCTCAAAGTTTCAGTTGCTGGAATCCCCAAAACCATTGACAATGACATCCCGGTTATCGACAAGTCCTTTGGCTTTGACACTGCTGTTGAGGAGGCTCAACGTGCCATTAATGCTGCTCATGTTGAAGCTGACAGTATCGAAAATGGTATTGGTCTGGTGAAGTTGATGGGTCGCTACAGTGGTAAGTTTCTCTTTTGGTCTTTCTTTGAACTGCTAATTCTGCATTTCAAGAAGTGAGCGAGTTACAACTTCATCAAGAGATGGTACATGTTTCCTTTTCTTGTTCTAATGCATTCATACTTCGACATTCGCCCAGGTTTTATCGCGATGCATGCTACTCTTGCTAGCCGAGATGTGGATTGTTGCCTGATACCAGAGTCGCCCTTTTATCTAGAAGGACCTGGAGGACTTTTCGAGTACATCGAAAGGCAGCTCAAAGAAAACGGGCATATGGTTATTGTGATAGAAGAGGGTGCTGGACAGGAGCTGCTTTCGGAATCAATGACACTGAAAGATGCTTCAGGAAACAAGCTTCTGAAGGATGTTGGGCTATGGATATCACAAAAGATCAAGGTTTGCCATACGGATTCAACTCAGACAACAATTCATTGATTTCTTGTGATGTAAGCTATGGAAGTTTTTCATGTGACATTCATATACCTGTCATTTTCAGGATTACTTTTCAAAAGAAAGGAAGATACCCATAAACCTCAAATATATAGGTTAGTGGAATAACTATTAACCAGAGGTGTTTATGAGTTTAATGGCAGAAGTTGTTTAGCATTGTACTTTGTTTTCTGGCAGATCCTACTTACATGATCCGTGCCATTCCGAGCAATGCATCTGATAATGTTTACTGCACACTTCTTGCTCAAAGCGCCGTTCACGGAGCGATGGCAGGATACACCGGCTTCACAAGCGGCCTTGTCAACGGCAGGCAGACATACATACCATTCAATGTGAGTACATCTGATCATGTTTGCTGTCACAAGCTGCTATCCTAGTTTGCATTATTTCTGAGACAACTGATTTTTGTGCAGAGAATTATAGAGAAACAGAACAAGGTTGTGATTACGGATAGGATGTGGGCGAGGCTTCTGTCTTCGACAAATCAACCAAGCTTTTGGAGCCCCAAATTTGCCATTGGAGACGAAGGCAATGGAGAAGAACCGACCGAGTTGCTGGACAAAGGAATTTGTGGCGACGAGGCTCCTCATTTCAATTGAGGTCCGTAGTTTCTACTTTCTGAGAAATTATATCATAGGTCTGGCTCATCATTCTAGTGTTCATTCCTCGTTTGGGCTTGTAATTAGTGTACATTTATGATGACAATGTTTAATAATGTTCGGTAATAAATAATTTCTAGTGTTGTTATTCTGATCCTTAAACAGGCAGGCGACCAGAGTATGGTAGCAGGGTGTCCGAGGGGCCTTTTGGTTTTGCTTTGATAGGTGGAAAATAAACAGATTTCATTAAATATATGATTATAATAAGTAATAATGGTTCCGTTACTGTGAACCCTAAATTACAAGTTGTTTCACACTTTCACTCACTTGATGAAATAACCCATGATGCCATGGGATCGTCATTTTTCAATTGATGCAAGCATATGTTGTAATTTTTTAATGAGTTACACAATAATTGAATCCTTCTTTTTTGTTAATTTATTTTATTTTATTAAATTCAAATAGGTATAGTGATGATAAAAAATAGGAAAAATTACAATATTAGTTTCGGGTCGAATATTTTCTACCCTAAACTTAACCCTGTCCAAATTTACCCTTAACAAAAATCTGACCCGAATTTTTTTATTAAAAATCTGATACAATCAGACCGGGTCAGGTCAGAACCCGTCGAGTTTGAATAAAATGTCCATCCCTATTTATCCCGCAACCAGCAACATGGTTCTTCTTTTCTCAAATATATGAGAAAGCAAGGTTGTAACAAACTAACAATGTATATAGTGCTTGTAACAATCATTTGCTTCGGGCTTTTAACTTCATATGGGGCATTGCAATTCTAATGTCTCTTTCTAGTTGTATATTTCCCTTTTCACTATCAAATGGGAAGTTTTGTGAAACTTGTCAAAATAGACTTGGAGGAAAATAATAGGTTGAGGAAATCGAAAGTACTACCTTTGAGATGACCCGATTATCAAATTAGGCAATTTTGGGTGAAAAACCCCTTTTAAAATATTATTTTTATAATGGCTCTCAAAAATATTTATTTGGCAAAATGACCTCCTTTCTTGCCAGGTCGGCAGACCTCGCGTTTTATCGCGTTGTACAGAACGCGAGGTCTGTCGACGTGGCGTTCCTGTCCGTTTTAACGGTTTAACAGTACCTCGCGTTCTGCAGAACGCGAGGTCCCCGAGAAATTGAAAAGGCGGCTTGGAATATATCGGACGGACCTCGCGTTCTGTAGGACGCGAGGTCTGTCCAATTCCAGCCTAAACCGCAAGCAAAAACATGCGTAAGTAGGCCTGTTCGAACCCAATTTCGAGCGTGTAAATGGTATATTTTTAGCGATCATCGAGTTTGGGGTCGTAGTACTGAAAATTGTCTATCGTATAATACCAACATAATTAATTTCCGTCCATTCTACAATGGTTTAAAATGGCTTCGAAAACCCTATGCTAGCATACTTTTTTCGATTGAAGTTGTATTTCAACTAATGTCGATTTTCTATTTTGTTCGAGCAGAATTTCATACGTATAAATTATAAATTTTTAGGTAACATCGAGTATGGGGTTGTAGTACTGGAAATTCTCTATCGTATGACACTGACACGGTCAATTTTCGTCAATACCACACTGACTTATCGTTGCTTCGAAAACACTATCATAACATATTTTTTTGAATGATTGAAAATATAAGATGGCGTACTGTATAAATAGAAGTAAACTGACTTTATTGATTAGATTGTCATGTGCGAAATCGCATATACAAATTAAAAATAATTAATTAATACGAGGGGCTGAGCGATTAGGACACTTAGGAGCTGTGTGCCCAGTATTTCGACATATAGAACAATGCTTCTTTTGTCCAGTTTTCTCTCGATGTTCGACCAAATCATCGGCACAATATATTCTTGTAGAAGGTGGACGTCCTTTGGCTCGTAGTAGTGCTGGATCTGGGCGTATGATCGGTTCAGTGTCCACAGCATTTGGATCAACCTCATTTCCGATTGGAGGAAACTCTTTTTCGTAAACTTTAAGCATCGTTTTGAGTAAGTATACCGGATCAACCATACGCATGTATTCTATTCGTTGGTTAGTGCAAGCAGCAATGGCGTGTGCGCACGAGTATTTGAAAGTTTGGAATATTCCGCACTCGCAGGTTTTTGCCCTCAGATTTACAACGTAAGCGTTGTGCTGAATGCCTTCTAACCGCCTGGAAAATTCCGCAACACGAAACAAGTGTCCTTCTCGCGAGAAGAGGGTTGCTTGCACCTGTCTTGATTGGGCCACTTGAATATGCAGTCTGTCGCGGAAATCTGGATGGACTTTGTGTCCACCTGCCATGTACTCAGTTGCTTGCTTGCCCAAGGTTGCAAAAAGGGTAGCTAAATGATAATAGGCCGCTTTGACAATGGAAGTGATAGGCAACTGTCGAACTCCCTTCAGTGATGAGTTCACTGCCTCAGCCAAGTTCGTTGTCATGTGACCATAACGTTTACCCTCGTCATACGATCGAAGCCATTTTTCCTTTGAGATATTTTCAAGGTATTTAGCGCCCTTTTTGTTTCTCGCTCTCAGTTCCTCGAGCAGTTCAACCACCTCTTGTTTGTAGTGCGAGTTGCCTACGGGATGACAGTTGAATAGTCATAGTCGAAAAACACATGAAAAAAGGTCGTAAATTGAAGCGAGTAACAAGTAATATAGTAAATGAAAATGACATAAATGACGTACCCATATCGAGCACCATTTGACGTTCATCACGATTCTTGTATTTCAGCAGGTAGTTTGCGGCTATGTGCCGCAAGTAAAAACGGTGGTGAATGTATGGAGGCTTCCAATAATCACCCAAATTTTCTATCGCCCACAGCAGCGTTGTGCCTCTGTCAGAAATAACACACACCCCTTCATCACTTCTTCTTCGTATTACAGGATCAAGGACATATTTTCGTAGGTTCGTAAGGAAGAACGTCCAAGACTCCAAATCCTCCTTCGGGACGATTGCGAATGCAACAGGAACGCATTTGCGATTGCCGTCCTGTGCTATAGCTAGAAGTAGGATCTGTGTATATTTTCCGTACAACCATGTGTCGTCGATTTGGACCATCGGTTTGCAGTGCTTGAATGCGTGGATGCACTGGGGGAAAGTCCAAAATAACCGGTGGAATTGACAAACACCTCGGACGACACGATCATTTTCGTATGCCAGAACCGTATCAAGTTTGACAACCATTCTGGGAATGTGTTTCTGCAGGAGATTAAGCCACGGGCGCAACTCTATGTAAGATTCCTCCCATCGGCCATACAATTCCTCTTTGGCCTTTTTCCTTGCATACCATGCTTTCGAATAACCTGGACGGAAGCCGGTGACAGCTAGAGCTGCAGCCTGACATGTGGGGACTGACACAGTGGGATTTGTTTTCACCAGTGTGGAAAAGATGTCCGCGAGGACCATAACGTCTCTAGCTCCGACGACATTGAGCCGGTCATACATGTTACGAACGTCTGTTTCGTTCGTAAGCTTCATAACGTAGTGCGTTTCATTAGCTGACGGTGATGGGATTCGACATTCCATGGCCGCAATTTCTTTGTCGGTGTGTTTACTAACCTCGATTGTTGTCAACTGTATTAAATCTTTCAGTGACATTTTGCCAGTGATTGTTGACTCAAAATAAGTATCGAGAAAATAAAATGTTGCCTTAAATTTTGCCATAAGCTGAGCAAGGATTGGGTGTTTAGAGAGAATTTGGAATGAGTAAATGATGGTGGAATTCGTGGGTATTTATAGGAAAGGAAAAACACCACATAAATAAATTTAAGTCGAATTTCATTTAACAAAACTTTCAACATGTATTCTTTAATAAGTAACTTGAGACAACTACATAAATTATGTATAAAATTCGAAACAATAAATTCAGTAGCTCCGGCGGGCAAATTTGATCGGAGGTCCCGACTAAAAGAAGTAGAGAGCGAAATCCAGATGTAAATGTTGACTGCCACGCCACATCTGAAATGAGTAAATGGTAGCAGCTTTGATTCACATTAACAAATGTAATCGGCACCCGCCACATCTGAAAATGTCGATCTGAATCCGCCCCCGCTTCGTAAAAGTCCTTTCTTTTCAAAACTGTAGCCGGGGATCCTCTCTATGGCAGCTACAGGAGCAGCCATCGAAGCCACTACTGCAGCATACAACCTCCAAAATATTGCGATATGTCGGTAAATATTAAGGTATGTACCCCCGATGAACACAAATCTTTAAGTGAACTCCAACTATCATAAAGGAACAATATTTCGGACATAAAAATTGCAACGGAAAAAAACTCAGCATTACACGAACTCATATTCAACTAACCTAAACTAAACTAAACTCAGCATTACACGAACTCCATCTCCCTGCACACACACACACACACACACACACACACACACACATATATATATATATATATATATATATATATATATATATATATATATATATATATATATATATATACACATAGACCTCGCGTTCTGTACAACGCGATGTATGAGTGACCTCGCGTCCTACAGAACGCGAGGTTGCCACGTCAACCCTAAACCCTCTATAAATAGCAAACTCTTGGAGTGGCAAGGAGCACCGAGATATATTTTTTCCTGTATTCACGTACGCAGTTTTCGCTTGAAGCTACTAATGGCAACATAGCGCATATTTTGGAAGTTTTGTTTTAATTTAACTTCCAAAACATTGCGCTATGTCGTTATTTTTAGTTACTACTGAAAATATAACACGTATTTAGTATGCTTCATTGTTGTTGTTATTATTATTGTTCTTACTATTGTTGTTATTATTATTATTTTTTTAGTTACTACTGAAAATATAACGCGTATTTATTATTATTGTTATTATTATTATTATTATTATTATTATTATTATTATTATTATTATTATTATTATTATTATTATTATTATATTTTTTCTTTTTATTTTTATTGTTATTATTATAAATCAAAATTGTAAAATTAAATATTATTAAATGAGTTTACCGCTTTAAAAACTCTAATATTATTGTCCTTAATATTAGTGTTGTTGTTATTATTATTATTATTAATATTATTATTATTTTAATTTTAATTTTAATTTTTATTGTTATTGTAAATAAATTTTGTTATTAATGTATATTAAATGAGTTTCCCGCTTTAAAAACTCAAATTTAAAAAACCCCACGACCTCGCGTTCTGTAAAACGCGATGTCTTTAGAACCTCGCGCTCTATAGAACGCGAGGTTCCTTTCTGACCGTTCAGATAACGCGTCTGATCACTGACGCGCCTTTTCAGTGAACCTCGCGTTCTATAGGACGTGAGGTACATGAATATCGCGGTCTATAGAACGCGAGGTTCGTTAACCTCGCATCCCAAGCGCCGCGAGGTCCTCTATAAATTGGAGGTTTTTTTCCTAAAAACCTCCACAGAACGCGATTTCTATACAAATTTCATAAAAATTTGTCAGCAACTTTTATATATCGTTTGATCACATGGAGCCCTTGCTACGCAACCGAGCGAGTCACTGCAGTGAATATTGGCGCAACAATCCAGAGGTATTATTTTTTTCCCTATTAATTTCTAAAAAAATTTAATTAATTAAATTTTATTCTTTTATTTTTACTAACTATTTTATTTTATTTTTTTCAGGGATGCGAACGTAACTTACAATGTTACGTTAACCGTATCACCGTCGCACCCATTCCTGCTGTTATGCAATTGATTGAGCGGGCTGGTTTTGGGCACATAGCTCGCTATATTGGGGGGTGAAGGTTAGACCGTCGTTGATCAGCGCGCTGATAGAACGGTGGAGACCCGAGACGCACACATTCCATCTTCCATTTGGCGAGGCAACAATTACGTTGCAGGATGTTGCCTACATTCTCGGGTTGCCTATAGATGGCAGCATTATTACTGGCGTAGCGATGAGACATTGACCACTCCTATTTGCTGAACAAATTGGGGTGATGCCCCCTGATAGAGCGTGGGACGGAGGGAAAATTTCTCTACCGTACTTGGAGGAGAACTTTGGAAACCCTCCCCCGATGCAGATGATGTTACACTTGAGGTATTTTTTTATTATATTTAGTATGCTTTTATTACATTTATTATTAAATTAAAATTATTTATTTGCACATTAGCGTTTAGGGAATTTTTTATGATGAATAGGATACTTAGGATACTTTATTAAATATTTAGGTTGCCTACATTAAATATTTAGGATACTTACAATTTTTTATGATAAATTTTTAGGATGAATTCAGTAATTATTTAGGATACTTTATTAAATATTTAGGTTGCCTACATTAAATATTTAGGATACTTACAATTTTATTTATTAGGATGAACTTACAATTTTTTTAATTAGGATGCCTTTATTAATTTATATTTTCACAGCGGTATGCGCGAGCCCACATCTTGCGCATTATTGGCGGGATATTAATGCCCGACAAAACTCGCAACAAAGTGCACGTTATGTGGCTTCATCATCTCACAAATTTAGCCGAGTCTGGACAAAAATCTTGGGGGTCAGCTGTCTTGGCGTTTCTTATCAGAGACCTCTGCAGAAACGTTGACGCCTCCAAAGCATCGATGGGAGGATGCTGTTTATTCCTGCAGGCTTGGGTTTGGCTTCGGATCCCTACTTTGGCACCACAGCTTCGGATTCCCAGTCCTCTGTCATTTCCGCTTATACGGAGGTACTACATAATCTACTATATTTTTTATTAAATTATTTTATTTAACGATCTTTTTCATTATTTAAAGGTGGACCGCCAACCTATCCCACGTCGGCCTACCGGACTCCCAGAAAGCATACAGATATAGATTCGATGGCTTGACGGAGGACGAGGTAATTCAACAATTATTTTGGTTTTTTCCATACTATTTTTTCCAATAATATTTCATATAGAAATTTTACTAACTTTTTTCATTCTTTTTAGTTCGTGTGGACGCCCTACGATTCAGAGGAGATTCACAATATTACTCCAGCTGATATTGTGCAACATCGACAGCGAGACCTCTGGATTTCCGTAGTTCCGCTGCTGAACTACGAAGTTTGCGTGTGGCATTCTGTGGATCGGGTACTCCGACAGTTCGGGTACGTCCAAGATGTTCCACGCCCTCCGCAAAATATGGACGAGTTCCACCATCTTACGCGTCAGGGGAAGACGGAGACTGACTGGGCCGAGCACCACGCTGTCTGGATAGCGCTTTGGGGTCAACGATTTCTCAGACGCCCACATTTTCTCCAACCAATTATAGAAGGGGGTCCTTCGGTCACTTTCAATTATGGCCAGTGGTATAGGGACAATGGGATGCGACATATCCTTACTCCGGAGGAGCTGCAAGCCGGGCTTCCCCAGCGACCCCAAAACCGCCCACGCGGGAGCGGGCGAGCGAGCCAGACCTAGAGCCAGTCCCAGACCCAGAGGCAGACCCAGAGGCAGTCGACGCAGCGCGGTCCGAGACCACGATATGACACTCCAGGGGCATCATCTTCTGCCCCACCATTGCATAGCGGTCCATCGACTTTCCAGCAGACGATGCCTCCACCCCAGTTCGGCTCCACTGATGCCTATCGCCCCCAGACGCCCACGACTGACCTTCTACTTATCTATTATCCACCTCAGTATGAGTTTCACATGGTGGAGAATACGCCGATAGGTAGTTTGTTTTACTCCCCGCCTAGGCCCAGCACAGATCTGCAGATCGCGCACGATGGTCAGGATGATAGGGACCAGGGACCACCACACGATGGACCGAGGAGGAATCCGGATCGTCCGCGTCATCCACCCGACTGCGAAACGGGTGGACATAGGCATTATTAGTTTTTTTTGTTGTTTTCTACTTATGTTTTTAATATTTATGTAAAACACTTTAAAATTTTATAATGTCGTATTCTAATTTTATTTATGAATTATAATTTTGTTTGCATATTATAATTAAACTTTATAATGTTTATTTAATTTTTGTTTTTAATAAATTTAATAGGATTAAAAAACAGAAAATCGACATTAGTTGAAATACAACTTCAATCGAAAAAAGTATGCTAGCATAGGGTTTTCGAAGCCATTTTAAACCATTGTAGAATGGACGGAAATTAACCATGTTGGTATCATACGATAGACAATTTTCAGTACTACGACCCCAAACTCGATGATCGCTAAAAATATACCATTTACACGCTCGAAATTGGGTTCGAACAGGCCTACTTACGCATGTTTTTGCTTGCGGTTTAGGCTGGAATTGGACAGACCTCGCGTCCTACAGAACGCGAGGTCCGTCCGATATATTTCAAGCCGCCTTTTCAATATCTCGGGGACCTCGCGTTCTGCAGAACGCGAGGTACTGTTAAACAGTTAAAACGGACAGGAACGCCACGTCGACAGACCTCGCGTTCTGTACAACGCGATATCGTACCTCGCTTTTTACAAAACGCGAGGTCTGCCGACCTGGCAAGAAAGGGGGTCATTTTGCCAAATAAATGTTTTTGGGAGCCATTATTAAAAATAATATTTTAAAAAGGATTTTTCACCCAAAATTGCCATCAAATTAGGTTGGATTAATACATCAGTGTCTAAAGGCTAACATTATTAATTTGTCGTTTTTTTAGCTAATTAAAAACAATAACTTAATCATCTTGGAAATAATGTTGTTATAAGAGAGCCACGAATCTCAAACATAAATTATAAAATAAATAAGTATTTCATAAAAAATAATTTAATCGCCTCCAATGTTATCAAACACAAATGACCTTTAATAAGTTATCGAATCATCTCGGGTTTAGAAATTCTAAAAAGCATTAATTAAGAGTAAACATATTTTGTCGGTTGGTCAAGCTGCTTATCATTGTTTCCTCACATTCCCTTAGGTCATAGTTCTAGACTCACTAAAAATACCTCTTTCCCCTCCCCTAGAGTCTCCCCTTCTCATCTCCTCTAAGTAGGGTTACGATTAGAATTAAGATGTCAAAAAAATATTAATTAAATTTTTTTTAATTCAACTATTCCTTTTATACGTACCGCTTTTTAAAATGTATTTTTTAAAGTATATGACGTTATTATCAAACAACAATTTAACTGTATTTTTAAAGTGTATTTATATTCATAGATGAAACTAAGATGAACTATTTCGGCCAAACAAAATAAATAAAATGATGCATTAAATTTAATTGCAAAATCAACAATTTAAAATTTTAAAAAACAGTGCATTATATTTGTCTAGTTTTAAAATTGACGAAAATTTTTAAATAAAAAATAAAGTGCAAAGTCGATTAAAAAAGGTTCAAAGTAATTATTGGTAACTGTAAAGTTAGTTCAACTTTATATTTATGGTTACAATTAATTCCCGTTTACACGTCATGTTTTTTAAAGTTTATTTATATTCACACTAGAGATATTCTTCATATGGCAACGGGTCGGGTTTTTCTTTTCGTCCCAACCCCGGCTCAAAATTTAAACTATCCATTATACTCTGCTTCAATTGTAATATATTGTCTTCCCGCTCGGCCCACTCTGAAATAATAATAAAAAAGTAACCCATTTCTGATATTTTTAATAAAAAATTCTACTAAACTCGATTCGTACTGAAAAAATTAATAAAAATATTATATATATATATATCGAGTTGAGTTGGGAAATTTTTACTCTAAATTTAAATTCGTCCGTCCAAACTTTTTTCAATATCACTTATCGGGTCGAGTCGGGACCTGACGAGGACGAGCTATTTATGAAATATTACGTCTAGATATAATAAATAAAATAAATATTTAAATAAACTTTATAGTTTATTTAAATACATATTAATATTTAAGTAAAAAATCAAAATAATTATAGACACAAATCACATAATTTCAACAAAAATAAATTTAAATATTTATACTCAAAATTTTAATTAGATATACTTAGTTAAGAAAAGGATGGTGCTTCGGCAGATGAAGCTGTTTAGTTACCAGTTTCATTTCTTTTTGTTAAAAATATTTTTATTTTTTGAATAGTGAAATGGTCATTACAATATATTATTTGTTTAGGATAATTATTCAATACACATGCAGTAGAAACAAAAAGTTTTCAATAAGCGAGTTAGCTTTAGAGTTTAATATTAAATTTTAAGGTTTAAAGGTTAGAAGTTTATGTTTAATAGTTTAGAATTGACGAGTTGTGGTTATAATATAGGGATTGAAGTTATAATTTGGAGTTTACAAGTTAAAACTTAAAATCTTTAATTTAGTGAGGTTCTGGACAAACGCGATAAGAGCGACCACACAAGGCATTAAGGGAGAATGGTTCAAAAAATAAAGAACTTAAATTAAATTAAATTAAGTTAAAATAAATATTTGTAAATATATATATAATTATGTATGAATATATACAACAATAATCTAAAACTTAAAACATGCAAAAATAATACTCTCTCTGTCCCATAAAAATGTCCCTTATTGACTTTTTGAAAGTCAAAATTTTTAAACTTTGACTATTATTATATTGAATATTTTAAATAATTAAATTTTATAATATATATATATATATATATATATATATATATATATATTTGAAAACTACTCGATTAGAGATTTTTAAAATATATTTTTTTCATATTTTTATCAATGATACATTTTAAATAATTATGAGTCAAAGTTGAAAAAATTAGGGTAAACTATCTGTTTGACCACCAAACTATTGGGAAAGTTTTAAAATGACCACCATAAAAAAAAACGCGCCATTTCAGTACCCAAACTATTAAAATGGGATTATTTTGGCCACCTGCCGTTAAGTGTCTAACGGAAGGTGACGTGGCAGTTAAAAAATTAAAGGTATAATTACACATTTGGTCCTTACTATTTACACATTTTTTCAATTTAGTTCTAATTTTAATCTAATAAAATAAATTAATTAGGTGGTGACACGTGTCAACACCTTATTGGAGGAATTTAATTATTTATATTTGATTAATAAATTATTTTCCTCCTCCAATCAGGTGGTGACACGTGTCACCACCTATTTAAAGGAGAAAAACAAAGTTTAGCACAAATGCCATCTAGGGGATTCGAACCTGGGTGGTGTAGGTGCAAAAGTAGTGGCTAAGCCACTGCACCAAGCACAATTTTGTGCTTTAAAACACCAAATTCAATATATATCTTTTTCCAATCAGTGTTCCTTCTCATTGTCTTCATCTTCATCATCTCAATATTCAACATTTTCTGGGAAACCATCCCGACATCACAGAGCATCGAAACAAATTTACTTAAAGTCGATTCCGCTGGGCAATAATCATACCTCAACATATACTCAAAAACAGTAAGACCATCAACTAAATTCTCTACCTTGATCGTCATTTTCAACATTTTTGATAAAGAAGTAAACGAAGGAACAAAATCACTCCTACACATCTCTTCAACAATAAAAACGGCATGTTCCAAATTACCAAGAACTATCCCATTAAGAAGGGTATTAAAAGTGGATGCATTCGGCGGAGGCCCAAATCTCTTCATCCCCATATACATTTCAACTAACTCTTGCCAACAGGAATTCTTAGACTTAGAGTAAAAGTACAACAAAGCATTGCAATCATACACAGTGGGTTTCCCATCAAAGTTTTTCATCAAATTTAGAGTACATAGGGCATTGCTGAAGTCACCTGAGAAAGCATAACTCTGCATCCTGCGCTGCAATTCTGGGTAGTCGGAAACTTGGGCATCGGCTTCTTTGAAGTAATCCAATGTATTAAAGAAATATATTTCTTGCCTGGTTCTATAATTAAGGCTCCTATTTGCTTAGTCCCAGAAAATGTTGAATACCAGATGGTGAAGATGAAGACAATGAGAAGGAACACTGATTGGAAAAAGATATATATTGAATTTGGTGTTTTAAAGCACAAAATTGTGCTTGGTGTAGTGGTTTAGCCACTGCTTTTGCACCTACACCACCCAAGTTCGAATCCCCTGAATGGCATTTGTGCTAAACTTTGTTTTTCTCCTCTAAATAGGTGGTGACACGTGTCACCACCTGATTGGAGGAGGAAAATAATTTATTAATCAAATATAAATAATTAAATTCCTCCAATAAGGTGTTGACACGTGTCACCACCTAATTAATTTATTTTATTAGTTTAAAATTAGGACTAAATTGAAAAAATGTGTAAATAGTAAGGACCAAATGTGTAATTATACCTTTAATTTTTTAACTGCCACGTCACCTTCCGTTAGCCTCTTAACGGCAGGTGGCCAAAATAATCCCATTTTAATAGTTTGGGTACTGAAATGGCGCGTTTTTTTTTATGGTGGTCATTTTAAAACTTTCCCAATAATTTGGTGGTCAAACAGATAGTTTACCCAAAAAATTAACTCAAAAAAGTCAATAAAAGACAAAAATTATGGGATGGAGGGAGTAATATTTTTAAGTAAAAATATTTAATCTTTAAATGTTTATAAGTAAATTTTTGTTGCTCAAGAGGATAATCTAATAATATTTTTTGTATTATAATATTTTTTGATAAAAAAATATATCTCTTACTAATTATAAATTAAAGGTCTCATTTTAATAAATTGCATAGAGTCCCCAACATCTTTAAATCACCATGCTCTAACTCTAAAATTTAAACTTTATATTCTAAACATAAATACGCTTGTGAAAACTTTTTATTTCTACCGTGTTGTATTGAATATAAATCCTTTTGTCTATATACATTTTGTAGAAAAAAAATAAAATTCGGGTGTTTGTAACTATGGGGTATAGATTAATGACTCCAGTGCACAGATCACCACACAGTCTACAGACGCAGTCCTGTCACCGCACACTTTATAAGTTTTCCCGCAGCTAACACCACGTTGCAGTCAAATAGCCAAACGTGGCGACGCCACAAGAAGTTTCAAATATGCCTAAATGACAAGCCCGTGACTCCAATACAACCGCCACTTGAATGAATTTTTACGCAGTTGAAACTTGAAAGATAAAAAGTGGAGAAAAGTTAGCTCCTAGATTTTTAGCCAACTGACCACAGTTAGTAACTACACAAACCAAACCACGGCATAAAACTCACACTGTCAGGCAGCTTCTGCTAATTATAAAACTACCAAACCTTGCTGGTGTTTCTCTCAAACCCTAAACTCCACCAAAAAATTAGAATGATGCTTGGAGAAACTCGTCGTCCCAATCATACGGTCCACCTTCCACCTTGGCCTGACCTTGATGATGATCAAACGGCTGATGTTCACTCTCCTCTCAACTACAATGCGTCCTGCAACCGCTTCAACAATAACAGTTACCCGTTTCACTTCCAGGAAGCCCTAAGAGCATTACAACCTTACGTGCCATCAAACGAACCGGATCCCGAGCTTTTGGGTCCGGTTGACGCTTGCTCTTGTGATCATTTCCGGATGTTTGAGTTCAAAGTGCGGAGGTGTGCCCGTGGCCGTGCGCATGACTGGACTGAGTGTCCGTACGCTCACCCGGGAGAGAAAGCTCGTCGGAGAGACCCGAGGATGTATCATTACTCGGGTACGGTTTGTCCTGATTTTAGGAAAGGGAACTGTCGCAAAGGAGACGCTTGCGAGTTTGCTCATGGGGTTTTCGAGTGCTGGCTCCACCCAGCTCGTTACCGGACTCAGCCATGCAAATATGGGACGGATTGTAGGCGTCGGGTTTGTTTCTTTGCTCATACTCCGGACCAGCTAAGGATCGTCAGCTCAGTCGATTCGTATGATGGCTCACCTTCTAGTGCTAAAACGACTAGTTTTTGGTATTCCCCTGATTCCAGTTCTCCTCCGATGAGTCCCCGAGCCGAGTCTTCTCCCCCCTTTTCGCCTATGGCTCAGTCACTGAGTCGGTCTCTGGGTTCAGCTTCTATCAATGGTATTGAGATGGTGGCTTCTATGACGAACTTGCAGCTTGGAAAGGTCCCTTTTTCTTCGAACGTAAAAGTAGGCTGCTACTCTCCTGCGTTCGGGTCTCCCAGAGGAGCAGCGATCCGACCCAATTTCTGTAGCCTGCCTAGTACTCCGACCCAAAAGTTGACCCGTCATGAGATTGGGTACATGGATTTGTGGGATAAAGTGTGTAAAGAAGAGCCACATATGGAAAGAGTTGAATCCGGAAGGGATTTACGAGCAAAGATGTTTGAGAAACTGAGTAAAGAGAACAACTTGGAAAGGGTTAACCCGAGTCACCTCTCTGCTGGTCCGAACGTGGATTGGGTTTCGGACCTGGTGAATTAAAAAACAACAACCTGGAAGCGTGAGCTAGTCCGATCGTCTCTTCTCGGTGTGAATATATTTTGCTGCAACGAAATTGAAGGTTTTGTACAAAAAATCAAGTATTATTTCCTACAAGCGAAGTGGGGTGCTGGTGTTTTTTCCCTTGGGAATCTTATAAGTATGAAATTCAGAAGATCAGAAGTCAACAATCAAAATTTTTAAGCTTTTGTGTAAGGTGGAGGCAAACAACAGATACCTCTCTCTCTATTTTGAATCTTGATGAAATGTAATTAATTATCATTACCTAAGTCCTGTTTTAGCAGTAATATTCATATTATCATAATTATCAATGTAAAATATGATGGCTTTATATGCTCTTGTGGTGGATTTGCAATGTTTGATGGTTTTAGAATCAAGTTTATTGCATTGGTGGATCATGCAAACCTGATGTTCTAAGGGCTTGTTTTTTGTTCTTCAAAATAATCTCCACGATTTTCTATTACTACCGGAAACATAAGATTTCTTCAACCAAAATCTGTCTCAAACTTCAAAGAGAAGCTTTCAATAGTCAAGGGTTTTTTTCTTTCTTCTTTCTTTCATAGTCAGCGGGGCATGGAGGTGACCCAACCGAGGGCCTTAGTTCCCTGACCTAAATTTCTAGGTCCGTCCCTGGTGGGGTATTCCTTAGTTCCCTGACCTAAATTTCTAGGTCCGTCGTCCCTGGTGGGGTATTGAAGTGTAAAAGGGAAAATATATGAAAAGAGGGAAGCAGGGTTATAATTATTAACCCTTCCAACACGCAAGCAGACATCATTCATTCAGCAGCTTTGGGTAATTTTGGATGTGCAGAGCAAGAAACTACACTAAACCATGGTCTTAGACTTATCATAATGATGCGGTTTCCACTTCACCATTTCTAGATGTAATTATATAGTTTCATTATTCTCAAACTGGATGTGTTTCAAATTATTTGATTTAAAAAAAATATTATGATCGATACTTGAAAGCATTTGTTCTTTTTTGTCGACAAACATTTTGTTTCTAAAACCTTTTAGCTCAGATATATCGAGACATATAAACTCTGCATAGTTTTTCGTGTTGTGGTTGGTAAATTCAGAGGAGAATAGGACATGTGCGAATTTATTCAAAGTTAATAAAAGTTTGGAAGAACGAATTTTACAGGAGGAACAATGATGTTAAAAATAGCTTCCAAGTTAAGCATTTAGACTTTATCATGTTTTTTAAAGACATTAATCTGACCGAATCTACTGATTAAAATAAAAAATTTAACATTTTTTCACACTAATAAAATATAAAAATTACCAGCACCAGAAAATGATTAACATCAACTCGCACTTGCCTCCTAGAACCAATTTTCGGAGTAATTAAATTTAACTTAACAGTTAAATAAATATATAAATTTGATGTTTAAACTTTATCTTGGGATAAATAAGTGCTCTACCTTTTGTTCGTTAATTTTCACCGTTAATTTATATTTTTTTGACACTTGTCATCTTCTTACATTTTAAATTATACTTAAAAATAAATAAAAATTAATAAAACAAAATAACCTCAAATTACCGCCGATTGACACGCCAACGTTCATCACATCGGTCAGCAGAATATCACAACCATTTACCCAACTACCTCGTCTTTGAAAATTGATAACACAGTGCGAAACACCAAAAACGTCAAATGATTTATTCAAATAATTCACGACCAATGACGACATAACGAACAATAAACGATGTATGTCATGCGACTAAGGGACCATTTCATTCGGGGGCACTCACCATTTTCATATGGTGCAGCTCTACATGCATCATTGGCGACAACGTACCTCTAACACGGTTCGCCACCAGTAGGAAGTTCTCATGATGAACTCTTAGCAGATAAACTTCTGTGATGTCAAGTATGAATTTATACAGATTGAACGTTATCATTTGACAATGTTGCCATCAGACACCAGCAGATAAACTTTCTATGGATAAATGAAGGCATGCAACTAGGAAAATCCCAACTTATTTTTGGCATATTTCTTGATGAGGAATGTCTTTATTTTCCCGGTAGAATTTGTAAAGAAATTTGCATGATTATATGAACATTGTAATAGATGAATTGCATTGCAGAGCCACAAATAAGCATTCCAAAGATAGCTAATAACTATACTCAAAATCATTCTAGAGGAACAAAACTGGCAACACCATGGCTACGAGATGTTTAAACCTTTCATGATCATGGATGGAAAGGAATAGAAGAATAAAATGTGAAATCATATACTCAAACCCAAAAAATTTAGATAATTGACAAGACAATCACAATCTCTGGCGAATCAAACAGAAGCTCATTCCAATCCTTGAAACCAGTAGCTAAAAATAAATATCATAAAAACATTATCAAAAGAAAACAATGACTTAAATTCCATCAAAGCTTCTTGCCTTCTTCACCTACATAGTTCGCTTACTTCTCAGATGAGTTAGGTCCCCTCTTTTTGCCAAATCCAACCACTGTCAAAACCCCAATATAAAAGACATCACTTTACATTCATATCCTATTTGTTCATTTAGTCTCAGAGATTATCCAACTTGATTGTCAAAAACATAAAAATAATAATCACCTGCGGTAACGAAGCGACGGTTGTATTGCATCCTCTTGTGAGCACGGCCACGGGGCTTCTTCTTCTTGTCTTGTTTTGCCACTTTAGGAGTTTGGCCTCTCACCTTACCGGCACGAGCTAGAGATCCATGAACCTTACCTGAAATAATCAACAGGATTCCAAATGATCCAACACCAACCTAAGAGAAGGAAGATAAGCTAAGAAATGAAGTTTGAAGATTTACCCATGGCGAATAATTGTCAAAGCACTGCTCTTTGGCTGCGGAGCTGCTGGCTTGTTGATCTCTTCGTTCGCTTATGGCGGTGAGCAAGGATGAACTGAGTTTAGGGTTTTGATTCGTTTATATAGAATTGTTGATGCCCGAAAGTTGAATTTGGACCTTATAATAGCCCGAATAGAGCCTTATCATTGGGCTCGTAAGGCGTCGTGTTTGAGCCTTATAACAAAGCGTTGAAGATTGAGTTTGAAACGACACCGTATAGTTTGCCTTGTCTAATCTGGAGCTTCGAGATTCAAGTTCAACATCTCCGGCATTTCGACCGTAGACGGCGTACCAATTTGTCTTGAAAATGAGGAAACTGGCGAGACAATTTCGAAGTTCGGAAGATGAAAAGTTCTCTCTCCCCACCGTCGACGACGACCGTCCCATGGATATCAACGGTTTCTCTCTCTCTCTCTCCCCTTAACCTTTTCCCCTGATATCAAATCTGTTTATTTGATTAATAATTATAAGAAAAAAGCTTCTTTTTTGAATTTACAGAACAAGAAGAATTGGTTCGTTCTCTTGAAAAGATGCATGCTCAACAAAGTCTTCAATGGAGGGTCGTCTTCTTTACTGTTCCATGATCTTTTCGAGCAAAAAACTTGTATCTTTTCCTTTATATCTATTTGTACTTGGAAATCATTGTAATCTTTTTTTATTTAATCTGCAGAGCGTATTTGCAGCACTTCTCTTTTGTTACTCGGCGTTTCTTCTATACTCCATCTATCACCAGACCTTATTTCCATGGGAATTGGTATGAATTACTCATGCATAATTGCATATAATACCCAATTCCTTGATATGACCTAAAAACTTGTTTCCATTTTGGATCATATTACTCTTACAAAACTTTTCATGAGTATGATTATGAAACTACTAATGTAATTGGATTGTGTCAAGGTCTATAATTCACTTTGCTTTTAAAAATGTGTGCCATTTATTTCCTTTTTCTTTTCACAATCATCAAATATAACTTGTTGCACTTGGATTAACAGCGGTATCATGCTTACTTCATGGAAGATGTTGATTCATGGATGGTAATAACTTCAGGTTTGATTTCTTGCTTATCTTCATTCATATGTATTCATCTATTGGCTTCTTATGCCTGTCACATTTTGTTAATTTTTTCACAGAATTAGCAGATAGTTGGTTTCAAAAATCCTGATTTTGATTATTCTTATGGTGGAATTTAGCCATATTGTTTGAAAATATTTTCATTTTGCTCTTAAATTGCCAGTAATTGCACATATTTTCCACTCATTGTTGCATTCAACATATCTGATATGGTTTTCTAACTGTTATATACATTAGATTTACTAAGTTTGTGTGTTAACAGATTGGTTAGCTGTATTGGCTTGCTCAATGGCCATTATAGGTCTTTTCAGTAATTCAAAGGATCACAGAAAGTGGATGTGGTACTCATTGTCTCTTGCCATTGTGCTTGCAGTTTTCTGGATGTATCATTTGATGAGGTACATCAGAGTCTCAGAATTTTAATTCCCATATTTGATTCTTGTTTTCGGTATTGGTTTCTTGATTGTTCCATGGAAATTTGTATGAACAACTATGGTGCTTAATTTAGGGTGGGGGAGGGGGATGACATGAAGTAATGCATGGCCAGCACCAGTCAAATGTTGGATTCCAGTCGTTTTTACTCGGATACAACTGTGTTGGTTTCTATGACACATTGAAATAGATGTAGTCAAAGCAGTTTCAGGTTATGAGGAGGCCGGGGGGGGGGGGGGGGGGGGGGGGGGTGATGTGATTTAAGGAGTTTGAAATGAAGTAAGGTGTGGTTAGCGCATTCAGACTATGGATGCCAGTCGTTTTTAGTCAGATACAAATGTGTTGGTTTCTATGACACATCGAAATACATGTAGTCAAAGCAGTTTCAGGTTATAAGGAGGGGAATTGATGTGATTTAAGGAGGATTGGAATGGAGTAATGTGTGGTCAGCACATTCAGACGTTTGGATTCTAGTCTTTTTAATCAGATAAAATTGTGTTGCATTCAAATGTTTGGATTCCAGTCTCTGAGTTGCATTTGTTATGCATGAAAATTGGTTCATATCTGTCTTTTCCATTTATTTTCTCTTATAGTTAAGATTTGTTTTGGGATCTTCTTGGTTTTGCTCAAGTTTTTTCTTTGATTCATCAACGTGGATGTTCTAATATCTTACGCCCCGTCACGTGATAACTGATGGAATGCTAATTTGCATGTAGAATGCCAAAATTCCGTTGGGATGTTATCTGGCTTCCTCTTGGGCCCGTATGGTACGTCTTTTTTTCCAACCTTTCTTCCTCCTCTCATATGCTTATCAAATTCTTAACTGCATGATGAACTCACAGTGGAGCTGGAGTATGTCTCTATGTCGACCATGTCCTTTCCGAGTCATCTGAAGAAGTAAGGAAACTCAGAAGCTATATGTATGCTTTCAAAGCTGGCTAGTATCAGACCCCACTACTATAGATTGTTTAGCAGGATTGATTGAATGCGGTCAGTCGAAGAAAGTATGTCTGCTGCTGTAGTTTGGCAGCTGAGAACTTGTCTCACTTGTTTGCTGTCTGCATCACAAAGAGAACTGCCTGTTCACCTGTTATTCTCTAAATCCAGAGTTGGGGATTCTTGTTCTCCTTTTTCGCACAATTTTGGAGATTATAATAGTTAAAGTTCGTTATTTTATCCTGAAAACTAGAATCTTTGATTGCCCTCAATGTCCATGGTTGTAGTTTTGTGGATTTTGCACTTGCACAATTCTAGGTAAACATATCAATCATTTTAAATGGTAGCTTGGCTAAATCTCACGACTGTTCCACTGGATTTGAAAGTTGTAACCTTAATGTTCACACAACATAAGAGATTTTAAAAATCTAAACAACAATGACCAAATATTCAACGAAATTTAATGTCACAAAACTCCAATGTAAACTTGGTGAACAAAATGCAGGTTTTTTTTAGTAAACAAGAGATCTTGCTAAATTACTCATCGTCATCATCGATGACCTTGGTGCCTAAACCCTTCAATCTTTCAGCTGGGATTTCAGCAACGGTTACCAGAGAGTAGAGCTCCTCCTTTGCGTCTTCGTCGTCATTTCTCTTGCGAGCGATTCGGACCCTGATCCTTCTTGGAACACTTCGGATACCTCTGCTCCAGATGTGCTTGTTCAGCTTGACATCAACTCTCACATCCTTGGTCCCCATGGCTTTTTCTGCAAACTTCCTGATCTCTTTTATAGCCTTGGGGGCTTTCTTCTTGAATGTGCTGTTTCCAACAACAGCACCAACAAGATAGTAAAAATTTCGTTATTCAACCATTTACTGGGAATCAATAAATGCACGGCCTAGTTTATCATCGTAGCAGAACCAAGTTTTTCTTGGTTCCATTACAACTCAACCGAGTTGACCCTATAAACAACAATTATACTAAGCTGCTGTTAAAAGGAACAGCAATGCCACCCCCATCGGGTTAGAACCTCGCATTTGTCTTGAAAATGTAATATATCTCCACTAAAGAACGAACAAAATCCATTTATCCATCCAACTCCAAGAACAAAATTGCACTTATAAGATGTAACATCTGTTTTCACTAATGCACATATTTCATCCACAGCATCATGAATCTCACAATCACTTAACCAAATAAATTAGCAATAAGATCGATACAAATCTATGAAATACTGAGAACAGTAATGATCGAGCACAGCAAAGAGCTAAATTTACAACCAGACTAAAATAAATCCCGCCGCAAAGGAAAGCAAATTAAAGGGGGGTATTTAAAGGGAAAGATGCATTACCAGCCATGAAGGCGCTTGTGAAGGTTGATGGTGTACTCTCTGGACACCACCTCTTCCTTTCTTCCCCTTGTTTTCTCAACCATTTTCACTCTCTAGAGTTAGTCCTTACCTGAATTCAGTCGCCTATTGTCAGTTCAAAACTAGCTCTTAATAAAAAATTAAAAGAGACAAAATAATTTATATTTCAATTTTCTAAGAAACCAAACGGGGGAGAAGGGTGAGAAAGACCCAGACCTGGATGCGGATGAAGGAAAGCAGAAGCTACAAAAGAGAAGGGAGGCGAAAGAGGGAAAGGAGCTCAGCTAAAAACGAAACACAAAAAACCCTAGTTTGCAGCGGCGTCGTTTGAGAAAATTATTGGATCGTGGACCGCAACTTTGATTGGGCCTTTTCTATTCGATCCAAATCCGTAAAATGTAAAAGGTTTTTTCTTATTTTTGCACTCTTGGTTCCTCAAGGCTTTGTCCTGATTATTCCGAATCGATCCGTATCGCATACCTGATTATAGTAGCGGAAATTTTCAGCATACACAAAGCCTCGAACTTGAGACCTGCAAAATCATAATATCAATTAAATTTTGATGTAGTGGATGAAACAAAATAAATCGAGGGTATCATTCTAATAATAGAATTCCGCAAAAGAGAATAAAGTTTGTCCCTTTTTATTATATACTAATATTTTAGGGTTTTTTTTTTGAAATATACAGTCAAATAAAATAATTAAAATTAATTAATTCAACAATTAAAATACTATATGAACTTAAATTAAAAAAAAAAACAAGTCCTTGTCTGTTTGACTAGGAAAAAGGAAACAAGTTTTTTGGGGAAAAAAACAAAGATAGTAACCATACACTTTCAAGTAGTACAAAACTACAAAATATTTCTTTTTATGCGATATATCATAAAGAACATTAGACTGCCCAGAGTCAACCAACTGTAGTAATAACAGTCATACTAAAATGAATAGGGTATTATCATTCTCTACCTTGGCCCCATGCATTGCAATGCCAATCTAACCATACCAAAATGTTTAAACCATGAAAACGTTACAGATGAAAAGTAGGAAAAAAAACCCATTGAAGTAAGTAATCTGGGCAAGTGAAAAAATAATGAGTATACAACGTTCCAAGCATCCATTGAAACCCGGAAGTAGATCTAGTGGCTGCCTTCCCTTGACCACCCGTCATATGAAGGGTGTATCGTTCAACATCAATCAACAACGATCCAATCCTAGTTCTTGCTTCAAGATCCATGGTCAGCAAGCAATCAAACGTTTTACACATACGGGTGCGTTAAGACTTCCGTGAATATCTCCACAAGCAGGCTGCCAGAACTGTTATACCAGCAATGGCCACTAAAATCTGTGTCCCATATAAAAGTTAGTTTTAGTTCTGAAATTAACAACCCGAAATCATTTAAGGGAAAAATTTGATAAGGTGATGAAATATAACCATCTATTTTAAACCTTTCTCAGAAACATCTTTTATAACAGGAATCAAGAATCAAGAATCAAGAAGGAAAACATGGACCAAAGTGCTACAGAAATCCAAATAATGATGTTGTATTTGAATATATTAAAACACACACACACACACACAAGGAAATGAGAAGAAAACTGACCTTTGCATCTCTACCATAATCATTTCGCTGGAAAAGAGATCTCATAAACTTAAACCGAGAAGCTTGTGGCATAAGAATGACAATAGTGTACTGGTTTTTGCAAGGGTAAGGCAATATCCTTCGCAGTGCTGACTGGGCAGCTGAAGGTGTCAGAGATCCTCTAACCCTGGATCGTCCTTCATCTTGAACCTGCAGCAGATAGAGAATCAAAATGAGTAAATACTTGTTCTACTCGATTTAAAAGAGAAAAGACGACTGAGAACAAAATGCTTGAGTTTCAGCATCGACAAATCCAATAGCTAACAGTCTACACAAAACATATAATCTTCTATTCTTTAAAACTAGTTTTAAACTAAAAGAACTTTTTAACTAGTAAGCCACACAGAAAAAAAAAATTAAAGACATAAAACTAAGGTAAGAGACAGGTGAACCACCTTGAAGGAAGTGCCAACATCACCAGAGTAGACCCTTGATTGGTAGCTTCTTAAAATTCTCTCCAGCCAGTAATAATTTTCCTGAGAGAGCGATGGAAATTAGCATTCAGAATTCAGTAATGCTGTATTTTTTTATTATTCATATATCTTTATCTACAGTAAGTGCCAATCAGTTAGGTCAAATACAGTGATATAGATTTCTGTAATGGGCTAAGAATTTAAGGTGGAAAAGGAGATACAAGCTACCATCCTCGATACTCCAAAGACTAGCACACAATTTTTATAACACAGCTTATAAAAAAATTAACCTGCAGTCCGTTTTCATGGGCTCTCTGCTCAATTTCAAGTACGGTTGCAACATCCTGATCTGTAGGCCCTTCTTCTTGAAGACGTACTACTTCCTCCAAAGCAAGATCAACCTGATCCACAGCTGAATTTGTGAGATCACTGCCACTAAGTCAACCGGGGAAAGATAGAAAGGGAGATACATACCAACTTTGAGGAGATTTCTGGATCACAAGAAAAGTTAATACTCATATCTCCACGAACATCCCCAGTTCTAGAAGGCTTATTGCCGCCAAGGAACACAGAAACACATGCTGAGTAGATCTGGTACATAAAGAGCGATTATAAAACATTAGTCGAAGAATAATTAAACAGATAAATGTAAATTTCAGAAGAGGTACATACCTGCCCATACTTAAATCGAAGAACCTGTAAGATTTTTGTTTCAATAAGTTTGCTCAAGAAACCGACACAGTGAATCTCTTCTACCTAGCATTTTAGTTTCCAACAGCAAGGTGCACAAAATAAAAGAAAATGTTAGTCAAGATTCTCATTTATTCCTTTGCCAGATTACATGGACCTCTAAGAGGAGAAAAACCCTCACACACCATTGTTCCATTCTTCAACACCACAGGAAAGCATAGCTGGACTGAACATTGTGCTTCTACCATGGGGCTGCGTACCACCTCTCTACAATGACAACAATGCATTAGAAAGATTTGATTAATACAAATAAGTCAATATGCACATTCATGAATACAAAATTGTATGTATATGTGTTACAGAGTGCTAAAATTTGAAGTCAAGGACAATTTATTGACAGGCAGCATAACTAACTCCACCTAAAGTACCTACCTAATTATGGTAGTGGGAAATTTAAATGGTAATCCTTTGAGATCATCACGGTTGTAATGGAATATGGCTTCTGGAGACTTTGGTATTCCACCCTGTGCAGATAATTGCAACCTTCGTTAGCATAAGAAAAGATATATGTAGACCAATGTACCTTAAAAGATTCCCAACCTACCAAATATTGCAAAATAAGAGGAACTGCAATTGAGGGATCAATATTCCCAGCTATCACAACTGTAAATGTTGATGGGTCCTTAAAACAACTGTTGAAGTATTCACATGCTTTTACTGGATCAACTTTCCTTAGGTCACTTAATCTAATAGGCTGCAAAAGAAGAAACAAAGAGAATGTTAAAGAAGGCACAGCTGGCAGAAAAAGTCAATGATATATAAAGCATGACATCATGCATACCCGGAAAAAGTAAGAGTTTCCATAGTTGAGCTCTTTCACCCGATTTGCAAATGCTGTGTAAGGATCCCTCTCTTGAGCACGGACAGCCTCTTCCGCCATTTGCATCACTATTTTGACTTCTTCTTCCCCAGGAATTACATTCGTTGTAAATAGTTGATATACAAGCTGTGAGAACAGTGAAATAGTTTACCTTGACAATGGTCAGAAAAGATGAGCAAAAGCATAATATTAGCACATTTAATTTGGTAAATCAGCGCAGAGGTGTTGTCTGTCTGAGACAATGCTAATCCTTTGTTCTAAGCAGTTAGCATGTGCATAATTGAGTAGGATTACTGTAGAAAAGTAATCAGAACACTGATAATACTCAACATTTTTACATTGTCCAGTGAAACAAACCTGCAAGGCAGTTTCCAAGTCTGAAGGTGAACAATCACCCGAGAAGGTTCTCATATAGGCCCCAAGCTTTGTGCCAACTTCTACTCTCTTGCCGGCAAGCATCTCCATTAGCACTGATGGTCTATGACCAAATACACCAATTTCTCCGGCAATGGTTGATCCCATTGAACATGAAAAATACTCACTTTCAGGAAGTTCAGATAACCCCCCATACGAGAACCCTGTAAAAAGAACCTGTTGAAATGGTACATAAGAAGCATGGTTTTAACATGTACGGCTGGTCTAGAAAGAATAAGATACCTTGAAATCAAATAAAATAAAATAGACATAAAGCTGTCTTAGGGCTAAAAATTCCGCAATGCAAGAAATTGAACACCAATAAAGATTCCGCAATGATCAAAGGAATTATACCTGGTCATCAAAAAAGTCTGTACACTTATAGCAAACTCGCATGCCATTTGATAGAGTTAATTCAGTAGCTCCAATATTTGAGTACTCTTTCTGCTCTACAATGTACCTGAAGGTGAATATTTGATTGCACTTAGACTAAGTAACCAAATCGGATGGTCAATCTTTCATGAAAGGGAGCATTTAAAACAGTTAATAGAAATCGTCCAAAGAGGGAAAGTTGAGGTGCTGATAGGAACCACAAAAGAATCAATCACATTATAAGATATGATATGATGTTCTGGTATTCCTCATTCTTAACGACATGCATTACATTTATGGTTGACAGAAAATAAAGTTAAAAAGAAGGGCACAAATAAATAGCTATCAAGGTAAAACAGTTGCAAATATATAATACAAGAACATTCAGAAGTAGAAATGACAACTTTACCCTGGAGCCGGTTTTACATTAACCAATTCTTCTGGAATGTACTCTTCATCCCATGGGATAATGGTCCCTTCATTCTCAAAATTATTGATCTTGGACACGACATTTTTAAGGTCATCAATTGTAGCAGAAGCTTGAGGTTCAATTGTCTTTAGGACACAACTGCATGATGTTTGTAATTTCTCTGCGTATTTGGACACCTCTGATGCAGATATATCTATGCATGCATAATCATAATTAGTACAAACACAAAACATTGAACCTGGTTCATCGCTATATATAACCAGAGAAAAATTGTTTACTCACATGGCAAAATAGATTTTTGGAGTTGAGCTTCATACTCAATACCAATAACAGGTTCATTGTGGATAAAGTGCTGCAAGATGAAAATGAAAAAGATAACGGATTGTTGTAATTTCTAAATTCACAAACCTCAAGTTAGATAAATGGAAAAGATTGTAGCCACTCCAATAATATACCTGAATATATTCATCTCGTAAGCTAGTTGATTGCATTTGATCACGCTCCAAATAGGCAGATTCAATCTCCGATATCAATAAAGCTCGGACAACTGACACTTCACGCTCCGAAAACCCATGAAGTCGCACCCTTGCAACCTGAAGGAATATATTTATCATCAAGATAATATGAATGAGAAAGAGGAAGAAGGAATATATACGAGTTAAGAGATATAAAATGGATAGCAAACCTCAACTAGCATTGATTCTAAGGCCTGTAAAGTCCCTTTTTCCTTACAAGTCGAGCTCATAATATAAGCTTTTAAGGGGCGAACAATAGCATCAGAGGCAGCAGAGCATGAGAAATATGGTGGATCCTTTCCACGAGATATTTTAAAGAACCTTTGATTCAGAGCATGTAGAAACATGGACTCTACAAGCATGTCCCTATAGTCTTTAACTGTCTTCATCTCATCCGCTGGCATCTTATAGCTAATCATCACTGCAGACTTTTACAAGGCAATGACAAGAAGGTGGAATTATTAATTGTTGATTTCCTCCAAAGCCATATGCTAAAATATGTTAAAAACTTGAAGTGTACTTACCCCCGCAGCTTCAGACTCCACAAAACACGAAAAACGTGGCTCCTCATGAGAAGGAACCGGAAATAATGGTATGTTTGGAGGGTCAGATGCAGAGATTTTCTCCTCAAAATGAGTCTTTATCAACTCAACAACACTCTATAAGAGAGAGAAACAGGGAGAAATTGTTAAGCAATCTTGACTGATAAACAGACTTATGTTGTAACTCAGAATAGAACTGTCATGCTAACAAATACTAACCTTTGTATCAGGAAAATCTCCAACAGCTATCACTGCCATATTTTGCAGATGGTACCATTTTTTATAAAACTGCTTCACTGTTTCAGAAGACACTGTTCGAATTACTTTTTCCAATCCGATTGGTAGGCGCTCAGCATACTGCAATCAACCCAGGTTTAGATATAAAATGTGCTCCAAATAAAATTAGGATCAACTAGTTAGAATTCCAAGCAAAATATATTGATGATATTACTCTTGCAACTTTAAACTGCTGGCTTAATCTCAAGTCTGAACAATAAGCAAAACGAAAGGACTTCACTAAAGACAATAAATGGAACAATATTCTTATCCCCATCACTTGCTGATCTGACATTCTCCATTATAAAAGTTAATACAGAAGTAGAGCTAAAGATTAGATAAATAGATAGGTCCGACCATTGCTATGAGTAGGCTAAAGATCTCCAATCTAAAGGCCTTATAAATCAATCAATTCAACAACTGATGTTTACAGAGTACATAAATGAGTGAATAGTAATACCTTGGAACCTTCCATCATTAGAACCCAATGTGCGTCTTGCATCCTTCCACTAGCATTTCTGTTTCCTCTATACTCTTCCATAACAGCCCCTCTTTCTTTTTCCAGATCATCTTTTGAGACTCGAATCTGCACAAGAAGTTTGAAGGTAAAACAAGTAAACAACCAAAAGGAAAAACAAAACACTAAAAAGAAGGTGGCCAAATGAAAGAAAAAGAAAAGAAAAGATAAAGATATAGTTGTATACCTCTGAACTAAATTCTGCCAATACCGAAATTGCCTGGGATAACAGCTCAGGTTTATCAATTGGAACAAACAACTCATATACCGTCTCATCAGCAGAAGTGACCGCATTCTGGCAAGCACCAAATTCGGCGCCAATACTTTCAAGAAACTTCACAATATCATGATTTGTGTACTTTTTAGTGGCACTAAAAGCAAGATGCTCAACTATGTGAGCAACTCCACGCTCACTTTCCTCTTCCAAAACCGAGCTGCCAAGAATGCCATTAAAATCAGCATATTCGACTATTACCTAAAAAGATTTACTACAACACTTAAAGAATACCTAAACAAGAAGCTAGGTCATGTTAGGTTTTTGATTAAGTGAATCAATTTTTGTTTCAATTCGGGAAAAAAACAAAAGGCGGAAGAAAGACTAACCCAACTTTGACGGCCAGAGCGAGAGCGGCTCTCAGACGAGGCTTAGGATTAGAACGAACATAGTAAGTGAGTCCATTGCTGAGTTTGCCGTAGTCCACACCGAAAGGTCGGTGTTCGAACTCTTGATCTAAGTCCACGTTTACCAGCTTCAAGGACCTGAAGCCGTGCTTCTTCGCAATCTGCGGATTCTCGATTGGGAGCAAATCCATCTCTCTCGACGGGGAGGATTGGGCAAGGAAATGTTTATGTTCCGTTTTCTGTAATCTTGTTTTATTTCTATAGACTTTGCTAACGGCAATCTGTTTTAGTAGTTGCAAGAATTGAAATCTTGATATGGGACAAATCTGTTCATTTTCAAGATGGGATTGGGCTTTATTTCTCTAATTGCGTGGGTTCCACGTGAAATCTATTATCTATGGACCCTTTTTTTGTTTCTGATTATTTTTCTTTTTAAAAAGGATTATTATGCTCGGCACTTTACCCGATTACAATCTTGATCTACAAACCGCTTTGTTATTTATATCTCAGGATTTAAAATTCAGCTCATCCATTTTTGCTTGTCTTTTTTTTTTATCAAAAAGAATTAGAGTTTGATTAAAATTGGATAAAAGTCTGGCACATACAACGACAAGAATAACACAAAACAAATGAAAACAAGCTCACCAGCCGTATGCCTCGGTGGGAACCAACCAACAACAAGAAAAAGCCAGCATTCACGAGATACTGAAACTAAGGTAGCGTCCACTGGTTCAACCAAGGATAGCTTCAAACAACAACCGAACGTCGGTAAACACAGCAGCGATCCATCAGCGATCAGTTGAAGCTTGAGACAACAGAAAAACACTCGAAACTTGCTTGAGAGCTCCCTCCGGAGGCAGGCTTCACTCCCGTTTTTGCTTGTCTGCTTACTATTTAGATTATATATGTTAATTAATTAATTAATCGATTAATTATTAAATGTCGATAATTATATTAAAAATTATTTATGTAAAAACAAATAAACTAACTCTAGAATCACAAATTAAAAAAATAAACATAATAGATAGAATCGATCGTTATTTCAGTTGGTTAAAGTTTTTAGTTGAAAAAAATATTTTTATTTATTTTAAGAAAATATAAAAAATATTACAAAATGTATCTTGCTTTTTCGCACCATCATATTCATTGGGTCATAAGGACAACCCTCGCTAAAGAGCTTAGAACATACTTTGAATGGTGGAGTAGTCTAGTAAGTAGTAACCTACTCATTAATCTTTGACACTGTCATGCTTTTATACACGAGTGATCATGACACTATGTTATACAAATTTATTTTATTTTCCTTTTAATTTCTTAACTGATTTTTTTAAAAATATTGCAATGTTTGGGTTTTAGAGCGGTTTGCAATGGATGGATGGAAATATTTTAAAAAGAAAAAACATACAAGTGGATATTGGGGATAGTTCGACCAGTGAACCAATTAGTAATCAAGCTCTGACATTTTTCACTCAGCTAGCCTAATTTCTTAAACTAAGAAATTTGATCAAAAAAAACTAAGAAACATATATAATAATAAAACTTGTATAATTCATTACTGCGTCAACCTTGGGCGTTTGGTCTAGTGGTATGATTCTCGCTTTGGGTGCGAGAGGTCCCGAGTTCGATTCTCGGAACGCCCCTTTTCATTTCCTTTTTTTTCTTTCTATTTTTTAATTTTATTCGATTATTCGAATTATATATACATATATATGTGTGATTTCAACAATGGGCGTTTTGTCTAAACGACGCAGCATTTTTCGTTAGTCGAAACGAGGTTTTGGCCGTCAAATTGAGGGTTTAGCCGTCCAGCTCTGGAACTGGTTGAGGCGATAGAGAGATCAGAGATGGGAAGGAGGATACTGAACGATGCGTTGAGGTCAATAGTGAATGCGGAGAAGAGAGGCAAAGCAACGGTGGAGCTGAAACCGATCTCCACCGTTATATCTTCCTTTCTCAATATCATGAAATATCGAGGTGAGCTCCTTTTTCCCCCTACAAATAAAGGTATTTTGTTGCATCAAAGAACCATTCAAGCTAGTCTGTTTTTGCTGGCAGGCTTTCAGGATAATAGTATGTAATGTTTATCTTCACTTGTAGATATGGTGGATTTCTGAAGTGTTTATCCCCAATTTACACTTGAATAATCTTTTGAAGCACTTTCTCAAATAAAGGAGATGTCTCCATATCCAGATAGCATTAGGTGTTTTAGTTAAGCCCCCAACCCCTCTTTGCTTCCACAGCAATGACAGAGTATAGGGAACATCGGATCGCCTTGTCTTAGGACCTTTTTACCATAACCGAAAACCAAGGAGTTCTCACACTTCTTATAACTAATTCAACAAAATGGTGAGGAAATTTTAAACCAAGGAGAACTTCTGCAAGGAATCATAAGATTTCCTAAGGTCAATCTTCCATTCCTGTGAAAATTCGAGCAAACAATATGGTGTCAACAATTTTTCTACCAGGCACAAATACAGATGGACTAGGTATACTGATTCTGGAGAGAATAGGACCTAATCTACCAGTTAAAATCGTGCTAATAACCTTGTTGTAAACTGTACAACAAGCGATAGGCCTGTAATCTCTGAGGCTTTTAGGATATTTTTTTTTTCTGTTCCTAATTCTTTAATACATTGTTTTCTATTAAGGCTTTTTATCATTTAATTTATAAGCATGGATATTTTTTTTTGGCTAATATGATATTTTTTTTGTTGATTAATCTCAAGAATTGGTTAGGTTGAAGGGACTCAGCTAACAGTCTTGAAAACCATTAGGCATCATGTGCTTTGTGATGCATTAGCGCAGTTGTAATCTCATGATCTAAGTGCCTTCAAGTCTGGTTGACTTGTGGCAACTGCTACTTTTGAATCTATTGCTTCTTGTTGGGTCTTTGACTTCTTTTTAATTTTCGTTTTGAAAGGCTACATTAAGAATTTCGAGGTTCATGATCCACATAGAGTGGGGAGGATAACGGTTGAACTGCAAGGTAGGGTAAACGATTGTCGGGCACTCACTTACAGGCAGGACATCAAAGCAAAGGATATCGAAAAATACAAAACAGTTAAACTTCCAACACGTCAGGTTTGTTAAAAATCCTTGTGTCAGTAGAATCTTCATGTCATGGAACGATGACCTCTTCTGGTTTGATACTCACCTTTGCTTATTGTTCTTATGACATGCAGTGGGGTTATGTCGTGATTTCAACACCAGATGGTGTTTTGGATCATGAAGAAGCCATTAGAAGGAATGTAGGTGGGCAGGTTCTGGGTTATTTTCATTAGTTTCGTCTATCTTTCCGATCACTGTCTGATCTGAAATGGAGAAGGGTAGTTCGTTTGAGCTCTGCTATTTATTATCTGTGAAACTTTCAATCAATATCTATCTGAATTTGGTATGATTTAAAACCGTATAATTACAATATAACATTTATGGCTTAATGCCTTGATTTGTTTTGATTTTCGTAGTAATAGCACTACAAGGGCAAACTTAAAATTATTTGAGTATTGGAATTTTACAGCGTGTTCCTCTGGTAATCTGCTAACTAGTATTTAGAGGCCAGTGGACTGAATCTAGTTAACATAGATATCTCATTGAACGGCTGGTATGCCTCTCTACATATGCATATCATATCCACAAGAAATGATGATATTGATATATGCACACAAAAAAATACCGATTTACATGACTCGGCCCGATGAACTTATTGCACTCTGAATTCTCTCTAGTCCGAAAGGGACTGTTTTATTGCATTACAAGTTTCAAATCAAATAATATTTCAACTCTAGTTGGTAAAACATCCCTGTAAAGTTTAAAAAAGAATCTGTATAACATGCAAATTGAAAATAGCCACTAATAACATAAACATGGCATATCAGAATGTAAGAAGTATCTATACATTAGCCACTCCGTCTGAGAGAATTCAAGTGTGCGGTCAAGGCATCATAATCGGGAAGCTTTGGATGAACGTGAGTGGCACTCTCCTTAGACGATCCCTCCCCGATCGAAGTTTTAGCATTTGAGCTTTTGGCACTACCTGATGTTGCACTCTTCCGGATAGGAGCAGACTGTTGTTCTTTTTCTGATGACTTTGAAGTTCCACCAACTGAAGAGCCTTTGGTCTCTGAAACCAGCCTTGAAGTTGGTTGAGGTGCCAACCGAGAATGCTGAGAACTTTCCTGGTGATCTATGTTCTTTTTCTGAGGCTGTCTCTTCGGAATTGCTTCAGCAGCATCAGTACTCCTTGAGGCTGTCTCTTTTTCTGATGACTTTGAAGTTCCACCAACTGAAGAGCCTTTGGTCTCTGAAACCAGCCTTGAAGTTGGTTGAGGTGCCAACCGAGAATGCTGAGAACTTTCCTGGTGATCTATGTTCTTTTTCTGAGGCTGTCTCTTCGGAATTGCTTCAGCAGCATCAGTACTCCTTGAGGCTGTCTCTTTTTCTGATGACTTTGAAGTTCCACCAACTGAAGAGCCTTTGGTCTCTGAAACCAGCCTTGAAGTTGGTTGAGGTGCCAACCGAGAATGCTGAGAACTTTCCTGGTGATCTATGTTCTTTTTCTGAGGCTGTCTCTTCGGAATTGCTTCAGCAGCATCAGTACTCCTTGAGGCTGTCTCTTTTTCTGATGACTTTGAAGTTCCACCAACTGAAGAGCCTTTGGTCTCTGAAACCAGCCTTGAAGTTGGTTGAGGTGCCAACCGAGAATGCTGAGAACTTTCCTGGTGATCTATGTTCTTTTTCTGAGGCTGTCTCTTCGGAATTGCTTCAGCAGCATCAGTACTCCTTGAGGCTGTCTCTTTTTCTGATGACTTTGAAGTTCCACCAACTGAAGAGCCTTTGGTCTCTGAAACCAGCCTTGAAGTTGGTTGAGGTGCCAACCGAGAATGCTGAGAACTTTCCTGGTGATCTATGTTCTTTTTCTGAGGCTGTCTCTTCGGAATTGCTTCAGCAGCATCAGTACTCCTTGAGGCTGTCTCTTTTTCTGATGACTTTGAAGTTCCACCAACTGAAGAGCCTTTGGTCTCTGAAACCAGCCTTGAAGTTGGTTGAGGTGCCAACCGAGAATGCTGAGAACTTTCCTGGTGATCTATGTTCTTTTTCTGAGGCTGTCTCTTCGGAATTGCTTCAGCAGCATCAGTACTCCTTGAGGCTGTCTCTTTTTCTGATGACTTTGAAGTTCCACCAACTGAAGAGCCTTTGGTCTCTGAAACCAGCCTTGAAGTTGGTTGAGGTGCCAACCGAGAATGCTGAGAACTTTCCTGGTGATCTATGTTCTTTTTCTGAGGCTGTCTCTTCGGAATTGCTTCAGCAGCATCAGTACTCCTTGAAGTTAAATTCTTCTGCTCGCCGTGGTCAAACACTACTGCTGGCTCAGAGGAAACTGTAATTCTCTGATTGGAACTTCTCCGTGAATATGGAAGAGAGGCCTTTGTCCTTCGAGATAAACTTGTGTTTGAATGAGCCTTCAAACTTGCTTTAGGAAGATCTTCATCAGAATCACTATTTCCAGAATCAAAATATGGGACAGGGCCCCGTACGCTTGATTTTTTATTTCCTTCAAAAATTGAAGTTCTACTGTATTGGCCTTCAATGCTACTAGAAGTCTCTTTTGGTTGTTCATCAGAACCATCATCACTAGAATCAACCTGATTAACTGATGCTCTCAGGCTCGGTTTTCTACTCACTTCATCATTCCCTTTCCTACCGTAAGGCTCTTGATTGTAAGATCCAGAATTAACCAAAGCTTCCACCGCTGCAGGAGAGGATGATTGCTTCATTCCAGTTGATTTGTCACCGGCTGCTTCTACAGAGGAAAACACATTGTCTCGTGGAATTTTCGAATATGGTGGGTACCTATTGCCCTTATTTCGTAGGCCACCTGTCAAGGTTCCAAATTTCAATTCCTTACTTACTTCCAGACTAGACTCGTTAGAGTGCTCAGTATCTTCAATGCCTTCAGCCAACTGTGGAGTCAAACTACTGTTTTCAGGCTTGTAGGAATCCATATTCTGTTTACCACTACCTACATGAAAATCGCTACCCCTGACAAACTTAGATTTGTCTACCTCCTCTTCACTTTCTGAACTAGTGTCATAATCATCAAAAGTTGCAGGCAAGTCGTCCACATTAGAAGGAACTTCAGAGCTAGTCGAACTTACAAAGAAGGCAGGAGTAGTCCGCTCCTCCGAGAAAATATGTGATTTTGAAATAGACTTTTCAGGGGAACTGTTCTTCTGCTGAATGCTCCAAGAATTTGTAGTTGTAAATGGATGAGTAGGAGATCCTTGACCTGGAGAAGAAAAGTTCATGTTGTACTCATGTACTTTATGCTCTTCCTCCAAACCAAAATTATCTTCATAATTATCCAATCCATAATCATCGAAAACTGCTGAGGCATTGTCGAAAGAATTTGTTGTTTCTTCCGTGCTTCTTGGAAGGCTTCCTTTATCATTGGGAAGAAATAAATCCTCATCAGAATCGTTTATAGGCTTCTGGTGGTTTAAATTTGATACAACATCACGATCATCATGAGTCATTGTATCATGCAGTTCATTCTCAAATTGCATCCTGCTTTCACCCGAATTTCTCTGATCATTTTCTGACTTCTGCCAATTTAAATCAGAGACAAGATTATGATCATCAGTGAAAATGTTTGATTGAGAATGTGAAGAGGAATAGCTTGATTGTTCTCTGACCCCGACTTCATGATGATCAAGATTCTGAGGATTCTTAATATCATGCAGTTCATTCACAAATTGCATCCCATTTTTGCCCGAGTTTCTATTGATACTCAGTTCAGCAAAATGCTCCATCTGCCTGGCTTCAGACGTGTTTATTTGAGAATAATCATCTGCAGATACATTATTCACTGATGCTTTTTCGTTTAAGGAAGCTGCAGTCGACTTAAAGGAACTGTGAGTGGATTTATCACTGCTCCTTGCAATGTTACTATGTTCATAATCCCCAGAATTCCTTCCATGATGGGAATTATTAACAGGATGTCTGGCATGATTTTCATCTTGAGATGATGAGGAAGTATACTTTCGAAATTCCTCATCTTTCATACTATGAGGAGGTGCCATGTGTGACTCCATTAGATGCTGATGCGAGATATTTCCACGGCTTGAAAGTTCAGCAGCAGCTCGGGCAGCCATGCTTGCTCGCTCTGCCGATTCTGCAGCTGCCTGAGCAGCAGCAGTAGCATCTTTAAATTCCATATCCCAATGTTGCCTTGGTAATGAGGAAGGTCTCTCATTCCCAGAATATGAATTCCTAAATTCCATCCCTTGATTTTCAATTCCTGAAAAACAAAATACCCAAATATTTACTAACAATTAACATACAATGAATGATTAAAAAATATCAAAAGAAGTTCCAACAATCTAATAACTAACATACCATGAGGTTTTGAATTTGGTGGATAACTTCCAGAGGGCATCGAATTATTAATACTAGTATTTGAATAATCGAAATCATTGGGATGAAGAGATGATCTTGAGTTGTGCTCATAGAAACTTGTCGGTGCATCACTTTTTCCTATGTGTTTTGAATCTTGAACATGAGGTGGCTCCTTATCATTATTAGGAAGTTGAACGCCTGGAGGTCTCTGCTCATGACCGGGTGAAACTTGGATAGTTGGAGGATCTGGCAAAATTTTGGCGGCCTCCATATTAGTATTTGGTCCATTCTGCAGAAGCAAATTCATATGGAGAGAGATAAGTTATCAAGCAAATCAATTAATCACTTCATAATCAAATATTCTATTAGTCTTACCAGCATATCATCATAAATCTTTGATTCTTTTGCTCCAAATGATTCAGGATTCCAGTTGATTTTATGTTCCTCGGCAATTGCAGTCAAAATTTTGAGCTTAGTTGGGCCATCAGGTGCATTAGCAGATAGTTTTTCAACCAACTAAAGAAAACAAAAAAGATTTTGTTAGGGCTAATATAATTCTCGTTATGGTAGATAATACTACTATGAAAGTTTGAGTACATTTCAACTACATTTTATTAACTAGTGGATGTTCCATACTAACTCACCATCCGATCAACACCACAATTAGGACGCAGTTCGAGCGCAGAAGAAGTAAATTCTTTTCCATACTTTGCCGTAAACTGTTTGGAGACATCCTTGAGTTCTGGTATTTCTTCACACCTTGCAGATGCAAATACCACACTTGATATTGCTTCCTTCAAATCAATGGGGCAGTTTCTGAATAATTCAGGCCAGCAAAACACAACTCAGTTATTAACAGAAGCAACAATCCAAAAACTAACCATAATATGAAGGTCTCTTTTTCTCTACTTGTTCAAACGCTATCTAACTCAGTAAAGTTACCCTAATTCCATAAAAGGCAATTCAAAACAATATATGAACAGTAAAGAAAGTAATTTTACACACTTCTGTGATTCGATGATCGGCATGCGTGCCAGGATAAGTTCACAGTATATCTCGAGAAGATTATACGCTGCCACAGTCTTTTCTTCCCTAACCACATGCTCCACCTGAAAAAATAAAATAAATTAATTAACTAATACCACCGGAATTCAAAACAAAACATGAGGGAGAAACTTCGATCAAAATTTAATACCCGAATTCTGGCCGTTTGATCGTGTCCTGACTCCAGTAATTGAGCCAATTCCCTCTTTAAGTGTTGAACCTGTGCTTCTCTCCTGTTCTTCATTAGCTTTATTCGCGGTATCGCTAGCTTTAAAGATGTCTTGCTGCATCAAAACAAAATTCAAAAAAAGGGGCAAAATCCCATACTTACTCTTCGATTCACAAAAAAAAATCAATTAATAAAGAGTTATAGAAAGAAAATTAAGAGAATAATTTTACCATTTGGCCGGCTTGAAGCTCCGGTGAAGCATATTTCTTGGAAGGGGTGTCCGATAATTCGTTAAAAGAGGAAAGAAAAAAGAATTAGAAAGGTGATTGGTTGTTAACGGGAATCGGGATCTTAGCGATGAAGAAAGAAAGATATATGAGCCTGATTGGAGTTTTCCAGGAAATTGAAATCTCGTTTTTTCCCCTTAAATCTCTTGTGCTGGTCAGATCAATAATCGAATCTAATTAGAAGTTACAGCACTCAATTTCTGGGAATAGTGTAAGAAAACGTGTGGACTCAAATTCCAGACATTTTATTAAGAGTGGGAAACACTGAATTAACGACGGTTGAGCCCTATTAATAAGAATTTACCAAATCGCCTCCCAAAGGTACATAAATTTCTAGATCTCTATTGTATCTAGACGCTAATACTTTTTTATATATAAATCTCGGTATATTTATATATTAGGATTAGTATCCTATACACCGGCGTCCGGCGGTGCAAACTGAAAGTTTCCACAAACGCCTTAGTTTTAAGGTATAAGGTTTAGGGATATAGGTGCAGGGGTTTAGAATTTAGGGATAGTTATTTTAATTTAAGGTTTATGGTTATAATTTAGAGTTTATAGGTTAGGGTTTAGTTTTTAGGGTAATATGGCGAGGATTTAGGTTTTAACCCATAAATCCTAAATTATAACCCTAAACCTTAAATTAAAACAACTATCCCTAAATTCTAACCCCCTGACCCCTACACCTAAAACCTATACCTTAAACTAACTCTCTACACCCTAAAACTAAAGCATCGTCTCTATATAGAATATTTATCCATTATATATTTGTATAACTGGAGTATTAGTTTATTCTTAAACCAGTTTTAAGATTACGCTACTACATTAATTGTCTACTTTATCAATTCGAAACATTTGATTAAATGAGGCGACACAGTCTCAGATAAAAAAAAACTGTATTTAATATAGTTTATATAAAATTTTAGAAACGATTATAATCAACTTTTATGAGCTTTCTTTATTGTTACGCCATGAATTTGTCAATTTAGAGGAAAAAGGCTAAGGTTCCACGTAATAACTTGGCATGTGAATTCATCAATTTAAAAGAGAAGGCTAAAGGTCCACGTAACTTGCAAGCCTTGACATATGCTTGTTTGGGCCTCAATCAATTACTATCTAGAAAGTAAAAACAATTTCATATAACTAATTGATGATAATCTAGGTTAGGTTTACGCGGCTGGTAGTTGAGCTAAATCCCAACCCCAATTACTGGCCTCACTCAATTAGTTAAAATGGCAGCTGCCTGTTTCAAGCTGGGTTTTTTTTATTTACAAAATGTAGGCGAAATTTGTCCAGATTCTTCCTTCAAAATACTAAGATTATACGAATGAAATAAATTAAGTCCAAAAAGTCATCCTCATGACTGATTATTGTAATACTTGATTCAAACTAGTTAATTAATAAATTAAATATTAATAAAAAAATTTGCAAAGCAAATACGTGATTCAATTGTATAATAGCCTACATCTCCCGGAAAATACTCAAGATTACAATGGTTAATATATAAATTTTAATACTAAACATGAATTTGGTTTTCAACTTGCAACATGATATACAAAAATTTGATTTTGTATAATTATATCGTATGCATACATAACCACCGCCAACATTATCTTTATAGCACTTAACACTTAAAAGGTAGGCAAAATTAAACTCGAAAAATTCAAATTACTCGGCTCGAAAAAATTCAAATAAAATTTGAGCTATAAGAATAGCTCGAATTTTTAGTAATTACTAGATTTGTCAATTATGCCTGATATATATGGATTACTGTTACGATCCACTTACACTATGTAAAACTCAATCATTTTTACACTAATTCATAGTCATTAAATGAGTAAAATAGATGAATAAGATTAACTCCTTAATTTTTTTTTTCAAGTAATAATCTTCACATATCTTACTTTTAATCTCATCCATCCATTTCACTTATCCAATGGCCATGGATTAGTGTAAAACTAGTTAAGTTTTACATAGTGTATCTGGATCCCATCTCTCTCTCTATATATATCATATATGAAAAATATACATGTGTATTGCATATTGTTATAAAAAATTGTTTAAATTGGAAGTAATTAGTGTCATACTATTATAAATGTTTACAATTAAACATAAACTCGAACAACTCGACTCGAAAAAATTTCAAATAAAGTTTGAGTTATAAGACGCGACTCTTCAACTCAACGAACTAGAAATTTTTTAATTCAACTCGATCGAATGTCCACCCCTAATAGCACCATTCTTAAGTAAGCGATCAGAGTTCATGTTTCATATCGCAAGTTTAATCAAAGATGAAGATAAATTTTGAAATATATCACTTGCTAATATTATGTTGCAGAGTTTGCACAAGAATAATTCTCACCAATTTAAGAAAGAATGGAATAAGAATGTAGTGCATCACAATCCTAATATAACTAACTACATAAATGTGAAGATAATGTTTGAAGTTGAGCAATTAGAGCTCATCATGCTGGGCGCTGCCTAATCGGCTAAATAGGATGGCCATATCCATACCTTGCATCATGGTAGGCACGGCCATTTGAATGGGACAATTCCGAGAAAATCCAACCTTGCCAGATTTCTGCACTTTCTTTATGCATCTCTTGAACTTCTCATGGCATTTTACGTTAATCAAACCTGAAAAGAATAAGCGCTGCATTGTTGTGATTCTGTATTGCTAACAATTGTGTAAACAATAAAAATCCCTGAATTGATTACATATGAAAAAGCTAGGGTTTTTTTCTTCTTTGATTGGGACCTTTTTTATCGACGCAGTCGTCGTGGATCTTGCAACAAGCGTCCAGATCGTCGCACGGTTTTTCTCCAGGACAACCAGACCACCCCACCCCGCAATATTTCCCGTATCGGATCCCGACGGCTTCATTTCCAGATTTGAAATAATTTCATCAATTAATATAAAAAATAGAACACGTTGAATACTAAGAAAAGTACTTAATTGCAGAGATGTAGAAGATGGTGCTCACAATTACAGTTTTCAGCTACGCAGGTTCTGCTACATTTTACCTGTGAAATCATAAAAAGAAATAACTGTTTTTAACGGAGAGAAAATAAATTGGATGTATCGTTCAAATTATCATACTTAATCGGAGAGAAAAGAAGGGGGGGACTAGGGTTTTGACATTTGAGATTATTAGACCTGGGAATCATTGGTAGTGGAATCGGCGAAGACGATGAGGAAGACGAAGATGGAAAATGTTGCTACCAAACGAGTCCGAGCCGGAATAACAGCACATGGCAACATTCCAATCTCCGATTCGTCGTCCGGTATACGCCTCCTAATCTTATTCTTCCTGGAGTGTTCTCTTCTGGTTCGCGTCGCCCAACAGTGTTTTTCACTTTTTCTATTGATCCTGGCGAACCTTCGCAGAAGGGAATGGTGAAATTACCGAAGCACCCCTCCCAACTTTCAGTTCCCAAGCACTGGGGAGGACTTCGGCTCATCCGGTGCGCCTAATGCCCAATCTAAATCCTTATTTGGACTGAGCCTGCAGATCCCTCTTATTGGATTCAATTCGCGATCCACAATGCTTCTTTTCTTCTGGGACTTGATCCACATTGAGATTATTCAAACAAAACAAAAAAACAGTATATATATATTTCTTTCATTTTTTGAAATAAAAGGGAATGGAGGTTTTTTTTTTTATCAAAGGTAACTTGCATTAATTAAAACCAAAAGAGGCAAAAGCCAAAACATACAAACCGAGAAAGGAAAAAACCGACCTAAACAAGAAAAGAAAGTTGATGTTCGAACAAAGAACAACTTCCTTCCACCTACACCCTAACAGGAACACATAACCTAACAGTAAAGGTCCAAGACAAAAAACAAAGACAACATCGCGACTCAGGCGACCATAAACAACGGCGATCGGGGACAAAAGCCCAACAAGAAACCGTAAAAAACAACGCGACCGACTTGCGCAAAGTGGTTTGCGTTTTCAATATCAACCTTGCTAGACTCCATCGGCAAGGAACAAAACTAGTTCGCCTCCACCAACTGTTGTTGACAGTCCGTCGTTGATACCGGAGAGCTCTATCCAGAGACAGGCTTCCTACCAATATTGGTTGGTCCTTATCACGGCAAGCAGCAACGAACAACATCAGTGAGCTTAACGGTCGAACCAAAGAACCTTGCTCCGTCGGGCACTGATTGATCCAAACACCAAAATAAAAACTAAAACCCGTAAAAACCATAGATAAAAACCTTGGACAAGGACCCACAACCTCCATGCGACCAAACCAAGGGGAAGGACGATGGCTTCCCGCTATCAGACAGTCCTTCCTTCTGAGTGAAGCGGGATTCGAAGCGATCATTCGGGATGCGGATAGCTCTCACCGAAGCTATCCGCGAAAAGCTTGGCTAAAACTTCAAACATAGTTATTAGAAATGAGATAACAAGTGGGCCCCCATATCCAATAAAATTCCAATTCCACGTGGTTTTGACTTTGAGAGACAAAATGCCACCCTTAGATAGCTGGCTGACCCAAAAATGAAAGTGACGTGCACCAAAAAACCAAATCTTGATTTGCCAACCAAGGTGTTTCCTATCAGCTCCATTGCAAGCCAGCTGTGAACCTCGTACACCACAAAGTTCAGCATCTGAAAAGCATTCTGACACCATCGCAAAAGACCAAAACGCCCTTATCCCCATTCTCTTCCTCCCAAACGAAACAAAGAAAGTAGCCGGCGTTGGCTCCGTATCATCACCGGCAAGAAAAACCAGACCACTCCGGCGTCCGCCGAAATTTCCAGGCTCAGTAGTTTCGTCTTCACCACCGCCAACCAGGCCGTTCAGGGAGCAGTCAGGCCACCCGATCATCCATACTCTTCTGTCGAAAAGGGGTCCGTCTACCTTGGACTTTCCGGCGGACGCGGCGGACAGCTTAAACTTGTCGGCCTTTTCCGTTACCATCTTCCCCGCACCAGGTCCAGCCTTGGGCATTCCGTCAGTCACGGCGCGGAGCTTAAGCTTTCCGACCTTTTTTGTTCCCGCCTTCCGCGCACCAGATCCATGTCCCCTGAAGACACTCCGCAAACGGCGGAGGGGTTGGCTGAACGTTTGAAACTGCGGTGACCTAAGGCCCGAAAGGATTCGACGAAAAACGCCCCCGCCGTCCCAGAAAAACTCAACCCCGAGGGTACGACGGAAACCACCAAACCGGAGCGCGTCTGTACGATCCCGGCACCGATATGCAGACTCCGGGGAAGACAGATCATCCGCCGGCTTGCCGCGATCAACTGACGGGGGTGAGACCGAACCACCTCCTAGTTTGAGCCATCGACGTTCAAGGCTGGGAATTTGAGGGAGAGCGCGTGCAGGCGCGTCAAAAAAATTATCATTTTAAACGATAAATTGGCATAAATGAGTGGCAATAAGAACCTTAACGTCCTTTAAATAAGATATTGGATTCGATTCCTATGGATAGAAAACACAATATTGGGAAACTTAATCACTTCTAAATAGAACTGAAACCTAATGTGGACATTGAATACCGAGATACAACAAATAATATTGCATACCGAGAGACTAACATATTTTATGTGCAAACATCAAAAGGAGAGCAATTGGTTCTCTGATATGAGCTATCAGTGTACTTCAGGCAGTGATATATTGCAACAGAAGATTGAGAGCAGCTTCATCCGCAAAATGCAAATACAATCAAAGAACTTAATCTAGCACATCTATAAGTATTCCAGTTTTTATACTGGAGACGACCACATTACCAGTCAGTTATGGTATTATAACTAATTCTATGTACGCATGGCACTTAATCCGCAAACCATGAACCAATGCCCAGCAAAATCATAATAGGGGCAGAAACAGAATGGAAGATGAGCTGGAGCAAAGTTTTGAGAGTAATTTGCACAATTATCATCAATCTTGGATACAGTTAATTCTGTGAAGATGACGAGAACGGAAAGGCTTGTCAACCTAAGCCATTTCAACTATAAAAATTATTAGGCTATCTCTTTACCACTGATTTCTCAGCTTCAAAAATTCATGAAAACAACAAAAAAATATGCATCAAGGGGTTGGCCACAATCCAACTCTGTGAACAGTGATAAAGGCATTCACATCCAACTCCCTGAAATACCATCCATTCACTTAGACATAGTAGCCAGTGAAGGTAAAACCCCTTCCCACAATCTCACCTGCACAGAACCATGCAAAGCACTCCAGACCAAACAGAGTCGCAATACCAGCATCTTCAACTTTCAGTTCTTTCCTGTTCTTCCACAGATTCTTCACACAATCAAGCTCCTTCCAGAATGACTCAGTACGACCAGGGATACTGCACCAATTGCATCAAAATAGAGTTACTTTGATATGCCCTTGTGATTTTGATTTTAGCAAGTATTACTGCCTCCACCAAGTAAACTAATAATTGTTTCTAATCGTACAGCATAGACCAAGAAAATTGCAACAAAAAAAAAAGTTACTAGGAGCATAAGCATCAGATTCTTTGTAACACGCAAAATCATAAGCAACTCAACTACATTGTTTTGTCGTTTTATTTTTCCATTCAGAAGTTTACAGCACTTCATAAGCAGTCACAGAAATTACAAGAATGTTAAAGAAAAAGCAGTCTTATAATTTTGTTCTTGTGAACTCAATAGTTTCCTAGTGAGTTGTGAGACCATCCATTCGGCCTCTGTCCAGCAGATGAAACGAGGGAACTCCCAAATATGAGCAACATACTGTATATTTTTTCAAGGTATTCTCCAGAAATTGGTTTCTCTGTTCATGGAGTAAAAAATAATTCTACCACTATGTTAACTATAACAATATACCACCCTCCTCCTTCCGCTATTGGAATACTCACCTTGGTGGGTGATTCGATATGAAGGGGGTTTTTAACGAGGTCACCCATTCTCATAAAAAAAAACAATATACCACCCAAATCTATTCAAGGCCTTTCAACTTCAACAGCAAGAACTTTGCTTCCTTCCATTATATGCAAGTTGTCATATTGACAAATTTTCTCTCCCAAAGTCCAAAAAAATAATTTTGCGGCCAGGGAAACGACAACATCAATGCACAAGGGATTATGAATGTCATGCACCAAGTAGCATCATGCCAATAAACAGTATTGATATATCCAATTCTCTAATAATAACCGCAATAGTTTCATATCATATGGACAACATAAAATTATATGACCAAAGACGTTACATCTGCATGCTCTCACTTTCACAACTGAAATGCCATATAAAATTTCATAGGTTACCACTTCTATCAAAAACAAAAGTTCACTTGGTTCACGCCTAAGAAATATGGCATAATACATCTGACACATCACACATGATATTAGTCAATGTCTCCCTTTTATATGGCTATTGTAGGCGCAATACATAAACATGTTAACATACATTTCAAAGCACAATTTATATGAATTGTGGCAACAAATTATAACAGAAAAAACATGTACTAAATGAAACACTGAAATCATTTATATGAACTTAAAAGGCAATAAAAAATACCTAGCAAGGCGAGTGTAAAAGAGCTGCTTAGACAACTCGTTGCACTTCTCAATTGTTGGAGGCTCCTGAATGTATTGTTTGTTCTGCTCCAACAACTGCTTGTAGTAAGAAGTTCCATGCTTGGCTACAAGCTTGGACGCTTCAGAGGCCTTAGATTGAAACTGCAGCAGTTTTGACGCCATCAGATTCTGCACCGTATATAAACATAAAACAGATTCTTTAAAAATAATGTTTCCGCCGAAAATGCCTTGTATAAAAGTCAAAAGCAGAAATAACATAGAATCAGCTAATCAAAACCCTAAAAATTAACACTAAAGCCAATTAACAGCATAACGATGAGTAGTGATCGAGCTCTAGAATCAATAGATCTGAGGATATAGAGAGAATTGTGACAGATTTAGAAATCAAATACATCGAAGATCTGCTCAAAGCGCAGGGAATCTTACCTTTGAATAGAGCAAGGTAAAAGATATCAGTTGACAACAAAGATGTGAGGGGACTGGTCTTGGTTTCTCCCGCCGCTTATCTTAGAAAGAAGAGGGAAAGACTGATAAAGCGCTGTACGGGATCAGAGAATGATCTTTTGGGGGTTTATTATATATGTAAGGTTAGATTTTAATTTAGGTAAATTAAAAGGGCCATTTTAAAATTTCAAAGGATTTCTTACTTTTCTTAGGCTTACAAACCAGGTTTATTTTAAGCTAAAGGGTCATTTTTACCCTTAAGTTAGACTCAAAAATATAACTTTGTTTTGAAAAGTGCACTCAATGTAGCCTTTCAGTCCATGAAATCGATCAAATTGACCCTTTAACTAACGCTAACCGTTATGGTGATGACGTGACAGTCCATGATACTGACGTGGTAGTCAACGGTGCTGACGTGACAGCATATGTGGGATGATAACGTGGTAATAATACTCCCTTTTTATATATTTTTTTATAATTAGGTCCTTAAAATTGATTTGTTATTTACAATTTAGTCCTTAAATTTATTATTTTTTACAATTAAGTCTCTTAAAATTATTTTTTTTACAATTAATTAAGTCCCTAAAATTGATTTTTTTTATATAGATCGAATCGGTTTAATGTATTTATTTTCGAGTCGGGTCAGTCGAATTTTTTTAAAAGATATGGTCAGGTCGAGTCGGGTTCGAGTTTAAGATTAATATTTTCGGGCCGGATTTGGGTGGACCAAAAACTCTACCCGACCCGACCCGTGCCCATCCCTAATCGGGAGGATTCTTTCTGTTATGTTTTACCTATTATTATGAAATAAACATTTTAGAATTATAGCACAAAAAATATACAAACAAATACATCTCTCAAACAAGGGGGAAAACGACGTCGGTGCTTACATGTCTTTTTTCTTTTCCCTGATTGACTTTGTTAGCCGCGCGGGTTGCTCCCGAACCGCCCGTGATCCAATCAGCTGCTGGTGAAGGTTGACTTTTAACTTAGGAAATTGTTCAAATTGTCACCAGCAATGTTTCACACGTGAGGCAACATATGTAATTTAATTACTCTTGGAATTACTATATCTTGTTTTCAAAATTTAATATCGTTTTAACCTTGCGGTCTATGTTTGAGGTGTGAGATTGTCCTTTTCAATAATGTTATCTCTAAAACTTGAACTCGTGTCCTTCCTTTAAAAGTGCAATGTTCCTTCTAATACACTCAACATTAATTGGTGACTGATATAAAGAGAAAAGTAAGTACAAATAACGATATTACGTTCCTAACATGAAAACCCGACCGATAAGAAGAAACAAAATAAAAAATATTCAATTGAATATGATCTTCATTTTCCATAGAAAAATCCAGCAACTACCAATAGTCTCATTATTTCTATCCAAACTAGATTATATATTAATGTAGGAGTGAAGATCGAGTAAATTAATCTTGCATGTTGCTCTACAAACAGTTATGAAAGCGTTGACAAACTACCACAAAAAAAATCTAACAATATAATAATGTTAATTTTCTCTAACAAGGGAATATATCGTTATAAATGTAATACAAAACAGTAATCTATAATCGCGATGGCCAAAAACAGTATTAAAAAGTAGACGAAAGACGTACTATAAAACTAAAAAAAATTAATATACGCGAGAATAAATAAAACATGAATAATATTTGTTTAAATATAAATTAAAAAATATTGAAGAAAGGAATGAAATATAAGTATTAAAATATATAATTGATCCATTTTCGAGATGGAGTGTGAACTGCAAGGAAACTATTTGACCTTTCGATTAGATCTGATTTTAATATTCAAACTTTTTTTTTTCAAAACGCTGTCCAACCTAACTATTTGACCTTTCTATTGATCGTTTATTAATTTAAATATGATTTGTTTCGAATTAAACTTGTTCAATTATGATTAATCCAACTTATTTAATATAACATTTTTGTTTGAATATTTAAAATCACTGGAATTTTTTTATTCACTAAAATTACTACAAAAAGTCGTGGGACTTTGGAAAATATATAATCATAAATCATGATTTCATCGTTGTGGAGCCTTCTGAATTGAATTTTTTCCATTGGTTGGTACTTGGTATCCAATTTGGTTAAGTAATTCTTTTACTAGTTTCCACGTAGACAAACTCGATTTTCTTCTATTTTTTATAGTAGTCTATAGAATCGGTTTATACATATTCTTAATCTTTTGATAAGGCACACACACTTTGCAAAGTGATTGAATTCGGGTCTCATAGAATGAATATCATCTGCTTTTCTACTGAGACTACTTATTGAGTTCGATTGTATGCTAATTATAATTAGATGAGAATTAACACCAACCAACACATTTCTTGCTTGAATTAAATAGTGACCAAAGTCAAATGCAATATAAAAATACAACTAATATTTCCATAACGAAGTTTAGGTAAGAAAGATAATACAAATATCACAAAGTACTTCAAAATTCAACAAATGGAAGGAATTCAAGGGAACTTGCTTCAGCAGAAGCAAGAAAACAAAGTAGGATATGAAATCACTTCCACCTAAACAAGAATATGTATCAAAACCGAATTTAATTTGCTTTACAATGGCAAAGAATCTAAATGGGTATTAAAAGTTGAAAAAACCCCACCAAAAACTGGTTGATTATGGATTATATGGACATATACTTTCACCAAGTTTAGTTCCTTGTTCGTTCCATGAATTTATGTATTCTTTCAAGTGCAATTTCAAGCGTCTGCTCGCTCATGTTTGCAAAACAGACCCTGAACCACCCAGGTTCAGAGCAATGGCAGGAAGATCCAGGCGATATGTTTAGTCTCACTTCGTTCAAGATGATCTTCCAAAGCTCCAATTCGCTTTCTCTGCTCGGTTCATCCAACAATGGACTTAGGTTCATCCAGCAAAACAACCCGGCATTACCTTTCAAGCACTCGATTCCGGCATTTTTCAACCCTTTGATGATCATATCGTATCGTTTCGTTAACCTCTCTCGGTTCGTTTTTATGTAGTTTTCGCTGAATTCCTTGTTGGACAACATGCAAGCCAAGAGATGTTGTGTCTGAGACGAAATCAAAGTGAAGCTCGACATCCTCCTGGCGGTGGTGACAACCTTGTCGTTGTAAGAATATATTGTTCCGACTCGAAAACCGGGAAGGCCGAGATCTTTTGAAAGACTGTAAACGATGTGGACTCTCTCGGAATCTCTGTAGCCACGGGTTTCGAGGATTTCAGCAATGCTGATGAACTCGGACGATGAGAATGTGGAGCCAGAGTAGATTTCGTCCGAGACAAGGTGTATGTTTTTGTTTACGGCGAAATCGAGAATCTGTTCGAGAACAGATCTTTGGATTGTTGCACCTAAAGGGTTCGAAGGGTTTGTTATCAGTATTCCCCGAACTTTCAAGTCCATGGATTCTGCACTTCGATATGCAGCTTCCATGGCTTCTGGTGTAACTTGGAAATTGTTTGAGCTATCGCAGTGGATTGGGACAATTTTCACACCGGTTCTCCACCTCAGATCTCGGTCGAATCTGAACGAAAAACAAAAAGGGTTCAAAATCAGCACCGGTACATGAACATCACAAATAAATGGAGCTCGGAACTTGGAATTCTGAACGTGTTCTTACCCTGGATAGTATGGAGTTGGAACCAGCAAAGCATCGCCAGGATCTGCTAAAATGAAAGTTAAAAGCTCATTAGCCGCGGTTGCACCAGCAGTTAGAACGATTCTATCAGGGTCGAATTTGGCTCTTCCTCCTCTAATTTGCTCCATGAAACTCGCCATAGCCTGTCGGAAAGATTTTAATCCATGGTAGTCTTGGAACAAAGCATTTTCTCTGAAACCAGGAGCTCCTTTGCCCCAGCTTGACGCTTCAGAATGCTCTTCCAAGTATTTCTCCAACAAATCAAATGAAACCTGTACGAGGAACAAGAAAGAATTAGAACATTATTACATGCAAATTATACTGCTTTGCCCTGCAGAGCAGTGAAACTTACTTGATTTTCAGCCAGCCCCATCTGTATAACTCCCGATGGGTTGCTTGATTCATTGTAAGGGTTTTCATCATACGCTTTCCAGCCAGCAAAATATGGAGAATCTTCTCCATGAGTCTCGGAAACTGCAACTTTTGATAGTCCAACTCCAGCACCAGCACCAGGTTTCTCAATCTCAATAGCCATTTTCTAACCCTTTTTTTCTCCTACAAAAGAAGGAAGGGATAGAAGTTAGCTGATTGCAGACTGGTGAATGAAAACCCTCGTCATGGACTTGCATTTATATACAGGATCCAAGAACAACTGGCCTGCTTACTTTCAGAATATACAAAAATAAATCAATGATTGATTGCAAAGTGTAATCAAAATCCCAAAAATCAAAGCTTCTGATGGTTTTGTTTTAACTCAAGTGACAACTGTTTAGTTTCTCTTTCTTTATCTCAATCTCAATCATATCCATACCAAATATGGTGGTTGATATAGGAGGGTAGGTGCCTATTTTAGCTTTTTAATTCCCCAAATGATTGAATTTTCACTAATTAATCACTCTCTTGATTTGAGTTTTCCTTTGCAACTCCCCACTTCCCCCAACATATGGCCAATCAGATCCCTGTTTTTTTATAAATAAAACATAATTAATTAAAATCAAATAAGCTCGTCTAGTGAAATAAAGACACTAAATCCCTTAAGTAAAGTTAGTAATTTGAGTTTTTGTGTTGTGAATAGAACAATTGAATTGTGAGGGACTGAGGGCTGCTCCTATAATGAAAATCCGCGGTACCTAATCCGAATTAATCATAACAATATACATATTTATTATGACATAGTTATGGTGCGAGATATCTAAGAGTAGTTAAGTTCTGATGATTTGACAAAGATCCCAATTTTACTCAAGATTAAGATTCTGATTTGCAAACAAAAGTTGGGACAAAATCTGGCTTTGAAAAGATCTGAAATATGGTCCCTCCTCAACTGATGCATTAGTTCAAACAGGAAAAAACAAAATTTATTCATTTTCAAACGGTTTTTGAAGATCTTCATCATTAACCTAATCTAGCATTTCATGGTTTAATCACTCAGTTAATGATACACTGATTGATCATTAGTCAATGCAATTAACTAAAGTCAAATACTTTACATTATCCGTTGGAAGTTAATCAACTTTCTAAATGGCTAATTAGATTCATTTAATCACATGTGTGTTCTGTTTTGTGTATGTTCCAACATGTAAGAATTGAGATTTTTGTAAAGATCATGTTTTTATTAAAGAATTCAGGTAGAGAATAAACAACGTACTCATAACTGAAACCAGACACGAAGAATATGCTTCTTCTTCGTGTATAGCATTTCATGGTTGATGACGACTGTTTTCAGGCTCTGGTCTCTGGGAGAGAGACAAGCATCAAGCAATGGTCTTTCATTGGATTTTGGAAAATTCAAAAATCAATCTTCTTTTATTGAATCTTTGGATTTGGAATATTTGGATTGCCGTTGTGTTATTGGAACGAGGAGTATAAATCCACCGGACTCAAACAAATAAGTTTATGCGGGTGTTTTTGAAGTTATTTATCTTTAGTTTGTATTTATTTAAATTTTTAATACCATGTTTTAAAACGGTTCGTTTATTATTTTGTGTATTTGAGTTCGATTATTTTAGTGTTCGCAAACATAGGTAAAAGTATAGTAAATGCTTATTTACAACAACGCAAATAGGTATCAATGTTTTTTAAATTTATGCTTTTTTACTGTTACTTTTAATGCCATATTTTATTGAATATTAGTTTTGTTCGATAATTATTACAGATATAATTTATATTTACCATATTAATGAGTTGAATTTCAAATATAAAAATAGTGGAGATGTTATTTTTATATTTTTATGAAAAATATTATTAATAAATAAAGAATCAATAAACAAGCTTTTAAATAAATTTATTAGTGAATATAAACGAACTGAACATATATATATATTCGTATTTATTTATTAAAATAACATAAAATCTTTATTCATACCAGTTATTTAACTTAATAAACAAACATTTTAAAAAAACGTTATACAATAAAAATAATACAATATTAAAGAAGAAAACACCCAGATTTAAAAAAACGAAAATGTCAGTCCAATTGACTTTATGAGGCACTCACAAATCACAAGTCACAACCGGGATGCCCTCAATGTCAAAAGTACATTACATATACATATATAAAACATTCATTTAAGTGTACCATAAAAATGTACTACTACTAATAATAATTTTCGTTTCCGAATTGTAACACTCTTATCAATTAAGTGTGTCAACATCATATAGTTGAGCAAGGGCCATGTTTGTCCACCGCCTATCGTACTTTGAATTTAGACCAGAAAGTGCAAAAAGAAAAAAGTATGTGTATATAAGCGTATAAGAATGTCCAGATCTCTGTACATGATGTTGCTGCTTCACCAGAAGCTATTCACGCCGGTGGTAGATATATTGGCCCCGGTTGCTACCGCCGACACGCGGTTAAAATGTGTGAAATAACTTTCTCGGCCCATGAATTTTATATAATAATCTCGATGAGGCAAGCCTATGGAATTTATAGATTATAAAAAGGAGTGTAGGCATCCCTATTAGCGGACATGAATCTTTTTGGAAGATATAAACCGAATGAAAACATGCCGCATGTCAATATGGAGAGATTTAAGTATAAAATATTGGGTACTCTATATTTAGCCCTTTGACAAAGATACACGCACTTTGAAAAAAAATGATTAAACTTGAGTATCTCGGAATGAATATCATTCATTTTTTAGCAAACAAATTTGGCGAGTTGGTCAAGCTGCTCATATTTATTTTTATAGGTTCTAGACCCATTAGAAGCACTCCTCTTTTACCCTTTATAGTCTCCTTTTCTCTTTTTCTTTAGGTAGCATTATGATTGGATTTAAAATTTGTCAAAATTAAATGAGCCAAGTGAATACATTTTCATTTCTTGTCTTTTTTATATGATATAATTAAATAAATATAACAATTACGGAGTTTATCGAGCGAGTCGATCGCAAGTTGATTAGTGCTTGGCTCGTGCTCGTTAAAAAATTCCGTTGCTCGTTAACTCAATAATGTTTTGCTCGACTCGTGCTCGTTAAAAAATCTTGTTTCTCGACTCAACTCGTTGCTCGTTAAGCTTTCCAAAAGCTTTTACCTTGTTTTTTAAAAAAATATATAGGTAAATATAGTGATACTATTAGAGTTTAATATAAACATAGAAATTCACACAAAAAACGTGAGGCTTGAAAAGATAAATAAAAGAACATGTCATGACTGAGTTGGAGATGAAGTAGATATTTGAGTCTGAGACACTTTTTAATTTCTCAACAATCTTCGATGAACTGCAAAGGAGAAAATGTCTTAAAAGTTTTAGGATTATAACTTTCAATCATATATTTTTATATGGGAAGTGAAAACTGAACATTTTTTCTTTTCTACTTTTATACATAAAGTAATAATAAAAGAAGAGTTTGTCTAACCTATGCATGTATGCATAGATTAAAGGTCATTTAAAAGCCTTCATTAAATACAAGATTCTATTTGAAAAAACTACAATCATTTAATCTATTATAAAATCCTAAAAGATTCTAATGAAAAAAAACACACTCATTTAATATATTAAACCCTAACTCATAACCCTAAACCCTAAACATAGACATAAACCGTAAAAACTTTAACCCTAACCCTAAATCATAAGCTATAAACCTTAAACCATAAATCATAAACCATAAACTCTAAATCCTTGACCATAACCCTAAAAACTCTAAACCCTAAACTTAAACATAACCTTGAACCCCAAATCCTAAACTCTAATACATTAAATATGATTTTTTCAATAGAATCTTTTAGGGTTTTGTAATACAGTAAATGATTTGTAATTTTTTCAAATAAAATCTTTATATTTAATGAAGGCTTTTAAATGACCCTTAACATATGCAAACATGCATAATTCACTGAACGTCTTTTAAGTTTTCAACTAGCTAGTATTTAATTTTCGAGAAAAAAATATGAAAAGGTTATAAAAATGAGTTGTTCATGAACTTACCGAGTCAAGTTTAGCCTTGCTCAACTTGACTCGATGAGATTTCGAGTCGAATTCGATATCAAATAGAATCTACTCGAATCGAGCGTCCTAATAACGACATTAAAATTATTCGTAAAAAAAGTCGTCGTCGCAATATTAAAATAAAATAAGATTCTTAGCGTGTTTGTACGAACACGTTTTGTGAACCCCCCAGAAAAGCATGCAGGGGTCTTCGAAACATGCTCGTCATTGTCCTCATATCGGAAATTTCCTGTTGATTGATGCATGCTTAATTATAATGTTTAGACCTACATATGGTACTACGCAATTCATGTTCTTTGACTTTTTTTTGGTTATTTTATTTTTTGAATATGTCGCTATACTCATAAAAATATAACATATACTATATAAAATATGATCCACCGGCATCACTTAACTTTTCTCTACACATAAATATGAGAAAACGTTACATTAATTAGTTAAATAAATCTCAAGTGTTTACCTAATTTGTTTTATTTATCATAATAATTCATTATTAGAACTTTCTTCTACTCGTGATGTCATTACTTTTGCCTTCAAAAGAACATTTCAAACCTTATAAAATATAATATTCAAACTTAAAAATAAAATATCTAATTTAATAGCACAAACTCGTAAACGTATTAAACACATTTAAATCTCCCACTTGGTTATAATAATAATAAACTAATGAGAGTGGACAATTTGCTTTCCCCATACACATAATTCCCACACATGAGCCAATGGTTGCCTTTTTCCATGAAAGAATTTTCTATATAATAGAGTCCTAAAAGTTATTTTATATTTGATTCCTTGTAGAGACTATAGTGTATATGTAGTACAATTTTCGCCGAACCCACAATATAGGGGAGAGAGAAAGGTGACAAACTGACAACTGAGCGCTTTAACCACTTGTTTTAGAGATTGTTGACAAAAAATTGATAACTTTTATCGTTCAAATACTGAAATTAGAGCAAACTCGATTAAGTATTGAAATGATGATTTATTAGGAACTGTTTCTTTTGCTTCCATGTATTGTTTTCATTAAACAGACAACAAGCCCCTAGGTTTCATCAAATAAACTATTAAGCATTATTTTCTAATGGACCGATTACATCAAATAATCAAGTGAAGTGAGATTAACCCCATATATCTCATAAACAACCGATGTGGGGTTTGAAAGAAAAAGCAGAAGTAGCTAAAACTCTAACATCGCAGTTCATTAATTCTTAATTATTTGTAATTAATTTTTCTCATTTATGATTGGCTTGAATGTTATCATCCAGCCCTTTGCCAACCAGGCAAACCGCTGGCTAGCATATATATCGTATCACAATCGTCCGTGCGCCATTAACTGACATTGGAACTCTTGAAAATAGGGTTTTATAAATTATATATGTTGTTTAGAAATTAGAATATGACCTCGTAATTTGATGAAACTTACACATGCTTTGCCAACTTGATGATTCTGAACACCCTTTTGACTAGAGAAATTACTGAGAAACCGATGTGCATGGAAATCGCGTTATCAGCCTCCTTCACGTGTGGAACCCAACTTAATCGGACAATATCGATCAAGGACAAGACAACAGGCTTCTGTCTGCTTCACGGATCCGTACGTCCGTCCGTTCGTTTCGTTTATGACTCTTTAACCAGTGTTACAGAGCTCATACACAAGATTGAAAACGTTCTATTTAAAGGAAAATGCGATATGGAGCTGGACTATCGTGCTTGATATAGTCAGTATTGCAGAACATCATATTCATTCTATACACTTTTTCTTATTCATTTAATACTAAGTATTTGGCGAGTAAGGTGAATATAAATGTACGAGAGTGTTTCTAATAGAAATATTCAGGGCCTGTTGGGTTATCCAATAATAATGGGCACATATGTATAATGTATGTTGCTATTATAAAGTTTAACACGAAAATTAAGTGACCAATTATGTTACACGTGTTATAGGTATTAAATTGTCATGGAATTAAAAGTGTAGATACCGTAAGTTATATTTATAACTCAATGAGGGGCAAAATTGTAAATATTAATAAACTGATTCTAATTCAGTTTATATAAAGGGTAGTGGTCCCCGAGATCTAGGTCAACTTGCATATTTCTCCTTCCCCGTCAGAGAGTTGTGTGGCAAGAGGTAACCTATTATCTTGGAAGATCAAACCCTCTCTGGAAAATCTCCATCAATGGATTCAGGTACGCTTCCGCAAATCTAGTCTTTGTTCTTAATGGTTTGGCATGTATGGTTCTTGGGTTTAATATTCGTATGAATATTTTTGTTTATAACAGGGTCGTCCCAGAGATTTTTGGAAATTTGAGCGAATACTAAAAATAGACCATTATATAAACAAAAGCATGTCTCATTACGAATAGAAATCTTCTTTTGCTATTTACGCCCCAACAACAAAAGTTAGGTTTAAAGTTTAGTGTTATGATTTAAGCTTGTGATTTAAGATTAGGGTTTAAGGCATTGGATGTAGAGTTTAGGATTTAGTATTTAAAAGTTAAAGTTATGACTTAGAATTTAATTCTTTTAGTATTGGGCATAGAAATGGGCACTGAAAAGGAACGAATAATTTTATTCGTTTCATTATTTTGAACAATTAATTTAATATTTTAAATGCATTATTTTTATTGTTAGATTAATTAATTTATTTATTTAGAAAATAGAATTATTTTTACTATTAAATTTATTTATTTATTTGATAAACTAAAATATAAGAATTGAAAGTATAGATAATTTATTTTCCTCCTCCAATAAGGTGTTGACACGTGTCACTACCTAATTAATTTATTTTATTAGTTTAAAATTAAGACTAAATTAAAAGAATGTGTAAATAGTAAGGACCAAATGTGTGATTATACACTTAATTTTTTAACTGCCATGTCACCCTACCGTTAACCTCTAATGGCTGGTGGTCACATTGCACCCAATTTAATAGTATGGTGGTTTAATTGCTTCAAAAAAAGTAAGGTGGTCAAATCGCGACTTTTCCAATAGTATGATGGTCATTTATGCAGTTTACCATTAATTTTTAGTGGATGAGTTCATAGATGACGTGGTGAGCCGGGATCATATAATAAATTTTTTTATTTAAATATATTTTTAGTGAAAATATAATTTGCCACAGTTAATTCATGTGATAATTATTTGAATATGCATTATTTGTATTTGCAATAGTGATTATACATGTACTTATAGTTTCAATAAAATAAAATAATGGATGAGTTTATTCTATGAACACTATTCTTGAACAAATGTATTATTCTTATAACAGCATGACTATTTTGCTCTATATTCTTAAAATATATGATTTTTTACAGCACGTTTAAAGACTAATTAACTTGAAAGTTTTGATTTATAATTAATCTATTGTGTTTAAAAAGCTAGCTTACAAAAACATCCAACAAATAATCTCAGTAGAAAACATAATGATTTACATCTTAGTAAATTCGGTATAAACACATTTATCAAAATAGTTAAAAAATATGAAAATGTATTATATCTTAAACACTCAAGACTATTAAAAGAATTAGCTTAAAAATTAATCATCGATTAATTAGCATAGTGTAAAAACCTACTAAAGTGTTCCAATTTGTTAATTATAAAATGTTAAGACTAATAAGACAAGATAAATATGATTTTACTTTATCAGATTTATTCCCCAATTGAAGAAATTAAGATATGGTGGGAATTTAATAATACCAAACAACTGTGTTCGTCCCATCAATATTCCCCTAATTAATCAGAAAAACACCCCCACATTATTATAATTATATTGTTTGAAAAGCTTTGTTTGTTAAATCCAAAATTTCAATTCAATTGATTCATCAAAAAAAAACCAAAAAAAAAACAAGATCAATGATATATGTCAAAGTGTTGACATGATGAAGTCACCATATTTTAAAAGAAAATAAGCCTCACATTTTCATATTCTGCAAAATCAGCCAATGGTGTTTTTTTCTTAGATTGTAAGTGTAACTTTGTATTGCCACGGTCTAGCCCACTACTTTACCCTAAAAGGAACCTATACATCAACCAGCGATGGTTCATCTAGTTTATATGTCCAGGGAGAAAGAATTTCAGGAAAAAAAATAAGAAGTTTACATGTCCAGGGAAGAAAGAATTTCAAGAAAATAAAATATAAGAATCAACATATATCATACTTTTTGGCGATGCTTCAACTACACATCAAACATTTCCACGCTCTTGTCGATATGGTTTCTTGCAGTATCAATGAACTGCTTTGAACTTTCTGACATTGTAGAGAATGCTTTCATTTCTTTAGTCAGGTAAAGAAACTTCCGGTGATGTTTCAAACCCATGAACATTTGGGTGATGTTCTTTTTCGTCTCCTACATCTCTTTGATGACATCGCAAAATATAATGAGAAATGATTCTATCGATCGTACATTCACGTTAGAGGTTGAGGTTAGGGGTGATAATGAGCCTGACCGGCTCGCGAGCTACTCGGGCTCGGCTCGGTCAAAACTCGGCTCGAGAGAGCTCGACTCGGGCTCGGGTTCGGCTCGAAACCTTAACAAGCCGAGCCGAGCCTACCCAGGCTCGGCTCGGAAAGCTCGTGAACAGGCCCGGAATCTACATATGCACTAAAATAAATTATGTGTTTGTATTTTCTTTAATTAGTTGATTGTTGTTTGATTTTGTATTTTCTTTAATTATGTGTTTGTATTATAAGAATATTTATTGATTAGTTGGATTAATTGAATTGTTGGCACTTTTTTCCCCTTTCCGGTCATTGAATTTCGTTTTAGTGTTGGTTATGAAAGAGATTTTTAACGAATATTTTATATATAAAAAAAGCTATAGCAAAATTTTTTATTTCGAGCCGATCCGAGCCTGAGCCGAGCCTGACGAGCTTCGACCCCGAGCCGAGCCCAATAGAATTGTTTTCGAGCTGAGCTCGAGCCTAAAATTCCGAGCTCGGCGAGCCTCGAGCCCGAGCCGAGCCTGGCCAAGCTCAGCTCGGCTCGTTATCACCCCTAGTTGAGGTAATGTCACTCCATTTGTCCTTTAACTGTTGGAGTGTTGGACACAAGAACCCCGAAATAGAGAAGGAATCCACCATGATTCGATCCTCAGTAAAACATAAATCTTTCAAACAAATTTGGCTTCGAACATCCAAGCCAATCTTAGTTAAGATTTGCTCAAATGTATCAGAAACACAAGGTAACTGGAGTGAAAAGCAAGAGAAATTTAGAAAATATTGTTACGGGGCTACACTTCTGTCAGCCAAACCGTGCGGTCTTAGTCGCCTTCTCGGCTGGATGCTACAATTATAAAGAGAAGAACTTTAATAATGCGAAATTCAATTTTTCATTATAACTATACAAATTTTCAATGCAATTGATATCTACATGTATATAACCGAGAATTATATGAAATGTCTAATATTATTATTATACATGTACATTTTAATTGCTATTTTTTTTACATTTGATGTAATATTGTAATAATGTTTATTTATAATATTTAGTAATTTGATAAAATACACATATCTTATATACAAACTATCAAAATCAAATTTTTGACATTTATTTGGTTGATTTTTCGCTCTTTATTATTTTAAAAATATTTAAATAAAAATATAAATGTTAAAACCTTAAATCATTTTTTTAAAAAAATTTATATTTTATAAAATTTAATTATTTAAAATAATTCTAATCAAAATTTAAAAATTTCCATTAAAAAAAGTTAACGAAAAGCAACTTTTATAAGCACGGTTAATAAAAAATAATTCTCTTTTTTTATAATATTTTCTTTTCCAATTTGACCTAAGCCTTTTTTACCTTTACTATCTCTTTAAGTTTTAATTCTCTACTTCTCGTGTCTTTCTTGGAGGGAATTAAGAGCTCGAAAATCAAGATCGGACATCCAACTTTTCCGTAAAGATGGACGAAGAAGAAGGGGTTGAACTTTTGAACTCCAAAAATTGCCGCCAGCGACTCGGGAGCTACTTTATCGGGTTCCCCACAAAGCTCGGGCCAAGAATTGGTTGAACTTTTGGATTCCACAATTGTCACCGACGACACGAGGGACACAGAATCCTCGGCACGCTCTGATACCATTTCTTGACTGCTAGTTTCTCCTGTAGACGTGTTCTCATTTTACATTGTTGTTGTAGTAGACTTGTTCTTGACAACGTAGTTTTTTAATTTACTTATCAACTACCTTACAGGTCGTGAACACGAGGTTGACAAAAATTTCGAAGTTGATTCAAGCTATCGACTACCTAACTATGCTTCATAAGGAAAAAAATCAAATGAATATTAAAGTGTGGTTTTAATGACTTTGACTTAATCCTTATCGTAGCACGAGACGCGAGTATATATTAAAGTTTATCAAATATTTTTATACAGTTCCCTCCAAAAGCCGGCTAGAGCAACTTTAGCACGGTGATGCAACCAGAGTTATCTTTGCAGGAAGATGACTGGATTGAACTGGAGTCCGTTTCTGTCCCAAGTTCCTTCTTTTATGTTGCATTAGAAGTATATACAAAATTTTGGGATATCGCATATGGCTGTAAAAAGGGTTTAAACACGCAGGTATTGATTGCTAATTTTTTTAAAAACATTAAAAAATATAAGAAAAACGCTTTTAGAAGTGGATGATTACTTATTGTTGAAATATAAGTATTGCTTCAATCGTTGCTCAAAAATGAGACTTCTGATTGACTTCGCAATAGTCCACCTAACAAATATTTTAGAAGCATATTGTCACGGACTTAATTCTCTCAAACTCGATCCGTGCAGCACTAACACTCCCAACACAATGCTAGTAAGCCTTACTCGCGTAACAATATGACAAACATACAAAATTTAAGAAAGGTAAGCTCTATTAAGCTTAGGAGAAACTTTACAAGAGGACTCAACTTGTGAGATTTATAGGATGAGTTACAAATGACCCTAGTTAGCCTATTTATAGTCACTACAGCAAAACAGTTCTATAGCGACACTTTTAGCGGCGTTTTAAAATCAAACGCCGCTAATTTTAAAGAATCGGCGACGTTTTTAGGGAAAACGCCACAAATAACAAATTTCGTGGCGTTTGTAGGAAAAAACGCTGCAAAAAACAGATAAAGGGTGGCGTTTATATACCAAACGCCGCAAAAGGGTTCCTATAATTAAAATGCCTAAAAAAATAATTATATTTTGATGGCGTTTTTTAAAAAAACGACGCATCATGTATACATTTAGGGGCGTTCGTTATAAAAACGCCGCAATGTGTATTTTAAAACTCTTTGTTCAACTCTTAAATCTCAATCGATCCCTCACTCGATCCCCAATTATACCCAGAAGCCCTAATTTTTCCTCCATCGGCTCTTAATCCCTCACGTCGTTTTACTCTCAATCGCTCACGTCGTTTCCCTCTCAATCGGCTCTTACTCCTTTGAAGCTTCCTTGCCGCTAAAGACTGTCCCTTAGAACCATTGACGCTGTCTTGGTGAGTATGTGCTGCATTATCGTTTTGGAGGAAAATCCGCTTGTAGACTTTGTAGAGCTCTCGGATGCTTGTCAAGGCCTCTACTACTGCAACATTTTAAGCAGAGTCATAAGAGGAGCACTGGAGATGGTGGCGATGAAGACGGAAGTCACCTGGATCCGCGATATGCTTAGAGGAGACGATGCATATGAGTTGCAGGTAAAACTTCTGAGACAACTTCACAAGGATGACGAGTAACATTTCCCCCTTTCACTTTATTTCCCCTCATATCTTCCATTTTCATTTAGGGTTTATATTATCCGTACTCGGAATTTCCTTTAAAAGTTGGATTAGATTTGGTACTAGGTTATTCCGTACCAAAATTCATGTTTTCAATTTGGATTTTATTTTATATTTAACTCGTACCAAAATTCATGTTTTCAATTTGGATTTTATATTTTTATTTCACTTTATTCCGTATCTTTTAATTATGATAAGAATCAAGTTTCAAAATTGGAAAAGAAGTGGGTAATTAATGAATACATGTTGCTTATGCAACAACGCTGGTTAGTATTCATCTCTTGTTTTACAGGATTGTTGGTCAAGTTGCTGTTTCTGGAAAGCATCAGTGGATATTTGCAGATAAGCATGCTAACAGCTACTGCTCATTGTTCGAGGTGATGAACTCTATGAGAAATAATATCAAACATCTGTTCATAGTTGCTTTTGATATATTTTTCATCACTCTCATGTTATTTTTTCCTGCCTTATTGGGTTTGAATTTCAGTTCTGCGATGGTTGGTAAAGTCAATTTGTGGCAAGGATTAGGGTACGGGTGCATTTTCTTTCCACTTAATAATTGCAGTGCAATTTGTTTTAGTTGAAGAAAATATAAATCTTAGCTGTAATTTGATATTATGGGCCCAACTTGCATAGTTGCATGATGATTATTTGATGTTTTTTTAAGTGTTAAATATATGTTGTAATATGTGCATCAGGACAATCTAGTCAACTGTAACAGGAAATTTACTTCTGTTCTGAGATATCATATCATCCTTCTAATTATATCTTGCGATGTGTTCAGATTGAATACGGTGAGACTGATTCATGGTTATCTATGGAACTAATGTTTCATCTGAGTGTTCTTCCTCTTACTATTTACAATCAGATTTGATTTTCTTTTTTGCTTCTTGTGCAAGGTTGTGGTCATTTCTACTATAGTATAGATTTCTAATTAGTATGAGCTACTAACTTGGTCCCACAGGAATACAATATATGTTTCACAATGGTTGAAAGATTTCATGATGGTTTAGTTCCTCGTTTGCCCTCTAGTAAAACAGCTGGGGTTCTACCTGAGGTATAATCTCCTCTTAACATTCTGAATCCATTTTGATGATTTGAACAGCTGAATTTGCCAAGTTCTGTCGAAACATTATTACATACTGCTTCTTTATTTGTGTTATGCTGTCTATATAGTTCTTTAAGTAGATGCTCCAACTGTTTGGAAGTGTAAAATAGAAACATATAGTTGTATCTTGAGAATAAGTAATTACTTGTTTTATTGATGCTTTTGAAACTAGAAAGGAATTTTGAAATTGTATGAGTTATAACTATTTATAATCACAGATTATTGTTATTATTTAAAGTGATCAATAAATTATGATAAAAGGAAATCTGAGATGAGTAATGATACTCATGAGCAATCTGCCTGATCATTGTTTGAAGAGCTATTGGCTCATTAAATGCTTCTGCATGTTCAAATGAGACTTCTCCATTAAAGATGTGTCTTTACACTGTCTATTTGCTTCCAGTTCTTCATATGCAAATATTAATATATAATTTGTTTTTATACCCTTTTGTAGTTGCTGAAAAATATAAGTTTTAACTCTCGTAATTTGTCTATGACTATGGAGACTTTGGAAGTATATACACTTTAAAATGTAGAAAAATTGCCTTTTAGCTAGATTTGCCCCCTTGCTATACGTATGGTTACTCTATTAATAGAAATATTTTCAACTTTTTGTAGACCATTGTTGTTGTTTCTGTTGTTCCTCTTTGTGCTGTCTAAATTTAATTTTGATTTGAACTTTTGAGGGTTCATTTATGCATTTCTTTGTGGTTTAAACTTAAAGGTTATTATATTCTTTGTTTGGTCATGTATCAAGGTTATATGACCTAATGTTTGTTTGGTTTTTTTTCTTGAGTAGAAGAAACAACTCTCCTAGACTTGCTTAATTTCATGTATAACAACACCCTATCAACAACCACACCTACTGCCTTGTTAGATGTGTTGATGGCTGTTAACAAATTTGAGGTTGCATCATGCATGAGGTTGCATCAGCTTTGCTGTATTGTAGGGAATCAAAACCTGAACATGTAGGGATTCGAGATGGTGGTCGGTAGGGGTGGGAATTGTCGGGTACTCGGGATTCGGGTACCCAGAAAATCGGGTACCCGGTTCGTCCGGGTACCTCTTTAAACGGCCCGTGTCCCGGCCCATTAAATCCGGGTACCCGTAAAATTTGGGTATCCGGGTAATCGGGTACCGGGTACCCGGTTCATATATATTTTTATTTTTTTAAAATTAAAAAAAAATCATATGTTAAACACAAAAATATTTAAAAAAATTAAACTTAAAACTTAAAAGAATATAATACAAACATAGAAAAAATATAGGGATTTAAACTTAATTTTAGAGTGAAAATATTAATAAACATAAAATAAAAATATAATTTTAAATATAAAAAATATATATTAATTTTATCGGGTCGGGTCGGGTACCCGGTAAGGGAAAACTCTCGGCCCATGTCCCGGCCCGTGTCCCGGGAAATTTGCCGGGTCGGGTAATTTTTTTTCGGGAATTACTCGGTATTTTTGTTTCGGGTAGTCGGGTTTTCGGGTCGGGTCAATCGGGTCGGGTATTTTCTCCCACCCCTAGTGGTCGGTAGTTGTGTTGACCAAGAGCTAGTGGATCGGGAAAGAGAGGCATAGGAACGAAATATGTAGAAGGATTAAATTGTGAACAATGTACTTTTTGTAATGAAATAAATATTTTGTTTAACCAATATTTTTGAGATGAAATAAATATTTTATTTAACAAATATTTTGAATAAGTAATTTACATTTTTTGACGAAATAGAAATAGGGAAAAATTAATTTTTATTATTAATTTATTTCCTCTACAATCAAGCTTAGCGGCGTTTGAAAAGAAAAACGTCACTAAAAGTCAGGTTATTGCGGCGTTTGTAAAATAAAACGTCACTAAAGGTCAGGCTTTCGTAGCGTTTGCAACATAAAACGCCACTAAAGGTCAGGCTTTCGTGGCGTTTGCAACATAAAACGCCACTAAAGAACAATTATTAGCGGCGTTTTTATCTACAAACGCTGCTATAAAAATTGACTTATTGCGGCGCAGCTTTAAGCGGCATTTCTTGCGGCGCTTTCTTAAGCGCCGGGAAAGTTTTTAGTGGCGCTAAAAAACGCCGCTATAGGGTTAGAAAAACACCGCTAAAGAACTGTTTTGCTGTAGTGAGTCTCTCACCTCCTCAATGGACGGTGGAGATGCATTTGATCTAACGGCTATCATGTTGCCTCCAAAAACATCTACAACACCTAAGATTATCTAAATAATTTTATACTTATCTAATTATATCCTAGATGATCTAAAAGCTCTAGAAAATTCTAGAGACGTTCAAAGTTGTCCCGATCCTTCCGGACTTGTCCCGAGCCTTCCCAAGTCTTCCCAAATGTGGCAGAATTGATTATGCCGAACAAGCATTCAGTTCCACAACTAACAAAGATATCATATTATGGAATACATTATTGACTACTTATGCAAATGTTGGTCATAACGTTGAGACCTTAAAGTTATTTTATGAGATGTAGTTAGAGAGTATGCCACCAAACGTAACATCGTGGAATTCTGTGTTTTTAGGATCCATTACAAATTTCCTGTTAAATGAGGCTAGAGTGTTTTACTCTCTGATGCAATCTCTTGGTGTCCACCATAACGTTATAACTTGGACTCCTCTAATTACTGGTCTGGCTCATAATGGTTCATCTAATTTACATGTCAAGGGAAGAAAGTATTTCAAGAAAAAAAAAGGAATTTTAAATGTCCAGGGAAGAAAAATTTTCAAAAAAAAAAATAAAAAAATTATTTTTAGCGAATGAGTTCATAGATGACGTGGTGAGCCGGGATCATATAATAATTTTTTTTATTTAAATATATTTTTAGTGAAAATATAATTTGCCATAGTTAATTCATGTGATAATTATTTGAATATGCACTATCTGTATTTGCAATAGTGATTATGCATGTACTTATAATTTCAATAAAATAAAATAATGGATGAGTTTATTCTATGAACACTATCCTTGAACAAATGTATTATTCTTATAATAACATGCTATTTTGCTCTATATTCTTAAAAAAAAAAGATAGTTTAGAATTTAAAAAGGAGCATAAATAATTTAGACACTAAAAAATGATAATTTAAACAATTAAAAGAGAAAAAAATATAATTTAGAAACTAAAAAACCTAATAGTGTAGGCACTTATTTTGAAAATTAAGCTTATTCTTTATTAACTTGTCATGTCATCGTTTAATCTTCCCACGCTTAACCCTCCACAAAACCCTAATCACGCTGGGTCTTACAAAAGAACATGGGTCGCCGTGAAAGCAGCAACACAGCTCAAAACAACACCAACTCTTCGAATAATTTTGAAGGAACTAAGATTCGTTTCCAAGACGCCGACGGCGATGAAATCGCCAGCGAAAGCTCCAATCTCGATGATTCAATCGTTGCCGTTGATAAAGCTCCCGAAGATGTTTCCATGGGAGAACCCGACGTCTCCTTTTTCGGTTGTGATGGCGATGATGATAAAACCAGTGCTGATTATTACTTCGATTCTTACTCCCATTTCGGTATTTTCTTCTTCCTTTTTACCGCTAATTTTCTCGTTGAATAGAGAAATATAGAAAGCGAGGCTTATTTAGTGTTGGTTTTAACTTTCATATGAAGAAATTTCGAATTTGGGAAGAAATGTTTTATATTTGCAAAATTTGGAGTTCGTCGAGTTCAATATATCCTGTATATCCATCTAATTTCTGTTTAACTGGTTGCATATTTATGGAACTAGCATGTCTGTATTAGGCGGTGCATAGGATTGGATTGGCTAATGTTTCAAGTCTTTTACATTGTTTATTTACGTCCAGTTAGCGCTTGCATTTATATATTATTTTGATTCCCATTTTTGTATGTATATGCAGGTATTCATGAAGTAAGTGTGCAGCAACTTGGACCCTTGAATCTTGTTTCGTTAATGTTGACTTATTTATGGAATAGTTTTGTTTTGGTCACCATTCCTTGGAGATATTGGGTGGAAAATATCTGTGAATGAAGGGTTGATTGTAATTGTTCTTTTTGTTTAAAACTTTAAGCTCACCCATGAATTATTGCATAGAACTTGCTATCCAAAATAGTTGTCTTTTTTGAACTCACCCTTCTACTTCGATTTATGTAAATTATTTCTGCATTAGTATTCTTGGTTACAGTGGAAGAACATGGCAGGGCTGCATAATTTATTCCGTTTCTTTTTCTGTCTGGAAAATGTTTTTCCTTTATGCTAACCTGGAATCCCTGTATTTCAGGAAATGCTCAAAGATGTAGTGCGAACCAAGACTTATCAAAATGTTATTTATCGAAATAAGTTTCTATTCCAGAACAAAGTAGTTCTTGATGTGGGAGCTGGAACTGGAATTCTGTCCCTGTTTTGTGCAAAAGCAGGGGCAGCACATGTCTATGCTGTATGCCTTCCAGTTTAGAGTTTACATTTTCCTTTTATTTCGGTTCTATAAATTGTTAATTACACTCCTTGTGTCTAACTGTCTATCTCTTATGTTCCTAATGTGGTTAATATTTCTCCCATTCCTAGGTTGAATGCTCTCATATGGCTGATATGGCTAAACAAATTGTTGAAACTAATGGCTTGTCTGATGGTGAGGTTATTAAACCTGGGTCTTATTGTATTGCTTCCTCTATCTGAGGGCGCTTTTTACCCATTAATTATTTCATTGTTACAGTTATCACAGTTTTGAAAGGAAAGATTGAAGAAATTGAGCTTCCAGTTGCAAATGTAGACATTATTATATCAGAGTGGATGGGTTACTTTTTATTATTTGAGAATATGTTGAATACGGTGTTATATGCCCGTGATAAATGGCTTGTAAGTCACTGCTATCATTGATACTATCAATGTCAATACTCAGTTGATTTCATGGTTAGGAATCTGTTTTTGCACTTTTATGATGTGGTAGGAAGTTCTTGGTGAGTAATTTATGGGTGTGCCATGCAAAACTGATATTCTACATGCATGCATATAAAGGCGGGAAATTCAATATGGTAAATGCTTGGCTTGACACATTTGTGGAGCTGATTGTGTTAGGTATTGCTTATGTTTAGTTGTGAAGAGGCTGCCTGTATGTGGTGTTTCTCGTGACAAATCTAATATGACACCAGTGTGTCTTGTCTTCTTGACCTTTTCCTATCGTACACTTGCTAGTATATCAAGCTCTTTTTCTTGGTTGGAGGCACATAGAATGGCAGCTAGCTACTAGGTTCATTAAATTCTCTAAACATGATTGCTTACATGCTCTGTTGCATGCTGTAATTTGCACAAGGTGGATTCTAAGTGGAGACATGGATCATTTTGAAACTTTTAACTCCATCATTGTGCCAACATCTCTTGTGCATTTTTCCTTTTGCTTTCATGTGGTGAAGGGGGGCAGGCCTTTAAAATCGATTTTCACTCTTATTTGCTCATGAAAGCAAATTGTTTTTGGTTTCTTATATGTACATTATTTGCATTCAATTTTCTTATTCCTTTACCCATGTCAGGTCAATGATGGAGTTGTGCTACCAGATAAAGCTTCTCTTTACTTGACAGCAATCGAGGATGCAGAGTACAAAGATGACAAGATTGAATGTGAGTATATCAGATTGCTGATTTGTTATTATTTTAGGTTTTCATGTTCATATGCGTTTGTACGCTTTCAACTAGTTTTTCTATTGTGGTTCACCACAGTTCGACTTCTGTAATCTTAAATATACCCATCTTTTCTCCATGGCATCATCTTACTACAGTTTGGAATAAAGTTTATGGCTTTGACATGAGTTGCATAAAAAAGCAAGCTTTGATGGAACCTCTTGTTGACACGGTTGACCAGAAACAAATTGTGACAAATTGCCACCTTCTCAAGGTGAGAAATGCATAGCAGAAGCATTCCTATGTGTATTATATATAATTGGTATCTATATATACATGCTTGCTGGAAATTCTTTTGACAATAATGCATTCGGTATACATCTGAATTATTCATTTTGCATTTCTGGTTTCAGACAATGGATATTTCTAAGATGAGTCCAGGGGATGCTTCTTTCACTGCACCTTTCAAGCTTATTGCAGAACGTGATGATTACATCCATGCTCTTGTTGCATATTTCGATGTTTCATTTACCAGATGCCACAAATTGATGGGATTCTCTACAGGTTTGTATTTTCAGCAAGCATCCTGGTAATGCATCATCCTTCTCTAACTTGTGCAAAACAAAAACAAAATGCAGGACCAAAGTCGCGAGCCACACATTGGAAGCAAACAGTCTTATATCTAGAGGATGTGCTCACCATATGTGAAGGGGAGGCAATAACTGGGAGCATGACTGTCGCACCAAACAAGAAGAATCCCCGAGATGTGGATATAATGGTTAAATATTCATTGAGTGGTCGGCGCTGCGTGGTTTCAAGGGTTCAATTCTACAAGATGCGCTGATTTTGTTGCCAGAGTATTTCATCACTATTGAAAGCTGTAACTCTTCTCCATCTCCTTTGTTACCGTGTTGTTGGAGACCTTTATTTGCATGCTACTTCGATTGTTTTCTATTCCTCTCTGCAATCACCCTTTCTACTTTCATTTCTCTCAAAAGTTCTTCCCAAGAATCTTATAACGACGTTAACCTGCAGGGAATTGAATCTTGAATCTATAAATGTTTCATATATAAAATGATAAAGACTGATGAAAAGGAGCAAATGCTTAATTAACTCAATCAAGCTGTTTTCTCCATGCTTTCAGGATTGGTCAAGCCTCACAATACACACACACACACGAAGTGACATATAAAAAAGTTAAAAGTGATTGTAGATTGGTAAAAAGTTGACCATATTATTAATTAAATTTATAATTGAGTTGATGTTAAGGGTTAATTAGGTAGTATTATTTTTTTACAAAATAATTAATACTATTTATATAATGATTAATCCTTTACATTCTATTGACTTATATGAAAAAAATATTTCAATATACTAAAGGTTGAATTTTAAAAGTGTTTTGATTTGAGCAAGTACATTTGGTTGGTGGTCAAGCTGTTTATCTTTGTTCGCTCAAATTTTCTTAGGTCATGAGTTTTAGACTAACTAGGAGCACCCTATTCCTTCCCCTAAAGTTCTTTTTTCGTCCCCTCTAGGATTAGATTTAGAATTTGTCAAAAAATATTTTGATTTTAAGGTTTAGTGATTTAATTTAGGGTTTAGAGGTTTAAGTTTAGAGACAATGCTTAAAATTTAGGGGTTTAATTTTTAGAGTAACAAGGTGAGGGATTAAGGTTTCAACCAATAAACTCTGAATTTTAATCACTATATCATAATTTTAATCAAAATCCTAATCATAAAGCCATAAATTAAATATCTAAACCCTAAAACTAAACACTTATAAAAACTTTTAATTTTCACTACTGGTGTAAGAAATAATTACTCGTATAAAAATAAATATAATAATAAATTTTTTAAATTGCTTCATGTTTAACGATGAAAATTCAACCCTAGATGGTATTGATTAGACCTGGCAAACTTCACCCGAGACCCGAAACCTGAACCGAACCGAACCGAACCGAAATCGATTTTGACCCGAACATGATGATCAGAAGTTGATCCGAAACCCGAACCGAACCGAACTGAACCGAACCGAACCGAAATTTTTTGTTGAACCGAAATGGACCCGAACCGAAATGGACCCGAACCGAATGGACCCGAACCGATTTGACCCGAACCGAATGCTACCCGAACCGAAAGCTGAACCGAATATCGACCCGATTTTAACCCGATTTTAACCCGATTTTGACCCGATTTTGACCCGAATATCTATTTTTAACAATATAATAAATAATAAAAAGAAGTATATTTTATTATCTTTTTATACTATATCATGGAAGAGACTGTTCCTCTTGTCAAAGTTGTGGTATAATAATATTTTATGTTATTTTACGTTTCAATATTAATTAAATAAACTAATTTTTAAATTTAGAGTTTCAATGTACTATTTTCTCTCCCAATATTTAATCTTACATTTACAAAGAAAAAAATGTCAAAAGATTGCATTAAAAGAAATGGATACATAATAGACCAATTCATTGGGGCAACCTTTAATTGCATCACTAGTCCATGCATTAAAAAAACTAGTTGTCTTTTCCCTCTTTATTTTGTCATTTCTCTCTCTAATTTTTCTAATTGTCTTTTTCTTTTTTTTTCAATCTAGCTTAAAAAATTGGTGGCTTATTTCCCTCCAAATTTTTGTCTTTTCCCTCTTTATTTTTACCAATTGTCTTTCTCTTTTTTTTTTTTTTTTTTTTTAAATTTAATTGAGTTTTAATTTAGATTAATTTAATTGAAATTTCACATTTAGTTTTAGAATTATTTTAATTATGTCCGTGATTTATGCTTTTAGATTTTAGTTAGCTCAATTAGATCATAAATTTAATAAATTAATTCATTTCAGAAATTATTATTATTATTATTATTATTATTATTATTATTATTATTATTATTATTATTATTATTATTATTATTATTATTATTATTATTTTATTATTATTATTTTTAAAAAATTTAAATGTTGACCTGACCCGAAATTGACCCGAAATCGACCCGATTTTGACCCGACCCGAAAGCGACCCGAACGACCCGATTTTGACCCGAACCGAAAGGGACCGATCCGATATTGACCCGACCCGAAAACAACCGATCCGATTCTGACCCGATCCAATACCCGAACCGAATCCGACTCATCACAAACCCGAATCAGACCCGAACCCGAACCGAACCGAACCGAATCTAAACCGATTCTAGATAGACCCGAAATGACCCGAACCGAAACGACCCGAACCGAACCCGAACCGAATGACCCGATTGCCACCTCTAGTATTGATAGTCAATTTTATTTCGTAGAAAAGAAATATATATATATATATATATATATATATATATATATATATATATATTGTGTTTTTAACTTAAAACGTTTGTCTGCGATAAGTTCAATCGTTCCGTAACCACCAAATAACTAACCCCGCGGCCCCAATCTGATATATTCTCCCCGGCACCAAAATACTGATTAGAGGCGGACGCACCGGTGAGCCGCCTAAAATGACGGATATTGTGGTGGTTTTTGACTTTGACCGGACGTTAATAGACGGAGACAGCGACAGATGGGTTGTGACGGAGATGGGCCTCTCCGATCTCTTCCATCAACTTCGATCTACCTTGCCTTGGAATTCCCTTATGGTTTGTTTTACATCTGACTTAAAACTTATAAGTTTCCATTCCGTTTGCTTTTCTTATAGTAAAACTAAACAGTTAAACACTTCGTTTTTATCGACCATTGCTAGTTAATTGTACTAATTCCATTTCCCCACTGTTTGGTTGCTGGGAAAAAATCGATTTATCTCTTAATGAAATGAAAATTTCAGGGAGCATCTTATAATTTTTCTTCCTTCACCATTTTCAAGGTGTAAATAAGTATGCTGGTTACTAGGAAGAAAGTGGGGGGAGTAGGCTTTCTGAAATAGATGCTAATCTGCTATTAAGTTTCTACTCTACTATGAAATTAGCTTATTGCGTTATATTTGTGATTATTAAAAGATCATAATTTGTTCTTAACTGCGTTAAAGGTTTGTATTTTGTGGTTATTGTCTAAAAAGGGGTAGAGGCCTTTTTCATTTCATGAACTTAATTGGTATTATGTTAAATCTAATTGTAGGATAGGATGATGAAGGAGCTTCATTCCCGAGGGAAGACTGCTGAGGATATTGCAGAATGCTTGCAAAAGACTCCGCTAAATCCAAGAACTGCTGCTGCCATTAAATCAGCCTATGCGCTTGGGTAAATCTTGGACATCCTTTTTTTGTTTTCATGTTTTGTTATTTGTCATATCTTTAAGGTTAATGTGGGTTACATGGTACTGGTATGGAATTTCAGGTGCAATCTGATGATACTTAGTGATGCAAATCAGTTCTTCATCGAGAAAATTTTGGAGCATCATGGTCTTTCCGGTTGCTTTTCAAAGATCTATACAAACCCAACCTTTGTGGATGAAGAAGGAAGGCTCAGGATCTTTCCTTATCATGACTCTACCTTATCTCCACATGGCTGCAGTCGATGTCCGACTAATTTGTGCAAGGTAAACAGGTTCACCGATTGGGGATATTTATCAAATCATGTGATGATTTCTGATCTTTTAGTTTTCAACTTTTTGTTGATTGAACATTTGGTTGATTATCTGGAATATTAGCTTATCTGAAGCTGAAGAATTGTTGGTTATACATTTGCATTTTGTAGACATGTAAATTTCTATTGCAAGGAAATATGTTTGTTATTCATTGTTTCTATGCATCTGGATTTGTAAATACAATGCTTTTTCTGGGTGTTTACCGTGAAGTTTATGCACTGTCAGTCTTCTCCTACTCCCTGAAGTAAGCAAAGTGCCATTGTTTATGCCTTGACAATTTGCCTTCTGTCTATATGTTGAATTTTTATTGACTTGGGATCTGGTTGCTTGGGTAAAATATTTTGTTGATTAAGCAGAACAAATGGGTTCAATTTTTTGCTAATTCATCATCAAACCTCACAATGCAGTTTTGCGTACTGTAATCCGAATTCTACTAGCAAAAATGAAAAGAACAGTCCTAAAATATTTTAAAGTTAGGATTTCATTACAATGTTGGCTAATGCTCAATAGACATTCTAGTTTAGTTGCTCTGTTACTGCTGAATAGTAACTGGATTTCAGTCTCTCATTATCGAGTACCTTGTGTTGCTCTAAAATATTTTTCTTTCGAGTGGTAGATTCTTCGTTGTAAATTAGAGTATTAACCATGGTTTCAATTGTAGGGTCTAGTACTGGACCAGATCCGTGCTCCTGTCCCTGAAAGAGGCAGGCAAAGTTTTATCTACCTGGGAGATGGGTCAGGTGATTACTGCCCAACTTTGAAGCTTCGAGACAGTGATTATGTGATGCCAAGGAAGAACTACCCGTTATGGAACCGTATTTTGAGTGACCGAGCTTCTGTCAAAGCACAAGTTCATGAATGGAGCAATGGTGAAGAGCTGGAAAGAATCTTGCTCCACCTCATTAACAGAATATCTTCCGAATAAAAGCATCTTCTACCATTTTTTCTCTCAATGGAACTCATCCGATTGCAGGCTCCACATGATGTCTTCGTCCGAACCCTTAAACCATGGAGGTGCTCGTATTGCTTCTAGTCTCACAATGCAGGCATATTTTGGGAATCTGTTCTGATTCAGTACTTTATCTTGATTCCTAAATTCTGATAATATTCTTTAATTGACACACACTATGAAGAATATATTTGGGAGTGTCATGAACTAGGTAGTACTAATATTGTTATGGAAAGTTATGATATTGTTGGCTTTCATATACAGTTTTCACAGAACTTATCCTTCAAGCCTTCACCATGTTAAGGTAAAAAAAAAAAGCCTTCACTATGTCAGGACAATTCTCCCTCTTCTCCGTAGAAACTTGAAATCCTGCTTATGTATTTCATTACAACAGGCCTATTTTAAGTCTAAATCTTAAAGTTTAAACTCTAAACCTGGTCTGTAAATCCTAAAAAATCTTCTCAAGTATTGAACCTACAACCTAAAAAAGAAGGAAAAATGTGAACTGAGAGCTTTTTAATCACATGCTCCAGAAATTTAAGACCAACAATAAATTATATATTTTAGGAGAAAAAAACAATCAACTTAGATTTTTACATTTTTATACTATATTTTTAGAGACTCAGCCCTTACTTATAAAGAACATTGGATTTTGAGAATAAAGAAGTGTTTTTTTAACAATGAGTATCATAAATCCCATGAACGAAACCAGGAGAATGGACCAGCACAAGTGGGAAGTAATGAATAAACATAAATTAAAATAGCAGCCAAGATTACAATATTCTTTATCATCAAAAGTATGTATAAAAGAAGCAGAATTAAATATAGAATTGAAATCAGCAGGTCCAGATTAACACAAAGAAAGTATGCTACTAATAAAAACCACCAACCGGAATCTAATCTAAAATACTCCTACCAAAGAAGAAAAGAGGCAGGGCATGTGCTCCTCTGCGCTGCGCCTGACTTGTCATCAGTTGGCCACAACATATAAAACCAAGTACCAGTACCAGTACCACTACCTACCCTCACCAGATGCAAAGTTTTCTTCTCTCCCTCCCCCTCCCCCTCCCCCTCCCCCTCCCATGCTTTTTTTTTCCTATTAAAAACTATTGCTCTTTCTCTTTATACTACAAATATCGCTTTTTTTTTTCTTCTCTCCATCTGGGGCAAAGAAGGGAGAAGAAAGAGATATGGGTTTGTTCTTCGATGGGATCATAGAGTCAATGCCTTTGTTTGCCAAAGAGTTGGTCGCTGGTGGTGTTGCTGGAGGCCTTGCGAAGTCGGCTGTCGCTCCTCTTGAGCGTGTCAAGATTTTGTTTCAGGTTCCTTTCACAGTTTGACTTGATTTCTTGCTTCTTGCAAAATGGCTTTGTCTTATATGCTCGTGTGCCGTGTTCGACTCTTTGTTTCTTCTTTGCTGTTTGATTATTTACATTTTCAGCCTAGATCGGAAATTATTGAACATCAATTGCGGGAGTTTTAACCTGTCGAACCCTATAAATTTGATGTTTTGATTCTCTGAATAACAAAACGATATCCTCACTGTAAACAAATAATTTATAATTGAAAGAATGTAGCTTTCCTTATTGTTCAGCCAGCTTCCGGGGGCATTCAATAATTGAAGATTCACCGTGCATTAGCAGATTGAACTATTAATTGAATTCCTTACTTTGCTTCAGACTAGACAAGCAGAGTTTCGCAGTGTAGGCCTCTTTAGATCCTTTGAAAAGATTGCAAAGACGGAAGGCATCATGGGTTTCTACAGGTGAATGTCCGATTCATTAGCTTTTTACTCCAAGGTTTTCCTGAAATTTATCTTCAATTGCTTACTAAGTTATTGGTAAGTACAGAGGAAATGGTGCTAGTGTCGCTCGAATTGTTCCCTATGCAGCACTTCATTATATGACTTACGAACAGTACCGTAGATGGATCATCAAACGTTTTCCTGACATTCCGAGAGGCCCTCTACTTGATCTTGTTGCTGGATCATTTGCTGGAGGAACTGCTGTGCTTTTTACTTATCCTCTTGATTTGGTTCGGACCAAATTAGCTTATCAGGTATATACTGTGATAGCTGAGGCTGCGACGAGGTGCAGGGCCGTTGGGCTTGGATCCTTCTCTCTGAGCTTTTCTGTTTGTCTGACCAAATTGCATTTCGTAGGGCAGGTTGTTGGTCCATCAAAGATTAATGCCATAGGAGTAGTTAATACAGAACAAGTTTACAGAGGAATTCTCGATTGTTTTTCAAAGACTTACAAAGGGTCAGGGCTCAGAGGTCTCTACCGTGGTGTTGGTATGAATTTCAAAACTAATCATGCTGTAGTAAACTTGTGTGTTGGTGGTCACTGTTGGGGGTTTTCTTAATCGTATGTGAGAATGTTTTTCAGCACCATCGCTTTATGGAATCTTTCCGTATGCTGGTTTGAAGTTTTACTTCTACGAGGAGATGAAGCGTCATGTCCCTCGTGAGCAGAAGAAAAATATAATAGTGAATCTAGCATGTGGATCTGTAGCTGGTCTGTTGGGCCAAACTTTCACATATCCCCTTGATGTTGTGAGGAGACAAATGCAGGTATTTTACTCCTAGGATTCAGATCCATAAATCAGAAAGTGATCGAACCGGAACCTTTAATGTAATGAATGTGGATTGTCTTGTTAGGTCCAAAGGGTCTTGGCATCAAATAGTCCTGAGTTGAAAGGAACGATGGAAACACTAGTTATGATTGCTAAAAATCAAGGCTGGAAGCAATTATTTTCAGGGCTGAGCATCAACTACCTGAAGGTAGGAGAAGAAGTCCCTTCCATTTTTCACTCTTTACGTCAACAGTTTCTTGTTAAACTAATATTTGTATGTTTTCTCCAGGTTGTTCCATCTGTGGCAATTGGTTTTACAGTTTATGACATGATGAAATCAAGCCTAAGAGTTCCATCCCATGATGAAGCTGTGATAGAAGTGGTAACAAATAAAAGAAATACCCGAACATCATCTCTTCACTCGTAATGATAAGAGATATTCATCTCATTGATCCTTTGAGCAGCCATCAAGGAGCTTTGCTTCACGCTTAAAGCTCTTCTGTTACAATTGATACCGAGTCAGGCCATCGGATTTGTACATTCCGTTCTTTTAAGTTGTAGATTAAGACTTCCATTGGTTTCAATCCCTCCCCAAATAAATTTTGTACGAGGTCGAGCTTACATACATTTTTGAAGTATGATCCAGTAGCAAACTCCGTTGGTTATACCTAGAACAGTTTCTCCCTCAAGGATGATGAGTCTTCCAAAGATTAGATTCATAATCAATGTACATAAGCGGAATGCACACATGTATGTATGAACATATATTTGGAATCGATCCAGAATTTTCGAGCTTTGTATTCTAGCATGCAGCATATACCAGCATGAGAACCAGTCCAAGAAGCTCTGGTTTGCTCCACAGTGGTTTGATTTGCAGTGTATAGATATTATATGCCTTAGTTGTGTTGCTTTTTTTACTGCTAATTTTCGTTTGTCGAATTCGATACATTACAAAGCCAATAATAGCATCCTGCATGATGTGCTTTGCTTCATGTCAAAGAATGATTTTGCTCTGAAGAAATTGCTGCTTTCTTCCAGGAAAAGAAACCCACTTTCTCATCCGTTTTATCTTTAAATGGCCACTGATCATTAGCCCCCGCGGTCTCTTTCCATTTTCTTCATGATGTTTCATCAAAATATTTGAAGAAATAAAGATATAGGAACACATGATGCTTACTTGGTAAGTGACTAAGTGTATTATTTTCTTGCTTTTCTAAAGTATATTGGAGCGAGTCCAATAATTAAGCGTTCTCGTTCTATTGATTCATATAAAGAAAAACGTGAGTCACAAGTTTTAAAGATGTGGCCCCACCCCCCAATTTAGAAATTCCATTGAAATTCTTCCCCCCAATTATTGCACTTCCACCCACTTTCAATTCCTATTTTAGGACTGGAACACATGATGCTTACTTGGTAAGTGACTAAGTGTATTATTTTCTTGCTTTTCCAAAGTATATTGGAGCGAGTCCAATAATTAAGCGTTCTCGTTCTATTGATTCATATAAAGAAAAACGTGAGTCACAAGTTTTAAAGATGTGGTAAGTGTATTATTTTAGCCGCACATGATTCAGTTTTAGTGAATGGAAGGAAAATATTAGGTTGATATTTGCTTTAGTAATTTAATTTTTTTAATATATTTAAATTTTAGGTATATAATTGTACGAAATCAAAATTCATGTATAACAATACATATGTAATACAAGTTAAATTTAGGGTAATCTTCATTGATGGTCACTTTTGTTTTGGGTTTGTTTTATTATGGTCATTCGAATTCAAAAAAGATTATTTTGGCCACTTACGTTCGAAACCGTTTCTGTTTTGGTCACTGGACCATTAACCTCCGTTAATTAAAAATAAAAATTTTTAATTTGACCCCAAACTTTCAAAACTTCATTTTTTACCATCTTTCCCAATCTGCTTTCCTTGCGCCTGAATCACAGTACTTCCCTCCCTAAAAGTTTTCGAGTTCAATAAGTTACAGTACTTGCTTCTATGTGTGAATTAATTTTATTAGTTGTGTGTGTATATCACCGTACTCGTGAATTCTTTCCTCTAGTGACGCCATTGCTCGTCGTCTCTATAGCGATCGATGCCGTACAAGGCGTCTTATCAGGTTTGAAAAGAAATGGAAATTCACACAAGGAAGCTGAAAATGTTCGTGGTGCAAGAGCCAGTTGTCGCCGCTTCTTGCGCCATCGCTGGTTTTGGTGAATTTTTCTTCCTTTTCTTTGATCTAATCAATCATACTTTTTTCTTTAATTATTTATCCCTAATGTTTTGTTGTTTGGTTATCTATGATTTAAATTAGAGGAAACTTAGGGTTTTTATATCTTTTTCTGAATCGTCTAGGCTTTTAATCCAGTTTTTTAATTAGCTTAAATTTCTTACGAGGGATTCTTTCAATTTTTGAATTGATGGGTATAGTTAGTTACTATCTGGTCACGATCATTGGTGTAGCTGAAGAGGAATCAAATCTAAATGCTTTAGATTTCAGAAATTTATGCCCTTTTGTGCGTAGGTGTCAATGATACATAGGATTCTAAATCTGAAATGATGTATAAGGTGGGTATATTCTACGTTTGGTACCAATGTGATTGAGATAATTATGTGTCATAATCAAAAGAATGGTGGTAATTCTAAAGGTGGTTTTTGGGGATGTAATAGTCGAGAGCGTTTTTAGAGTTGCTACCCTGAATCTACAGAGAAGAGAAATAATATTTTCTGGCATCATTTCTTTTTCTTTGCTCTATTAAGTTAGCTTTTGAATTTCCATTTGTTTCTGCAACTTGTGTGGAGATTGCAACCCCCTCTTAGGGAATAAAATTAATTCACACATAGAAGCAAGTACTGTAACTTATTGAACTCGGAAATTTTTAGGGAGGGAAGTACTGTGATTCAGGCGCAAGGAAAGCCGATTGGGGAAGATGGTAAAAAATAAAGTTTTGAAAGTTTGGGGGTCAAATTAGAAATTTTTATTTTTAATTAACGGAGGTTAACGGTCCAGTGACCAAAACAGAAACGATTTCGAACGTAAGTGGCCAAAATAATCTTTTTTTGAATTCGGGTAACCATAATAAAACAAACCCAAAACAAAACTGACCATCAGTGAAGATTACCCTTAAATTTATATTAGGGACGGAGCCATTAAGGTTTCGGGAATGACAATCGCCCCCCACCCCCAATTTAGAAATTCCATTGAAATTCTTCCCCCCAATTATTGCACTTCCACCCACTTTCAATTCCTATTTTAGGACGGGAACATATGATGCTTACTTGGTAAGTGACTAAGTGTATTATTTTCTTGCTTTTCTAAAGTATATTGGAGCGAGTCCAATAATTAAGCGTTCTTGTTCAATTGATTCATATAAAGAAAAACGTGAGTCACAAGTTTTAAAGATGTGGTAAGTGTATTATTTTAGCCGCACATGATTCAGTTTTAGTGAATGGAAGGAAAATATTAGGTTGATATTTGCTTTAGTAATTTAATTTTTTTAATATATTTAAATTTTAGGTATATAATTGTACGAAATCAAAATTCATGTATAACAATACATATGTAATACAAGTTAAATTTATATGTAGGGACGGAGCCTTTAAGGCTTTGGGAGTGACAATCGCCCTCCACCCCCAATTTAGAAATTTCATTGAAATTCTCCCCCCCCCCCCCCCCCAAATTATTGCACTTCCACCCACTTTCAATTCCTATTTTAGGACTGGAACACATAATGCTTACTTGGTAAGTGACTAAGTGTATTATTTTCTTGCTTTTCCAAAGTATATTGGAGCGAGTCTAATAATTAAGTGTTCTTGTTCTATTGATTCATATAAAGAAAAACGTGAGTCACAAGTTTTAAAGATGTGGTAAGTGTATTATTTTAGCCGCACATGATTCAATTTTAGTGAATGGAAGGAAAATATTAGGTTGATATTTGCTTTAGTAATTTAATTTTTTAATATATTTAAATTTTATGTATATAATTGTACGAAATTAAAATTCATGTATAACAATACATATGTAATACAAGTTAAATTTATATGTAGGGACGGAGGCATTAAGGCTTCGGGAGTGGCAATCGCCCCCACCCCCCAATTTAGAAATTCCATTGAAATTCTTCCCCCCAATTATTGCACTTCCACCCACTTTCAATTCCTATTTTAGGACTGGAACACTTGATGCTTACTTGGTAAGTGACTAAGTGTATTATTTTCTTGTTTTTTCAAAGTATATTAGAGCGAGTCCAATAATTAAGCGTTCTCGTTCTATTGATTCATATAAAGAAAAACGTGAGTCGCAAGTTTTAAAGATGTGGTAAGTGTATTATTTTAGCCGCACATGATTCAGTTTTAGTGAATGGAAGGAAAATATTAGGTTGATATTTGCTTTAGTAATTTAAATTTTTTAATATATTTAAATTTTAGGTATATAATTGTACGAAATCAAAATTCATGTATAACAATACATATGTAATACAAGTTAAATTTATATGTAGGGACGGAGCCATTAAGGCTTCGAGAGTGGCAATCGCCCCCCCCCCCCCCCAATTATTGCACTTCCACCCACTTTCAATTCCTATTTTAGGACTGGAACACATGATGCTTACTTGGTAAGTGACTAAGTGTATTATTTTCTTGCTTTTCCAAAGTATATCGGAGCGAGTCCAATAATTAAGCCTTCTCGTTCTATTGATTCATATAAAGAAAAACGTGAGTCACAAGTTTTAAAGATGTGGTAAGTGTATTATTTTAGCCGCACATAATTCAGTTTTAGTGAATGGAAGGAAAATATTAGGTTGATATTTGCTTTAGTAATTTAATTTTTTTAATATATTTAAATTTTAGGTATATAATTGTACGAAATCAAAATTCATGTATAACAATACATATGTAATACAAGTTAAATTTATATGTAGGGACGGAGCCATTAAGGTTTCGGGAGTGGCAATCGCCCCCCACCCCCAATTTAGAAATTCCATTGAAATTCTTCCCCCCAATTATTGCACTTCCACCAACTTTCAATTCCTATTTTAGGACTCGAACACATGATGCTTACTTGGTAAGTGACTAAGTGTATTATTTTCTTGCTTTTTCAAAGTATATTGGAGCGAGTCCAATAATTAAGCGTTCTCGTTCTATTGATTCATATAAAGAAAAACGTGAGTCACAAGTTCTAAAGATGTGGTAAGTGTATTATTTTAGCCGCACATGATTCAGTTTTAGTGAATGGAAGGAAACTATTAGGTTGATATTTGCTTTAGTGATTTAATTTTTTTAATATATTTAAATTTTAGGTATATAATTGTACGAAATCAAAATTCATGTATAACAATACATATGTAATACAAGTTAAATTTATATGTAGGGACGAAGCCATTAAGGCTTCGGGAGTGGCAATCGCCCCCCCACCCCCGATTTTTTTTCACCTTTGTCTCCTTATTTAATTTTTTTTAAAAATTAATTTATTTATAAATCCTCCAATTTCAAATATTTATTGTTTGCCCCCCAATCCCAAATCCTAGCTCCGTCCCTATTTATATGTAATTTTAATATTTATTCCTTTATGTTATGACAATATTTTAATATTTATGTAATAATTAACTTATACTTGTGATACTTTTTTCGACAGATTAATCAGACACTTTTATTGATAAATGAAATAAAATAAAATCAGAACATAACATATTAGAAAGTTTTAGAACATTCAAAAAATAATAAAATTAAAAAAATAAGATAAGCGATGCATCAGTCAGATAGACACTTCTTAAAAGTTTCTACGGTCTATTGTAGGAAGGATTCCTGATAGGGGTGTTCAAAAATACCTGACCTGTTGACCTGATAAAAAAATTCGAGTAATTTTATAATTTTTTAACTTTGGGATCGGGTACCCAAACTGATATTTCTTGGGTCGGGCCCGAATGACAAAATTCCCACTTTCCGAATACCCGACTACCCAAATGAATTTAAAATTATAATTTTTATATTTAATGAATACATATTTTATATTAAAATAATAAAATAACTTATTTTTATATTTGTTAATTTTTAGATTAAACTAATAAATACATATTTTTTATTTGATAAATAGTTAAGCAAATCCTAATATGGAAATGAAGAAAATAAAAAATGAACGGTAAGAAAATTATTGAAAAATACTTTTTAAACTAATGTATTTTTTTATATTTCGAAAAAATATATAAAAAATATTTTAAAAAAATTCAAAGCAAATCGGCAACTTTTGATACGTTAATCAAAGGCAGATTTGGAGATTCGACTTGCAATTTATCGAGTCCCGTTATTTGTTGCAATTAAATTTGGATGATATTTAAGCAATTAAATTCACGAATTTATGGCATATATTCTTAGCAATCTCATCAACATCCAAAAACCTTTATATATGAATGGTTTATAAATAATATGAAAATTGCAATGATTCTTTCATATATCTATTAAATCATATCGAATTTATAATATGAGTAAAGAAAATATTTTATGTACAAAAATTATTTATAAAAGTCTATTTTATTAATTATCATTGGTCAAGTTAAGTATACATCCTAAAGGTCTGCGTGACCCCTTTTTTAAATGTGTCTAAAAGATATACGTGTGACCGGTTTGATTAAATTTAATTAAGAATTAACTAGAAACAAATAAAATATAATATCACTTTAAAAAAGAATAAACCAACTTAAATAACATTATCTTATATATTAGAGAGATTCTTTTTTATGATAACGCCAAATAAGTTTACTTGGACGCTTATGTAATCGGTTTCTATGCCAATCACAAATGCATTAATAAATTCTTTCAACTTGCCAGTGGATGCTTTGGTTTTCTTAATATGTGCTTAAATCAAAACAATGCCGGTCCAAATCAAATATAATAACTCTATTCTGGGACAAATGCAAATTGGCTAAGATATCTATAACCTAAATATAATCTCTAATATTTTATTATTAGGTCTATTTTGATTCTGATTTAAGGCACCTTCCACTGTGAAATGTCATTTCATGATTGTATAATATTAATTTATCAAACTAATAAATAATAAAATAAACGTATTCCTTCATATTTTTTTTTTGTAATTTATTTTTATAGTTTGCAATCGTTTTTCTAAAAATATTACCTTTGATATTCAGTTATGAATTATCTTATTTGTAGTGCTATTTATCTTTAACACTACAAATAATTGATATAAAACAGCTTTAACTTACTTGTATAGGGAAGGAATATGCTATTATCTCCCTTCCAAATTCAGCTTCTTATACTATATAATATAATATTTAAAAAATTAAGGTAGTAATATTAAAATATTTTTTTTATGATTGAACGGTTAGGTATTAGATTGAAGGAATATGCATTAAGATTAGTTTAGTTAATATTGTTTCTAGTTTAACATGTAGAAAGACGTTAGATTTATCACGTTTAAGCGATAAATATCCTGTGATTTAAAGGCAGATTGAAGTCTGAATAGTTGGACTTCAAAAAAATAACTGTTAATTAAATATTGAATCGATCCTTAATTTTAAAATATTTTATTTTGAATCTTCAAATTGATAGTTTCGTTCATACGGGTCCCTTTTTTCTGTTACTTTATATAAATCGTCCCTAAAATTTTGAAATTCCTATACGACTTAGAAAATTTTTAAAATTTTTTTTATGTATCTTCTATTAAAAATTTATTTTCGCTCCTATAAATTTATATGTTCTCCCCCTAACCTAAAGTCATGCGTCCGTTCCTGGGGACAATATTAATACTCTTCTTGTTATAATTGTATTTAAGGTGTTGTCTAAATAAAATAATGAAAATAATAGTTTGTTAATAAAATATTAAATTAATTGTTTAAAATAATAAAATATTTTTTCTTTTTATAGAGGTCTATTTTTGAATTTTTTTAAAGATTCCGAAAATACCTTAGATGACTTTGGTTGTGTTATCCTAATACTGTAATACACATAAAATTATACACAATTACTATAACATATATGTATCCTTTATTTATTTGTATTAAAATACACACACATATATATAGAGGGAGATGATCCTCTTAAACTATGTAAAATTTAAAAATTTATATATTTTAGACCGTTAGATGTAAATGAATTAATGAGATTAACAATAAAAAATGTGGAGATTATCACTTAAAAAATAAGAAAATAATCTTAGCCATTTATTACCACCATCAAACGGTCTAAAAAATATTAAAATAATTAAATTTTACACAATATAAATAGATCTTAATATATATATTAGTTTAGAGTTTAGACAGGTTGGTCCCCATAAAAAATACATGATTTTGTATGATATTTGTTATCGCTTCTCTATGCCATCAAGTCTAACGACCCACACCTCCAAACTATTGGAGGATATTGTCCCCCTTCTTTCTATCTCTCTCGCATGTTTCTAGATTACTATTAGTATTATTTTTCTGGCTGGTTGTTTCATGTTTGTTAGTTCAGATGCATGGAACTCTTCTTTTTCTTTCAAACATATGAGCAATATTCACTTGTACAAAAATCAGAGTAAACTTATACGTATATGTACATGCAGTAACACATTTGACAATGCACACAAATTTAATAGACAAAATAAATTGAAACTGAATTTTTTAAGATGAACATCATCATCTTTTTCACTATATGTATAAATATAAGATGTTAGCTACATTCATTCTCCATATATAGATGGAAAAGAAGAAAAAGAAAGATGCGGGGCATGAGATAATATAAGATAAGAAATGTAGAAAGGGAAGTGTAAGTAATTGTATAATTTGGGAAAAAACTATGTCCATCCAAATCACCTGCTCTAGGTATGCCTCCATTTTCATAAACCCCACACCTACTCCTCCATCATATTCATATATACCACTACCGCCCAACCTATCTCTTATTTATTATTACCTCTCCCCAATCTCTATTTCTTTTCTTCCTTTCTGATCTCACTCTCTTTGGGTACAGAAATGGGCAGGAAATGCTCACATTGTGGAAACATAGGCCATAATTCAAGGACCTGCATGACCAACACTACTGTTGTGTGCGGCGGCGGACTTAGGCTCTTCGGTGTTCAACTCGACATGAACAAGTGTTCTCCTATAATCTCCACGGATGACAATTCTGATAAACCTTCCAATATTTGTTACCTTTCTGATGGTCTCATGGCTCCATCTCATGAAAGAAAGAAAGGTCTGTTAGATTACATTTCTTCTTCTTCTTCTTCTTCTTCTTCTTCTTCTTCTTCTTCTTCTTCTTCTTCTTCCTAGAAAATAAGTAAATAACCAGAAATATTATTGGATTGATTAGGAGTTCCGTGGACAGAAGAGGAACATCGAGCTCTCGACAAGAAGAAGCGACGTTCAAGCCTGTTTGACATGGTATATTTTCCTTAAAATTTACATTTCTAACAGATGAAAGCTTCGATTATATTATTGAAAACCAAGACCTCGTACATGACAGGTCCGAAGCAGTAGTAGCATGGTCGGATCCCATGTTAACACCTCAAACTCCCAGCATCACCAGCATCATGCCGAGTTCGATAAGTTTCAGTTGCAGTATGGATTCATTGATTCTCAGATAAAAACATCAAATGCAGTGACAACATCCATGTCTGCAAATCTGGCGCCTAATTTGGAACTAAAACTTGCCGCCCCAAGGCCTGGTTTGGAAGAAAACAACAAACCATCCCCGGCAACTCTCTTCATCAGATCTATTAGTGTTACATGACAACTTTTGTTAGGACCAAACTGAATTAATAACCATGTCGTTGATGTTCAGACTGATGAAAATGAAGCCACGTAGGGCTAGTAATTGATTAGTAGTACTATTTGTTTGTATTTTTGAAGCTTAGCAGTACTATTTTTCTCAAGTCATCAATTAATCCTTTAATATTATCCGATTTAGACAATCACTTACAGTATATGATTTTATTTCTTTTGATAATGAAGGTATTCTAGGACTTTGTATGCGGATGATGTTGGAGTAGAAATTCTCTATTTTTTGTGTCTATAATTATAATTATGTCTCATACTAAAAATTAGGTTTGAGGTTTAAGGTTTATGGTTAAAGTTTAAAAAATTTGAGGCATGTATATTTTTAAAGAGTAGAACTAGGATTAGAGTTTATAATTTAGGATTAGGGCTTATAATTTATGTTTTAGTATTTTTTTAATGTTGTGGTATAAAATGCGGAACTGAAAAAAATTTATCTATGATGTTACAGGAGGACTGAGGACGGCTATATATTATACGTAGTAAGTTAATTATTAATTGTACAACTAAACCTTACTTTTGTTCTTTAATTTGTCCATGATTGCAAGTGTGTGAGTGAATTAGCCAATTAAAGGCATTAATATAATCAGTTATTTCGATGGGCTTAAGCCGAATTCTCCCGCTGTTTTTGGCATGGGAGGTCCAGAAAGTCAGAAAATAGCAGCCTAAGTAATGAGTTTAATTTATGCTTTATTGAAATTTCACTATCATTATATTACTATTATTATCATCATCGACATGAACGACCTAGAATTTTATATGAGGAGTACGAATTTTTACACTTAATAATTGTTTCCAATACTTTTCGATTTATCTTTGAATCATCGATATAAATATCGTTCTATTATACCAAAAAAAATCATCATCAATCTAAAATAAGTGCATGTTGGAATCTTTTCTTTTTCAATGTTAAATTGCCAATATGGCCATATCACACTACCTTTTATGTCTTCTTTAGCTCAATCTAAAAAAATGATTATGTGACAACTTTTTTATCACTTCATTTTAGGGCTAGCTGTGTTAACAGCGACAGTTGTGGAAAAGAACCAAACTTAAGATCATTGAAGATAAAAAGAATGACCATCTTTCTTTTGGAAAAGAAATGGAATCCAAACATCTGGGATTTTCTGAAAATTGACCAAATTATCGAACTTGTTAAAATTTTAATTCAAGGTCTACTTTAAATATGTAGGTACTAAATTGTGTAAGTTTGTATTTTTTTTTGTTCTTTACCTGGTCCAGATCCTTCTTCTGGTTATCCACAAATTTATGAGCACAATTTTAATAAATAGGTTGCACTTTTTCATGATTTATGGCACATAACAATTTGACATTGGTGGATAAATACATGGGAAAAGACAAAGTATATGTTGTGCTAGCAGATAGTTTGGGACCATTGCTATATTGGCTTTTCTTCAATCTCCATGGATAGCAAATTCAGCTAATACTCTGGAATTTGCTTGGTCCAAATCAAAGATATAAATTTAAAAGGTGATTAAGATATTCCTGACAATACGTGCCACTTGAATTGTACTGTAGAAATTAACAAAATAGTCTGAAATTTGTTTGGTCTAATTTTGTCTTGAATGGACTGTTGCTGGTGTTGGTGCTGGTGCGCATGTATTTATATTATCATAAGAAGAAATGACTTTACAAAATTTGTGCAACGTTCGTGGTAAGGACACGTATAACTTAAACTTCACCCGTTTTTTATATGGATAAAAATCGTCTACCCCTTAATTATGCCTTTATTGGTGTCTCCACTTTAAAATAGCGAGTTTATGATTTAAGGTTTAATACTGGGGCTTAGGGTTATGTTGTAAAAAATTAAGGGTATGGTGTATTTTTTAGAGTTTAAGATCTAGAGTTTATGATATGAAAATTAAGATTAAAACTTAAAATTTAATTTTTAGGTGTTTTTAGTAGAAACATATAAAGAAGCATGATTAGGGGCGAGAGATACTTACTCTTTCTATATACTCTGAAGATAAGGAAATGAAGCTTCCCCACCACATGCTTGAAAGCTTTGAATAACCTTTATTACATCACAACGGTACTGGATTTTTATATAATGAAGTATTTGCGAAATACTCAAATTCAAACAATTTATTTATATAATTTATGTGATTTTTAAAAGATTAAAACAATTTTTTATCTTAAAAACATATTTCATAAACAATGGTGTTGGGGACCGTAGTTTCCTTAGCTCTCACTCAAAACTCTTGTGTCTCTGTCTGTCTGAATCTCATGAATTTTTCATATTTCACAAATTATTATGTCACTTTTAAGTTACAGTGACCTTTCAACAATCTGACATGTTTTTATTTACTATCTGTGACAAATAGTGGCGTGTCAAGTTCTGTTTCCTGCAAACCTTGTGCCAGCCTCCAACTTTTTTCCCCCATTTTTTATGAGCAAAAAATGGATACTTGAGAGATCAAGCTAAGCCCTCTTTTAAATTTCAATATTCTTAATAAAGTTGTAATAATACCAATAATTAATTATTGAGTGTATTGGTAAATTACATTGTACTCTTATAAAAAGAACACGAATTCAAACTTTGGTAAGTGCAATCTCGCAGTCCAAACATCATTTTTTACTGCTTTAAAAACGCAATTAATAAGTTATGTCATCAAAGACATCAAGTATACATACCACGTTCTCTACATGTTAAATGAGGTCCTATTTTTTTAGTAGGGTTTGTCTAATCTATGCACACATATATTGGTTAAGGTTCATTTAAAACCTTTCATTAAACACAAGCTTTTATTTAAAGAATCACAAGCATTTAATGTATTACAAAACCCTAAAAAATTATAGTGAAAAACACTCCTTCAATGTAGTAAACCTTAAACTCTAAAACCAAAACCAAAAAAGTAAAACATTAGCCATGAACTCTAAACTTTAAACATCAACCCTAAACCCTAAATATTGCATGATAACTTTAACTCTAAACCATAAACCATAAACTATAAATGATAAACCATAAACAATAAAATCTAACCCTAAAACCCTAAAACCCTAAAACTCTAATACATTAAATGAGAATTTTTAATAGAATCTTTTAGAGTTTTGTAATACATTAAATGATTGTGGTTTTTTCAAATAAAAGTTTTGTATTTAATGAAGGCTCTTAAATGACTCTTAATCTAAGTTAAATTGATAATAATATAGTTAGAATTTTTATTAAGATATATAATAGGGGTATATAAATAAATAATTATATTTTTAAAATCTTGTAAAATATCGAGATTCTTGCGGAAATTTTTCGGGATCCCCACAGTTATGTATACGGACTAAGGTTACGGTTCGGTTATCCTCACAGTTCGAATATAATAATCTCCGTCTCCATCTCCATTTGAGCTTCGGTGATAAAAATTCTCCGTTCCTATGGGTAAAATTTTTAGTTATTCATCATCTTCGTCAATTCAAATCCCACAATTTTCAAATATTCTCTACCCACTTTTCACTCCTACTAAAAGAGAAGCGCACAACCACTAGTCTAATTGGAAACAAAAAGGTCCGAAGTGTGTCATACCTAATAGTAAAGAAAAGCCCAAAGGTCGGGTTGTTTGTCCAATTATTTAAGTCTATTAAAACTCAAGTTTGGGCTTGCATATAGTTTTTCCATAAAGCTAGAAATTTATTTAATCCAGTCAAGGGGTTTTATGGGTAAACTACAACTATGAAACTATGAATTTTTTTTCTTTAAAATGTTTACTCTGTCGGTAGATCATGTTATTGTTATTTCGTTGTTGTTTTTCTAATAAACTAAAGTTAATTGATTATAAGGTAGTATATGTTTAAATTAATGATTCACACGTTAATAATAAATATTAATATTTAATTTAACTCCTAAATTATAAATAAAATATCAGTGTAATCCAACGAAATAATGCAAGATTATAATTTTCTATAATAACCCCCTATTCAATTGAATATCTGGGATAATAAGGTAAAAAGTTTGATCATATCTGACAATTTCAGTATTTTTATACATCTTTGTTCTTTTTATGATTTATGTTTCTACATGATTAGGTTATTCACACGTTAATAATAAATATTAAAATGACTTTTCCATGTTTTTCCCCCTTTATAAGATTAAAATAAGCAACCGGGGTTTGTTCCTTCCTCCACTTTTCCTCCAAGTCCCAACAAAGTAAACACTGCACATGTACAATATGCTAAACAACTTGATCAATCATCTTTCTACATGATTGGATTTGAAAAAAAAAAGTAATATACTATGATAAAACCTTGACATAATCATAAAGAATAAGCCTTTGGTGATTAGGTTAATTATCGAGCGGTAGTAATAACTTTGATGATTATAGAGTTATATTCTCTTTGGCTAAATAGAGAGGTAATTACGTTATCAAGGTAAATGTTGTGAATCGTATTTATATAAGATAAAATAATATGAGTATTATTGACGGAATAAAAATTATCTGCCCACATTTCGGTGCCTTTTCTATGCTCCGCACTAAAAAAAATAAGTTTTAAGGTTTATGGTTAAAGCTAAGGGTTAGGGAATTATGGGTAATGTGTATTTTAGGGTTCATTGTTAAGATTTAGAATATAGAGTTAGAGCTTAAAATTTAATACTTTTAGTGATGGGGCATACAAAAAGACACTAAAAAAGTGCAGAAAATTTTTGTTCATCCTTAAGCACTCGGCCAATTTATAGATCTCTGGTAAAATTATATTTTAATATGTAAGTTGTATAATCTTACTACTTTAGACCACTAAATTATAAAAAGTTTAGTTTAATATATTTAAATAAAATAAATTTTACACCGTGTATTAATCAATATATTTTCATGTAAATATTTTTTACATGTATAGGAAACTGGTTGGTACCGGTAGATAGTGAAATCAACGAACTAAAATCAAACAGCTTTACTCTAAATGGTTTTACTTGACCTTTCACTTTCATTCTTAATGATTTTGATGTCTAATTGACAAATATAAGAATTTTCAAGTCAATTTTTTGGTTTGATTTTGCTTTGGCCTTTTCAACTACAAAATATAAGGAATAAACAAAATTAAGGATAATATGAATTTTAACGGATATCAAACTTCAAACCCATTTATGATTCCATTTTATTCTATTTTTTGTTAATTAATAACCTGAAAATACATTATTTTATAAATATTTAATACAAATATTAAAAAAATTGTGTTTTCCCCCCTTGTATTGATCTTCAATGAAAAATAAAAATCACAGCTTAAGAAAGTTCGTACACATTAATATCAATAGGAAATTATATGAATTTGTTATTGGTATAATTATTTCTTGAATAAAATTTTATAAATGTATTTTTAAAGGGGAGGACATAAGTTTAAATTTTAAAGAAAATATTATCGGGAGGCTGAACTATAAGACGGACATATATATTATTAAAAAAATTAAATAAATAAAAATAAGTGAATATTTTATACAATTTGTAAAAAATTATAACAAATTGTGTAAACTAAAATTTACACGTGCTTGTGAAATTTAGGATTAAATGTTTAGTTTAAGGTTTAAATTTTGAACTCTAAATTATAGAGTTTATAATTTAAAATTTAAGAGTTTGTGGTGTTAGCATTAAAAATTAAAGTTTTAAATTTTAAAAAATAATTATATATAAAAAAATTACGCGGACTATATATCAAAATATAACTAAAAATTAATCGCCTTACTCGTATTTCAAATCCTACGCAACCCCAATCCCTGCCCTAGGAAGATAAAAGGGTTAACTTTGAAGGAGGTATAAAGTAAAAATTACTGTAGTAAACAATAAATTACTGGTTTCATGACAACCATAAACAAATTTAACTATAAAAAACCTCAACTCATATACATTCCTTCCCTCTTCCCGTCTCCTTCTTCATTTAAAAGAACTCTCGTCGTCCTCAATCCTCATCCAAAAATCACCCCAAGACCCGCTTGCCCTCTCTGTAAACGGGTCAACCCATCAACGTATCTCTCAAAATGGATCGACCCAGATTCGTGATCGACTCCGCCGAGGCCGAACAAATGGCCAAACAATCAGGCCAAACCGTGCTCCAACTCCTCCCGTCGTTGGTCAAATCCGCCCAGACCTTAGCCCGCCCGCCAATCTCCAAATACCACGTTGGAGCAGTCGGAATGGGGTCGTCTGGTCGGATCTTTCTCGGAGTCAATCTCGAATTCCCGGGTCTTCCCCTCAACCAAACCGTCCACGCCGAGCAATTCCTCATCACCAACCTTTCCCTCAATGCGGAACCGCGTCTTAAGTACCTCGCCGTCTCCGCCGCCCCTTGCGGCCATTGCCGCCAATTCCTCCAAGAGCTCCGTGGCGCCCCCGATGTCAAAATCCTCATAACTTCGTCGGAAGACGAGAAAGAAAACAAAATGAACAACAATTGCAATGATAAGGACCAAGAATTTACTCCTTTGTCCCATTTTTTATCTCACAGGTTCGGCCCAGACGACTTGCTGGAAAAAGACGTTCCCCTTCTCCTCGAGTCTCATCGAAACGGCTTGTCGTTTCGCAGCAATTTATGCAACGGCAAAATCAACGGTGGCGATGACTTAAAACACTCGGCTCTTGAAGCGGCCAATATGTCCCACGCGCCTTACAGCGGGTGTCCATCTGGGGTGGCGTTGCTGGACGTTGAAGGGAAGATATATAAAGGGTCTTACATGGAATCAGCAGCGTATAACCCCAGTTTGCCACCGGCTCAGGCGGCGCTCGTAGCATACGTGGCGAGCTGCGGCGGAGGAGGCTATGAGAGGATTGTTGCGGCGGTTCTGGTGGAGAAAGAGGACGCTGTTATTAAACAAGAACACACTTCAAGGCTGCTTTTGCAATGCATTTCGCCAAAGTGTGAGTTTGAAGTGTTTCATTGTACAAAAAACTAGTTTTTTTTTTTTAAAAAAACGAGTTCTAATGTTGAATCATTAGAAAAAAAGATGGGAATTGCCGATCAATTGATGTAAAAGAAACGAGCTTGGTTGAAGAAATCAAATCCAAACCATGAAAAATGGAAATAAAAGTTTAATCTTTGTGATGCATTGTGCAAACTTTGAATTATTGTCTCTGCTCTATCTTTTGTCGTGTTCATGGATTTAGATGAGTTGCTTGAACTGTTCATAAATGAGACATGCAGCAAAGATTCCCCCTTTCTTTTTGGATTGGGACGGATATCATTTGTATAGAAAGTGGTTCTAAGCACTAAGATTTGTATTCTCCAAACTTGTAAAACATCAGATCCAGGCATTTGTTTTTTCCCCACTGGTTCATCTGTTTTCTTTCATCATCTGTAAAAGCTTTGAAAGTTTTATGCCAATTTATAGAAGCCATTGATTTTAATGCAACGCAGTTTTCTCCTAAAGAAGTCGACAATGTAATTATGTAATTCTAATTCGAACAACGGCCTCGGAAGCATTCTAAATGAAAAAGGATAAATCATGAGTACTTTTGAATATTCCATGGACCAAAAACAAATTCTAATTTGATTTCTGATTGAATTGTGAGGTCACATTACATATATAACGGGAAGAATAAGAATGAAAAAGAATGCAGCAAGCTAAGAATTCCTAGTTTGTATTCTTCTACAGGTAAAAAAAATGGCAATATGCAGAACTGTTGTGCAAAATCAAAAGGAGAGGTCACTGGTGTGCAATATACATGGCAATGCACATGTATAGAAACAAATATTGTATAACGAATCGCGTGTTTAGTTCGATTCTCCAGGTGTTTTAAACGGAGCAGATACAGATTCAAGAGTCAGGTCTCCAACTCTCTTCGATGGACCGATGTTGTCACACGGCTGGCTGTGCAATTCAATAGCATCCTTCATTTTCTGAAACTGCAAGTGACATGGAAAAGAACTACATAAGCAAATCGAATATCTACACATGCCAGTTTCAAAGCCTGGATATGCATGAGGAAGATAGTATGTCCAATGGGGTAGAGGGGGATAAAATACACACCTTGGAAAGTGAACATGAAAACGACTCCAATTGTCCATGCGCTCCACGGTAGAAGTGGAAATAAGGAAGCACCCTAATATTCAAACTTTTACACATAGCCTTATTCTCATCGAAATCGACTTTGAGGAACAAAATTTCCTGGCGATCTTGAACCGTCTTGCAGAGCTGCCGGCGTCGTCACAAAGCAACATCAGAAAAACACATTCAGAATCATATTAGGCATGAATTTCAGATATCAGAAAACATGAAATAGTGTGAAGAAAGGCATGAATTACCTTGGGGAATAAAGCTTTGCAAGAAGCACACCAAGTTCCATAAAATTCAACAATAACTAATCTATCACCAGCATCATTTAAGGCACTCAAAAATTCTTCAGTAGAGTGAATGTCAATCATATTAGGCCCTGCATTCTTTTCCCACCATTTTGGTTGGCTTGTTTCGGTGATAGTTGCATGCACCTACAGAACAAGAACTTGTCAATCTGGTCATCATAATTTAACTTATGAATTGAAATAAATTTATAATAATAATAATAATAATAACGCACCTTGAAAGATTGGAATTGCTTCCTGGAAGTCAAAGGAAGGAGAGAAACACCGGCAAAAGAAGAAGAAAGATTACAACTTTTCCTGTCCAAATTAAATTTGGGTGAAACAGCGGGTTGTCGAGAAATCGACGTGGTTGCAAAAAGCGACAATGAACAATGGAGCGCCGCCGCCGACAATCTTATAACATCCGCCATCTAGTCTGGTCTAGTTTAGAGATTCTTAAGAAAGAAATATACACTAAACGTGAAGAAGGAATTTTATATACCGGTAGTGTAATGAAAGTATGTTTTCTTTTTCTGCTTGGTATAAAACTTTATTTAATCATTAATTTATAGGCGAAAGTCAATAAGAATGGGAGTTCGACAAGGGAAAGGTCAAATCAAACTGTGATACACATACACGAAAAGGCAAAGAGAAAAACATGCTCTGAATTTTGGTAGTTTGTATGTAACTTGTATCGCAAGCTGTGAATTTTGAACGAACAATCCAAATTTTGTATTTTTGTTGGCTTTGGCTTCAGAATCTTTGACCAGTCGGCCGGTTACCCAATTTTCACTTGGTATAGGGATGGCAACGGGGCGTGGCGGGTTTTTGGCCGCTCCGAACCCGCCCTAATCTATAAGATATTATACCCGACCTCGTTCCGTTCCGAATTAAAATATTAATTTATCTGCCCGACTCGTCCTTATACAATAACCCTTAAACCCGACCCGCCCTGACCCACCCCGAAAAATTTTAAAATTTTAATATTCGTCGACGATAAATGTTAGATTCGACCAATCTTCCACCACAATCACAAATTATGGTTTCAAAGGACTTCAAACTTATATAAAAAAATAATATAAAACCAATTTTAAATTATCCACATGTTAAACTACATATTTAAAAGAATAAACTTGAATCATTGACCGTTAGAATCGAATATATTAAAACTTGAACAATATCTAACAAAATTTTACAATAAGTACGAACCAAAACAAAAATAAAAAATAGCTTAAAACTCATAAAACTGTTTAAATATAATGATATTTTTTTATAAATATATAAAAATGTAGGCGGGGTAGGACGGAGAATTTCTAGCAAATACCTGAATCCGCCCCGCCCTGACTTTATGCTTTTCACGCTCCGCCCCGACTTTATGCTTTTCACGCCCCGCCCTGATCCCCGAAATTTTAGAAAAAAAAATATTCGGTCGGGTCGGGTCGGCGCTGGATATTTTTGCCATCCCTAACTTGGTATTTGTTTTTCTTAATATTCTTTTCTGAAGTGTAAAAGGGGAATAGTAGAATGGAATTTCTCCTCTGGTAACCGGAAAGTAGACAGAAACTGCCAGAGCAATGCCAGCAAAAACATGCAAAATTATCAAACTTGAACAACAAGTTGTTTCTTTCTCCTGTATCCCATGAATCTTTAAAGTTTACATTTGTAAAATTAAAAAAGCGACCCGATTCTAGCGTCGCTGAAACCTGAAATGGACATGTTCTGTAAACATCTAGTTTGCAAGCTGTGACGACACCAGGATTGAAACTTGTAAGAACGCGTGGAACGTTACTTTTCTAAGGAAGATTCGGGAAAGATACAATACTTTGTGCGGCCAGAAATGGTTGCCGAAATCCCTATGTTTTTCGCCGTTAACCTAAAAAAAACGTGGCAAAATAACCAAGGTTTTGGTTCTCCCAGGTATAGGGGAGTCGGCAGTTTGTTCAATGCTGTCTGTCTTTAGGTTTTGTTGGGAAAAAAAGGTAGGTAAAAACCGATCCCTTTCACTTTCAACTTTGCTTTGAATCCAAGTATATTATTATTGTCTTATTGATGTGTGAAACCAAAGGCATAGGAAACTTATTCATTGATATTGTTCTTCTTTCACGTCTACAACTGCATAAGTTCTCATTTTTTCCAGTAAGAATGAGTTCAAATCAATTCAAGCCTTGCCTATACGCTTGGCAACTTGAAAATCAGAACAAAATCAGAGCTCAAGAAGCTTGGCAAGTTTCTCAGAAGACAAGACAAAGCATATATTTAATTGAAACGGCCTAGGCCCTGTCTAAAGCGAGGACAGAAACAGAGACAAATATCAGAATACTTTGCTCCTCTGCAATTTAATTAATTGGACTATATGCTTTTAAAACATCATAATGTCACAAAATAATGAGTTTCAGATGACATTGGCCAGCTCAAATACATGAAAAAATGGGAGCCAAGGAACTATTGGAGATATAAAGTACAAGCAGCTGATACTCATCTCAAAGAATCCTATTTCACTAACATCCTTCTTCTGCACCCTGGCATTAGTATTTTGGCTTTGCAGTTATCATCTTGCCAACTTTTACAGTATATTTCAGAAGCTAAGATCACTCGAAACATGAATAGGAGATAATTATTACTGTCTAGGCAAAAGAATAGAATCGGAAAATGCTGAAGATCCATTATTGGGAGCACCGTGTATATTGAGAATTGAAGTTACCAAGTTATATATCTGAACATTCTCAAAAGATGGCACCTTCTTCCCCCTGGCAAATTGAGGACCATGACCAATAAAAATGCTCCTCATTGAGAAAATCGCATTGTCATATCCATGTGATCCTCCACATTCTTTTCGCTTAGTCCTTTTCTGCTCCACCTTAAAGCTCTCCTCAATCAGCCCGATTATGGGAGGAATCCGGTCACTTGCAGCATAATGTAGCCGACGAGGTAAGTCCTCCTTAAGATAAACCTTCAAATATTTCCCATTCTCGACCTTCCCAGATTTCAATCCTTCGTTCATCTTTGCAACAACATCCGATGGTGCATAACCTGGAGGTGGACGAATAGCAAGCAACGGACTATGAGACAGAACCCATTCGGCCGGAATTTCAATCCACGGCGCCAAATCCTCAAGAAAAATCAGCTTTTTATCACATGTACCGACCATTCCATGGTCTCCAACCATAATTATAGTAACATCCTCAAAAACCCCTCTTTTTTCTAAACCATCAATCAACCGACCGATCATTCTATCAATTCTAGCAACAGCCTCAGTGATCTGGGGATCATCGGGTCCAACCTTGTGACCCTGATGATCAGGATCCTCAAAATACAAAGTCATAAACGCAGGAATCTCCCTACTAGGCAAATCAAAATAACTCAAAGCAGTATCCACTCTATCCTCAAAGGGAACAGAATCATTATATTTCATACACAACTTCTCAGGGCAATTCCAAGAACCCTTTTTCACCTCACTTCCAGGCCAAAAATTGGTAGCAGCCTTTAATCCATGATTGACCACAGTCTCCCAAAGTGGCTCACCTAACCACCACTTGGGTTCATGGCTAGCACTATGGAAAAACTCGCCAGTTTTAGGATCAATAAAATGGTTGTTTATAATACCGTGGTAAGCAGGATAAAGACCAGTAACAATTGAGTAATGATTAGGAAAAGTAAGAGAAGGGAAAACAGGAATCAAACCCATCTCAGCCTCAACCCCGTTTTCAATCAAACGGTGGATGTTCGGTGTTGGGGTCTTGAATTGGTACCCGAATCGAAACCCATCAGAGGAAACCAAAACAACCACTGGTTTCTCCAGTTTCTTCAAAGGACGAGAGAAGTTACGCGCTGTAGCGGAAGACGATGAATGGGAAGAAGAGTAAAAGAGGAAAGCAAAGGCAAAGGCAGCGGAAAGAGCAACGAAAGAGATGAGTATTAAAACAACGAAGATGATGGTGGTGCTGGGCTTTGAAGGAGATCCTTTTGCTTCCGGTTCTAGAGGAGAATCAGTGTTGAAAGACAGCAACGCCGTGGATTGGGTCGGAGGATCTTCTTCTTCGGTCGACAAAGGTATTGGCTTTGTTTGACTCAACGAATCGGATCCCATCATCTTTTTCTTCTCCCTTCTCCACAGTGAATCAAAGGCTCGTGAAGAAGAAGAGAAATCAAGAAGATTTGAAAAGTAAAGTGGTAGATTGGAGCGTAGAATGCAAGAAATTTTGAGGCATTTCACCGATGGTTGGTTGGCGGGTCGCCGAAAGAAGCCTTTGTTGAGAAGGTGAGTTGGACCAATCACCGATGGTGTCCGGTTGAAGATAAAAACAAGAGGCTTTATTTATGTTTTAGACTTTTACAAATCACTACAATGTTTCTTATTGGGAATATTCCAGACACCGGTGAATGATCGGGCGGTGAGTAAATTACTTTACCGTCAGTTGTGCGGCTGTAATGAGGCATTGGTCCCACCGGACAATTATTGTCGGTTTACAATTAGAACGCTGTCGTTTCAAATGTCAAATTCCAAATCCTGTACCTTGAAAGGAAAAGTCTAAAAGCCAGGTTGAAAATTGAAAGATACACAGTTGAGCTTGAAGTGGCGTAGTCTCCAAGCGTGGGAGACGCACATGCAAGAATCTCATAAATTTTCAATCGTGATGTACGTTACTTATTTTTCTGTTATAAATTCGGTTTTATTAATGGATTTTTGTTCAGTTCTTTTATATTTTTGCGCATCACGATTAAGAAAAAAAATACATTTTAATCTTAAAAATTTAATTTAAAGTAAAAAAAATGTGTCGGAAAATGTGTTTAATTTCATTACTTCAAAAACATTGTAAGAGTGCATATTTTATATATGATGTTGAAAGAAAATACTAATTTAAATTAGTGAAAAAATTTTAATACATAATTTGTGTAAATTAAATTTTACACATGCTTATTAAATTTAAGGATTAATAGTTTAGTTTAGGGTCTAGAATTTAAGAACTTATATTGTATAATTTAAAATTTAAGAGGTATGATTAGAATTTAGAATTTGGACTTGTATGTAGCTACTCCCAAATGGGCTTTGTAGCGGTTAATGCTTTCCATTGTTTCATTCTAATGGGTTGATTCGGTTGAAAGGCCGTAGCTCTTCAGCCCACTACTTTACATTCGAAGCCGTAGGCACACCATTGCCATTTCTTCTTCTTTTACATTTTTCACATGTATATATAATTGTATTTAGCATCTGATACTCCGAGTCTGAAAAATGAAATTCCCTATAGCTTAAATTTAATATCCAAACCGCCAAATTGAGTAGAAATTGTTGGTCCTTTTTCAGTATTTTTACTTATGTTTTATTTTTTAAAAAAATAAAAATAGAATTTAGGATTAGAGTTTAAAGTTAAGACTTAGAGTTAGGGTCTAGAGAATTATGTGTAGACTGTAGTGTTTGAGATCTAGAGTTTAGGATTAAGACTTAAAATTTAATTTTTTTTAGTGTTGAGTACAAAAAAACCCACACAAAAAAGACAAAAAAATTTTATCACACTCGATTACAAGATAAATAATAATGATTATTCACTGAGGTTGTCAAAAGACAATAGGAGAAGAGATGTTGATCCTCTATACCATCATTTAAAGACTTTAAGAGTTTTGATGACTAATTCAGAGAAATTTATTAAAGCGTCATTAGTTAAACAGTTGGTCAATTTTTTAACCATTAATTTTAATATATATATTTTTTAACATTTTCTACTTAGAAGATGAGAATTTTGTTTCTATTAGGTCTTGAACTCACAGAGAAAAGGACGGGAGTTCGATTGGTTATATAGTAGAAAACATTTTAGAGAATTTTTCATTTGACGTTTGTGGTGATTGACAAGCACATCCCAAGATATATAGTACTATAAATTAAAATTAGTTAGAACTTGTAATAGTCTCTTGTCGTTTGCTCCTATATATAAAATCTATTTGTTTCGAGCATGCGAGTATGGTCGGTTGATCAGAACACGCTCACTTGCTCCACTCTTTTTCCTTTAAGATTCGAGTTTAAGACCCTTTAAGTGCGTTACTTTTACCTAAAATTTTCCACTCCCTTCTATGTAGAAATAGAATAGGATTTAAAAAAATCCACTTGTTTCAGTTATACAAAGCTACTGCTTACAATCAGACATGAATAAAAGACAATGTCCGAGACAAGATTACATTCTCCTAGGCGACTTTTAGAAACACCAGGAATAAATAAAATAATTAAAGCTGAAACCCTAGATAGCTTTGATTCATCACCATCATATATGGAAGAAAAAAAACCGATGCTAAATACCCCCATGATTTTAAATTCGAAGCCAATGAAAAAAAAACCCCATAATTTCATATATTCTGACATTCAAAACATACGAATTACCATCTATTCAAATCTGCATGCCACTGATAGATTTAAGTTTAAAAAAGGTGTCAGGTGGTGCGATAACTGTTGTTCACGTGACTCCAACAAGCGGAGGTAATTCCGAACCCTAATACTTCATTGATAAATTTGGAAAGGGACGGAAATAACACATTAAATTTTATTAACTTCATAGCATCATATATATAATAAGAGTAGATAAATAAGAGCTCCATAATTTTGGTAATCAAGCTCTAAAGATCTCCATGCGTTGTTTTTCCTTTGGAAATCTCTTTTGTTTATTTAACTAATTATGTTTTCCTCACACCTTAATTTTCTCACTCACTCGTACAGTTCAGATATTTATGATCTAGCTAGCTAGTACGCACTCCAACGTTATTAAAACCTAAGAAAACAAATATATATGAGCAGCAGGTGGATAGAATTTTCAACCATGAACAAGTCCATAGGATAAGGCCATCAGCAGGATCGCGGCTTCTTTCTCGTCCTGAGGAAAAACTCGATGAAAAGCTGAATTCTTGCTCAAGATTATCCTCAAATCCTCGAAACACAGCTTCTTTCTGCTTTGAGATTGAGGATTAAGTTTGCACCTTTTATTCTTGAAATGTGGAACACGACCATCGCTTGATCTCTTCGCCTTATGTTGAACCTTACTCTTCATACTTGCCGTTGTCGTTGTCTCGGCAAAAACAGCAGTGCCAGTTGCCGCTGCCGCCGCAGCAGCAGCCATAGCTCTTCTCGCTTTTCTTTGTCTAATTCCACAGGCGTTGCAAAGGGACTGCAGCAGGAAGACCAAAATCAAAAAAAGATCAATTAATTATCTTAAACAACAGGTAGACTGGTAAAGTACTTGACTTTATACTCTTTAAGCTCGATTCTAGGGCAAGGGTTTTGTTTAATTTATATATATAAAAAAAGACTAGGAATTTAGTAATTAGTACCTTGGGGCCTCGAGGTCCACTCCTCCAAAGAGGAGTCTTAGTTGTGTTGCAATCAGCACAAACCCTAATTGTGCTGTTGTTGTTATTATTATAAGAAGAGTTGCCGCTGTGATCCGGAGATGACGATGGTTGCTGCTGCTGCTGCTGCTGCTTGTGTTGATCTTCGGATTCCAGCTTATAATCATTCGATAAATCAACGTGATCCGAGTTCATCATCTTCCTCAGGATCCTCATCTTCGAAGGCATCCACTTGGCAGAAGTAATATTCTCGTGACTTTGATGAGTCACACTCACACCCCTTTCTTCTCCATCTTCTTCTTTCCATACTGATAACTTGAGCTCACAGTCACTCTTCAATGGTCCATCTTGCGAAACATACACTTTTTCCTGAAGTTACACATATGCAAGTGATCATTAATTATTTACCCTAAAAAGGCTTAAAGAAAAGAAAACCCTAAGTTTTTCAAACTTCAAAGAAAGAAAACATGAAAAGTGAAGGTGCATGGTGATGATTGTATACCTCTTCTAGTTCATGGAATTGCTGCTGATCATTATATACGTCTTGGTTGAGGTCAATAGGAAAAGGATAAAGAGAAGAATAACAATTACTAGAAGACATGAGGTAAGGAAGATGGAGCAAGCAAGTGATGTGCTTGGCGGGCGTCGTCGTCCAGTAAAGGTGGAGAGATCTCAGATTAGGGAAGGGGTGGATGATTGAGAGGAAAAGGGCAAAAGAGGGCCTACGCCATGGGGTGGTAAGTCCCTTATAAAGGAAGATCAGAAAGGGCAAATAAGAGGTTCACGTGACTTCATATATGTATGAATCATACCCAAATAAACAAGTTAAAAAGGGTGAAAACCAAAATGTGAAGTCTTGATCTTCAATGCTTTTGCTGCATCATATTCAAGAAATTAAAAGAAACCCTATCTGCAGATTTTACCCCCCCCCCCCCCCCCCCACTTGAAATAATTCCAAAAGCTCAAGATAGGCTTCATTTCATTGTAGCCACATAAATTAATTATGGGTACAATTTAATTTCAATAAATAATGGATTTTTGAAGATGACACTGTTAGTAAGAATAATTACGTATCTTGAATGTTAACTACAAAACATACATTAAAGATAAAAAAAACTGAGCAAGGAAAGGAACAACACAAAGAAAAAGAGGGTTGCTGCTAAAAAGCTACACAAAGCTATCGTTCATGCTAATGCTATCCGAGCGAAAACACAAGAATTTGACCTTTTGAATTTTAACGAATTCTGGTTTTTTTTTTTTAAATTAATCTCAGCAGATCACATGATTTCAGTCTCTCTCTCCCTATATAATTGCTTGCAGTATGTAATAAAAGCATTTGTTACTGTCTCCCTCTGTGTGTCCACATTTGTTTCTAGTACTGTTGTTCTTCATGAAAGACGGACCAATTGATCTTCCTTTTCATTTAATTTTTTTTACCATTAGATAACAATCAATTATGCATCCAATAATTAACATTTTGTTCAGTTGGTCAATTGACACGACTTCATTCATCCTAACAAGAAAAGTATGGTCACTAAGCACTTAACTATCGTTAAGTGAATGATACGACAATTACAAAAATTTGAATAATAATACATTTAATTTTTCATATTTACACATTCAATCAATTTAGTCATAATTTAACCCTCATTACTGATGTCTAAATTGACTGAACGTGTAAATATTGAAGATTAAACATGTTGTTATACAAATTTTCGTAACTGCCAAGTCACCCAGTCAACAACAGTTAAAGGCTCAGTGACCATTTTGTAATAAAAACTAAAGCTTAATGCTAATTATATAACATTTGAAAGTTTGGTGGCCAGTTTGTATTTTTGAGATAGTTTAGTGATCATTTGCATACTTTACCCTATATATTAGTATATGAGTTGAACAAGTACATTTGACCAGTTAGCCAAGTTGTTCATCTTTGTTCCCTTATTTTCTTAGGTCATGGCTTTTAAACCCATTAGGAACACCTCATCCCTTCCCTCAGAGTCTCCCATCCCCCTCCCATCTAGGTAAGATTATGGTTAGAGTTAAATTAGAATTAAGTTTTGTCAAAATAAAATTATACCCAATATAATTTAACTAATGATCTCGCATCTAATTGGTTTAAAATCAAAATCTAAATGTCCTTTTTAACAATTTACTTTTTTTTGGGTATAAGTAGGGCACCGAAAGGGGCAAAAAAAATTTATCCCAGGAAGATTTAGTTTTGGAATATTAATTAGCAGTTCAAAAAAAGTTTTTTTATGATAAGGGAGCGGGCTACGTAGGCAGGTTGAGAATGGATCCTATAAGATTTGGTTTGAGGTAGAGACATATATGGATAGGGACTTGATGATGTATGTAAGGTATATGTCCAAGCATGAGTTGTTTTCAAGGATAGGCAAAGGGTCCATTGCCCTTAAGTTTAACCCCTCCGTCACACTGTTCCCTAATGCCAAATTTAGGCCCCGACATCCCATCCCTCTCAAGTTATGGTGCCACACTGCTACTGCCACTGTCACTGCCTCCAGTTTTTTTCATGGGCAAATAAAATCCCCTATTTGTTTTATTTGCGGTCATTATTATTTTGTTCAATGTCTCCATGAAAATATCACGTAGACCATCGGCCTCAATGGGCTAATGTTGTATAGTTTCCCCATTGTATAACCAATTATCTGTTGTAAATTACACAAAATACCCGATCTAATTGTAAAAATTTCAAAAACATAAGGGGAAAATCGATTATTTAAAATACATAAGATGTAATTTGATGGTTGTTTACGTTATTTCTCGTAAAAGAAACATGTTTTAATTATTTTCAACCCTTTTAAATTTTAAATATCAATAAGCTATTTATATATTTCAAAGTTCATAACTGGCAAATCAGTTGTTAATCTAAAATTTTTATGTTTTTCGGATAAATAGTTAACTCGGTATGAGATTCATTATTAATTTCGTGATGTCTTTTTTGTTTAATGGTGGATATTGTATAATGATCTTATATTAACAAATGTCTCACTTACACGCCTGATCGACTTATTTGATTTTTTTTAAAACCTTGGCGTGATGATTTTTTTAAAAAAATATATTTATAATATATAAATTATTTCGTAGCACATTTCTAAACGCATTTTTAGTAGGGGTGTTCATGGACGGTTAACCATACAAGTACGGCTTATTAGTATGGTTACCGGAAGTCTTAGTTCGACACTTTGATGAACCGTTATCGTCCCGTTTAAACCGGTTACCGCATAAACGGTTAACCAATTTATTCGGTACGGTTACTCGGTTAACCATGAACCGTTTTATATATTTATTGCTACTAAATTTAATAACTTAAAAAAATGAACCAAATAAAGTCTTCAATATTTATATTTAAAAAGATTTTAAAGTTTAAAACAATTAAAAGTTTAGTAAAACTATATTAATTACACAAATATTAGTAATAATCAATATTTTATATTAATTGCACAAATATTTGTATAATCAATAATGTGATCTCATTATATTTAATATCGTTATAATTTTTTTAAAAGAAAAGAACTTCGTTAAAATCCCATTTGTCGTTTGAGTCAACCGAAATCGAGACAAAAATATCAAAAGAGGAAAAAAATACTCCATATTTATTTCATTTCACGATCACGATAACATGAACATGAGCTCAATATAGTTGTTCAAGAACAAATGTAAATAAAACAAAGAGACGATAACATGAACCGTAAAAAGAGTTGCAAGCTCAAATCAATACCCCAAGATACAAACTGCTTGCAACCACATTGGAAACACAACATAAACAAAAGGATGCATCACATATCCCATTATATCTCAATACTATAATAGATGCGCGTTCGAATAGACGTACACTACACGTTTGATTATTATTAAAAATTTAATATCATTATAATACATAGTTTAAGTATGGTAATTACACATATATTAGTAATAATCAATAATTTAATATTAATATAAAATTAATTTTAAATTTTCTTATCGGTTTTTTCGGTTAAACGTTTAGCAAAAAATTGTAATCGTTCACGTCCCATTTAACCACTAATTTTACCGGTACAGTTACCTATCATTTATTCTAATTTTTTCAATTTTTAGGTACTATTCGAGTTTTTATGAACACCTTACACCTAGAGGTGGCAATCGGGTCATTCGGTTCGGGTTCGGTTCGGGTCGTTTCGGTTCGGTTCGGGTCATTTCGGGTCTATCTAGAATCGGTTTAGATTCGGTTCGGGTCGGTTCGGTTCGGGTTCGGGTCTAATTCGGGTCTGTGATGAGTCGGATTCGGTTCGGGTATTGGATCGGGTCAAAATCGGATCAGTTGTTTTCGGGTCGGGTCAATATCGGATCGGTCGCTTTCGGTTCAGGTCAATATCGGGTCGTTCGGGTCGCTTTCGGTTCGGGTTAAAATTGAGTCAATTTCGGGTCAATTTCGGGTCGGGTCAACATTTAAATTTTCGGGTCAATTTGATTTGAGCTGGGTTAAAGGTTTGAGGTTTAGTATTTATGGTTTAGTTTAGAGTTATTGATGTATGAGATTAATTCTAATTCAACTTGTCAATTTATGCATTTGAATTTGATTAAATATTTAAATCAAAGCTTCATGTATCCATATAATTTTTTTGTATAATTATATTGAATCAAAGTTTATAATTATAATAATAATAATAATAATAATAATAATAATAATAATAATAATAATAATAATAATAATAATAATAATGTATGAAATGAATTAATTTATTAAACTTAGGATCTAATTGAATTAACTAAAATCTAAAAGCATAAATCACGGACATAATTAAAATAATTTTAAAACTAAATGTGAAATTTCAATTAAATTAATCTAAATTGAAACTCAATTAAATCAAGAAAAATAGAAAGACAATTGGTAAAAATAGAGAGGGAAAAAACAAAATTTTGGAGGGAAATAAGCCACCAATTTTTTAAGCTAGATTGAAAAAAAAAGAAAAAGACAATTGGAGAAAATAGAGAGAGAAAAGACAAAATTTTGGAGGGAAATAAGCCACCAATTTTTTAAGCTAAAGATTAATTACTTTTTAGGTCATGTTGCATTTAAAATGTTACATTTTAGTCAACTTTAAGTTTTAGTTTAATTTAATTTAGTCACAAGTATTCCCATGATTTAGACTTCAGATATACAAATCCCCTCCCCGTAGTGATATTTAGTCTCTAAAAATTTACTTTTAGTTGAAATTGACTAATCTTTGTAATTTAGTCTATTAATTTAATATATTGATATTTTCGTTCATTTTAATTTCAAAGATTTAATTTTTAGCCAAAATTGACTCCTATTTATTTATATGGTATAATTACAAACTTGATCATTGGACTCTCAAATTTCTCCACTTCCAAATTGTCAATTTAGTCTACAGTTTCAATTTTATGTTATCTTTTATGATGAAATTATAAAATTGGTCACCAAGATCTCAAATTTCTATACTTCATTTTATTATTTATTATATTGTTAACAATAGATATTCGGGTTAAAATCGGGTCAAAATCGGGTTAAAATCGGGTCGATATTCGGTTCAGCTTTCGGTTCAGCTTTCGGTTCGGGTAGCATTCGGTTCGGGTCCATTCGGTTCGGGTCTATTCGGTTCGGGTCTATTTCGGTTCGGGTCCATTTCGGTTCAACAAAAAATTTCGGTTCGGTTCGGTTCGGTTCGATTCGGTTCGGTTCAGGTTTCGGGTCAACTTCGAATCATCATGTTCGGGTCAAAATCGGGTTTCGGTTCGGGTAATTCGGTTCGGGTTTCGGGTCTCGGGTCAAGTTTGCCAGGTCTACTTACACCCCTAATTTTTATAGCATTTTATTATTATAATAATTTCTTAACAATCATATTTCAATTTAAGTATTTAGTAATTATTTGTTCACTCCTATTTTGAAAAATAGATAACATTTCACAATTTTTATTTTTAAAAATAAGTTTTATTTATATTAATCAAATTTAATTTCAAATTTTTAAAACAATGCCTACAAATTCAGGGGAGGGAGAAATGCTCCTTCAACGGAAAGCACCACTCACTCCAACATTTTCTGACTCCGATTTTTGAATAATAAAAATTAAAAACAAATATTTTTTTTAAATCAAACTACTCTTAATAATCCTGAGAATTTCCAAAATTCAAATTTTGTATCCACGGTTGGGCCGCGGGGGTGAAGTAAGCCCGATGGAGCATGTGGAGGGGACGAAAAGGCCAGGAGGTGGTCTATTGGTTTCTAATGATGTTGATTCCATGGGGTAGATAAAGAGGAAAATTAATCTCATATTATTTTCTTCATGGGACGATGTTATTATTATTGTTATTGTTATTATTATTATTATTATTATTATTATTATTATTATTATTATTATTATTAACTACAATATTTGCTGCAATGGTAATGAAAAATCAAAGGCACTTTGTATTAATCAATTACCAGTTATATATTTATCTATTCTAAAAAAACTATAAAATACCAGTTTCAATAAATTGTATTTCAATTAATTGAAGAGGAAAAAGAAAAGTATTTATTTAACATTCTTTACAACACTAATACTTTCTTTTTATTATTTTTGATATAAATACCTTGTCAAAGAATTGTATTACGTTGACATTTTCAGATTAAATTTGCACATGAATTATTTTCGGTTTCAGATTACTTGACTCAACTAGAATTATTATTTAATAATTGAAATTTCATTTAAATTTAATTAGAATGTTAAATATAGAATAATATCTAATGTATAAAAATGTAAAAGAAAATGAAATTTTGAATTAAACTGAAATCAATTGAGTGAGATTCAAAATATCAAAGTAATTTATCTAATTAGACTCGTGAATAAATGGAAAATAAGGACTGGGCACAGCTTGACCAAGTGTTGCATGTTTACATTGTATTGATGTGCCCATGTTTAATACATTAATGTATTTTTGAAGTAAAAAGGGGGGTTGTGTAGCAGTTAAAGAATTGGCCAAAAGTTTAACCGCTCAAAATAGATGTTAAGAGGATGGGAAAAAGAAATATCAATGTCACAAGACTTTTTCAATATGTTAGGTTTAGAAATTAGAATTTCTTTCATTTTTTTAAATTAGAATTTCTTTGATATGAATAAAAGACATTGTTTAATTATGAAACATTCTTATATAGAAATTTAAAAGTTGAACACTTTAAGTGGTTATAGTAAAAAAACGAAATAGTATGTGTGCGTTTTTTAAAGGTTTAACCGTCAAATAGATGACCAATTATGCCTTTTTACTAGTTAGGTGCCTAAACTGTTTTTCAGGCCAAGTTGAAGCTTAAAGTTTTATTCCGTAACCCATTTAAGGTTCGCCGTTAATTTTTTTGTTAAAGGACACGTGGCACCTCTAGAAAATTCAAAATTATATTAAAAATAAATAAAATTAATTAATTTTCAAAAAATCTCTAATTTTTCCAGATTTTACAAAACAAACCTCAAATTCCAAAATCTCTAAACCCTCAAAATCTAAATCCTGATTTGGCTCGATTTCGTTGTCGATTGTCACGCTGCCACCCACCAAATAGGTCGTCAGACCATCACGAAATTATAGAATGATTCTTTTGAACGATTCGGGACGAACGACGACAAGAGGGGCGACGAACGACGTGTGGGTTGTTTGGCGAGGAGAAGGCGCTTCATTCCGACGGCGGCGGGAGTGGTCGGATTTGGTGGATTTAAGAATTTGGGGACTATTTTGGGAATGTTTAAAACTTTCATGATACATTTTTGAAAAAAAATATCATAACTTGAGCAACTATTTGAATATATAATCAATCCAGAATATATGTACCGTTCTTTCCCTCCCTCCCTCTTTGACTCATTTCAAACAAATGATGGCGAGGGAAGACTTTGAAGGTTGAGTTTTCTACGTTTCTCTTGGTTGGCAGCTGCTCCATGTTATCAGTCCTTGGTTTTGATTGCTTGTATTGTATCAATCAATAAACATGGACAGTTTCTCTGAATACTTTTCCAAGTTCTCACTTTACCAGACAATTCTTTCCTTTATTTCTCGGAAATAAATAAACCTTTCTAGAGAAACAAACAATCTTTATGATATGAGAGCCAGCAAACCAGCGGTTTAGGGATCCAAAACTAAAAGTAGTTATGGACGCTTTGTTCCACCTGGATGAAGCAGCCCGTTCTAGTTTTCTCCAGTTTCTCATGCAGTCGACTGGCTGCACATACATTTGCCTATGGTCCTACTCCTTCCTGCACCGAGCAAAGTAATATATCTCTTTCGCTACCTCCAGCCTCCATGCACATGATTTGTGGTTTGGGTAACTAATGTTTTGATTCACTTTTATTACAGTTGTTTAATCGGTTTGGATGGATGTTATAATGACGGCGCCAACATGATCCGACCCGACGCTCTGGTGCTGTTCCTTGAATATCGGCAGTTAATATTCCCTCTCGAAAATAATCAGTATGCCCTTGTTTCGCTGCACTATTCTTTTCCTAGTTTGATCATGGTTTCACCATTAACCAGTACTGAGATCTGATCTCTGTGCTGCAGTGACCTCGTCCCAGGTTTTGCTTTCAGAAATTATAGTCCTTACATTGAGCTGAGGGAACCGGAGCTTCAGAACCGAGCATATCATCACACACAACGACAGTTTTATCGGGTAAATTAGTTATATCAATTAAAAAAAAGAGAGGCAAAAATAGTGCATTTTCTTGAAACGGCCACGGGAACTGACACCTTTTTGTTTTTATTACAGGAAGCAGGAGTTAAGGTTTGTTCATCAATCTGCAGTCAAAGCTTACGGTACCTTGGATCTTCGTAATAATAAAATGGCTTCTTTTCGTCTGCTTATTTATTGCAGACGGCTGTTTTCATGGGATGCAGGAGTGGCGAGATTGAGTTAGGCTCTCCCAATGCGGTAAATGTAAGCTAATAAACATGGAGATGGAGATAAGAAGTTTAAATGTAATCTATATATATTTGACACTGAAGTAGTTCATTATCTTTTTAATAGATTAACATGGAGATGGAGATGAGAAGTTTTTTCCCAGAAGATTTTTTAAGGCGGGGGCAGTCTCCGGTGGCTGTAGGAGATCAGCTGCCGCCGCAACCCACCGATCTTAACCGGCCATCTTCATCTTCATTAACGTCACCGTCCACAGGTGGTAGTCCAGACTCTTATCGGATGTTCACCTCCCCAAGTGCTCCTCGGCCGCAAGTTCCGACCGATGAATTGCTAGCCAAACCGACAACTTCGTCAATCTATGATCCACACCAACAAGCCATGCAACAAGCCTTATCCGAGCTTCGGAGCAATATAAGATTACCAACGTTAGAGAGCGAAAATGCAGCCATAACCAAAGCAATCCTTGCTGTTCTAACCTCTCCTTCTTCATCTTCCTCTTCAACATCCCATCATAACTTACCTCACCAGCTAAACCCCAACGCTACTGCGTTTAAACGTTATGGCTCCGTGTTCAGCGCCGCCCCGACGTTACCGGCGAAGGCGAGTTTACCAGCACAAAGCATGATCAAAGGAGCCATTAAGTTCTACAGGAAATTCAATTTGGTCAGGCGTGAACAACTGCTGCGAAGCCGCCCTACTGCCAACCAGTTGCATCATATGTTGTCGGAACGTAAAAGGCGAGAAAAGCTGAATGAAAGCTTCGACGCATTGCGATCGCTTCTTCCTCTCGGCACGAAGGTACACACCCACATTGAATTCATTTTATGCATCGAATGATTCAGTCATTATTTAAAAGCTTTAACAATGTCGGCGGACACCTTGGGTTTTTCATGTAGAGAGACAGAGTATCAGTACTCACAACTACAAGGGAATACTTGGCCTCGTTGAAAGCTCAAATTATGGAACTTAATAGGCAAAACCAGTCTTTACAAGCTCAGTTGTCGACTACTTCAGGCGGTGCTGCCGGAGAAGTTAACGGTTCATCGAATGAGAGATTAAATATTCGGATTTTGCCGGCTTCTGAATCGACATCGGAACAAAGAATCATTGAACTGAGAATCAACGTTAGAGGGGAAAAGCCGGTGGTGGATATCTTAATCCGGTTGTTAGAATTCTTAAAGCTCGACAGAAATATAAGCTTGATGTCTACTGAGGCTAACACTCGGATAACCGAACTAGGCTCGGTTAATCATGTTAACTTGAGATTTAGAATCGAGGTAAGAAATTGACGTGGATTTTTAATGTGAATAAATTATAATTTAATTGATGTTTCTTAAAATTTTAATATTATATATATTTAATGATATATAGGGCAATGACTGGGATGAAGCCACCTTCCGGGAAGCGGTGAGAAGGATATTAGCTGATCTGGTGCAATGAGTATTAATTTGAATTAAATATTATAAAAATTTATTTTGAGACAATTTTTTGATTTAACCCATACACTATGTTAGAATCTAAAATTCTAATTATATTTAGAAAAAATTAGGTCTTATACCACTTAACCAAATTATCAAAAAGAGAATACTGCAAACAGCATTTTCTTAAAATTACATTAATTTTGAAATTCTAAATTATTTAATTATTTTGAGGGCTAGCTATTTTATTTGATGATGGTGTGCCTCCGTCATCAGTGCGGGAGAGTCACCAACACAATTTTGATACATGGTGAAAGCGATGTTCAATTACTTTTTATATAATTGAATAATTCAAGTTTGTATACTGTTATTAAAATAATTGTGTAGTCCAATATTGACTATTCATCGAAATGAGACTGAAATTTAAACAAACTATTGTTTTTATTTAATTTGATTAAGATTCAAACAAACTATTGTTTTTTAAATATTTTTTATTTGTTTAAATCATTTTTTAATCATTTATATATTGTTGAGTGAATAATAATCTATTACTTAGATACATGTTAAAATTTAAATATTATACAAAATAATAAAATTTACATATTATTTATGGGTGATTATTTCATAAACTAACGGTGGAAACTACAAGTTTTCACAACTGTCTTAGTTTTAGGTTTTAGAAACTTAGTTTTTGGGTCTAGGTGCATGAGTTTAGAATTTAGGGATACTAATTAAAATTTAGGGTTCAATGTTAGAATTTAGAGTTTATATGTTAAAACCTAAATTCTCATCATATTACCCTAACCTCTAACCCTAAACATTAAAATTTAACCACTAACCCTAGATTCTAAACCCCTACACCTAAAGCCCTAAAACCTCCACCCTAATTTAAATCCTTAAACTCTAAAAATTTTCCACATTCAGTGTATTAAATATAAATCTATTATTTATTCGTTAATTTTTTTTTGGTAATATGCATGTGCGTCTTATAGTCAATGTTCGGGATGCGTGGCTGCCCCTCCCAGCAATATCGTCTCCTAGGTTTAACCTCACGTCCTCTCCTTGGGAGTATAATGTGCCTTACCAATGCACCCAACCATTGCTGGTATTTAATCGTTAATTTTTAAAGTAATGTAGATGAACTTGAACCTACAATATAATTGTATGAAAATATAATTATTAGAGATTGTAATTATCTTAATTTTTATGTTTGATTATACAAATTATAACTACATAATCACACATTTTTTTGAATAGTCTAAAAAAGAATTACACACATTTGAACTCTAAATAGTATTAATTATTATATAAAAAACAACTTTGAATCCTGATAATTAATTAAATATTTGTTATGCCGTCACATTAAGATTCAAGAAATCCAAAATTCGGGTCACTTATGGATTTTTGAGACGGCGATTCTGACTTTTGACCGACATTTTCATCGGAATGGAATTGAAGAAGCTGCGGAAATCTTCGACCATTTTTTTGCCGTCTTGTCTTTTTTTAATTAATTTAGTCTCTGTATTTTGATTGGTAGCGGGACCGACCGGAACCTATAGTGTTCCCGACAGCGTTCGCCGACAGACGCTAGTAGTTCAGTGTATTGTACTTTTTGAATAGAAAAAAAAATACAATACATTAAACTACTGAACCAAATATTAGTTTAGAGTATTTAATTTAATTCAATTTGACAAAAACTTCTGTATTTAAACTACTGAACCAAATATTAGTTTAGAGTATTTAGTTTAGACTAGAGCGTGGATGGATTCACAAAATTTGACAACTCCGAAATATTGTTTTTAAAAATAAACTACTTAAGCATTGCTATTAATTTGATTTTATGTCTCCCTTTAGATTCCCTCAGAAGAAAAACAAAAGTCCCCTCCAGATAAGGCCTCAGTCAAGATTTTGAAGCAAATATTAGAAAAAGAAGTTTAGAATCTACAATGTTATGAAATAAAAAGCAGAAGAATCATTCAACTTTGAACACAGCAATAACTGACTGGTTTCAGTCAAAATATATGGGGTATTAGCTGCTTGAGTTGCTAGCATAAACACAGAAATAACTGATTGATTTCACGCGATCGTCCGATCTCACCCTCAATCTTGCTAGTCGGATCATCCGACTTGGTAAAGCTCGTCAAAACCATTCAACTAAATCCTCGTGACTCATGATTCTTCGCCTATAGACCATAATTGGTAACAAACTATCACAAGAAGATTAGAATACTAAGGAAGACGTATTCGAGAGTTCAAAGAAACACAAACGTAAAAGAAATCTCAAAACATTTCAACTAGCAGACCATCATTCCAGATCAAACAGACCACCCAAAGGAAAAAAGCAAAAAGGATTCTACACACCAATCATTCATGGTATGACATGAAAAATGTAAAAATTAATAACCACCAAAACTGCAAACCCCCTCCCCCTCCCCCTCCCCCTCCCCCTCCCAAGGGGTAACACCGCCACGAATTGTCTGGCATTGCAGCATGTACAATCTACTGCTGCTTGCAGTCTGGAGGCCTCTCACCTTGCGGCCCATCACCTTGTGGTCTTCCATTCCTCTACAGCAGCAGGAAAAAAAACTATCAGGCATAATTTCAACAAGAGGGGATAAAATAGAGAACTAAATGATATGATAAGAACGTGGTGTACCTTCTGTGCGGATGAGGACTGCAACAGCATTTCCATGAGATTGAACAAGCAAACCATCATCATTCAACATCAGAAAAATTAAATATGCATACATATAATATGCAAGGAAAATCTATCACACAACCATACCTTCTTTTTAGGCTTAGTTTCTTCTTCTTCATCATCGTCCTCCTCCTCATCCTCATCATCGTCCTCCTCCTCATCATCATCCTCATCAATTTCATCATCATCTTCATCGTCATCTTCTAACCCGAGCTCATCTCCCTGAATGGCTTCTCCTGTAAACCATGACACGGCATGTGGTATGATCTTGTCTCGAATTGTTGACCTACACAAATAAACAGAGAGCATAAGGAACATAAGATACATGTTAGGTTGGGCAATGACATCAAAAATTATAGTTTGACTGATGAATAAACTCATATGAAGCACGCTGAGCAGTTCAAACAGATAAACAAGCCTATGACGAGAGTAAGATGAAAAGTGAATGCACCCTATGTCATAATCCTGTTCCATTAGATTTTGTAGCTCCTCAGCCTGCACAACAAAGTAAAAAACAATGAGAGCAAAACAAATTAATCAATCAACAGAGTCTACACAGATATGGTGAACTGGCCCTACAGTATCTTCATCAATATCTTCATCGTCATCGGGAACTTGAGGAGGATTGAAGAAGTTGAAGAAACTTTCACAATCTTCAGTTTTAGTAATTTGCTTGGCATTCTTTGATCCCTTCTTAGGCTTCTTTTTAAGGATCTTCTGTGTTAAGCATTTTCCTGGATACCATTCAATCTCCGTCCTACAAATTAGGTTAAAAATGTTTAATCACATGAAGTATGAAATCAAATTACCCAATAAAACATTTCAAAAGAAAAAATTGGTAGGCATTTACCCAATAGCCTTCTCAAGAATTGGTTCATCTTCATCAATCATGTGATATGTCTTTGTCAACACGGTATTCTTGAAATAAGGATTCGTGTCAAAGTAAAACTCCAGCTTGAATCCTTTAGGATCTTCAATCCTATACCACTTGATATCTTTCAAATATTTGAGAGCTCCTTCATCACGCTCGGTGATCTTATTCCAAACACAGGAGAAGTTGAATGAGATTCCAACAAGAAAAATGTATCAAGACAACAATTATAAATTGATCACAGACAGCACACCTCTTCAGAAAGCACATAATTATTTTTCATTGCAATAAGCCAAAAATCAGGTACTCCTTTCTCTGCATAAATTGTAATAGCATTAAATATACATACACATGGAAAGAAATGATCTAACGGAGGAAAAAGCGGGGGAACAAGTAATCAAAAGAGATCATTACCTTCAGCAGCTTTATCCTCTCCTTGGTCCATGGCAGATTCATTTGGAGTTCCTGCAGCTTCACCAGCACCATTCACAATATCGTAACGCTGCAAATTTATGATGATCAATCAGGTAATAAAACAACAGTAACCGATAGGGAAAAATACAGAAACAAAATCCAAAAGGCAAACCTTAGCATATAAGGGTTGATATAGTTTCTGGTATTTAGCTTCAATCGCTGCCCTTTCCTCGAAAAACTTAGCCTCTAACTCATCATGCTGACCCTGATAATGAAATTAGAAGAACACAGATTTCTTAGAGATAAAAAATTGAGTGATCATAAGCATCAGGTGCACTAAAGTTACTAAGTTACGGAAGTAAATCAAGACTCGAGTTCTATTGATGTGGCAAAAAAAACACACAAAGTGAACCAAGAGTGATATCAAAGTAATGGTTCAGAGCATGATTATAAAAGCTAATCAAGTAAGAATATACCTGGATCTCCCTAAGAACTTCCACGCGCTTCCTGACATTCGGGGCCAGGCTCTCCAGCATATCGGTGTGGTCTCGAGACAGATTCTGAAGTTTATCCTACAAAATCAAACCACCAAAAGTCAAAACACCAACAGATGAGTTTTTATTGAAAAAAATTGAAATCCAAAAGTCACCGACCTTGAGAGCGTTGACGAGATCAGCTCGAGCTTCTTCGTTAAGAGCTGCAACCAAAACGGGAAAAAAGAAAACGAGTGAGCGAAGCAAAGAAAGTGTGAATCAGTAGATATATGGAGTTCAGTGGAGAAAGAGATGACCAGCGCCGAGATCGGCCATGTTGAAGTTGCTCATTGAAGATTTTTCAAGTGAAAGGAATGGTTTGGAGTAGGAGGAAGAAGATGGTAAAACCCTAGATTGAAGAGCGTGAAGCGAAAAGGGGGAGTTTTGAAGGGATAGAGAGTGAGAAGCGTGTAAAAGTGTACTGTGTGGCCTCACTTTCAAATCCTTTCCCCCTTTCCCTTGTAATTAAACCCTAAACTCCCCCACAGAGTCCTTTTTATTCTTGAGACCGCGGCAGGCAATAGTTTTTATTTTCTTTTCTCTTTTGGAGTTTTTAAGGCATAAATACATTTTTGCCCTTGAATTAGACAATTTCTCAATCCTTATTTTTTCATATTAGCTTGATGAATTAAAATTTAAGTGTTAAAAATTAATTGGCTATATTACACTAAAACTTTTTTTCAATAAATATCTAGAAAAATGGCCCTCACAGACTTTTATTTAGAAAAATGATCATCAAATTTGTCACGTATGAATAACTCGCGTTTTGGAGATCGCGAGACCTAATTTCTCTCTACACAGAGAGTGAGTTTCACATATGTAGCAACACTTTTCAGAATAACGAATATTAGGAAAAGTCGTGTTCTGTGAAACGCGAGTTGCACGAGATTTTGAAGAGGCGGCTGAATTTATCGTGAGGAACTCGCTTTCTGCAAAAAACGAGTTCTTTGCAAATCGGGTTGGCCAACCAAACTTCGATAGACATGTTCGAGCAATATTTTAAGATTATTAATCATATATTTTTGGTAAACATTCAACTTGGGTTCGTAGTACTGGAACGTGTCTTTCATTTGACACTAATATGGCCTGGTTCGGTCCGTTTTAAACCAATTAAACTTCACGTCGAAAACGGTATCGTAGCTTGAATCACGCCTTTAATCAAATTTCATATAACAAACGTTCAAATAAATTTTTTCAGTTCGTGTGGACTCCGTACGCTAGTCTTGTGATTCGCTAGATTATTCTGCTAGATATTGTGCAGTTCTCTCACGTATGGATGTTGCGACTACCACTCATCAACTACGAAATTGTCGAGTGGTATCCTACAGGCCGAGTTCTGCGACAATTTGGGTACATCCAAAGAGTTTCGCATCTAACACCTAATTTGGACGAATTATATCGGTTGACGCGGTAGGGGAAGACCGAAATTTATTGAGGCCATCATCACGTTGTCCGGATCCAACAATGAATGGAATCTATGGCATCTCTAAAATAAATTTGATATTTTCGTTGATTATTTATAATTGTTTTCTGTCTAAGTTCTAGTTTTGGATAGAATTCTTTAGCTTGATAATTCGGGTTGGGTTGGTTGAGTAAGTCTAGAACTAGTGAAGTAGAGTTTGCATGTAAAATCTTGCATAAGGGAAAGGAAACAATTCCCAAAGAAGTAGAGATAATGCAGCATTTATCAGGTCATCCCAAGTTTGTGACTTTGTAGGCAGTGTATGAGGAACTAGGTTGTTTCCACCTTGTAATGCAGTTATGATCTGAAGGTCGATTGATTAACCAAATGACAGAGAGACAATATTCAGAGCAAGGAGTTGCTAATATTTTAAAAGATGTGATGTTGTTTATTAAGTATTGTCATTAAATATGATGTGTGCAACTATTTAGAGAAAAAATATAAGTAAGGAAGAAGAAGTTAAACAGTATATTATAGAGAATTGGAAAGTTTTGGATTGTAGATAACTTTTTTAACAAGCCTTTTTCTATTTATTTTCTTAACTATCAATAACGGACAAAGTCAGTTAAGCCTTAAGGAGCCTTTTCCTCTCTCACACTTATGCGCCTCTATCAGACATCCTTGGTGACCATTTCTTGACTGCCAATTTTTTCTGCAGATGTGTTCTCATTCTCCCTTGTTGTAGTAGTCTTGTTCTTGATAAAGTACTTTTTTGATTTGTTTATCAACTGCCTTGCAGGTCGCGGATACGAGGCTGACAAAGATTTCAAAGTTGGTTCAAGTTATCGACTACCTGACTATGCTTCATAAGGAAAAAGAAAATCAAATGGATATTCAAATATGTTTTTAATGACTTTGACTTAATCCTTATTACAACGCGAGGCGTGGGTATATACTAAAATTTGTCTAATGTTTTTATGCAATCCTCTCCAGAAGCCGGCTAGGACAACTTTGACACAGTGATGCAAACAAAATTATCTCTGTAGGAAGATGACTGGATTGAATTGGGGTCCGTTTCTGTCCCAAGTTCCCTCTTTTCTGTTGTTTCAGAAGTATATACAAAGTTTTGGGATATTGCATAGGCTGCGGAAAGGATTTAAACATGTAGTTATTGGTTGCTACTTTTTGTAAAATCATAAAAGAAATGCAAGAAAAAACGCTCGTAGAGGTGGATAATTACTTATTGTTGAAATGAAGCACTGCTTCAATCGTTGCTCAGAATTGAGACTTCTGATTGACTTCGCAATAGTCCACCTAACAAATGTTTCCGAAGCATATTTTCACGAATTTAATTCTCTCAAACTCGATTTGTGCGACACTAGCACTCCCAACACAATCCTAGTAAGCCTACTAGCGCAACGCTACGACAAACATACACGAATTTAAGAAATGAAAGCTTTATTAAGCTTAGAGAAAGCTTTACAAGAGGACTCAACTTGTGAGATTTATAGGATGAGTTACAAATGACCCTGGTTACCCTATTTATAGCCTCCACCTCCTCAATGGACGGTGGAGATTGATTTGATCTAACGACTATTATGTTGCCTCCAAAAATATCTACAACACCTAGGATTATCTAGATAATTCCATACTTATCTAGTTATATCCTAAATGGTCTAAAACTCTAGAGTATTCCGGAGACGTTTGGAGTTGTCCCGATCCTTCCGGACTTGTTCCGAGCCTTCTCGGGTCTTCTAAGTTCCTTTGAATAAGCCCAGATTGTTGTAGAACGTCCTGAAGCCCCTAGATCCTTGTGGGAACATTTAAGATAGTTGTGGGTCTCTCTAGGCCGATCTAGAACCATCCTTGATTCTTGCTTGGCCTTGAAATACCCAAGACACTTCACATTGCCTTGGTTGGCCCGAGTGCACCTAGGTGGGGTTCTTCGGTCGCCCGTACCGCACCTAGGTAGGGGCACCTCGGTTGTTCTTGGTGCACCCTAGTGGAGCATGACAATATGCTTGCATCAAGCATGCACAATGAAAAAAAGGCTTGGAAGCGAAGTTATCAGCTTTAGAAAAAGAATATAAGTCAGCCATGAAGAAAATGAAAGAGTTCGAAGTCATGCCGGCAAAAGGAAATCTAGACGCTGCTAGGGAGCTTGGGAAAAACCTGTCATAACAAGGTTGTTTGAGCCTTAAGTAACGAGTTGAAGTAGATTTTTACTCCGAACTATTTGTGGGTTTGATTTTATTTTTCTTAATAATATTTATTTCTGGGGTTTTGATTTCATTGATTTTGCTATTGAATGGATCTGGATGAATTAATGAATTTTGTCCATATTGCGTATGTTTTTTGTTGTTGTTGTGAGAAGTCTAAATAAGCCTCAAGTGCATGCAACACCAAAGACTATAAAACTAGGGGTGAGCAAAAAATTTGGTTATCCGGTCTTGGTGTCAAATAAAAGACACGTTCCAGTACTACAAACCAAAATTGAATGTTTACCAAAATTATACAATTAATAAGCCCGAAATATTGCTCGAACATGCATATCAAAGCTTGGTCAGCCAACCCGATTTGCAAAGAACATGTTTTCTGCAGAAAGCGGGTTCCTCGCGATAAATTCAGCCGCCTCTTCAAATTCTCCCGGAACTCGCGTTTTGCAGAACGCGAGTTTCCGTAAAGTTCGTTATTTTGAAAAGTGTTCCCACATATATAGAATTCACTCTCTGTATAAAGCGAGGTCGGGTCTCGCGGTCCCCGAAACGCAAGTTCTTCATACGTAACAGATTTGGGGCTATTTTTCTAAATAAAAGTCTGTGGGGCTTTTTCTAGATATTTATTAAAAAAAGTTTTTGGTGTAATATAGCCAAATTAATTAATAAATTTTAAAATATTAAATTTAAATTATAAATGTTTAATGTTTTATTTTTAAAAATAAATATTATATATAATTAACGGACTTTACAAATATAAATTTTAAAAGATAATAATTAAAGAAGTGATAAAATAATATACGTTAAATGATAAATTTTTATTTGTTTAACATTTTTCATACATTTTTATCACAAAATGTTATAAGATTGTTTTTACTATTTTGCTATTATAACATATATACCTCATATTTAGGGGTTAGAAGATTTAGGTAATTAACAGATGTGCTCATCCCCTTGTGTCCTGGTGGCAAAGGTAGATGTTTATCATCCCTTGGGACCCGGGTTTGAGCACCAGTTATGTCATACTGTGTGTGCCGTCTTTGAAAAAGACTAAGAAAGTTGAACAGATGCTACCCTTGCATCGCACCAGCATATTTAAAAAAAAAAAGTAATTAACAGATGTTGTATACAAATATATTTTTCTATTTATGCTTGATATCACAAAGCAAATGATATTAGGAGTAAGAAAAAAAAAACATGACCGAATAAAAAACTGAATCGAAACAGTATTTAGACAGTTTAAGGAATACAAGATTAAAAATCATGATTACTTGAACCAACCCAAAATCATTTTTATTTAATTTATATTTTTTATATTGGGAAATAAGTTTTTTATATTTCAAAATATGAAGAAAAAAACTCACCCATACTATAGATGGTTGAATGATTGATTTAGAATATATAACCCAATTACCTTTTTGTCCTTCAAAAATATAATATAAAAATTACATATTTTTTTAAAGTCAATAAAAATGATGAGAAAACTAATAGGTATACATCCTCGTAGTTTATTCACTCCGGTCCATATAATAATATTATTAGGGTGCTAATCATATATCAACAAAAGGTACCACTTAACATGACCTGTCAATAAAAATATTAAATCTAATTATTATTGTTATTACTTATTATTACTTGGTATGAAGCAAAGCACCTTATTCTGCAAATATCTTGCAGGAAAATAGAGTGTAGAATACCATAGAGAAACAAGAAACCAAGCAAAAAAATCAAGATGTTCGGTTTAGTGTTCTAAAGGGAAATTCAGAATCCAGAATAGTTCACTACCCGGAATTGAGCTCCAGTTTCCGCAGAAGGCAATTGTTATTCATCAAAGTTCAAACAAACAACTGCGATTATTCGATATAATCCACATTTGTTTCTAGCTCTCAGAACCTACAGAGTGAGGAGTTTTATGGGAATAATATAAAAATTTCACTCAGCATTTGACCCATCAATAGCCTCATCTTCATCACATTCTTGTTGGTTATTGGTATCTGGCTTTTCCAAATTCAAAACACGTCCTGTCATAGGATCAACGGGACGCATGTCACGTGATCCGCCTTTGCGTGCCATTGCTACCATAGGAGGTGGGGGCAATACTCCAGCTCTGAAGAGAATACGTTGGACTGGCTCCGAAGGCTGTGCCCCAACCGATAACCAGTACCTGTAGAAAACGATGACAATAGAAGTTTTATCTACATTGGGTGGTTTCACAGCAAACCAGAAGAACAAGACTGGTAGTTTTGCCATGGTTTTGCAATTATCTATAAGAAAGTATGAGCTTCATGCTTTATTTTCCGTCTACAAAACTTGCCAGTGTCAAGCAAGCAAAGGGAAACAACATTCAATTACATGAATCCGAGGAACTATAAGAAGCAACTAGCGTCTCCCCTAATATAAACAAAAATCCTGACTTGTTTCTGCATTCTAAAAACTGCATATTCAATTAACTAATTCTATGTTGAGTTCTGAAATCAAGATAACTCTTTCTACACGGAAATGGGTTTGCAGCAACTATGAAGATTCCTTTGCTAACTCTAATGCATTAAAAATTCAACAAATATAACAGCTATGAGCAATCAATTCAACCTAATTAGAATTACCTAGCAGATCCTCTTGAAATGTTCATATCGAAATTTTTAAGTATATTTGATTCTCATATTCTGCAAATCTTGATTGCCTAGCAGAGCAAAGAAGCTCTTCCTGCCAAGTTCAGACACCCAAAGCAATAAACCCTATGTTGTTCCTCCTTAGCAAAATTCGAAAATACTGCTAACTATAGCAATGCTTGAAACTGATTTCCTGGTGTTTGCACTTCAGAGTCCAGAATACCTCACTAATTTAGTAATTCACAGTGAAATATACTTCTAATTCTAGACAATGATAAAACATGGAGCAAAAAGATAATAAATTCTATGGCCAAAATGTAGATAAGAAAGTGAAAGATTGAAACTTACTTCACTCTTTCAAAGTTAAGACCCATTCGTTTACCCCCGTCTTGGCCTGTACAAAATAAACAGATGCAGTAAAAATGAATTAGCAATTTCGGTAATTCAATCAGCTGCCCTTTCATTTCAGAGGATGGGTGGCAGGAGGAAGAAGACCTGGCAAAGGATTGTAATAACCAAGAACCTCGAGATGCTTCCCATCTCTTGGGGATCTGCTATCGGCAGCCATCACTCTATAAAATGGCTTGTTTTTGCATCCGAATCTCGACAATCGAATCCTCACGACCATTATTTTCTCTTTCCCGCAGTCTCTTGGCTTCTTTCCGATATGATTCGATCACCAATTGCTTTGCTAGGGTTTTGGGTTTGGGTTTTGTTCTCTTTGCGCCAAATTCCTTCTTTAATAATTTCCGGCTTAAGGTAAATTTACCTCCTGATGTTTTTAGTTTTTATCAAATTGATCCTTATTTCATTTAGTTAAATATAATTTCAAATTTTCTATAGGGGGGAATCATTTATGCAAGTAGTAGCATTCTGTTTTTGATAACCGGCGGTAGAATAAAATTTTGGATTCGAGAAAAATTGCAATTCACAATTCTGTCTATTGTGCGTTTAAAATTTTATATTATAAAATTTAAATTTTAAAGCAATTTAAAACATTTAAACAATAAAGTTAAAAATTTAAAGCAGAGTTGTGCAAATTTTTCATAAAAAGAGTCGTTTAACTTTAACCGCACTTCAACGGCGTCGCTTCGTGAACCCGGAAGAAAGCCTTTAAAAAGCGGTCCCGCTTGTTTTAGTTTTAACCAGGAAAAGAAAAGGGTAATTTTCACCAGTGGTCCCTTTCGTTTAGGGTGTGTTCTATCTTGGTCACCAGAATTTAAAAAAGATTATTCTGGTCACTTACGTTTAGAATCGTTTATATTTTGGTCCCTTGGCCGTTAGTTTCCATTACTTAAAAAATTAATTTTTAATCTAACCCCCAAACTTTCAAAATTTTATTTTTCACCGTCTTTCCCAAAAATTATAAAACTAAAACCCAAGAAATTAATTCAAAACTCTGACCTCTCTCCCCTCCCCTAAAAAAACTAAATCTGAAAGCCTGCAACTCTATTATATTTCTCATTTGAAACTCGATTAATTGTTGAATTCACGTTTGTCAATGTTCATGCTTTAGTGGAGAAGGTGAGAATCGACTTAAAAACATGGATAGTAACAAGGCATCCGGTTTCAGCAAGAAACCTGGAATTTGTAGTACTAAACCAAGCTTATGTTGCGAAGAAGAACAAATATCTGTATGTGGCGGTTGGATTTTCATCTGATAAGAGTTTGACAGTGATGAAAGTTGCTCGTTGAAGACTAACTTAATGCATGAAAAAAAAAATGAAATTCAACAAAAAGAGATGGAATTGGAGAAGTTTGCATGCTCTAATGAGGGAGTATGTTCTCCTGGTCAGATGGTTGAAGATGGAGAAATTTTTGGTGACATTCAGCTTGCCAATGAGTCAGTTGCTATACTCCCAGACAATGTAGTATCAGAAGAGAAACAAATTTCTGGAGGCATCTTTGAGGGTAAACATCTTCATTGCATTGAAGAAAGCAAAGCTTTTGATAGAACTTATGAGTTTACTTCCTTCAATAGAAATGATGCTCTGATTTCACCCGGAGGAACTTGAAGGAAGTGAGAAAGATCGGATGGCGAATGAACTTGGAATGATGCAAAGAAATGAAGGTGGTGGAAAGATTCAAAAGCAAATTGGAAGTAAAGGTCAAGTCATTAAATCTAAAACAAAGGTATCACTCTGAGCTCACGGTGCAAATTAATTTCTTGGAACATGAAATCTGCACATTTCAGTCATCTACAATTTAGCTTACATGTATTCCATACAAATGTTTGTCATCTGTATTGGCTACAGCCCATCCATGCTATGATTTACTTGTTATGGTTCTATTCTGCAGAAAAATAAACGGAAGAGACGAGCTGAGTCCAAAACCTGCAGACAGTACTGAAACCAAAACCTGTATCTTATTGTCGTCATTACCTGAAGGGAAGATGTCATGAGGTTATACCTTTTCTTTCCCTCTTTCATCAAACAAGCATTCTATGTTGATTTGGTATTAAATGGTGTATATATATATTTTCCCATACAGGGCGAGAAGTGCAAATTCTCTCATGATACAGTGCCTTTGATTCTATTATAATTCATTGTTTAGTTTGTAGCCACTACCACCTATACAGGTTGAGTATATGTTTGTTAAGAGTCTAATAATTTGAGTATTTCCTAATAGGCAATAGCTGATAGGAACACAAGTGCTTAGATTTTCATGTCCATATTTTTTGTAAGTATTAATAAGTACCCTTTTTTTCTAACAGCATATTAATTTGTGTATGTCCCAATGTGTATCAGATGAGTATAGGCAGGATCAAAAAAATCAGATGAGTATTTGGACAGCTACAGAAGAATTGAATGATGTTTTGAGTTTTCTCTTTGGTAGGCTCTACTCTACTCTATGCGTTCTGTTTATTTACACGTTGGCTTGTCATTGCGGTAAAAATTTACTTCCCAAGGCAACTCCTATAATTTCCTAACTGTCAAAAACACGTTTCTTTTGAAGGTGAATAAGAGGAGCAGATTAAGCCACGATGTTCTCAATTGATTAAGCTAAAGAGGGCCCAACCGATTACCTCAGCAACGTAGGGTACTCAGTGCTGCAGAAAATCTAAATCGATGTGCTTTTATTAAAGGCGAGGTAGGGTTTTGGCTTTTTGCCTCTTCAACCGATCACTTGCTGACGTGGCATCACATTATCTGTGGAATTTTATATTCTCATTTGTTCTTTTTTCCCCTTCCGATAAAGATCGGCACGTGGCGACCATGCAGAGGAATGACCGAATGCTTGTCGTGGAGACAGCATGATCGTATCAATCTAACGGCTAGGAGAGGCCATTGCACGGTGAATCATTTTCCATCACAAAATAAATGAACACCGTTTGTTATTCAGAAAGAGAAGAGCTGACCATTTTCTTCACTATGATTACACGTGGCGTGATCTCATGGGGTGAATATTGAAAATAAAAACAAAATGAAGGGGTTTAGGTTAGGTGGAGACAATGAAAGGATAGCTACAAATGGCAAAAAAGTGAGAAAAGCAAACGCAACGTGGCAATATATCCTTGTGCTTTGGAGTTTAGAGTTAAGACAGCTGACAAATACTATCGGCCATTTAACCTGCAGAGTTTTTCTGCTATTAATTTCTTCATTTTCGCTGCTATTTTCACCTTAAAATCCAAAGCTAAATTCTTCGTAGAGAGGGAAAAAAAGAATGAACATGGTGGTGCCGTACAATGGAGGCGGAGAAGGGTTTAGTTTGAGTTACACGACGGCGTTTTCGAAGAAAATGGGAGACGAAACAGAGTACGATCATCAAAACGAGTCGTGTATTATCGTAGTAAAGGAAGAGCCGGTAGCTGAATCGAACGAAGCTTTGTTGAAATCAGTTAAAGAGGAAGATGAAGAAACGGGAGTCGTTGATGATATGATGAACGGCGAGGATTATATCAACGTAGTCAGTAATAACGGATCGTCTTCTTCCAGTTCATCTGATCATTTGCCAAAAGCAATGGAAGGATTAGACGAGTCGGGTCCTTCACCGTTTCTGAGAAAAACATACGAGATAGTTGAGGATCCGGAAACCGACCCGATTGTTTCCTGGAGCATTAACCGCAATAGCTTCATCGTTTGGGATTCTCATAAGTTCTCCGAAGATCTCCTTCCCAAATACTTCAAGCACAAGAACTTTTCCAGCTTCATCCGCCAACTCAACACTTATGTAAGCATTAATAAGTACCCTTTTTTCTATCGAAATTCCACTCATTTTCCCGCTAATATTCAGTATTTTTTCTGGGATCTTTTAGGGGTTTAGAAAGATTGATTCAGATAGATGGGAATTTGCAAACGAAGGGTTTCAAGCAGGAAAGAAGCATTTGCTGAAAAACATTAAGAGGAGAAGTAGATATAACAGCCACAGGCAACAACAAGGAGTTTTTTCCGCTAACAATTCAACAAGTGAATCTGAGCTCGAGATGTTGAAGACAGATCGGAGTGTACTGCAATCGGAAGTTCTGAAACTGAGACAGCAACAGGAAGAATCAAATCATCAGCTGAGTGCTGTTCTTGAGCGGATTCGTTTCGTCGAGTCTAGGCAACAACAAATGTGCAGTTTCATTGCTAAAATAGCTAAACACCCCTATTTTCTTCAGCTATTGTCTCAGAAAAGGAAGCGGCAAAAGCAAGAGCTGATTGATGAAGGGGAGTTTAGCTTTAGCAAGAAGAGGAGATTGCTCGAGACAACGAAGACGGCCGATCACCGAGTTGGTCAAGAGGGATTGAAATCAGTTCAACCTGATGAGTTCTCAAATCACGATCAAAAGAGCAGGGCACCAGAAATGTCTAATGTTTATGATGTTATGTCCGAAAACCTACTAGGGGAAAGCTCAGGCGTTGAGGATGTAACAAACGAAGATCTTTCGTCGGTGAATGATTCCAAGATTTATCTTGAGCTGGAAGATTTGATCAACTGGAAGCAATGTAGCTGGGGTGGTTTTGGAAGTGAGTTGGTGGAGCAAACTGGCTGACTGACTCAGAGCTCGAGTCCTTAACAAAAAACAAAAGTAAATTACATTACTCCTGCATTTACTAGCTTTCTGTATTGTCCTGTCTTTCCTTCTTTTACAACTGGTGTTTGAGTCTCCTTTTCGGTTGTAAAAAAAAAAAAAATCTACACTACAACACAGTAAATACAAAACAATTTGCTCTTTTTTTTTTTTTTGAAATTAACAATTTGCTCTTTTTAACATCAACTCTAACCTTTTAACTGATTTTGGTTAAATATTGATTAACGGAATTTTTGGCCTCGAACGTCGTGCCTACATGTTTAGATCTAAATTAAAATATTTAAAATTAATTATGAACCTCAAACGTGATTATGAGAGTGAGAGAAGCAATGTAGAAGTAGTTTTTGTGTTTCGTTGTGATTTTTACACCATATTTTTATACAAACCTGACTTTTAAGAAAAAAAAACTCACAAACATAAATCATGTTACTTTAAAATCAATTTTACACAAAATTAATTCTATAAAATCACGTTGATCCAAAATCAATTCTAGCACCGCAAAACAAAACACAATAATCTAACAGTATAATTCTTGACGAAATATTAACCAATAAAATTAAATCAAATATTATAAAAGTTTATTCTAAATAATTTTCTAATTTAATTATATATATATATATAATATCAAAATTTGAACTTTCTTGCTTATTTTAGGTTCATTAATAGTGGAGGGTAATACTTTCTATTTTGGTGCAATGGACGGGGGTTTCTTTTTATAATCATGGGTAGGTAAATAATTTGGTGACAAAATTGCAAAGCTTTTATCATGAGTTGATAATGATACTTGGCTAGAAGGTTCAAAGTTCCATATCCAGACAATGATGCGATCTAGAAGTAATGGCACGTGTTTGACAAAGGTTAATTCTATCCATTTTAGGTAAGGTCGTTTGTCCTCTTTTGCGTTGTCACTTTTAAAGTGGTTCCAAAGGATGTCTTAATTTGTTGCCCGAAGAAGCAAATCCAATAGTTATACAAGCCAACTGAAATATGTCAATGGGTTGTTCATTTTATCATTTATTATTAAGTTCATTTTATCAATGTTTATATATTTTTTACTGCAATAAATTAATTCTCACTTAATGGTACTGATATTTTTGAAATATTTATTTTCGAAAATTAAAAGTATTGTACAAATTAATTTAACTGGGAAGCGTATTAATAGGTCTGATTTAATTGATGTACAACTTTAAATTACCTGTGAATTATTGAAATAGTGTATGAAAGACTTTTTACAGTTTTGTTTAAAATTATTAGGCAATACACTTATGCTTCTAAATAAATGAAATACACTTATTCAAAAAATATGTAAATATAAATATACGATATGACTAGAATAAAAAATTATATATACTAAGACATAATTATTTCTTAAAAATTCAACTTTACATTTATTAATCATTCACTTAGTTGGCAAATGTAATTCTTTTTTTCCAATATGGACAGGGAGGGAGGGAATTGATCTTGGGCTTTAGAGATTGAAGGGAAAACTATTGGGCTATTATGCACATGATTTGTTGGTCTAGACTTTAGCAGGCCCTTGAAACACATGTTTGTTCTTTTGGGGTTTCAGCGGAACAAGAAAAGGTTTGTTATTTAAATTCTTTGGTATTATAAAATACGAAATATATCGACTTAAATTACAATAAAAATATTTATATATATTTTTAATAAAATAAATTTATAATTATGTACATGTTCCATGAAAGTATCTAATTTTTAAAAATTATCTAAAAAATGCATAATGAAGTCTAAAATTGTAAAGCTTACAAATAATTTATCAATTACATAAATATGTATTGATACTTTTTTTTTTATAAATTTACAAGTTATAAAATAAAAACACCATAATATAAAAAAATAAATGATAAAAACTATAATTTTTTATTTTTTTTGATAATAAACCGGCCAAACATTTATTGAAAACTTAAAAAGCTACAAACCATAAATGTTCAACAGAGATAAAAGAAAAGACAAAAAGAAAGGCCAGTCGGTTCATCTCTCCACACATTGTTGATAAGGCAGTAAAGAGGGGGGGAGAGAGAAAAACAGAGGGGTAAAGATCTGAGAAATCCCCAAAACTCCGCACGATCCACTTCTCCGACGAAGCTCATGGCGGCTCCGACAGTCTACGATCCGTATCCGCCGCCGCTAAAACCTCTGTCGGAGCGTCCTCTATCCAGAACCGGTCTTCGCCCACAGAACGAGCCACCTGAGCCAGAGCGTGAGCCGTCCGATTGCCTACCCGGGGAACAAATTGGAACATACAAGCCTCAAATCCCTTCGCCAGAGCTTTAATAGACCAGGTAACCGCCCGTAACTCTGAAAGATCTTCTTCTGTTGAGGAAACCTTTTTAATAACCGTTCTTGAATCACTTTCGAGGATAATCTTTCGGAAGCCCAAGTCGTTCGCGAAAAGGACCCCATGCAGAACGGCCATAGCCTCCGTGAGAAAAGGTGAAGTGGAGGAGGAGACGACTCTGTGTGCTGCTCCCTGGATTTCCCCCGCTTCATCTCGGACCACCATTCCCGTGAAAGAGTTCGAGGAACCTTGAAGGAAGCTCGCGTCTGTGTTAACCTTGACCCAGTCGGTTGGGGGTCGGGACCATGTAACCAGCCCACTAGTGTTTGGGTGGGAAAGCTTGACCCCGATCGAGCGGATCTCATAATCGTAGCCGCGGACAAAGGTAATTAAATCATCGGTCCGTTGCCAGATTTTTTCGTGTACCCATTTATTTCTTGAATGCCATAAAGACCTAATAACATAGGCAATCACCTCGTTACTCAGATGCTTGATATTATTGAATAACCAGTAGAGCCATTCTAGGAAACTTGCTTGTTCAAAATCAGCTGGCCAAGAAACATTAAGAGTAGTCCATATGTTCACTGCGTAGAAACAGTCCCTACTAAAATGCATGACTGACTCCTGAAACTGGTTACACTTAGGACAGATAGAAACATTGGAGACCCTCCTGTAATAGAGATTGCTCATAGTAGGGATTAAATTACGACTACACTTCCATAAAGCAATTCGGACTTTAGACGGGCATTTTAGACTCCATAACTTTTTATAAAAACCGCTAATAAAACTGTCCGTAATAGAGGTACCTTGTAACATCTGGTACCCATAATGGGCTGAATAAACACCACCTTTATCCCCACTCCACACCAGATGGTCCGTCTGGGGAACTAAAGGTAGCTTAATTGATAGAATGGCGTCACGCTCTTCAGGGAGGAAGGTTGCATTGATCAGAGGGTGGTTCCATTCAGTTGAGTCATCCACCATCAACTGGCTGACAGTCTGCAGCGAAGCAACTCTCGGAGTCTGAATCTTCTTGTTCGAAATGCCCGGTAACCAAAAATCATCCCATATAGAGATGTTAAGGCCCGAACCCACTCTCCATTTAAGCCCAGACTTAAGAAGCCCTTTAGCACTCCAAATAGATCTCCATATTAGGGACGGATTGGACCCTAGACTCGAGTTCATGAAATTCGAGTTAGGGAAATATTTAGCTCGGAAGATCCTGGCAGGGAGAGAACCAGGGTTCTGAAGAAATCTCCAACCTTGCTTAGCAAGTAAGGCAATATTAAATTTACCGAGATCTTTAAAACCCATACCCCCCCTTATCTTTCGAAAGTCATAAAGAGCTCCAAGAACACCAGTGTATGCCCCGTCTCCCTGGGCCCTTATGCCACCAAAACTGGGCCATAGAGCCTTCTAACTGCCTACATAAAGTTCTTGAAAGGAGGAAGCATGACATGGCATAAGTTGGAATGGACTGGAGAACGGATTTAATAAATACCTCGCGACCCCCCATTGAAAGACCTCGAATGCACCAGTGCGATTTCTTCTTCTCAAACTTGTCTTTGAAATCCTTGAAAACACTCATTTTGTTCCGTCCTACTAATGCTGGGAGGCCCAAATATTTCTCAGGATTATCAGATCTGGTTACGCCCAAAATACCACAGATCTCCTCTCGTATAGAGTCAGCAACATTGGAACTGAAGAAAGCCCCTGATTTGTCATAATTAATAAGCTGACCCGTCGCCTCGGCAAAGGTGGATAACATATCTTTGATAAAATTGGTACTAGTAGCAGAAGCTTCACTGAACATAAGGGAGTCATCCGCAAAAAGTAAATGCGTTAGGACCGGGGCGTACCTGTTAATTCTTGCACCAGTGAAATTCCCAGCGGAATGAGCTAAATTAAGGAGAGTGGATAAACCCTCACTGCAGATCAAAAAAAGATAGGGGCTGAGCGAATCTCCTTGTCGAAGCCCACGGCTAGGAGAGAAAATATTGCTGGAAAACCCATTAATACAGACTGAATAAGACACCGTTCGAACACAATTCATGATTATAGAAACCCAAGAAGGATTGAAACCCAACTTCAGCAACATTGATTCCAAAAATTGCCACTCCACCCTATCGTATGCTTTGCTCATACCCAACTTCAAAGCAAACTGGCCCACCGACCCAACTCTTCTGTTCTTAAAAGAGTGTAACATTTCGTAGGCTATTAAAATATTGTCCGTGATGAGCCTACCCGGCACAAAGGCACATTGGGCCTCGTCGATACAAACGTCCAAACAACTTTTAAACCGATTTGCTAGCATTTTCGAGGCAATTTTGTACAAAACATTGCACAAACTAATGGGCCTGAACTGGGTCATATTGGATGGGTCCTTCACCTTCGAGATGAGTACTATGTAGGTCTCATTTACTTCCTGAAAGTCAGCATTCCCACTAGCCAAAGATATACAGTAACCGACTACCTCCCTTCCTATGATATGCCAGAATTTCTGATAAAATATGGCACCCAACCCGTCCATTCCTGAGGCTTTTAGAGGGTCCATTGATTTTACTGCAGTACAAACCTCCTCATAAGAATAAGGCTTGTTTAAGGAGTCATTCATAGAATCGGTGATACATTCACGAACGCCATTTAATATAGTCGCCATATTAATACAACCTTGCGAAGTAAATAAATTTGTGAAATATTCAGAGGCGGTGAGGAGAATACCTTCATTATCAGAAATTGTAGCACCCGAAGAATTAACAATCTGTTTAATTCTATTTTTCCGACGCCTTCCCGAGGCAAAACGATGGAAAAAAGCCGTATTACGGTCTCCATTTCGCAACCAATTTGCACGTGCCCTCTGTTCCCAGTACACCTCGTCTTTATCGGCTTCCAGATTGAGGGAGAGCTTCGTTTCAATAATTTCTCCAAGGACTTCATCCGAAGGATCCATACTCCATAACTGCTCCAACCTCTTTCGCAAGTCAGCCACCGTGATGGATTTCAACCGACAAATCTCACAGAACCAATTATTTAAGCCCCAGCAGACATGGTTGAGACGATCTGGAATTGACCCTTGTGACTCATTCCAGAGTTTCAGCACCTCTGGCTCACAGGAATCTTCAGCCAGCCAACATGCCTTAAACTTGCAGGGCCAATTACGAGCAAGCCTTAACGCCCCGGTAGTGTCAAATAACAACGGACAATGATCGGAGATGGTATGGGTCATGTGATTAAGAGTAAAATTAGGAAAAAGATCCCACCAAACTCCGTTTCCTACACCTCGGTCGAGTCGCTCACGGATATTGTTGGCCTGTGTCCGACCCCTCTCCCAAATATACCAACTCCCTGAATAGCCAATATCGGATAAGGAACAGTCGAGGAGAGCTTCACGAAATTTGGCCATTTGTCTTTCGCTTCGGCGCAGCCCTCCCTGCTTCTCATTAGCGTACATAACTTCATTGAAATCGCCCATTACCAACCAAGGAACCTTCGGGCTATCATTGAGGAGACGGAGCAAATCCCAAGATGCCTCTCGAAGGTGTTCTTCCGGTGCACCATAGAAACCAGTACACCGCCAGCAATTGCCTTCACCATCATCGTTGATAATCACATCTATGTGACGGACCGAGAAGGACCGTAAAGTAATTGTAATCGAACCTTTACAAGCTAAAGAAAGGCCTCCGCTCCGGCCCACCGAGCTAACATCTATTCCGTTATTAAAACCACAAGTGTTTCTGATACGAGCCATTCTAGCATACTGTAGCTTCGTCTCGCTAAAGAAGACTACAGAGGGGTTATAGTCTCTCAACGCATGTCGGAGACGGCGAACGTTCCTAGGGTCCCCCAGGCCCCGGACGTTCCAGCATACCATTTTCATTGGGCCCGGCTGGCCTGCTCAACAGCAAGGCCTGCCGATAAAGAAACATTTGCCTCAGAAAAATCCAATCCTGAAGAAACTCCCAAGGCTTCTTTGGAGATAACACACTGACGTTTAAGCCCATCCATCTTAGTAAGTGGGCTTTGTTCACTCTCTAAACCCATATCAACATCAAATATGGGATTCAAAATGGGCTGGCCCGGAGCAACTAATATGCTTCCACTTAATGTCTGATTGCTGGAATCCCCCAAAACACATGAATCTGATTTTCCTGAGATGCGATTATTAATGGTATCCGTCAATTTTCCCCCTAAATCAGCTCCCCCTAGAATCATCCGAGCCGGACTTACCGCTTCCTGAAATTTGTTACCTAAAATGGTGCGATCAGATTGGGCGTTCCCACCTCCCGTAGCATCCAACAGATGACTGGCCTGAGAATCATCACGCAGCCAAACACTCGTCGGGATGGAATTCCTTCTAGACGGTGCCCTCAGTGAGATATCCCACTCCAAAGGAAGGTCTTGGTTCTCTGAAGACAGATGAATGGGGCAGAAACCTTCACCATGTCCAATTCGGTCACATAAGAAACAGAACAAACGAAGCTTTTCATACTGGAAAAAAACAAAAGATAATTTTCCCGACGGCAAACCCAACCTCTTTTTACGTTTCAAAGGATGCCGAATGTCCAGCGATACTCGAATCCTCATAATGCCTTTGTACCCCAGAGAAGTGTCTTTAGTGTCGTAATCCACAAAGCGACCCAAGAAATTGCCCAATTGTCTTGCCATGTTCGTGGACATGAAACCATGCGGGATGTTAAGAACTAGGACCCAGAAATCCACCAGGACAAGCGGGACCTGAGATGGATCTTCCCCCTCCAAAAGACGATGAGTAATCAACAAGTGTGAATTGAAAAACCATGGCCCATTGCTCAGAATTCGATCAATATCAATCGCATGAAACAGACGAAATAGGAAGCGATTTTCACCCAGATCGGAAATGGAAATCCCACCTACCGGATGCCATACGTTTGCCAACGTCGCCTTCATAGAAACAAAATTAATTACACTGCTAGTGAGGAAAGTTCCCACAAAACAGTGGGCAAATGAAACACCCTGGCCCAAATCGTCAGCTTGAACTGAAAGTTCTTCTTCCTCCTCTCCTTGGATAGAGAGTGAGGCCAATCCAGAGTTAATGGTATTCATCGGAACAGAGACCAGAAAAACAACAGATGAAGAAAAGCAGAGAAAGAAGAAAAGCGTGCCACAAGGCAGAGAGAAAGCGTGCCACAAGGCAGAGAGTTACTGCTTGTGCAGTTTAAAGTATAATCTAAAAACTATAATTTTAACTTCAACAGCACTTTTAAAAACAATATTAAACGTAACTTTAGTAATTTACAAAAAGAAGTAATTGGGAGCAATGACTTGAAATTACATTTTTTTTAAAAAAAAATTGATTTTCCTTTTCACTTTTGAGTTATGGCCTATGGGTAGATTTTTCTATTGCAAAGAGACAAGGAAAGGTGATTAATCACATGACATAATATTCTCCAATGCCTAAAGTAAAAAAGTTTGACCAAAAGTCAAATTTCAGAATAAGGTGGAAGAAATTAACCAGAAAAAGGAAATTGTTCGAGAAAAACAACACTGCCATAGGAATTTGAAATGTCTCGCCCGAATTTTCAATTTCAATCGTGAAGACTGTAAGAACAAGTGAATCGGCGATTATTCAATGCTAAAAGCAGCTTTTGTTCATTAGCAAATTAACACTTATCGGAGGCGGCTGTTTAGAACTTTTCAACGACCTTGTATCCAGAAATTCTCCATTTTTCCTCTTTTATTTGTATTTTAAAATAAAACACGAAATTTCCATCTGTTTTCTCCTATATTATTTAATCATACCATACTCATGTTTGAAATATTTTATAATTTGTAACAATTATAAATGATATTAAATTAATTTTAATATACTTGTGGTATTTTATATTAAATCAAAGTCTAAGCTAAATGGGTAATTGTGATGGTAGAGCAGCCAGTTTGTTCCATACTCTTTGAATTGCTTGCTTACAATTTTCTCCCTCATAACTTCGTGGCTTCTTCGTATTTAATTATTATTATTATTATACGGTGTATGGAAGAAAACATATTTAATTCTACTTCATTACCGTACTATATAATAAATGAGAAGATTCCTCGTATTTAATAATCACTGAATTAATAGAATCCTTTCCTTTTCACATTGGTTTCTGTTTTTTAGTAACAATCTAATATCGTTGAAAAGAATGATGAATTGAATTCTATGAATAAGTAATATTGGAATAATGGAGAAATGTCAAGATCATTCAAAGAATCAGGAATAGAATAACGATCCTATTATTAACATATCAATGAAATAATATCCAAATGGAATGTTCTAATTATATATCACTTTTTAGTTTGAAGGATTTTATTTATGGATTAATATCCTATACACATGCGGTAGAAACTGAAAGTTTTCACAAACGCATTATATTTAGGGTATAGATAGTAAGTTTAGGTTATAGGATTTAGGAGTTTAGGTGTAGAGGTTTAGAATTTAGGGATAGTAGTTTCAATTTAAGGTTTATGGTTATAATTTAGGGTTTATAAGTTAGAGTTTAGTTTTTAGGGTAATATGATGAGGATTTAGGTTTTAAAGTTACAAACCCTAAATCATAACCCTAAACCTGAAATGGAAACAAATATCTCTAAACTTTAACCCCCCCTAAACCCTATATCATAAACTAACTCCTTATACCCTAAATTTAAGGCGCTTGTGGAAACTTTCAGTTTCCACCGCAAGTGTATAGAATATTTATCCAATATTTTATATACTTATATTTTTTATAATCACCGGTATCCGATGTAATGGTGGATTAATTTGAATTGAGCATTATAAAAGCTTGTTACGGGAATAATTTTTAAATTAAATTTATTTTATTTACAATGTCAATATTTAAATCTTTAATTTTATTTAGAATATTTAATGTCTTATCCACTTAAGGATGACATACAAGTATAATTTATAGGATTTCTAGACTATTATGAATTCATAATAGATTTAAGACATTACTCACTTCATATTCGCCCGTCCTGTATTTGTTTGTCCACTGTCTGCTATTGAAATTCTAGACTATTGTGAATTTATAGATAAGTCATAAGATTTTAAAGGGGCGTGTCTTATAATTTACCCAAATTTTATAATATAAATTCTTTTATTCGGTAAAAAAATCTAAATGAACAGATACAAATTGAATAGTAGATACAAAATAAATAATAAAATATATTCGCGTGAACATGTATAAAGTTAAGAATTATATCCGCCGTGGGTGGCGCATAAACAATCTATATGTATCCGCAACTATTAGCCGCATTTACCATCTCTATTCTCTAGTCCCAGTAAACCAAATGTTCAAACGTTCAACTATCTATATGCCGACGTGCAACAATAGAAATATAAAATGTATATTTGTAAGATAATGATAGCCGACGTCGTAGATATTTTAAAAACGCTATCGTTTTAGTTTAGTCATTAGATTCAAGTCAAGAGTTTAAGTTGGTGGATTAATGTACATTGGAAGTCCCCTCCCCCAAACTCACTTGAAAGTGTCATTTTATTTGATAAATGATAATGTGGTACGCATGTAATACTTGAAGTGTCGCATAACTAATAATTAGTACTAAATGACTAATGAGAAGATACTTTGACCCAGTCACAATTCAATAAACAGTATTTCTCTTATTTGTAATATTTGTTTCACGATGTTGCTCGGAATTTGTTAATATTAAATTTTATTATAAATATAAATTTCTTTTTCTTAACAAAATGATCGGTTATTTGGTAATATATGTAGTTTTAAAATAAATAAAAAAATATCCGAATTGCAGTTTCATATAATATTTAATTTGATTGATGTTCGATCGTGTAAAGATTAAAGTATTACTGAGTAATATATTGGATTGTTTATATATGTTGACAACAAGTATTTTTCTTTTTTTGGCATAGAGTTAAAAAATATTTCGAATGTGTGATAGAATAGTTACTTTGACCCTTATTTTTTAAAAACAATTTAACCTTCAACGTTAGAAATAACTTGACAGAATAATAAGTCAGCAGAATAAATTATTTTATATTTCAAGTCAACGTATTTGTCTATATAATATTGTCATGTCAGCGTACACTGTTATATAGATTTGTCACGTCGTTTTAAGCTATTTATCGTCAGTTAACTAACCGTTTTTATTTACAAAAAGTACTATTTTGACTGAAAATGAAATGTTTAAAGTTAAATTATTTTAAAAAATATTAGAAGATAATATGTATAAGTTAGTTAAGGGTTAGTTGGCAAGATTCAAGATTAGTTATATTTGTTATATAAGATAGTTAGCTTATATTATAATATTATATATATGTAAACAAACAGATATACAAAATAATAATAAAGTTTACCTTTTCATTTTACACGTTTACATTCTCTCTCCTCCTCCCAAATCCTCTCGATTCCCTTTTCTTTCTGTTAACCCTAAATTCCCAAATTCCAAATTCTTCAATCCTTGTTCAGTTTACCGATTCGTAATATGGTATCAGTTGATTCTGCTTCGTATTCTCCGTCATCGGACAGCCGTTCTGTTAGCACCGATGATCCGTCCAGCGAATTCTACATTCATCCGAATGAGAATCCCGCTCTCGTCTTAACCTCTTCGTTGCTTACTGGCAGCAATTATCATGGATGGGCAAGGTCCATGAAGATGTCTCTCATCTCAAAGAACAAGCTTTCGTTCGTGGATGGTTCGATTAAAGAGCCAGGGAAGGATGCAGACAACTATCGGGCGTGGGTCAAGTGCAATAATCTTGTTTTGTCTTGGCTTCAGCGCGCCCTCAGTCCTGAAATTGCCCAGAGTGTCATCTGAATTGACAACGCCTCTGAGCTTTGGGTCGATTTGTTCGACAGATTTAATCAAGGTGATGTTGTTCGAATCTCTGACCTTTTGCAAGAATTTTATTCCCTTCAACAAGGTAGTATGTCTGTTACTACCTACCATACGCAGTTAAAAGTTTTGTGGGATGAAATATCTAATTTGCGTCCGTTAGGTCTTTGTGATTGTAATGCTGTGAAGTATAGGAAACAAGATTTTATCCTAAGGTTCGTGCGTGGTCTGAATGAGTCTTTTTCGGTTCAGAAATCTCAAATATTGATGATGAAACCCATGCCTACTATAAATCAAATCTTTGCTTTTATTATTCAGCATGAAAGAACCCTAGGATCTGTTATTTCTCTCTGTGATTCAAATGTTCTTATGGCTGGTCGTTTTAGTGGTTCAGCTTCTGGGAAAAATGCTTCTTATAGGGTGGATAATAATGGGAGAAAACCACCATCTAATTTCAATAAGAAACCTGTCTGTTCTCATTGTGGGATAGTTGGCCATACGGTAGATAAGTGTTATAGGAAACATGGGTTTCCCCCTGGCTATAAAATTAGGAATCAATCTAGTAAGGTCAACCAAGTCCATTCTGAGTCTTTGCCTAGTGCTGATAATCAGTTCTTGGGTTTTATCAAAGAACAATATGATGGTCTTGTGAATTTGCTTCAAGAAAGAGCCTCTGGTTCTACTTCTTTACACTCCAGTGTTGAGTCTCAACAACCATCTCAAGTGAATGCCTTGACTTCTGTTTTTCATCCTGATTCTGTTACTGTCTCTGAGGGTTCAGGTATAATTCTTTCTTCCTTTTCTGATGTTAATTCTAATGTTGTTAGTAATGGTTCTGTCATTTCTTGGATTGTGGACTCTGGAGCCACAGATCATATCATTAACAATATTAGTTTTTTCAAGAGTTATGAAACTGTTAGTAATAAGTTTGTTAGGCTCCTTAACAATGAAATTGTAAAAGTTTCTCATGTTGGGACAGTGGAATTGAATGATTCTTTAGTTTTGCATAATGTGTTTCACATTCTTAATTTTCATTTTAATCTTATCTCTGTTTCTCAACTTGTACAAGGAAACTTATATTCTTTGGTTTTTTCTTTTGATGCTTGTTTTATACAGGATGTCAAGAGCTGGAGGACGATTGGTATAGCTAAGCAGTCTCATGGTTTATATCAGCTTGATATGTCAGTGTGTTCTTCTTTAAATTCTGTTACTTGTGTTGTTTCTTTAGAACTTTGGCATGCTAGATTAGGTCATCCCTCTTCTCAGAGGATGAAATTTTTTGTTGCTTTAGACAGTACCATTCCTTCAGGATCTTTGTATGACTGTGAGGTTTGTCATCTAGCAAAACAAAAGAGATTGCCTTTTCCCCTTAGTACTACTTCTGTTGACAATGTTGTTGATCTTGTTCACATGGACATTTGGGGTCCATTTCCTGTTAAAAGTCTATATGATCATTCTTATTTTTTGTCTGTTATTGATGATAAAAGTAGATATCTTTGGGTTTTTCCTATGAAAGACAAAAGTGAAGTAAGAAATCTTATTGTACATTTTTATACCCTTGTTGAAGTTCAGTTTGGTAAAAGAATTAAAATTTTAAGAACTGATAATGGAAAGGAGTTTGAAATGAATCAGTTTTTTAAAGATAAAGGAATTTTACATCAAACTTCATGTACTTATACACCTCAACAAAACAGTACTGTGGAAAGGAAACACCAACACATTTTAGCTGTTGCTAGAGCTTTAAGGTTTCATGCTGGTTTGCCTCTTAGTTTTTGGATTGATTGTATACTGCATGCTGTTTATTTGATAAATCTTACACCAACATCTGTTTTGAGTAATAAAACTCCTCATGAAATGTTATATAATTCTAAGCCTGATATTTCAAATCTAAGAGTGTTTGGTTGTTTAGGTTTTGCATCAGTTTTACCAAAATCAAAGACTAAGTTACATCCGAGATCCATTAAATGTATTTTCATTGGCTATCCTAAAAACATTAAAGGTTTTAAAATGTATGATTTAGAAAGTAAAGCTGTTTTTATATCTAGGGATGTTGTGTTTTCAGAATTTATTTTTCCTTTTATTAAAACTTCAAAAGTCAATAATGACATTATTTTTTCAATCTATGACAATGATGTTTTTTTTGAAGAAATTCAAAAAGATTATGATAAAACTAATTCTGAAATAATTAAAACAACAACATCTTTAGCTCCTGAGTGTAATAATTCTGAACCTGTACAAGTTCAAGCTACAAATCCTAATCAATCTTCAAAGTCTATTTCAAATGATAATCATTGTCACACTTCAGCACATCCTATCAGTGTTGATTTGCCACAGTCTTCAGTTATTTCTTCAAGGCCTTCAAGGAACAGACAGATGCCACAAAGATTCAAGGACTATAATGTTGATCTTCCTCAAGTAAGATCTACACCTCACTCTATTAGTCAAGTTATTTCTTATCATAATATCTCTTCTGCTCATGATTCTTATATTAATAGTGATGTTATCCTATCTGAACCTAAAACTTACAATCAAGCCATTAAACATGCTTGTTGGACTAAGGCTATGGAAGAAGAGATTAGAGCTTTAGAATTGAATGAAACATGGGAGCTAGTCCCACTTCCTCCTGATAAAAGTACAATTGGCTGTAAATGGGTCTTTAAAATAAAGTTAAAGTCAGATGGCACATTAGAAAGATATAAGGCAAGATTAGTAGCTAAGGATTACACACAACAGTCTGGAATTGATTTTTTAGAGACCTTTAGTTCTGTAGCAAAGATTAATACAATTAGGGCTCTTATGGCTGTTTCAGCAGCTAAAAATTAAAATTTACATCAGTTAGACATAAATAATGCCTTTTTACATGGTTTTTTACAAGAGGAAGTTTATATGGATTTACCACAAGGTTTTCAAACTTCTAATCCTAATCTGGTTTGTAAACTAAAAAAGAGTTTGTATGGGCTGAAGCAGGCTAGTAGAAAATGGAATGAGAGGTTAACTTCTACTCTTTTATCTCTTAATTTTAAGCAAGCTTCATCTGATACTTCTTTATTTGTTAAAGGCACTGGTCCTACTTTTATTGCTCTAGCTGTGTATGTTGATGATATTATAGTTGCAAGCCCTAGTTTAAGTGAAATCTCTGCTATTAAAAACGTTTTGCATGATACCTTTAAGATAAAGGATCTGGGAAACTTAAAGTTCTTTCTTGGATTAGAAGTTGCTAGATCTGCTGCAGGGATTAATCTATGTCAGCGTAAATACACTTTAGATCTTCTTCAAGACACAGGTTTTTTAGGGTCCAAACCTGCTAAAACCCCTATTGTTAAAACTGTTAAGTTGAGTAAAACTGAGGGTAATCCTCTTGTTGACATTACTGAATATAGGAGGTTAATTGGGAGATTAGTGTATTTAACTAACACTAGACCTGATATTGCATACCCTGTTCAACAGTTGTCACAATTTTTAGCATGCCCTACTGATATTCACTTGACAGCAGCTCATAGAGTTCTTAGGTATCTTAAGGGCAGTCCAGGTCAAGGTCTTTTCTTTCCAGCATCCAATAAGCTTAGTCTAAGTGTTTTTTCAGATTCTGACTGGGCTTCTTGTCCAGATTCTAGGTGATCTATAACTGGTTTTTGTGTTTTCTTAGGGGATGCATTGATTTCTTGGAAATCAAAGAAACATCAAACTGTTTCCAGATCATCCACTGAGGCTGAATATAGAGCTTTAGCTGCTATTACTTGTGAACTACAGTGATTTAATTATCTGTTTTCTGATTTACAGATTGATATTCCTTCTGTTAATTTGTATTGTGATAATCATTCTGCCATTCGTCTTGCTGAAAATTCGGTGCAACATGAACGGACAAAGCACATTGAAATTGATTGCCATTTAATTAGGGAGAAAATTCAGAAAGGCATCATCAAGCTTCTGCCGGTCTCTTCACACCAACAACTGGCAGATTGCTTCACAAAGGCTCTACCAACTACAGATTTTCTCAAGTCTATTAGCAAGTTGGACATACAAAATTTGTATGCTCCACCTTGAGGGGGGCTATTAGAAGATATTATGTATAAGTTAGTTAAGGGTTAGTTGGCAAGATTCAAGATTAGTTATATTTGTTATATAAGATAGTTAGCTTATATTATAATATTATATATATGTAAACAAACAGATATACAAAATAATAATAAAGTTTACCTTTTTATTTTACACGTTTACATTCTCTCTCCTCCTCCCAATTCCTCTCGATTCCCTTTTCTTTCTGTTAACCTTAAATTCCCAAATTCCAAATTCTTCAATCCTTGTTCAGTTTACCGATTCGTAATAAAAAATAAAAATTAAAATAATTATTCAGATAACATTTTTCTGGATTTATGTTTTTTTTATAAGTTAAAAGCTTATAAGAAAGATCCTGTCGGAATGTTCTAATTATATTATTACTATATACACAACTACTACTTAGTTGTTCAACAGATCTATTATCCACGCCGACGTGCAAAAGAAAAGGGGGGGGGGGGGGTATGTTCGCCGACAGTATAAACAATTAAATGCTTATTATTTTGAATTTATCTATTTGTGTATTAATTATTAATGTTAATTATTTCATGCACAAATGCATGCGGAAACTTTATTTATAAAAGTGTTTTGTGAACACTTTGTTTACACAAGTATCTTAATTTTTAGGGTTTAAGAACTCCAGGGTTTAAGTGTAATAATTATAATTTAAAGGTCGTTGATAAAATTTTGGGTTTATGGTTAAAATTTAGGGTTTATAAGCTAAAACTTAAATTCTTAATCATATTATCATAAAACTTAAATTCTAACTATAAACCCTAAATTTTAAATTATACACTAAAAACCCTAAATTATATACATTGAAACCCAAAATATTAAATTTAAGGCACTAGTAGAAACAAAGTTTCCATTATGTATTAATTCTTTTAATATAACCATTGTTGTAATAATTTAGAGAGTATATGAATTTTTAAACATGCAATTATCTTTATATTTGGTTAGTTTGAATTTATTAATTATGATTAGTTTAGATAATATATAAAATTAATTATTTAAGTTTATGGATTATGTAAATTGGAATCATTCATTTGGCTAAAAATGTAAATGTGATAGATACGCATGTTGAAAGTTGCTAGATTGAAGATGATCGGTCAAAGTACATAAGCTATGAAGCCAAACACTACACAGTGTTTCCTCGAAATAACGTCTGAAATGATAGTCAAAAGAATTGATATAATTGTTTTTAAATTATAACTGAGGAAAACTAGAATAATTTACATTGTTTTAATATATTTTTATTTTCAATTTATAATTCCAAACAAAATAGAAAAAAAATTCAATGGAAAGATATTCAAACTACCCCCCCCAAAAAAAAACAGTACACTAGAAAAAGGGAATAAAATAAAATATGTTTAAAAGACATTAAAATACTCGTTAATTACATGTTGATTTAATGGAATAAATGACAATATTTAAGCAGTTTTATGAATCTAAAATTTGATGTTGTAAAGAGCATTAAATATACTAAAAGAATAACTCTAAAATAAAAATTTATAATATTTTTAATTCAAATTATTTGAACAATAAATAAAATATACGTGACTATACCAACAAAATATACCGAATGCGGTGACCGGGATTCGGTAAGTGCGGAGTTCAAATCCTAATCAATACAAAAGACTAATAGGCGATATTGTTTTTGACCCATACATTTTGTTTGATTTTGACTGGCTTTTTAGAGATTTTTCTAGCCATTTGAATTATGTAAAATATATATCGAAACGGGATAGGATCTTGTTATACAATGTAAGAATTTTTAATTTGTACACATTTTTTCTATCGTTAAATGATGAAATAGATGACTGAGATTAATATTAGACTATGTAAAGATTATCACTTAAAAAAAGAAATTAATCTCAACCATCTATTTCACCCATCTAACAATCCAAAAAACGTGTAAAACTATTTAAAAAATTGAGGACTTTTACAAGCACGATACAATTATTCCTACTTATTAATGAAATAAGAAATTATTCACTTTTTAAAAAAAATAAATTTCTTCACAATATCTCTGGACAAAATTTTCATCCATTCGATTTAAGTAGTTGACTTTACAAACTTTACTAAAAATAAAAACATTATCTATTTTAACAAGCAAACTGTGCATAGCAGCCATGCTAGCTGTTATCATCTTGTTATATGTTTGAATTAATTAACTAGTCATTAGACATTAAGGTTTCGTATATAATGCAGTTAACATAATAAAGAAAGTAGATATTTTATATAAAATATTTATAAAAAAATATTAAAAGAAATGATAACTGATCTGCATAGAACTGATAAATCTAACAATTACATACTACTTACTAAATAAATATAACGGAAAATGATTTTTAACTTTTTATATTATATATAAGGTAATTATTCCATACACAAGACTCAAGAGTTTTGTGGAAATTTTATTTACACAAACGCTTTAATTTTAGTGTTTAGGGACTTCGTTCAAGGTTTAGGGTTTAGGGGTTTAAATGTAACAATTTTGAATTTAGGGGTTGATGATAGAATTTTTGAGCTTATGGTATAAATTCAAGGTTTATATGTTAAAATACAAATCTCTAATCACATCACTCTAAGCTCTAAACCCTAACCCTAAATCGTAAAATTATAGCACTTGTGAAGACAACAAGTTTCTACCGCCTATGAATATATATATATATATATATATATATATATATATATATATAAAAAGAAAACAGTCTAACTGTGAAAAAATTGTTTTTTTAACAATATAGTGTTTATAATTAGGTTTCAAAAATATATTGTTTGATTAAACTTTTAAAGTTTAGAGTTAAGATTTTGAGAGTTTGAAAAAAATATATGAAGATTTTAGAAGCATGTGGGAAATAAACTTATTATACCAATTTATATATTATTTTAATAATTTTTAATGCCATCTTCTTAAGGATGGTCAATTGATCCAGATCTAATAGGTTTCGATCTGATCTGACCTTATAATAATGATTAACATCCTATACACTGGCGGTGGAAACTGAAAGTTTCCACAAGCACCTAGGTATAGGGAGTTAGTTTAGAGTATATGGTTTAGGGGTCTAGAATTCAGGGATAGGTGTTTCAATTTAAGGTTTAGAGTTATAATTTATGGTTTATGTGTTAAGGTTTAGTTTTTAGGGTAATATGGTGAGAATTTAAGTTTTAACCTATAAACCCTAAATTATAACACTAAACCTTAAATTGAAACAACTATCCCTAAATTTTAAGCCTTACACCTAAACCCTAAACTAACTCCCTATACCTTAAAACTAAAGCGCTTGCGAAAACTTTCAGTTTCCACCGCCTGTATATAGAATATTTATCCTTATAATAATTACTCCATGTATTTTATTTCTTCAATTAACTATATTTTTATTAAATAAAATAATTTTTTATTACTCAAGTCAAATTCTGGTAAAAGTGTTAAATTTTCAGCTTAAGCGCGGATCGGCTAAAAACAGAACTCATGACCATCGTAATCTATTAATCTTCCCGAGGTAAGCGTTGGGATTGTAATAGAAAAGGAAGTTAAGAAAAGTGGTGGGGAAATGAATGCAAAGTTGATGTGTGACGGCAGCAGTTGACAAACAACAATAACACAGAGCAGAGAGCAAACCACAAAGCTTGAAAAGCACAACCCGAAGTGGCGCGTGATTGACCAGACGCTCGTTGACTGCCGCTGTTAAACAAACACAACAAAAATCCCAGTAGCGTTACTGCAGATTTTCTTTTAAAAGTTAAAAGCCGCTTTCGTTTATTTTCTTTAAAATATATGCAAATTCGTTTTTCCAGCCCTCACGTTCCAGGAAGGAAAGGGAATGACCTATAAGTTTACCCTTTACAGATTTTCCATTAATACTTCCAATATTCCAAACTTTGAATTTATCAAACCACGAGACTTTGTTGAATTAGACCCATCTCAATTTAGAGATACGATATTTCTAAGGCGTACGTGGCTTTTTTGTACGTATTTGAAGTTTTTAGTTGAATTTCATATTTCTTTTTCGTATATATAAAGAGAGAAGGGAGTCAAGAAAAGGAAACATAGTTTGGATCATCAACTCCGAAGTTCTTTCCCAGTTTGGAATCTCATTTCTCAGAGAAACAGTGGGTATTCCGTATTTGTTCAATTGTATTTGTATTTTCATGTTCAATTATTGGCTTGCTTTTAACTGGTTTCTCAAATCATGTGCAGGTACAGAGTACAGACAGGGTTAATTGTCTTGTAATAAAACTAATCCAAGGCTTATGGGATTGTCGCTTTCCTTGCTTCTCTCCGCCTGGCAACAAATTCTAAGTCACAGGTTTTTCGATTCGGCTTACAACGTTAGTCTCAGTTCTAAAGATGGAGAGGTGACCTTGAGGGTGAACAGCTTCAAGAGAACGGATTCAGACACCGTAACCAAACCAGCTTCCGGGTCGGAATCGGATGAGATTCAAAGGAAAAGTTCATTAACATTGAAAACCAACAATCCTGATGATAACAGTACTATAGTGCTTGAAAAAACGTTTTCGTTCAAGAATCTGGTTCAAGACAAAAGGAAGCTGTCGGGTTCCGGTGCTTCGAATGGGTTACTGCATAAGCCAATGCCCACGCTTTCACTGCCGGAGCCGACGGTTTTGTTTTCACCAAGACCCGCCAGTGAGCTCGACGCGGCGGCTGTTAAGCTTCAAAAGGTTTACAAGAGCTACCGGACTCGAAGAAACCTTGCGGATTGTGCCGTGGTGGTCGAGGAGCTATGGTGGAAGGTATTAGACCTTGCAGAGCTCAAACAGAGTTCTGTTTCGTTCTTCGATGTTGAAAAACCTGAATCTGCGGTTTCACGGTGGGCGAGAGCCAAAACAAGAGCAGCAAAGGTGGGAAAGGGTTTGTCCAAGGATGAAAAGGCTCAGAAATTAGCCCTTCAGCACTGGCTTGAAGCTGTAAGTTGTTTGCAAACATTTACTTTTCACCCACTTTTCTGGTTGCAGACATATATGACTGAACTGTTCCATGTGTTGTTGCAGATTGATCCGAGGCATAGATATGGACATAACTTACACCTGTATTATAACGTTTGGTTCTCAAGTGAAAGCGCACAGCCTTTCTTCTACTGGTTGGATGTTGGTGATGGGAAAGAAGTAAATGTTGAGAAATGTCCACGGAAGAAACTACAGCAGCAATGCATCGCATATCTTGGACCAGTACGTGTTCATTTGACGGCTTGTTTTATATAATTAATTTTTCAGTTTCAGTAATTAATGCTTGCTTACACGATCATTTGTTTGCAGAAAGAAAGGGAAGGATATGAGGTAATAGTTGAGAATGGGAGGCTGGTTTTTAAACAAAGTGGGTCACCGGTGACTACATCAGCTGAATGCAAATGGATATTTGTCCTCAGCACAAGTAGGGCCTTGTATGTGGGTAGAAAGGAAAAGGGTAAATTTCAACATTCGAGTTTTCTATCCGGCGGTGCCACCACCGCAGCCGGAAGATTGGTCGCTCGGGATGGAGTTCTCGAGGTACAAAACCAAACTCATTCATTCAATGCAATCCAACATTTAACCGTGGTTGCTTTTTTTACCGACTCTTTTGTTGTTGTTATTTTTTTCAGGCTATATGGCCATACAGTGGTCATTATCTCCCCACGGAAGAGAATTTCATGGAATTCATAAGCTTCCTAGAGGAAAACCATGTGAATCTCACTAATGTTAAGGTAAAAAAAGGTTCTTAATTACGGATTAAGATCAGATTAAGAAAGGGTTTACTGGGATAAGTTTACTTATATGAGGTTTGTGATGTTTTCTCTATTTAACAGAGGTGTGCTATTGATGATGATTACCCATATGGTCAAGCGCCGGCTAAGGAACCCAAACGGGAACCATTGGCCGGTTCTGATGAAACAAGGAAAGTTGATGGTGGTGATGGAGGTGACATCATCAGGAAGGTGGAAACAGCCACGGGAAATAAAAAGATTAGCACCATTGGTTCCAAGGCGCCAGCACCAGTGGCTACCCCGGCTAAGAGATTGTCATGCAAATGGACCACAGCGGTTGGACCCCGCATCGGGTGCGTGCGCGACTACCCCGTTGATCTGCAGTCAAAGGCACTCGAACAAGTTAATCTGTCACCAAGGGTTACTCCTGGATTCAAGTTTGGTCCAATTCCTTCACCAAGGCCGAGTCCGAGGATCCATCTTTCCCCAAAGATTGCGGGCATGGGACTGCCTAGTCCTAGGCCCATACCGATGCCTAACTAAGCCACTTCACCCAAGGAGATGGCTCACTAGTTTTGCAGGACTTGGGTCAAGGAGTCGAAGATAAACTGACCACCCCATTTATAGCACCGCTTGTGCTGAAATAAAGAGTTGGAGAATCCACGTGGGGAGGAATCAATTAAGTTAACCCACACAAATGTTCATTCTTTATTTTATTTTTTATTTTTTTTCCGGTGTGCAATAAATAATTCATTGAAAGCTAATAAAGATAATCATTTTTATTTCTATTTTGTATGGTTATTCGAGTAAAAATAACTCATAGCCGATATAGTAAAAATATAAAAGAAAAAGTAACTATTATGGAACCTTTGCTTTCATTGAGTTGGTCAATTTTTTTAATCCATAATCCATACATAGTACCTTCGCAATGTGGTTCATTTGTTACGGTTTTCTCATAATTACTATTACTCTGCAGATTATAAGCCGGGTTCAAACATCAACCAATAACCAGCTCTTTAGCATCTCGTGATGTTGTTCCTCAACAACAATGTTTGTCATTAGTTGTCTGATTTCCACCCCCCAAAAAAACCATCTTCTTTGCTAATGTTTGGCCTTTATTTAACCTTGAAACCTTTCCCTGTCAATTTCTTCTTTTGAATCAAACAGATACTTTTCCAGCGTTCTCAAATCCCTGTTTACAAACTGCACACTCTCTGTTTTGGTGATCTTGTTGCGACTCAAATCACTGCAAAATGCAAGTGTGGCTCCACTTTCTTCAATCCTTAAATGCTGATGGGTTCATTTTACCACCATTTTTAGCTCTCTCTCGTGTATTATTGAGTCGTTTTGTCTTCATCTTTGTTGTTAAACTTGGAGTGGGGAGCGGGGCTGATGTTGTTTTGGAATGGCAGTGTTTGTTGCGTGGGATGAAGGGTGGCCGACTAGCTTGCCATGTGCTGCAGCCTGCAAGTTGGATTTTGGTTGGGCTACACTTATCATTTTCACGCAGACAATGGATGATTTGGAGCCCATGGAGAATTGTTCGGCAAATTTGAGGTAATAGGGTAGTTTTTTTTTTATTTAAGGGATAGAAGTTGTTTGGGGAAATTTTAGTTAAGCCAAAATTTACAGTATTTGGGGATCTTGTCATGTGTTTATGGCGTTTTCTGGACCTCGTCATGTAGAGGTGGCGATGTCCTGTGTATTGCAGGCCTGCCAACTTTGCAAAAGATGGTTTTTTTTTTTAATTTTACTTGCACCTTGCCACCTGCACATTGCGAGGTCCAACCTCACCACCTCCACACGACGTGATACTGTAAAGACTGACATATTTTTCAAAAAAAAATTTTGAGCAACTCTTATCTCTTATATAAAAATTCAAACTACCCCCTATCTTTGCCTTTGGCCGGAATTTCATTCATTTTGCAAGGCGAATAGGGAGGGGTTGAACTACCACGCACACGCTTTCCTCTTAACTTTGTCGAATTGTTCAATCAGATATTGTAAACATTATTTTAGACCCTCAAACTCCTTTTTGGTTCTGTCACCATCGGTCCATCTGTGATGGGGAATCTTTATAAAGGAGAGACCGAGCTCCATTTCTTTTATTTACACTAGTTGTTGTTTTTTAATCATAATATTTAGTTTATTAATAGGTTAATTCAAATTAAATATTATAAATATTTATTATAGAGACGGTTATGTAACACAATTTGTTATAATTTAAAATGTCAAAGTTCATATCTTTATTTATTTAAAAAATTTAGTGTATCATCTCATTAAATTAACCGAAATATTAGGGCAGAAGCTAAATACGATTTAAGAGAGATCAGTCTTCTTATCCTTATCATTTGACAGATAACAGTCGGGTAAAAGTCACGTGACAGGGGACCCATTTTGACAGCAGAGAAAAAAAATACTAATTATTTATTTATACTTTCTTTGAGGAACTTTCGCATCCTTTGCACGCGTAGTAAGCACGCATGGCCTACCCTTTCAATCTCTCCCCCTCAATCCAGAATTAATTAAAAGAAAGAAAGAAAGAGCCCCCACGTACCTAAACACACACAGCTGCCGTCGTTCAAAGCTTTTCTTCCTTTCTCTTTCTTGCTTTTCGTTGCTTCAATTCGATCAATTCCACGATGCGGGAAAATAAAGTTCTTAAAGAGAGAAAATATGCTAATTTATCCGTCTTTCCAGAAATAAGTATAAGATTATGATTTATTAGCTACTCCTTCCCATTTCCCCCTTTCTTTTAACCTAACATAACCCTAGTTTTTTCTTTTCTTTTCTGTTTGTTAATTTTTATTCTTTGTTTTTTTCCGATTAAAACTAATATGAAACTCTAGATCCTTTTGATCTTTTTTTACGTGATCGAAATTTTGATGTGTATGTATTGTCGTTGTGGTTGATTCGGTGTTTAGTGTCGCCAAATAATTTCCTCGCTTTTTTATTTGGGGGATTTTTCTAAATTAGGGTTTCATAGTACAGTTAGAGTTTCGATTTTCTTTTCTTTACTTATTTAAGTTCAACTGATGGAGCCTCGTGTCGGCAATAAGTTTCGACTTGGCCGCAAGATTGGTAGCGGCTCTTTTGGAGAGATCTATCTGGGTTCGTTACAGTTTTCCCTTTTCCCGTTTTTTCACCTGATGTTGAGTTTAATTTGGTGTTTTTCTTCTTCATCTTCGTAGGTACAAACATTCAGACAAATGAAGAAGTTGCCATCAAGCTTGTAAGCAGTCTTTGCTTGAAACTCGCTTTCTATATTATGTATTTAAATTTTGTATATTACCATCGCTTTTGTTTGTGTGTTTGTTTATAACTGTTGTATTGCATTCTAACGTTCAATAAAATAGCTATTCAGTTGTCATTCTTGCTAGGTTTTAAACCGAGCTGTGGTTATTGAAGTGAGTATAGACTATAGAGATAAGCTATTGTTTAGTTAGTTGGATTATAGTCAAACGTTTTCAGATGGTGAAATTACAGTTCTATGTTGACACTTTGGTTTGTATTAAATTAATGATTTTTACAGTTTCTGGACCCTCTTGAAGGAAAATGGGTAAACAGAGAATCAAACTATTAATTAAGTTTTAACATGGTAGGATCATAATATTTCATCAAAAGGAGGATCAAATTTTTTTAAAAGTTATTTCTTTTTATTTTCTGGTAGTTCGATGTTATAATGTTGGACAAGAAGTATATTCCATGGGGTGACTTTTCTTTTATGGTTTTGATTACCAATTTACCATTGTGTTTCCATTATTTTCTTGATATTTTGTGTGAACTGAATTCATTAATGTTAAATCAATGATACATCTTTCATTTCAATTGACGTGATTAATAAACTAACTTTATACTTTAATTGGTTGTTTGATTCAATTATTCTAAATTCTGATGTTATGTTTATGTTTTGCTTTCTTATATTTAGTTTTGTTAGTGATTTTCTCTATGTTGCAGTTGTTTTAAGTTTTAACCACGTCATATTCTTTTTGGTACATTAGGAAGTGACAGCATTTATCTTTTTTAAAATGACCAGGAAAATGTGAAGACAAAGCATCCTCAGTTGTTATATGAATCAAAGTTATACAGGATCCTGCAGGGAGGAAGTAATGATACTTTTTCCTTTCAAGAACATAAAATTGTTGTTTCAGAGTCGAGCTTTATTTATACCAATCATACTGTTTTATATGATTGCAACAGTTGACTTCTCCCCATCTTGATCTTTTTCTTGGCAGCTGGGATCCCAAATGTTAGATGGTTTGGAGTTGAGGGAGACTATAATGTTCTGGTTATGGATTTGCTTGGACCTAGTCTTGAAGATCTATTTAATTTCTGCAGTAGGAAACTTTCCTTGAAGTCGGTTCTCATGCTTGCAGATCAAATGGTAGTTCCGTAGGATTTGATACATTTTGAACTTTGGTTTCTTTTCCTTTAATGTGTTGCAACATCATGCTGATTTTCCCCTCTCCCCAGATCAATCGCGTCGAATTTGTTCATTCAAAATCTTTCCTACATAGAGATCTTAAGCCAGACAATTTTCTTATGGGCTTGGGGAGGCGTGCAAATCAGGTTTGTACTTTCTTATCAAATTATTGGGTTGTCGTATTTGTGCAGATGTTCATGTATTATTATTTGTCACTTTATTGTAGGTCTACATCATTGATTTTGGCTTGGCTAAGAAATATAGAGACAGTTCAACTCATCAGCACATTCCTTACAGGTGAGAGAACCTTGCAGGAATTTGAGCTATTGTATTCTACATGCAGTTTGAAAAGCCTGGGTTTTGCACCTCTCATTCCTTCTTTTTAGATTGATTTTTTCTAATCACTGGTTTGTTTCACATCTTCATCATTGGTTTACTAGTATGACTGGAGTCATCTGAGAGTCTCTTGGTTGCACCTCAATTGTTCAACATGTGCTAATAATTGGTAGAGTTGCTGCATCATCGTCTTCAGAAGATGCAACTTTTGCGTTTATGATTACTCTTGCACATAAAAATGCTTGTAGTGGAAGTGGAATGATAATATACTTTTATATCCCATTTCAGTGTATGGATAAACTATTATCATTAGAAAAGAAAAATGCCGTCAGTTGGAATTTCAGAGGGCTGTCACCTGAGGAGACATGTTTCATTTCCTTTTCCTTTTATTGTATGATAATCTGCCTTCAGATTAATTCATACCTGTCTGGTTCCCGTGTTTATTTTGCCTTAAAAGTTCTGTGATCTTTTAGTTTGGCATGTATTTGTTAATTTCACAAGATAAAGCAATAAAGCATCGCGAAGAAGTATCAAAATGAATGTGCATTAGTTGTAGTGATGGCAGTTTTGAAGAATCCAACTTTTTTGCCTTGCGCTGGCAAACCTGTTTTAATTTTCTTTTTACTAATTTATTCATTTGTAATTTGTGGTGGATGTTCAAAGCCAAGTTCTTATACTTAATCCGGTCATGATGGTCTCAGGGAAAATAAGAATCTGACTGGAACTGCAAGATATGCAAGCATGAATACGCACTTGGGCATTGGTATGTCTGGTCAAAATTTTTGGTGGTGTCTTTTCTTTGATTTATAAATCCTTCTTTTAATCTTCTTCGTTCTGATTACGTCATTTGGTTCCATGTAGAGCAAAGCCGTAGGGATGATTTAGAATCTCTTGGATACGTGCTTATGTATTTTCTAAGAGGAAGGTGATTCTTGCTACTATTCCGTTTGTTTTGTGTTCATGTCTTCAATTGTTTTCATTATCAACCCCTCTTCTCTTGACAGTCTTCCTTGGCAAGGTTTGAAGGCTGGAAATAAGAAACAGAAATACGAGAAAATTAGTGAGAAGAAGGTTTCTACTTCAATTGAGGTAAGGCTATATTTGAATCTTACAGTTGCATTAGGGTTATGTAAAGGGATTGTTTAGTTAATGGAAAGATGTATATGTTTGGCTTAGTGTTCTGATTTTACATTGGAATTTGTGACTAAAGATCAATGATGTTTCAGGCCTTATGTCGAGGTTATCCAACAGAATTTGCATCATACTTCCATTATTGTCGTTCACTAAGATTTGATGATAAGCCAGACTATGCTTACCTCAAAAGAATCTTTCGTGACCTCTTTATTCGTGAAGGTTTGATCATTTACATTTTACCTGTGGTTGCTGTCAATTTGTATAAACTCCATGGATCATCATAGTGATTTCACATCTTTTATTGTTCTTGTTGATCCTTACTAAACAGGCTTCCAGTTTGATTATGTATTTGATTGGACCATTTTGAAGTATCAACAATCACAGGTTTCCACTCCTACAGCTCGAGCCCTTGTGAGTGCTTAGTAGGATTCATTTGTTTATTTTTTCCTGGTGGTAATTGGTATGGAATGTAAGTTTGTAATGCTTGTCTCTATTAGGGCCCTGGTGTTGGAACAAGTTCTGGTTTACCCCCTGCAGTTGCAACAAATGCTGACAGACACGCAGGTAATTAATCATGTCCGTATATTTGACTGTCTCTTACTGGCAATGCTACTATGGTATTAATTTTTTTATTAGTTTATTTGGTTGTGTATCTAACCTTCAAGAACATGCAAGTACACCAGCAAATATTATTGCTTTTACAATTTTTTATATATAAAAAACCCTCTTTGATATTTAATTAGAAATTGAATAGTATCGGAACTGTCCAATCCATTTCTTTGAAGTTGAATCACTTGGTTGCAGCTGGGCAGGATGTGCGAGCTGCTGGTATGTCACCGATGGATTCATCTCGTCGAAGAAATTCATCAGGACCCTTGATGTATTCCGGAAATTATGCTAAGCAGAAGAATCCAATTCCTAATGATCCTACAACAAAAGACTCTGCGGTAATTATATTATATTTTAAAAGTTTAGGATTATTCAAAGCATTGTCTTTTGAGATTTGACGGTAGTCTTACATCCAATATATACTTTTTTGCTTCCTTTTAATTTATGATATACCTCTAGGTTTCATTGTTGCTGATAAATGGGATGACTGATATTATAAATGCTGATAGGTTTGCCGTCAGTCCCTTCTGTCATCTTCTAGTCATTGCTTTAGTATTTGTATATTAGTATTAGTGCATGTATGCATGTGTCTCGAATTGGGTAGTTTTGAACTGCTACTATATGTTCCTCTATATATTTTAATTTTTTTAACAATGGAATCATATATTTTATTCCATCCTTATATTTTATTGCAACTTGGGTTTTACTTGGATGAAGTTTATGGGGCAGTCAGTTGGATCTTCTTCAAAAAGAGCTAGCGGTCGTGAAGCAGTCGCTGGAAGTGAGTTTGACCCACAACGTTCTCGTACAACCGATGCTAGCCCTGGAACGATGCACAGACATTCAAGTCAGCAGCGAAATCCTGTTGAATCTTCTTCTGACTCTAAGCAGGCGATGTCTGGAAGAAATATCAAGAACTACGAAGCTGCCCTCAAGGGTATCGAGGGCCTTCAATTCGAGAGTGAGGAGAGAAATCATTATTAAAATGGTCAGCTATATGAATTTTTAAAAGCATGAAGTGGTTGATCTTTTGTCCTTGTTGGTGGGTTGAGTTGGAAGGAATTTGCAAAATGTTTGAGTTCTCGTGTGGTGCCATCCAAAGCCATACGTTTCTGCTCTGATGGAAGAGCTTGCGAAGTGAAATTCGGCAGACATTGACATATAAAATGTTGGTTGCCTGTGAAGGGCTAGTACTATGGTGTGGCTATTTTCTCAACACATTCTTACTTGCTGTTTTATTGTGCCCCTTCCTTTCATCATAAGATTATTGCTTTCTCGAGGTTTGAAACATTATGACACTGTAAATCTATTGCCCCACTCGTGTTTCTTACGTTTCCCTTTGCAGTTTTAGTTTTATTTTGATTTGTTTCCTTTTGTATCATCGTTCGAAAGGCTATTTCAGTTCATTTAGTAGATCACCATTTATACAGCAACAATCCTTGACGCTTATGATACAAATGCTAACATTGATGTTCCAAATTGTGTCACAGAATCCAGATTGCGTACGTTTTTGTTGTTGTGAGAAGTCTAGATAAGCTTCAATTGCATGTAATGCCAAAGACTATAAAATTAGGGGTGGGCAAAAAATTCAGTTACCCGGTCATGGTCCCGGATTTGGTCGGACCTAATAATTTTTTACCCGGAATTGATTGTGGTGGGATCGTGACCAGATTTAAAATTTAGGTCTTAGTTGCGACAGGAATCGGGACTGAATTTTAATTTCGGTGGGTACTCAATGGAACATATACCAAGTACCCGGTACTGACATGTTAGGACTACTTTTGCTAATGTTTTGGTGGATATATACTTAAAAATTTACTTTATTCTTTTTTTATGTATGAGTATTACGAGTATGACTCGTTTTAAAGCTTCAACCTTCAAGACTATAATATTCTGATTTTATTATTTAATATTATTATTGGTGGTTGAAAAAAATTGTTCAAATTTTCTTAATAATAGACCAATTGACCGAGTACACGCTACTAGTTTCGATTTTTAAAAACTGATGGCTATCGAGATTAAGACCAATTCTGGGTAAGCTGATCGGATATTCGGTCTTACCCACCCCTAATAAAAACAATATTAGAGTTGAGGACGAACACATAATTTCGTGTGAGAAGATTAAGAAGCTATAATAGAAATGTATGGAGTGAAAATTTGATTTCTTATAGTAAAATAAGAAGTTATAATAAAAATATAAAAAATGTGAGATTCAATTTTTCATTATAATTAAATAAATTTTCAATGCAATTGATATTTACATGTATTTAACTAGAGAATTATAGGAAATGTCTAATATTATTATCATACATGTACATTTTAATTCCTATGCTTTTTTTTTTTTTACATTTGATGTAATATTGTAATAATGTTTATTTATAATTTTTTAGAATTGATTGCACTTTTGAACTCCACAATTGCTATCGACGACTCGAGATCTGCTTCATCGGGTTCCCTACAAAGCTCGGGTCAAGAATTGGTTGAAATTTTGGACTTTATAATTGAAATCGACGACACGGGGGACACGGGAGCTGGACTATCGACGAAGAATGTTAAGAGACGTGAATATAAGAAGAACCGTAGAAAGACAATAGATGATGTAGTGAACTACATGTACAACCTAGTTCCGTCAAAGGTACGTATTAGGGTTTCCTTTCTTTATTTCTTCACCCTTTTTAACCTCGGTCTCCCTTTTGTTGGAATTTATGTTATTTCTAAAATAAACTTTGAGGTATATGATTACTGACTGGCGAAAAGACTTAAACACGCAGGTATTGATTGCTGATTTTTGTAAAATTATAAAAAAAAATGCAAGAAAAAACGCTCTTAGAGGTTGATGACTACTTATTGTTGAAATGGAAACATTACTTCAATCGTTGCTCAGAAATGGGACTTTTGATTGACTTCGCAATAGTCCACCTAACAAATGTTTTAGAAGCATATTGTCACGGACTTAATTCTCTCAAACTCGATCCGTGCGCTACTAGCACTCCCGACATATACTAGTAAGCTTTACTCGCGCAACGCTATGACAAATATACAAAAACTTAAGAAAGGGAAGTTTTATTAAGTTTAGGAGAAAGCTTTACAAGAGGACTCAACTTGTGAAATTTATAGGATGAGTTACAAATGACCCTAGCTAGCCTATTTATAGTCTCCCACCTTCTCAATGGACGGTGGAGATTGATTTGATCTAACGACTATTATGTTGTCTCCAAAAATATCTACAACACCTAAGATTATCTAGATAATTCCATACTTATCTAGTTATATCTTAAATGGTCTAAAAGCTCTAGAATATTTCGAAGACGTCCGGAATTGTCCTGATCCTTCTAGACTTGTCCCGAGCCTTTTCAGGTCTTCTAGTTATATCTTAAATGATCTAAAAGCTCTAAAAACGTAAGGAGTGAAAGTTTGATTTTTCATTGTAAAATAAGAAGTTATAATAAAAAGGTAAGAAATCGAATTTTCATTATAAAATAGAAAGAACATATTTAAATTATATGAGACGGTACATCCTTGAGCAGGGTAGACACAGTAGAACAAGCAAGGAATGTTACACCATAGACAACCCTAGAGCACTTATCATTGTTGTTGTGCTCCTGAGTGTGCCTTTGTTCTACTACCGTTGATCTTGCCCAAAATTCTATCAAGTACTGTATTTCTAACGAGCTGGTATGGATTTGTAGTCACAAAAACGGGCCAAGAGCCCAAGATTCATTTGAGCCTTTTGGGCTCGACAGGTTTCAAGGAAAAAAGAAAAGCCGTTGTTCTAGCTCGGTTTAGCATTAATAAATAAAGAAATTACAATTTTCATTTTTTCCACAAAGTGAGTTTTTTTCGGTATCTCCCGTGCCGCTGTCTTGAAGAAAACCCTAAACATTCTCCCTTTGCCTAAATTAAACCAAACAACAAATTATCCCTCGACTGCTTCGGCTTTGAAGATCTGATTCATCTGAGTCTATACTTTTTCATCTCGATCTCTGCCCCTAAATCTCTCAACGCTTCCCAGATTCATAATCTGCTAATCTTCTACCCTTTGAATCCGAGTAAGTTATGTTTTCCTCATTCACTTTTCAACTTATTCTGCAGATCTGTTATTCCATTAATCATGCTTGCAATTTTTTTCTTTTGATTGGTTTCAATGGATTTATTTGGTAGCGGGAGGCTAATTGGATAGTAACAAATCCTATAGGTTTAGGTTATGTTCTGCTATTTCTGTGCTTCTTTCCTATTTTTAGTATATAATTTGGAGATGCAAATATATTTTCTGTTCTATTGATTCAGGTACTGAAATAATCTTCTGGTTGTGTTAACGTAGCTGGAATTATTTGATTCCTGAAATGAGTGATAAAAATTCACCTCCTGGGTCACCTAAACAAAACCAGATCAGGTTTCGCAGACTAATCCATTGCCCAAAGATGATAGCTCACTGGAAACCATTGTTCGAAAGATTCAGGATTCCATGACCTTATCCAAGAAACACAAGTTCTGGGAAACTCAGCCTGTTGGTCAATTTAAGGATGTTGGGGACACAAGTTTACCCGAGGGACCGATCGAGCCCCCCACCCCATTGTCTGAAGTGAAACAGGAACCTTATAACCTTCCAAGCCAGTATGAATGGACCACCTGTGATATGGATTCAGAAGATACCTGTACCGAAGTTTATAATCTTTTGAAGAACAATTATGTCGAGGATGATGAGAATATGTTTAGGTTCAACTACTCCAAGGAGTTCCTTAGTTGGGCTTTGCGTCCTCCTGGTTACTATAAGAGCTGGCACATTGGGGTTCGTGCCAAGGCTTCAAAGAAACTTGTTGCTTTCATTACTGGTATCCCTGCGAGAATAAGGGTGCGGGATGAAGTTGTGATGATGGCCGAGATCAATTTCCTTTGTGTTCATAAGAAGCTGAGATCAAAAAGACTTGCACCCGTGATGATCAAGGAGGTTACTAGGAGGGTTCATTTGGAGAATATTTGGCAGGCAGCTTACACCGCTGGGGTTGTTCTTCCAACACCAATTACTACTTGTCAGTATTGGCATCGGTCGTTGAACCCCAAGAAGCTTATTGATGTTGGCTTTTCTAGGCTTGGGCCTAGGATGACAATGAGCCGAACCATCAAACTCTACAAGTTACCTGATTCTCCAGCCACCCCTGGGTTCAGAAAGATGGAGCTTCGTGATGTCCCTGCTGTTACCAGGTTGCTTAGAAACTACTTGAGCCAGTTTGTTGTTTCTCCAGATTTTGATGAGAACGATGTCGAGCATTGGCTGCTTCCTACTGAGGGGGTCGTGGATAGTTACTTGGTTGAGAGCCCAGAGACACATGACGTTACTGACTTCTGCAGCTTCTACACGCTTCCCTCCTCAATTCTCGGCAACCAAAACTATTCGATTTTGAAAGCTGCCTATTCTTACTACAACGTCTCCACTAAGACTCCATTGCTTCAGCTGATGAATGATGCTCTTATTGTTGCCAAGCAGAAGGATTTTGATGTTTTCAATGCGCTTGATGTCATGCATAATGAGTCTTTCCTCAAAGAACTGAAATTCGGACCTGGTGATGGGCAACTTCACTACTACCTCTATAATTATCGGATACGGAATGCTTTGAGACCATCAGAACTTGGTCTTGTACTCTTATAGTTTGACATCTTTCAGCTCAGTTCGTGCAGTTTTGTTTCCAAACTAGGTCTGGATTGCATCATATTTTTTAGTTCCTCTGCCATTCTTAACCGGGGGAACTCGGTTTGCTGTGGATGCAAGAGCAGTCTTTGTCGTCTTTGTGAGCTTTAATTGCTTAGGCAAATACAATGTTGCGGTTGACAATGCACATCCGCTCAATGGACATGAATAATGTTGAGCTTTTGATTGTGATTTACATTTTTAGTTTTTGTAACGGTCTTGCAGATTTTCGTTGCTTTTTTTTTTCTTATTCTCCTTGTTGCTCACTTTTCTTTTAAGGATTAAACAAAGCTGCCACAGCTGTAGCTGTTTGTCTCTATATGAAATACTATGATTTTCTAGAGCTCTCTTAACTCTTATCATACTACTACTCCTGTTTAATATTTTACACATGATGAAGTAACATAGTTTAGTGTTGGGAAAAAATCAAGTTTGAAACGACAGTTTATATTCTTAGCGGGTTAGAAACGTAGACAGTATGTTCAAAAAGAACGAAAGACCAAAGTTTATAATCTCGAGCCACCATCGATCCAGAAGTTGTCTTTAGCTAGACATATCCAAAATTTAGGGATGTGCACGGGTCGGGTTGGGTTTTTGGTCGACCCGAAACTAATTATCCTAAAACCTGACCCGACCCGACCCGAAAATAAATATTCCAAACCTGACCCCGACCTATAGAAAAAAATTTAATTTTAGGGACTTAATTGTAAGAAAATAATTTTAAGAGGCATAATTGTAAAAAATAATAATTTTAAGGACTAAAATGTAAATAAAAAATAATTTTAAGGACCTCATTATAAAAAATATATAAATAGGGGGTATTATTACAAATATCCTTAAAAAATTTATAGGAAAATTACACTATTAGTCTCGGGTCGGATTTTTCACCCTAAAATTTAAACCCGACCTCACCCTACACAAAAATTCGACCCGACCCGAACCCGATTTTTTCATAAAAATACCCGATCCGATCGAGCCGGGTCGAGTCAGAACCCGTCAAGTCCGGGTTGTGAGAAAGGCGGCATTATCGCCGGTGATGAGTTAAACGGTGGTGGAAAAATTAGGAAGGTGAAGAGAGTCTGGCGTAGTGTATTTTAGGAAAAATACAGAGAAAATGTGATATTTTTGTTTTCTTATTAAATTGAAAATATCAGACTACTATATAACCCATTACATATGTTGGGCTTATATATCCCAAGTACAATAGCTAACCCAACATACCTAACATGCTAATAACACTAATTATAGTTCTAACATTCACCCTATTTTCTTTTCTTCTTCCTTCTACTTCGAATTTTTCTTGAATGAAACATTGGCTCAATCAAAACTTGACAAAAAATTACAAGTATTTTACTTGTTTTGACTTCTTTTTCTTCTCATTCTTCGATTATGTATCTCAGCTTTCAAAGCTGTTAATAGCTTGACCAACTCGGCTTCTTCCTTTACTTGAACGACTGATCAGCAAACATTATATACACTTGCTTCTTGACAGTGTTTTAAATCTTTTTTTTATCAGAGTCATAACATTTAACTTTCCTTGAACATCTGATCTGCAATATACTTCTGCATCAGTGGCAGTGTATTTGAAAGAAGCTTTTCTTTTCAGCTTTTTTTCTTTTCTTCCAGTACTTCTACTTGATCAGAATCGCTGCATCTTTCGTTCCTTGAACATCTTGTTTCAAGAGTGCACTGGTATACAACTAAAATTTTCCTAACCCAACTGAACTAAGTAGGTGTATTTGAAACCTCTTAGGGGTTGCTAGAAGTTACCAAACACATCAAACCAAAAAACCATAGCTCAAATTCATACCAACTTCAAGTCCCAAACCAACTAATCGAACAACAAAAGCTGTAAAAACTGTGATTGACACCCAACAACAAGAGACCAACTTCCAGCATAAAATAACTTGAATCCAATAAGCACACAATGCAGCAGCAACAAATACTTCAACTCCCAAAAAAAAATTCCAAATGTGGTGAACCAAGTTGACACTTCAAACACAATATGCAAGATCCAAATGAACCATCTCAACAATTGTCAACTGTAATATGAAGAAACAGCAGCCGGGCAACACAAATTCCCAGCAAGAGCCGTACAATAGATGCACATGAACTAGCAAGGTAAAATGGCAAGATAGCAACAACAATAGACAAGAATGAATCAAAGAATGCGTGGATCTAGTAGCGCACATGAGCACAAAAAAAATCAGTGACCAAGCCATATCACAATTTGAGCAGCAACACATGCCCAACTACAATGAACCACAATTCAGCCAAGGAACCACAATTCAACACCTTGTCAACCACATTATAAGTAACTCAACCACTGAACCACAATTTAACACCATGCCAAACTACAAGCCTAATTTAATTCTTAATGAATGGTATCAATAGGATTTCTTCAAACTTAAACCACCATAACAACAATTTTTCAGTATCATTAGGAGAATAGAATTACCGTCCAAAATAGCATTAGTAGTAGCAGTGAAACTTGAGGATTCATATCGGCATGAACACACATACATGTCAACAGCAACCAGCGAAGACGTAGAGGATTCGGCCATTAGGTTGAAACAAGAATGAAGCTACCACAAGCAATCGAACAAAAAACAGATCTCGAACGATGAATTCAGATCGGAGATGTGAAAAAAATGAAGATGAAACGGTAGATATACAAACAACTTGGCCGGATTTAGGGAGGTGGACCAACGGCAGAAAAGCGTGTTTGGATGATAAATCAAAAAAAACTGACGGCAATAGAAAAAAATGAAACAAATCTCCACTGCACTAGAGTTCGATCTGAGAGCAACAGTAGAAGGAGTGTGAAAAGTTGGGGAAAAAGACGAAGAAAATAACTCCGATCTGAGAATGTAATCAAAATTTTCTTCAGATGCAGATCAGATCTCACCATAGAACAAATCAACCGCTAAAAAACGAAGAACAAAACTCCAATTTAAAGAGCATCAACAGCTTCGGTGAATCAGATTTGAAATCACAATCAGTAGTGGAAGGGATATATGAAGTGCGACGAACAAGAACTTCGAAGGAGCAGCGGAAAGGACGAACTCAGGACCGTTGATGGCGAATGATACCATGTGAGAAAGGCGGCATTATCGCCGGTGATGAGTTAAACGGTGGTGGAAAAATTAGGAAGGTGAAGAGAGTCTGTCGTAGTGTATTTTAGGAAAAATACAGAAAAAATGTGATATTCTTGTTTTCTTATTAAATTAAAAATATCAGACTACTATATAACCCATTACATATGTTGGGCTTATATAGCCCAAGTATAATAGCTAACCCAACATACCTAACATGCTAATAACACTAATTATAGTTCTAACACGGGTGTCGTGCCTAGGGCTGTAAACGAACCGAACGAACACGAACGAGGGTGTGTTCATGTTCGTTTGTTTAACTTTAACCGAATAAATGAACGAACACGAACATAAACGAACACAAAATTTCTTGTTCGTGTTCGTTCATTAAGGAATGTAGCTTGTTCGTGTTCGTTCATGTTCGTTCGTTTAAATGGTAAACGAACACAAACGAACACAAACGATCATAAATGAACATAAACGAACACAAACGAACATAAACGAACACAAACGAACATATATAATTTGTTAAATATTTAATATTTTTGGTTAGTTCGATTAACTCAATTAATTAACCGATTTTAAATTGAATTAATAGATAATTGAAATTTGAAAAAACTCTTAATCATTAGCCGAAACCTAAAATTATATAATAGATTAACCAATTTTGTTTTGGTTCGGTCGGTTAGTTCGGTTTAACCGAATAATGAACACCCCTAGACATATGTGAATAAATTTAAATGAACATAAACGAACATAAATGAACGAACATAAACGAACGAACATAAATAAACGAACATAAACGAACGAATTACCGAACGTTCACGAACATAAATGAACGAACAAGCCTTTTGTTCGTGTTCGTTCATTTAATTAGACGAACAAAAAATCTTGTTCATGTTCGTTCGTTTAATAAATAAACGAACATAAACGAACTTCCCGCCGAACGATTCACGAACAGTTCGCTGAACGTTCGGTTCATTTACAACCCTAGCCGTGCCCATCCCTAATCCAAATGCTTTACACTCCACGAAAAACGAACGAACGAAAGAAACAGAGATAGTATGTTGGAAAAAAAAGAAATGTGAAAAAATTATTAAATAGGTTTGGTTCATCACATTATTCATGATTTTATTTAATAACATTTTTATGTCATTTTTTAAAGTTGAATTTTCATCTCTTTTTTACATGTAAAGAAAAAACGAATAGTTATTTAGAGAAATTATTAAGTGGACACTGAATCCATAATTCATTCAATGTAAGAAATAGGTGAAGATTTACCTTGAAAAAAACGACAAAAATTATTATTGGATGAACGATGAATAATGTGGACATGGTAAACCAAACTCATCTAATAACTTTTTAGTTATTTAAAAGTTAAAATGAGATGGATGAATCTTATTGGCCGGAACTACAGATGACGTGATGAATCGGTTCCTTAATAATTTCTTGAAACGTAGATAGGGGTTAGTTTTTTTTCCAGAGATTTGACCAATCTTTATCATCCACGTGGAAAGCAAGTGATGACAGTAGAACATCTCAGTAAATTAAATGACACCAGACAAAGTCCTCCCCTATCTATCCCCTGAGATTCCTTATATATGGCAAAATGAAAAGGTATGGTAAAACAAAAGAAACATAAAAATCTTCAGAAGAAGCAACAACGAAAAGAATCGGAAACAAGAAGCCAGTTTTAGTTTCAAAATCTGGATTTGGTTGCACTTCCAGAAACAGATTCATGCTTTTTATTCCATGTTTTTGTTAGTCCCGAAGGTGATTATAATGGAGTCTGTTGGAGCTCGGAACTTCGCCGCAATGGCGGTTCCTACGTGTGCCTCGTGGAGGGGAAACCTGATGAGGTCTAAAACAGCGCTTCCGAGTCACCATCGGTTTATTTCCCTAAAGGTGAGCGCTAGTGGAGCAAGCAGCGAGAGTTGCGTTGCGGTCAAGGAAGACTTCGCCGACGAAGAAGATTTCATAAAAGCCGGTGGCTCTGAGCTTCTCTTCGTTCAAATGCAACAGAAGAAGGAAATGGATAAACAGTCCAAATTAGCGGATAAGGTTTTTCACTTTGCTCCCTTATTTCAAGAGCTCGATTTTCATTTGTTGGAAACTAAAATTACTTTTTACTTCTTTCTGCGTGTTAAAATGGAGTCCCTACTGGTGGACAAAGTTGTGCCTTTTCTGGATTGCGTTTTTAAATTGGCGACATGAGGATATGGGAAAATAGTAAATGAGAAATATGAGATTCTTATCAAAATTATGACATGTGAGGGGCACGTGCATCTGGTCAATAGTAGTTTGGCTTGAATTTTGGTGGGAACTAACTAGTGACTTGAAGAAGCTGGATAACAAAATCTCTAGAAATGAAAGTTTGCTAAGTGGGTTTTTACTGTTTCTTAAGAATTTTCTTTTTGAGTTCCCTTCTATTAAAATGTATATTTTCGCAGCTACCGCCTATATCAATTGGAGAAAACGTGCTGGACCTGGTGGTCATTGGTTGTGGTCCAGCTGGTCTTGCTCTTGCTGCGGAGTCAGCTAAGTTGGGTTTAAATGTTGGACTAATTGGCCCTGATCTTCCTTTCACCAACAATTATGGAGTCTGGGAGGATGAGTTTAAAGGTACCAATTCATTTTCTAAACAATTTATTTCAAAGCAAGTATATATTCATATCCGAACTTCGTATGAAAAGTTATACTCCATTTTTATCCACCTGGTGTTCATCACAATCGGATAAACATGTAAGTCAATCTAATGTCATTTTTAGATCTTGGACTTGAAAGATGTATTGAGCATGTTTGGCGGGATACCATTGTATACCTTGATGATGACAAGCCTATCATGATTGGTCGTGCTTACGGACGTGTTAGTCGACACTTGCTCCATGAGGAGTTGTTGAGGAGGTAGTGACAGTTCTTTGTCAATGATGTTTATGGTCATTTTTCTCCAGGTTGTTTGTTTCCATATTCCCTACAATCAATATTTAATTTTATTAATTTTGCCTAGGTGTGTCGAGTCGGGTGTAATGTATCTTAACTCAAAGGTAGAGACAATTATTGAAGCTACAAATGGTCATAATCTCGTAGCTTGCGAACACAATCGTGTTGTTCCTTGCAGGTAGGATAATTTCTGTTTCCCCTGCTGCCATTTGTAAACTTCAACCTTTTAGTGTCACAACTCCTTTCAAGCCCCTAATGTGTTATTCTAGGCTTGTTACTGTTGCTTCAGGAGCAGCTTCAGGTAAACTGTTGCAGTATGAGGTAGGGGGTCCAAGAGTCTCCGTTCAAACAGCTTATGGCATCGAGGTTGAGGTATGTATGATATGACAACTTCAATTGTTGACAATCATATATTTCTGAACTTTTTAATAGGCTATTTTCTTATTATATCAGGTGGAGAACAATCCTTATGATCCCAGCCTGATGGTTTTCATGGATTATAGAGACTATACTAAACAAGAAGTTCCATCTTTAGAAGCACAATATCCAACGTTCCTTTATGCCATGCCCATGTCTTCAACAAGAGTTTTCTTTGAGGTTTGCAACATGCTATTGATTGTGTTTATTGTTCGTGTTGTATCCCATGGTAACATGCAAAGTGATTCAGAAATTGATCTGCAGGAAACTTGTCTGGCTTCAAAAGATGCCATGCCTTTTGAGTTATTAAAGAAGAAGCTCATGTCGAGGTTAGAGACCATGGGAATCCGGATTTTAAAAGTTTATGAAGAGGTAAACTTCATGTCTAATTAAGATGCCAGATTGGTGAAATGTTTAACCCATTCCATTATAATATGTATGTGTTTTTTATATGAATTTCCCTTTTTTTTCTATTATGGGAACTTGTTCAAATTCTCCCAACATATACTTTCTTTTTGGGTTAATGGTCAAAAGATACCCTCAAATTTAATATTTAACTTTCCAATTTGTTAGTAGAAAATCAGAGATAACTTCTTATCACAAACACGCCACATCAAATTCAGGATTCAACTTTCTATCATGGTAGCACATAATTTGCAATTGAGTTGGTTTTCGTTCATAACTCGGGTCAGTGGTTGAGGAGTGCGAAGCCCACTGCTCTTAATCCTGGCTTATGGGATTACTGCCTATCTTTCCACTTCTCAGTTAGTAGTCTATCTCATTGATTCCTGACATTTCCATGTTCCAACTGCATCATGAAGTAACATTCGTTGAATGCCAATTTTTGTCAGCAAGATGCCATTTTCTTGGATACAAAATATAGTTCCAACTTCCAAAGTGTTACAATCTTATGCAGGAGTGGTCTTACATCCCGGTTGGTGGTTCCTTACCAAACACAGAGCAGAAGAGCCTTGCATTTGGTGCTGCTGCAAGCATGGTGCATCCTGCTACTGGTAAGAATTGGGTTAATAGATATTTCCTTCAATCTTTGACTTGATACTGCCGATCTAACCCCTTCTTAAACAGGTTATTCGGTTGTCAGATCATTGTCAGAGGCTCCAAATTATGCTTCTGTAATTGCAATTATCCTAAAGAAGGATCATTCTAATGGCTTGCTTACCAGTGAGAGAAACAATGGGAATATCTCAATGCAAGGTACGCTGTGTGATTTATCCTCTTTTCTTCTCAACTTCACTGGGGTTAGTAACCACTTTCTTTCATCTCAAGTAAGACGGTAGTATTAGCAATCATTCAGAATTTATTTTTTCATGTAAATGGCATACTGCATATGCATGCATGCATTTGTTTATATATGTGTGTCAGCTATTTCAATGATTTTTTCAAGAGTATCATGCATTACTCGGGTTTACCTTCGTAATTTCTCGTTTGTCTCTTGCTCAGCTTGTATGTTTCTAGTTGCTGAATTGTCCTTAGGGTACTTTGCATATTCATTGTATGCTGTGATGCTATGGTGCTTATGTAATTTTCCTACAACTTAGAACTCAATGCATGGTATCACCTTCTTATGATATGTTATTCTAATTTGGTTCAGCTTGGAATACTCTTTGGCCCCAAGAAAGGAAACGCCAGAGAGCATTCTTTCTGTTTGGACTAGCACTCATATTGCAACTAGATATCGAAGGCATTCGAACCTTCTTCCACACATTCTTCCGTTTACCGAGATGGTATGACTTGAAAAACCAAGAGAGCTGTTTCCTTTAATAATGTATGACTAGCCTGAGTTGCGTGATTAAAATTCTTCTTCTTAATAATTAGCGGATGTGTTTTATTGCAGGATGTGGCAAGGATTTCTGGGTTCTACTCTTTCCTCTGCCGATCTCATTCTGTTTGCCTTTTATATGTTTGTCATAGCACCGAACGATATGAGAATGTCCCTTGTCAGGCACTTAATGTCAGATCCAACTGGAGCAACTATGATAAGAACATATCTCACCATATAGATGGTACATTTTGTATTTCTTCTCTTATTTGGTTGTATTTTTCAGTTGCTATTCAAGCAATATTATGAGGAGCTTATCCACCATGAAAATAAATAGGCATTGCATATTATTCATACACATGTATATCTTCTTTAGTTAAACACAATGCACTTTTTTTTTTCAAAATGTAAGCATGTATATAATATTATGCACTTATTTATTGACCAAATATACCTGAATTGCAGTTAACTTGTGGCTTATTCACTACTACCAATCACTCATTGACAACCTTTAACAGATGTAAAAAATATGTATGCTGTGGGAGCTTATGCTTGGATGTTGGATTGCTCCTAAAGTCTTTGCCTTTTGATTGCCATAACAGAGATTAATTTCATTCAGTCCAATCTTTTGATTGCCATAACATTTTGGTAAAACTAAGGTTTGAGTCTCACCGGTGACCCCATTTGACTAAAAAGGTTTGTTAAGTTAGAATATGCCCCAGATTGGATACAGCTTGTCTTCATTTTTATGGTTTATTTTTGGTATCGGCCTTTTGAGTTTATGGAATCTTTAGTTTGATAACTGATGCATCATAAAAGGTCAACTGCTGCCACTGTACCCAAATTAAACTAGGTTCTATCCAACTGTTGGTTTTGATGAAAACTTCAATTTTCTGGAGAAAAATGAGGTTATGGCAATTATTGCTTTGGCATCTGTTGTATACTTGCCTTCCAGGGTTGAAAGAAATTGCAGATAATGCATCGGAAGATATTTCAGGATCCAAATTAATGCCTTCAATGCCATGTATTTATTATAGACGTGTACATGGATGAAACGTTTAGAAAGTCAGCTGATCCTGTAGAGAGACGAAATTACTAAGAACATGCAGCAGCATAACTTTTACTGGTTACAAGCTACACCCTTGACGTTGACCAATAAGTATAAGCCATTTCAGTTTGAAGGTTTCAACTTTCAACTATGGCCGCTTCTACTAATAGTGACAGGTGATCAATCATCTCAACACAACTACCAGGTTTGGAAATTGCATTGAAATTGAGTATTCTTTTGATCAAGGGTTGGCACTTGACTTAATTTGGACGTTCAGTTCTGAACCAGGTGAGCAGTACAAAAAGAAAGAAAGAAGGAAACTATTAGCCTTTTAACATAAAGCTTGAGTCTTTGCTCTTCTCTACCGAGAACATAGAGCTTTTTTATCCATGGATTTCATTACCCCTCTGATCAGCATAGTCGAAAGATTATGCACGGCTATGGCTTCTCGGGCAAGCCGTGTTATCAATTTGGACCGAGGGATACAGTCGTTCGCTACAGAACTAATTGAGCTGAAGGACAAGAGAGATGACTTAAGGACTCTCCTTGAGCGAGCTGAGCTTGATGGATCAAGACGAACAAATGAAGTGCAGAGGTGGCTGGCAAGAGTAGAGGTTATTGAAGCTGAAGCTATCTCCATCATAGAGAGTTTTGGACAGAGTAGACGACGCTCGGGGTGCTTAAATCCGAGTTGTTATTCGAAATACAATCTGAGCAAGGAGATGATAGAGAAGCTGAAGGAGCTAAGTGAACTGAAGGGGAAAGGAAACTTTGAGAGACTAGTGACAGAGCCACATCCTGCTCCTGTTGAGGAGAAACCATGTAGGCCTGCAATTGGCATCAGTGTGATGGTACACAAAGTGTGGGAGTTTCTTGAGGAGAGTAAAGTGGGAATCATTGCATTATATGGGATGGGTGGAGTTGGGAAAACAACCCTTCTGAAGACCATCAACAATGCATTTCTTACCAGAGATCACAGTTATGATGTTGTAATATGGGTCTTGGTCTCTAAGGAATTTGTTGTCAGTAAGATCCAACAATCCATTGTGGCAAGGTTAGGGTTGCCATGGGAAGAAAGTGAAACCCATGAACACCTAACTTCAAAGATTTACAATGTTTTGAAAAAGAAGAGGTTCCTCCTATTGCTAGATGATGTTTGGGAGAGAATTGATTTGGGGGATATTGGGATTCCTCTTCCTGATGAGGAAAACAAGTGCAAGCTGATATTCACAACGCGTTCCATGGATGTATGTAGCGACATGGATGCTCACAGGAAGCTCAAAGTAGAACTCTTGACCGATGACAAGTCGTGGCAATTATTCTGCGACAAGGTTGGAAGAATAGAGATTTTGGAGTCACCGGCTATTAGAACTTATGCCGAGAGGATGGTCCAAAAATGTGGAGGTTTACCACTTGCATTGATCACGGTGGGTAGAGCCATGGCCAATAAGGAGACTGAAGAAGAATGGAAGTATGCAATCGAATTGCTCAACAAATCTCCATCGGAACTTCGAGGTATGGAAGATGTATTTACACTCCTAAAGTTTAGCTATGACAATTTGGAGAATGAGGCAACAAAAATGTGTTTTTTGTATTGTTCTCTATTCCCTCACAGCTATTCTATTGAGAAAGAACATCTGGTAGAGTACTGGATTGCAGAAGGATTTTTGGACAGCTCCTATGACAGCCATGCCTATAATAAAGGGTATGCTGCAATTGGGTCTCTAAAAGTCGCCTGCTTATTGGAAACGGGCGAGGAAGAAACCCAAGTAAAGATGAACGATGTTATCCGAAGTTTTGCCTTATGGATAGCATCTGGATGTGGGGTAAACAAGGGAAAATTTTTGGTAGAGGCATGCTTGGGCCTTACGGAAGCTCCTGGTGTTAGAACCTGGGAAGGAGCACAAAGAGTTTCTTTGTTAGACAATGGAATCACAGGGCTAAAAGAAGTACCAATGTGCCCAAATCTGTTGACTCTGCTGCTTCAGTGGAATAATGGCCTTAATCGGATACCGGATGATTTTTTTCAATCGATGACTGCTCTTAGACTCCTGGATTTGTCATTTACAAGCATCAGAAAGATCCCGGTGAGTATTGGTGAGTTATTAGAGTTGCGTTATCTTAATTTAACAGCTACAAAAATAACCACATTGCCTAAGGAGATAGGAAGTTTAGCAAAGTTGAACCACCTGAATCTCTTGCGCACGTACTCTCTTCGAACTATTCCACCTGAGGCTATAGCTGGACTTTCGGAGTTGGTGGTGTTGAATTTGTATTACAGTTATGAGTGTTGGAAAGTTCAGAACTCCGAAAGTGAAGATGATGTTGGACTTGATGTATTGGAGACCCTGGCACACCTCCGCATCCTCGGTTTAACCATTTCCACGATAACCTCGCTCCGCAAACTCTCTGGCACTAGAAGTTTAGTTAGATGCATACAGTATTTATTCATAAAGGAATGTGATGGTCTGCATCAATTAGAATTATCATCAACTTTCGGCTATGGTAAGCTACTGAAAAGACTTAGCATCAAAGACTGCAATGACTTAACTTGCTTGGTAGTGGATGCCGAGGATGGAGAAATTTGGCTGCCTAATCTGGAGGTTCTAGCCTTGCATGGCCTGCCTAACGTAACTTCAGTGTGGAAATCCCCACCAAGAGAAACAAGCCTGCAAAATCTTCGGTTGTTGAATATCTGGTATTGCCATAGACTGAAGAATGTTTCGTGGATATCGTCACTTCCGAAGCTAGAAGCGGTTTACTTGTTCTACTGCAAAGCATTGGAAGAAGTGGTAAGCGAAGAAGAGAAAGTAGAGCCTGATTCAAAGGCATTTGCGAGGCTCAAAACTATATCCATCCGTGACCTCCCTGAACTAAGGAGCATTACACCATTTGCATTAACTGTCCCTTGCTTGAAGAACATTGCTGTGATTGATTGCCCCAAGTTTAAGAAATTATCAATCAGAACAACTCACGATTCCTCGACTGTGCCGACAGTGTACTGTAGTAAGGATTGGTGGGAAGGATTAGAATGGGATGATCTCAGCACCAAAAATTCTTTCCTTACCAACTTCACATCAAATTGATTCAGCATCGGCATGTACTCTGTTGTGTTATTGGTATGTCCTGCTTTGCTTACTACTGATATTATGTGTTCAGAAACACATTTAGTAGTTTATATTACTTGCATACATATACACATGCATGGAGCTACTAAGGGAATGGGAGGGTTGTGCCTTCCAAATTTTTGTTTAATGGTAATTTTAATCCGTACTAATTTGAATACTTGTGAAATTAAGTCTCGTCACTCTCAAATTTTGGATTAAATACTTGTTAGGTCCCTAATAATTTTAAAGATAAACATCTGCTACATAGAAGCCCACATTAAAACACTGGTCCTGTATTCTAATCCATCCATAATCATGCCAATCTTAAATTAAACAAATAATGGAGTGGGGGACAGATTCAAGAGAACTCAAAGACCAGAGAGGAGTTGTTCCAAATTAAAAGAAAAAAAAAGGAACTGATATCATCCTCTACATTCTTGCTTTTTGAATATCAAATTGGCATTGATTAGGCAAATTTAGTGGCTGTTAGTACCCATGATTTAGCTTAATTAACATTAAAGCATATATACTTCTATGCTGCTTTTGTGCATTATAAATCTGTGTAAAGGGAAAGTACACTTCCTTCCATGGTTAATATGAATTATGATTCCATGTTTAATAGGATAAAGTTAATGTATTTTACGCCACTCCCTCCCTCCTAAATTGGTTGTATGTTATACAGTGTTTTAGAATATTTTTCATTTATTCTTTTATTTTATATAATTTTTGTGGTGAAGTACATGTTTATTTTATGATCTATGTTCAAGATTTGTAGTTTTTTTCTTCTAATATTATTGTATTCAAAGTTAAATTTGAAATTATTCTTTAAAAGAACAGTGTGTCTTGTCTACACCCAACAATATTAATTATATTACTAATCACTATTAATTAACTTACCATATAATATTGTATGGCCTTGAAAATGACGGTGGGATAATAAATATTGATTAATAATGGCAATTGTACGGTTTTTTTACGGTTTTAATGAAATTAACAATATTTTAATTAATTTTGGCATTGTTTTGTTTGCATTTAACGCTAGAAGTAGCTAAAACCTTGAATCATTGAAATTAATATGTGATATTAAATGAATAATAATGTTTAAATGTTAACATATAATTAATCTTTTTCTGTCAACAATCTCTAGGGGTGAGTAAAACTCGATTCGACTCAAAAAAATGAATTTTTAGATTCGAGACGAAAAAAATTTGACTCGTTTTGACTTGATTCGAAAAATTTTAAAATAAAATTTGAGTTGTAAAATAAAAATTCGAATAACTCAAAATTTTTAGTAATTAGTAGATTTATTTTTAAATTTAAGTCGAGTATCTCAATTTTTCTTGATGCATGTCTTATATAATTAGATTAAGTCATTTAATAGAATCAAATCATACTATAACAAGATAGATAATTACAATTAAATTTGTATAAAAACTCAAACTCGACTCGAATAAAAAAATATCAAATAAAGTTTGAGTTGTAAAATATGACGCGTCAACTCGAATAACTCGAAATTTTTTAACTCGATTTAATGATCACCCCTAAGTCTGTCTCTAAAGCAAATAGCTAAAGCTCTCAATTGACACACTTTTCGCCGGTTAAGAGTAAATTCTCCCTCCCTCCTTTTAAAAAAAATATTAAAAAATCTTTTTCTCACCGTTCAAAAAATATTAAATTTAATTATTGAAATGAATCCTTATTTATTCTTTATCCGCAATAAATGTACAGATTATTTGGCAAATTTCGCACAAATTTTAGTAGTTGCATGGTTGGTCTGTAAACAACCTTGAATATTTGCTATTATAATATTTAGGGTTTGAATTTAACATCATAAATAAGATAAATTGAATTATTTTATAATATTTGCTATTATAATATTTACAGTAAGATTTCATTCCTAGGCTAGCATATTTCTGGTCTGGATCTTGTTTGCCTGATCGAGTTAAACTTTTCTCTCGAACGTGTTTTCCTTTTAGGTGATTCTGGTGTGGACTACTCTGGCACTGACAAAGGAAACAAGGATGCTTTGACCATCAGAAGAGATGGCATGCATGTCGCTTTGAGGAGTGGCTCCATCCGATCCTTTCCATGTACAGCACCATGCACAATGGATAAACAAGCTCGTGTTATTCTGATTGATGGGTCTGCCTGCTTATTTTCAGTCAGGTTATCTACCACGATCTGCTTATTTATCAGAGTTTGCTGCCACGTCTTTTGCCGCACCAATAAGCGTACACTGTACAGAAATTATCAGTTAGAATGACCGAGTAGAGTTCTTTGGTTGGTTGGTAGTAGCTATAAGCGAGAGTTTTATGTCCATTTAGTCTTGAGTTGAAATCGTCTTAAATTCAAAGTCAAGGACTCGGGACTCAGTGAGTCAAGGTACTTGTTGGTGTTATATGAAAGCATTATTCTCTGGTAAAGGAACTTGTTGGTGGCATCCTCAATTATCATGTTTAAGAAGAAGAGAAATTGGATTGTCGTATTGTATCTTAAATCATCTGTCTTATGGGTATTTATTAACTATATGCAACAACAGTTTAGTCGTTGGAAAGATTGTCACATTATTATTTCACTCAAGAAACAAACGAGACAGACATCAAACTGAACAATGTGGATTTGAAATCAGATGCTGAAAGCAACCCTTAAGAGCATCCATACGCATGCGTCACGGTTCTCTCAGCAAAAGTTTCTACAACACTCCCATTCGAATTAATGCACCTAGAGCTCAAACAGACAGGTAAAGGATTCACTTCCATTATCTACTTCATTACAATTTCTAATTCAGGAAGTTTACAAATTGTTCTTGATATATGAAAGGATTTCTTTTCTTTCTCTGGAAAGGTGAATTACCTTTTCAATTATGAAAACATTAACAACACTCCAAGTCCTCCGCTCGACAATCATTAAGCCTCAACTTTGGGCCTCGTCTCCCCACTACAGCCGCTCGAATAAGTTCTGCACTCGCAACAAAAATTACATATCCTCCATGCTTTTTATGACTTCGGCTTCTGCCGACATTCTTTAGGAGTCCGACTGGCTGCACTCTGCCAAAAAAGGTGACACTGTTGGTTTGACTCAATTGTTATGTTTTAGTTATGAAGAAAATACCAGATATATTTTATCACATCATAGTGAAAAACAAGGTTTGGGAACAGATGTGTCACAAAATATGTAAACCAGTCCAACATCTAATCACGTGAACTTTAATTCCGAAGGCGAAAATCCACACGTACATGAAAATGATCAAACTCAAGCATACACGTACCACATAAGTTCTAAAGATGCAAGTGGTGATCTTGCACTGTTGAAGTAAGACAAGAGGTCCACATTCAAGCCATCATACATGTTCAAGAAACGCATTCCCTGCATTCACATTGGAAATCATGAGTAAAACAACATGAACAGGTATTTATTTGATTTTTTTTACTACTTGGAAAGGTGCCATAGAGGAATCCAGATATTTACGTACCAGCAGCTCATGAGCCGACTTTCTTTCGTTCGGGTCTTTTTTTACACTGTCATTGATAAAAGAAACCCAAGTCAGGCTTCGGTAAATTCATACAATCAAACAATTCTGTAAATGATCTCTTTTGACATGATCAATTTGAAGAAAATATTTAATTTAAATATATCAAAAAAAACTCAACAACTCCATTATAGTGCAAAAATATTCAATAACATCTTTTAGGCAAGTTTATCAAGTATCTCATTTAAAAAACAATCTTACCATGCAGATATAAATGAGCAAAATTCAGGAGAAAATTGATCTGAAGGTGCAGAAGGTGGTGGTTGTTCAACAATTTGTTCCATGAGCTCATAAAAGTTAGTCCATCCTTCTGCCTGATTTGGTGGGGAGTAGGGGAATTGACCAGTTGCACACTCAAGTAACACTAGCCCTAAGCTCCAAATGTCACTTTTATTGCCATAATTATCAGCAATAATTCTCTCGGGCTACAAAAGAAGTAACACAACATTAAAAACTAATAAATTTTGAACAAATAAGAATAAAATAACCTTAGCCACCAAAAATAATTTCTCTTGGTACAGTAAATTACTTACAGACATATAGTTGTATGTGCCAACAAAAGTGTTTGCTAGTCCTGAGGTGCTTGTCATTATTGCACTCACACCGAAATCGGTAATCTTGACTTCTCCTCTGTGATTTATTAACAAGTTTGATGGCTTTAAGTCTCGGTGGATAATGTGTCTTTCATGATGAAGATACATCAAACCCTTTAATACCTGCATTATTGAGAAGAATATAAAACGAATAGCAGTATATCTGGTACATATATTTTTTATGTATTCGGAGTGCAAATGTACCAACCTGCTTACATATTGCGGCAAGATAGGGTTCGGGAATGGATTTAACCTTTATCAGAAAATCTGCTAGGGATCCACCATCCATATACTCCAAGATGATTGAAATGGCACCATTTTGATAGAAAGACTGATAACAAACAACAACATATGGACACTGAGATGATTGATTTACTTTCAACTCCTTTGCAATCTGCTTGCGTGCTGACTCTTCGATATTCATTTGAATAATCTGATAAAAGAAATCGAGACAGGATTTGATATATCATGAAAACAACAAGGGGGGGAAATCTATTACGAATTCATAGTGTAAACAACAGAAGAAGCATTTCTTTAACAGGAAATGGATCATAATACATTAATCAAGCATGACTTGGGAGATATTTTAATAGTATAAGCCAGAACAACCACTGAAGTTACATATTTTCTGAAGCATGGTCGAATTTAACAGGAAATACTCATTACCCTACATGAGATTTTACAGAATCATGCAAATGGTGAGAGAAAAAAGGACAGGGCTGAAAATTTTCTAAAACAAAGAAAGTGTTAATATTTACCTTCAATTCAAAAAATTGGCCAGTCCATTTGTGTTGGACCAATTGCACAATTCCACCATTACCCTTGCCAATAACTTTAATCGCGTCTATATCATCTAAATTGAACTGGTCGTCCGACTCCGAGTCAGATTCTGATGGCTTAATAGGCGGAGGCTAAACCGAGAGAGAGAGAGAGAAATTAAAATCTTTGAAACGTTACGGTAAACATCTATTGAGTCAAAAGAATCTCAACAATGCAAAACATTAACAATAAAAGAAGCAATTTCATCGAAAAAGAAGAAGAAAAGATCTTACAGCTTCAGATTCGGATTGAGATACAATTCGAACTCCATCCTTGTTAACGAGGAGATCGCCGTCTTTGAATGTACCGCTCTCGGTTCTTCCATGAAAACAAATAACAGCAAAATCAAAACAAAGTTTGAATGAGTGAAGGAAATAACTAATGATGCTTACAGAAAATTAGCGAAGGAGAACTCGGGAGGAGTAAGAAAGAGCTTGAGATTAGGGCTCAAAATTCCCTTTCCCTTATTCGTCATTTGAAATAATTGAGAGTAATTGACAGTGTTCCAATGGCTGGTCTGCTGTATATATATTAATATAGGTAGAGCAGCAGAGCAGACCAGTCTTCCTTCACGATCCCCTGACTTCACGTTGACTTTTCTTTTAATACTACCGACTCCTAATATATTGTTTATTATTCTAAAAATTATAAAGTATATTCTTCAATAAATATTAAAAAATATAAATTACAATTTGTACAGTAGTAATAAGTCTTTCAACTCTTAAATCGAAGACAAATGCACATAAGCTCACTTTAATATATTATCTATTAAATATTATAATATTTATTTTCAGAGACAGAGAATGGCCATGTTTGGCAATTAACGGATAGCGGATTACATTAGCTGATAGTTGATTGCATTAGCTATTTTGACTAGCGGATTGTATTAGCTGATTGTATAAAAGTGTTTGGTAAAATTAACTAATAGCGGATAGTTGTTAGATTATTTAAACAAGCAAAATAACATATGAGGACATGATTATATTCAATATTTGTTTAAATAGTTTATTAGTTATCAGTATTTTGTATCTAATTATTATTAAGTAGATCTATAAAATTGTTTTTAATATGATATTTTTAAACATATTCCAATGATTTATATATTAATTTATTATTTATATAATTATTTTAATATAATTTAATTAATTAATTAATTAATTTAAATACACATATAAATATGTGATAATAAAATAAGTAAATATGATTAGCTTTATAAATAGGGTGAGAAAATATTTAAGTTAGGTTATTTTGAGATTTTTAGTAACTGGTAATGGTAAAAGAGTCTTTACAACTCTAATATCAAATCTCTAATCTCAAAAAGCTCATATTATGAGCTTTTTCAAAATTAATGTTTTCACCCCAATCCACTCTTTCAATCTGTTGTTTACCAAACAACAATATTAACAAATTTGATTGGTCAAACCTCTAATTTTTGCTCAAACCTCTCTTTACCAAACATGACCTATATATTAGAAGCGAGAAGGGTAATTGTTCCTTTAAACTTTGATGACTTAATTACATTTTATGTTATTTGTAGTTTTGAAATCATTACAATAAAATATTTTTCTCTCTTATAATTGTTTGGTTTATTTATTTTTAAGATCATATTAAGTTTAAAAAGTAATGAAATCAAGTATTGTTCCCCATTTAATATGGTTTAATTACTTTGTTTTTAATTTTAAAATTAAATTTTAACTCCTTTAATTTTTATAATTTACTAACTACTTTTATGATTATTTATATTTTATCTTTAATCTTAATTTCTAACCTCGTCATTGAGGATACTAGTTGATATGAAGTGTGAATGTAAAAATAAATAAGTGAGATTCTATTTTTCAAATGCAAGTAATAGTCTTAATGTAAAAATACATGATTCATATGATTACATAGGTGAAAACTCAGACTTCCAAGTCTATAAGGAAATTTATTATTTTATCAAAAAAAAATATTAGTTTATCACCCTTTTCACATTGACTAGGTGAAAACACATTTTATATTTTTTAATAGTCTAAAAAGTAATTAGAAGCAGGGATAGACCGAGGGGGTGCTGGGGGGCAACCGCCCCCCTAAAATTTTGAAAATCATATATGACTTAGGAAAATTTTAGAATTTTTCTATGTATTTTCTATTAAAAATATATTTTCGCCCCCCCAAAACTTCTATAAGTTCGCCCCCCTAGAAATTTATAGGTTCGCCCCCTCTAAACTAAAGTCCTGGGTCCGTCCCTGATTAGAAGGTAGTGTTTGTTCGTAAATGATCTTAACACTTTGACAATGCACATACATCATGTAGATAAAGTGATATGAACTTATCTCTCGAACATCATCTGTTTTTCTACCGGGATACTTGTTGGGTTTGAAAACACATTTCTAAAGAAAAATGGATTAATGTCGTATTTACAGACTTTTAGATTAATCAAATCATACACCACCATAATAACGTGTGTTATTGACCATTTTGCCAATCAAATTCTTCACTGTTTCCGCACACATTTTCCACATACGTTAGATCGATTATCCAATAAAACCGAAAGTCAAGGAAAAACAAAATATGAAAGCAGCTTATGTGACGATTTGTATATTCTTGTTTATAACTTTCAATTTCTCCTTAAAAAATCAATTTAGCAACCACCTACAGAGTTTAAGTACTGACAAGTTGTTATTCCTTTTTAGCTGACCGGTTATTGATTATAGAAAACAAAATTTTAAAAAATAAAAATAATAAAGGGGCCTCTGATTTGGGTGCGATGAATGCTGGCTAAAGGTTAAGTTTTTGTCTCTCTGGCAATTCGCAAATATGTACCGAAGGGCTTGGAGTCATCGGGCTGGACGATTTCTCGATTGCGTCCAACGGTTTCTGGTTGCCCATAATTTGTTTCTTTTTTGTGCCTGTAGCTGGAACGAAACAGGATGGAGTTATTGCAATTTAATACCAATCATGTTTATTTAGATTGTAGAATGAATCCACTTGAAACCTGCAAAACATCAGATATAGTAATGATGTTGGGGACCATTTGGCTCTCAGCCATCTGGGGTTGACTGCATTTTTTGATGGTAAGTTGGGCCAAGACTCGTAAAGTGGCCAAAGGGACCTTTCGCACTTGACTTCTTGCCGTCTGTGAAACCCTTGGGGTTGAGTTGACTGCGTTTTATGATCGCAGCGGGGACCTAACTTTGCCCAATACTCATAAAGTGGCCGCTTGCCGACATGGGTGAAACTGCAGATACAGCCACAGGAATCCTTGTTTGATTCATTTTCCGCAGATGTGAGATTCTTGACACTTTCTACTTATTCTTAAACGATATATCAATTTATGTTATTTACTATAATGGAATTTATTTATTCTTTTATTTATGTTATTTAAATATAATCGTAACTCAATAATACATTCCATACAAGTTCAAAGTTAATAAATTTAAGGCTGTAAATAGGGGCTCAAATTATGCTCTCTTTTTTCTCGTTAAGTGTCTAAATTATTTTCCGGGTTAAATATGTATCTAATGTTTCATTCCGTGATGTGTCACCTTCTGAAAATTTAAAAATTATATTAAAAATATATAAAATTAATAAAATAAAATATATCCTTAAATTTTCAAATATTCTCAAAATAGTCCTCAAATATTTAATACCTGAGTTCGACCACTCATGCCAGCGTTGGCCGTGTTGCCGGCGACGGAACAAAATGCCCTCTCCTCGTCGAACAACCCACACGTTGTTCGTCTCTCCTCCTATCGCCGTTCGTCGCGAATCGTTCGAAAGAACTATTCGATAATTTCGACGATTTGCAGAGTGTCGACCAATTTCCGACAACTGAATAATGAGGGAAATAATTGTAATGATGATTTCCGACGACTGAATAGTGAGGGAAATAATTGTGATGATGGTGAGCGGCGGTATAGCAATCGGAGGCGGAATCGGACTAAATCAAAAGTTAAGTTTGTTATAAATTTCGAAATTTGAGGGTTATTTTTGTGAAATTCGGAAAACTTAAAGAATTTCTAAAAATTAAAAGAATTTCTGAAAATTAAGTAATTTAATTTTGAGATGACTCATGTCTTTTTAAGACTGAAAATTAACGGAAAACTTTAAATAGGTCACGAAGTAAATTTTAAGCACATATTTGATACGAAAAATAATTCGGGACCTAACTGACTAAAAAAAAAGCATAATTTAGATACTTATTTAATGGTTAATACATTTATTTTACGGTTAAGCCTAAATTTAAGGTGGGTTAAGAAAAGTAAGGATGGGGCTCGGTCCTAACTGTTTCGAAGTTCCTTTGACTGAATCATCGACTTGGCTTCCCCGTTTCCAAAGAGACTACTTTCGTACAGGGCACGGGCGTTTAACAGAAACATTAGCTTACTCGGCATAACAAGACAGACATGTCTTCTACCGACAGCTGCTAAAATGGGGAGGAAAGGAAAACTAACATGTCATAATAAAGTCTAAAAATTGAAACATCCTGGAAAAGAAATACACAAACAAACAAACAAGAAGATAAATTTAATATTGTTGAGCTCAATGTTAGTACAGTATCACGTCCCGTAAGAAAACTACTGTATAGTATACTATATACATATACAAGTGTGTTCGAAAATTTCATGAAAGATTACAAACTCAAGATTGAAAACTCATTCCAGCTGCAGCACGTACCTTTTCACCTTAAACCCCAAGGATTATGGTAAATAAGCAAGTTCTAAATGTCAACAATGTTGATGGAGAACTTGGATAGCAACGCTGGCACTCCCGATATTACCGGCCCGTATGTCTACAAAAAAAAAACACATAACAAGCATAAACACGAGGGCAGCACAATTGTATAACTTGGTTTTGATTGAATGTTTGAGCACCAATTCTTGTACCTTGTGATTTTCATGAACTTGGCGCAGTGGAACTGCAAGCAATTTCATGTTCTTGGGTACGATAAATTTCCGACTTTCCGGCAACCTCACAAGGAAGAGTTTGGTGCACTCCTATAAAATTTAGATTAACATGAGAACCGAGAAAGCTATGACATTGCTGCAGGATCAAGATCAATGTAGCAACAAACCTTGGGCTTTTTTGCATTGGGAGGCAAGTAAGGATACATTAACGTTTCGAAATCATGCCGCCACCACATGCCAAGACAGTCTCCAACCTATATGTTTAAGAAAGTGAGAATATTCACACAATTTCACAATAAATACAAATGGGGGAAAACTGCTTTACCTCCCATTCAGTTTCATAGCCATCTTCCGTAGCAGAAAGCTTCCTGGAAAGCTTACGTTTCAGTCCAACGATATCTGGAAATTCAGCTCAATCTTAATTCGGTGTATCGAGTTTATAAGACAATTCCACAGAACTAACAACTTACCTGATTCACCTGGCCTCAAACGACCACCAGGAAGCTTGAAAAAGGAATTTCTAACTTGCAGAAGCAGCAGATGAGGATGTTTGAACAACTCAACCTGAAAGACAACATATGTATAAAAGCATAAGTAAATTAATACATATGTACAGATTTTCCGCCTTGAACAAACTAAATTCCCTAGGTTTACACCCAAAAACTTCAGTAAGATCTCTTGCTATTCCTTCACAATTAAACAATTTACAACGTCGTTTCTAGTTAATTAATACTTCATAATTAAAGAAATTAGAAGAAGAGAGCACACAAGCTGAATCCAATTAAAAAAAGAACCAACCAGAATAACAGCTTCTACAGAAGTCCTCAATCCATAAGCTGCATAACTAGAGGGGAAAAAAGGGTTAAAAAGTGTTAAACCCCATAAGCATAAGAACCCAATTGAATTTACAAAGAGAGAGATGAGGGGAAGTACTTGGATTTCATCCTGTTAATACGATCGTACAGAGTTTCATCCTTGAAAACAATGGCTTCTTTGGATCCAAAATAGTAACAACTTAGAGGGTAAATATCCACCCTTTTTCTGCCATCATCGGTGATTGCTTCTGCTTCTGCTCCCATGTGAATATCTCCCATCTAAAAACTTTCCTAGTAAACTCAAGCGACGGACACAAAGACGGCAAAAGAAAAACAAGGGTGTTGGATTTAAATCTAACGTGTCTTAAAAGCAGAGCATGTTCTTGTATTTCCGACTGTTTAGTGGTATTTGACGTGGCGGTTCATAGACACTTGGTTTCACACAAGACTGTAACGATAGTATGTGGAAATTAGCGGCTATTGGGAATGGGTGGTCAATACACGAGAGAGAGACGTCTCTGGGCTTGGATACTTCCGTTTACCTATTTGGGTCTGGACTTTAGTCTCCAATTACGGTCCCAAGCACTAAATAAGAATAAATTATTAAGTTTATAGTTTTTTTTTCGACAAATTTTATCTAAATTTAATCTTATCTAGAGGGAAAAAAATGAGTGTTTCTAGTGGTTTAAAACTCATAACTTAAGAGAAATGAAAAAACAAAGATGAACAGCTTGGCCAACCGGCTAAAAGTGCTTGCTCTAAGTTCATATTATTTAACCTTAGGACCATATTTCTCCTGAATTTTACTTTAAAAAAGGGTCAGTTAATTTTTTGCCTAAATTTCAAAATTTCCCCCTAGCAACCTCTATTCCTTAAATAAAAATTTAAATTACCCTATTACTCAAAATTTGCCTTTATCAGGTAAAATTGGGAAATTAGGGCAGTTTGAATTTTTATTTAAGAGATAGAAGTTGTTCGGGAAAATTTTGGAGAATAGGCTTGTTTCTACAGTACCACGCCGTGTGGAGGTGGCGAGGTTGGACCTCGCCATGTACAGGTGGCGAGGTGCAGGTAAAATTAAAAAAAAAACTCAGCTTTTGTAAAGTTGGCAGGCGTGCAATACACAAGACCTCGCCACCTCCACATGACGAGATCCAAAGAACGCCATAAACACATGACGAGGTCCCCAAATACTGTAGATTTGACCTAAATTTTAAAATTCCCCCCAAACAACCTTTATCCCTTAAATAAAAATCTAAACTACCCTATTACCCCAAATTTGCCCATTTATCAAAAACTAATAAACACGAGCAAGGGATTAAGAGACCTACTGCCTTCGTGAAAATTAAAGGGGGGGAAAAAAAGAATTGCCAGACCACAGAAATGGTTCAGCCCATTTCAATCCATAACCCAAACCAGAAACCAGGCCCGAAATTCCACGTGCTTCTTTTCAACATAAATTCCACGTGCTTTGGTTATTACTTATTAGTGTAATTTACATCGTTTTTTTTTTTGTTCGAATAGTTTACATCGCGTCAGAACTTTACATTTTGAAAATTATATGAAAAAATAGATAATTTTGGTGCATAGTATCGTATTTTTATATTGATATAAAAATGCCGAGTTTAACTATAATATAATTTCTGGAAGGAAAAAAAAAAAAGCAGAAGGAACTCTACTTTCTGTGCTTTTTTATCAGAATTTTTCCATGCTTCTTCGGTTCCTAAATCCTAATAATCATTTTGTTTATAAAATGATGAACTATAGGCGACAAAAAACATTTATCCATAATATAAATAATTGCAAGAAACTGCTTTTTGAAATGGGGTCATCAATTGAACATGAAATATTCCATACTCAAAACATGTCCTACTTTTAGGATTAAAAACAAACTAGTTAAAAAAAGAGAATATTCGTAACCTATCGAATGATCTCAATAAAAAAAAAAAATTGTTGTTATCTTTAGGGGGTTAGGTGACATGAGTTCGAGCAGTTTATTTACACAATGTGTATTGTTAAAAGACTAAAATTAATGAACGTATTTGACAAATAAGTATTTGTATATTATCTTTTTATGTTTAGTTTTTTTATGAAATTTTTCATTTCTTTTTTTGGTATTTTATTTTTTTCACCGTGTGATTCTTCTTTCGTTTTTCTACATGAACAAAAAAATAGAGAAAATAGATAGAGATAATATGCCATATAAAAATTAGTATACTTTAAACACTTATTTTTAAACAAACTCTAAAAATAAATTACTTGTTAGATGAATTAATTTATCTTCAAAAAGTTACACCAATAACTCATTCAATCATGAAATGCGATCATATAACTTGCTAATTGCTATAATAAAACTTGTTTTATTCATTAGAATGGATTAGTGTTATGAACTATAAATCTATAATCACGACAATACCTCCAAAAAAAATACAAAAAAAATACGTAGGAATTTTGAGGAACTAAATTAAACGTGATGGAAAACAACAGGTTGTCTACCGGGCGCTAAGCTAACCACCCGAAATGCTTAGCTGTTACTGTTAGAGCGTCTTAGAGGACACTTCGCGGTCTCTGCCTGTCCATTCTTTCTTTTATTTAATTTTATTTACGTGATATTTATATAATTAATTTCAAGTCCCTACTACAACTTGCACTCAACTTAAAATGCCAATAATAATAATAATAATAATAAGCTCAATCCCACACGTTAACCACGCGCGTAATAATCACAGCATCATTTAAAATCCGTTCATGTCTTGCATCAACCAAAGCAAAATTTGAAATCCTTTTAAAAAAAAGTAAGGAGACCAACCATGGGGGACCTGCCTCAGTGTTTATCCTTTTTCATGAATTTTGACAATAGTCTATTTCTTCAAGGAAATCGTAGGGTTGTGATGAGATCCAATCGTGGAATTTGGTAAAGGAGTTTGGGATAATATAAAAAAAATAAAAAAATTTAAACTAAAAGTTTCAAAAAAATTTGAATAATTTAATGGAAAATTCTGTCACGCTCGACGAGTACCGATAAGCACCACTAATGATGAGCACCGATGAACACTATTAATTTAATTTATAAAGATTAAAAATATAAACAACTCATCGTATAATTATAAATTATTTAAAAAGTAAAAAATAAATTAATTAAAATATGTTATTTTTTATTTTTTAAAATATAATTAAATCAAAATATCTACCCTAAATTATAAAACCATGATTTTTTTTCTTTGAAAATCAAGCCTTCGCTGCCCTGCCGCAAAAAACAGTGTAGTGAACATACATGTTTTATGGGTGGAATCCACGTTTATAAATATGTTTCAAATTATTTAAGATAGTAGAAGTTTAACCGACGTTTCAACAGTGCAGTGAATATACACGTTTCTGGGTGGAAAAAATAGCAGCAGTGGGATTTAGGGGACAATGACGGCGGTGCGGTGCGAAAGTGGCCGGCCGCGGCGTATTGAATTTCAAAAAAAAAATTAGAGTTTTGTGATTCAGGGTAGGTATTTTGATCTAATTGTGTTTAAAAAAAATATATATATTTTAATTGATTTACCTTTTGATTTTTAACTAATTTATAATTATACGGTGAGTCATTTATATTTTAAATCTTTATAAATTAAATTAATAATGAACATCGGTGCTCGTCGTTAGTGGTGCTTACCAGTGCCCGTCGTTAGTGGTGCTTATCGATGATTATCGTTGACTCGTTAGTGGTGCTCATCGAGCGTGGCAGACCCATCTTAATTTAATTTACATATTTTCAAACAAATTGTGGTTTAACTTTAAAAAATAGAAAGATTAATGAGAACTTTTAAAAAGTATGGGATGATTTTAATTAAAATATTAAAAAAATTAAAATTTAATACAAAATTTTAAAAAAAAAATCTTGGGAGTCAAATTTATTCTTTTAAATTTTTGAACTTTTTGAGGATCATGACCATTTGTAAGACATATATCCTTCCTTCAAATTATTAGTATTATTAACTCTCAGAAATACTTGAGGGCCAATACCATGATTTTCCAGCTCAAGTAATTGTCACGCTTCATGAAATTGAGAGGTGAAGCGAGAGTTTTCGAAAAATATATTTTATATTTTAAAAGTAAGCAATAATTTAAAGATAACAATTACTAATTATACACTTTCTATAATTTGAATCTAATATTTATAAATATTTTTTTATAATTATATTAGTTAGACATCGATTTTTCATATAAATATTTATTTTTTATTTCTAGCCAAAGTGGGATGCAAAGCAAAGGCATTGTACGCGAGTTATGCTGCTGTAAAAGGGTGTGATGTCAATCATTGCAGCCACGCTCCAATAATGAAGAAAAGAAACTGGAAATATCTTTTTTCTCTGTACTTCCATATCCATTGGCCAACACGTGGGGATTACGGGATATGTGGAATTTGGAGTTTATTTATTTATCATCGGGATTTTGCTTAACTTGTAAAACCAGAAATCAGAAATCTCAACTCCGACAAAAACAAAAACAGTTCTCCTTGTTAGAAAATCTGATTTCCGACAAAAAAGAAAAGAAAAGAAAAGACAATAACAGTCCTTCGAGTTGAAAATATTGTATCAAATTAATTAGAAGAAAAAAAACTAAATCTTTCTACAGATAACAAGATTTTTTTCCGCTACGACTACTCAATGCATTCTAGAATTTAAATTATTTGAATTAAACAATATTTACTAGTTTTTATATAGAGTTTTGTTATATGTCACCTTCAGAGTTATGTTCAAAACCTACTAAATTATTATAGGGTAAATTATAATTAAAAAATTAGATCTTTTATAGGTAACGAGTTTTTTTTCTCGACACGACTACTCAATCCATTTTAGAATTTAAATTATTTGAATTAAACAATATTTGTCAATTTTTATATAGGATTTTGCAATACGCAATCCTCAGAGTTATGTTCAAAACCTACTAAATTATTATAGGGTAAAACTATAATTAAAAAAACTGGTTCTTATACACGTAACAAGTTATTTTATTGGCTTAGATTTTTTTTACATTATAAGTATGTCATGTTCGAATCATGTTAATCCACATTTTTTATTTTTTGACATAAAAAATTAAGACATATAATAAATATTTTGTGTTTTGTATCTCAGAATTGACTTTGGCCCAACGGTAAAGCAACACCAATATCACCTAGCATTCCTAGGTTCATATTCCCTTAGAGCCAGTTTGGTTGCTTCAAATTATTTTCATCCTCCAATCAGGTGATGACATGTGACTATACCATATTTTTTAACTGTCGCATTATTCTGCCGTTAACCTCTAGCGGCTGATAGTCATTTATATAGTTTATTTTTTATATAATACATAATTAATGATTGATATAAAATAGTTATGGGGGTGTGTACTGGGATTTTAATTGATTAAGTTGGCGTGTGTGTACAAATTATACAAAAGTTGGTGGTTGTCTGTCGGGTAGCCATGAATATATTTGTGTGCTGAAAGGTGTTTAGGTTAGAAATGATCGAATCGTTCAATAATTAAGAATGGAAATGCCCCAATAAATTATTTTGGCTATCCGTGGAACTTGCAACCGCATTTCCTAATACTATAATAAATTAAAGATGGCCACTCACCGATATGTACTTCCAAAGGTAATAAATTTGTCGATGCTATGGTAAAGTTAATGAAATAATGAAATGTTTATTATCACTATTTTTGAGTTGCCGGATAAAATCTTTTTATCATGTATAAAAACCGTAACAATTTAAGTAATTAAGATTTTTTTTACTCCTTTTGTTCCATTAATTTTGTTCTCTATTGATTTTTTTTTAAAAAAAAAATTGGTCATAATTTTTTTAAAATATTTTAAACAATTAAATTTTATAAAATATATATTTTAAAACTCCTTGATTGGAGGTTTGTAAAATATATCTTTTCATATATTTATCAAATAATAAATCTTAAATAATAATAAGTCAAACATAAAAAATATTGAAAAAAATAAAATAGTAAATTATTTGTTAATATATTTTAAAAATAATATTTATTATTAATGATTTTTCATATATATATATATATATATATTGGAATGTTTTAAAAATATTTCTCAATATCTGACAACATCTAAATTATTATTAAGAAGTAAATGATCATCTCTTAATAACTTCACTAAATGGATATATAAATAACTTTTTATATATTATAAAAATTAATAAATATAAATATACATGAAACAAAACTAGTACTATAATAATTTAAAGACGATCATTTACTTCTTATTTTGCATGACTTGCAAGTTATTTCTCTTTGGTAGAAAAAAACACCTAAAGAACCATATTGCTTAAATGGGTTGTAATTTGCTCGTTATTATTATTTTTTCAAAATAGAGTGCATCAATTATGACGATACTTATACATAAATATAGAATTAAAAAAATGTTTCAATAAAAAAACGGATGATATTCATCTTATGAGATTCGAGTTCAAACCGCTTTATTTTATAAGGTGTGTGCTTATTATTAAAGGACTAAGAATATATATGAACATATATTACCTTATAATCACCTTTAGACCATTAAAAATCATAAAAAATATATACAAAAATCTGAAACTTTACCAAAACTACAATTATATGTTACATAATATATTTTTTATATTTTTCTGTTATTTTATGACATGTGTTCAAAATTTGTGAGTTATTTTTTTAATATTGTCCTTTTTAGAGTGCAATATGTTTTATTATTATACTTGACACTGTTATTGTTTAGAAAGCAGGGAAAAATAACTGAGTTTAACTCGGTTAGTATGTTGTTGGTATAATAGATAGGAGGAAATAGGATTTAACATGTTTTTTTTGAAAGGTTAGGGCCTCATTAAAAACCCCCACTAATCCTAAAAGGGGGAAAAGAGTGCCCGGATCTTATTAATTAATACGAAATATTACAACCGAGAGGAGCAACTGAATTACATAAAAAGAAAAACACCCCTACAGAAACCCATCAGAATTATTACCCTATGCCCGCTTTAGCTAATATATCAGCCTCCACATTACAAATCCGAGGTATCCATCTAATGATCGAGTTTGTGCTAGCCACCAAAGAGATAGTTTCGTTGATCAGACCAAGGTAGATAGCCGGGGGAGATCCCATCTTATTGATCCAGTCCACGATTTGTTTATTGTCGGATTCCACAATTAACCGAAATTTTTCACACCAGCGAGCCCTCTGAACTTTTTCCAAACCCAGTTTCAACGCAAAAATTTCCGCTAAAATGGGGGATGCTTGCCCGCATGATTCGGAGAATTTAAGAAAGGTAGTACCTTGATAATCCTTGAGAATCCCACCGATGCCGCCGGTCGAGGAAATAGGATCCACTGCTCCATCAACGTTTAATTTGATAAAGCCAAAGGGAGGGGGAGACCACCGTTGGATTTTCACCTGAGGATGGCGTAGAAAATGATCTGTTGCAAGAGTTAAATTACTAACCAAATCTTCCAAAGGAATCAAACAATCTCTGAACGTTGCTTTGAGCCAATAAGCTAATCGGAGTTTCGACTGTTGGAAAATTTAGATTGTATCGACCCCCTTGTCGTTGAAAATGATCGAGTTCCTGTGAAGCCAGATTGTCCAAATTACAGCAAAAGGAATTGCAGACCAGAGCTTCTTTAAACCTGTCGGAGCAGCAGCCCCCCAATCTTCTAGAAAATCCTACGCCGAGGCTTGGAGAGCCATGTTCAGTCCAACCAGTGCTAGAAATTTAGACCAAAGAGCCCAACTGATCGTACATCGGAAAAATAGATGCGAGACAATTTCGGATGATTCGGCACAAAATGAGCAAAGACCGTCCGAATTCAAACCTCTTTTAGCAAGTTCATATTTAACCAGTACCCTTCCTTTACATACCAACCGTACAAAAAGTTCTATTTGGGGGGGGGGGGGGCAATTCCGATCCAAATAAATTCATTCCAGAAATTCTTCGAGGGAATGGGTCCACAGAGTAATGACTTGAGTGATTTAACCGAGAAGGAACTCTCACCTGAACCATACCAACTTACCCAGTCCTGATCAAGGTAGCTAGCTTTGAAGGAGTTTAGTTTGAAAATAAACTCAGACCATTCCTGTTTTTCCAATCAAAGAGGTTTCGCCTCAAGAGAATATTCCAGTGCCAATAATCACCATTTCTTGTTCCCAGATCTGCTATGACACCGTTCTTGTTAGTTGATAGAGAAAATATACGAGGATACTGCAGTTTCAAAGGAGAATCATCAATCCAAACGTCATGCCAAAATTCAATAGATTGCCCACTACCAACTCGAATTCTGAGGTTGTTTCGAAGACACGACCCAACATTATCTTCTGCTTCGAATGATTGAATAATTCCATTCCAGATCCAAGAAAAGTTCTTCTTATTTTTGATCTTTGGCAGTAGATTAACCGAGACTGATGTTTGCTTGCTCGTCAAGACTTTTCTCCATAATTTATCCTGTTCATTACCAAAACGCCAACACCATTTGCCTAGGAGACTCCGATTTAGCACTTCTAAATCCAAAATGCCAATACCCCCCAAACCTTTCGGCTTGCAAGTTTCCAACCAGTTGACCCAATGAATTTTGGGAGAATTAGGCGAGCCTCCCCAAAGGAATCGAGACATCAGACTGTTTAATTTGTTGAGGATACCTTTTGGCATGCGGAAAATTGATAGGAAGTAGATTGGCAGACTCGTTAGCACGGACTTGATCAAAGTGAGTCTACCTCCCATGGATAAGAAACTTGACTGCCATCCTTCCAATTTTCGTGAGAAATTAGCAACCACTGGATTCCAAAGGCTCAAATTGTTGCGGTTTGCCCCAAGAGGGAGGCCTAAGTAATTTGTAGGGAATTTGTCAAAACCACAGCCTATAGTACTGGCCCACTCATTCACCGTTGCTTCATCAGAATTAATTCCAAATACCTTGCTTTTTGACAGATTAAGCTTAAGGCCAGAGGCCAATTCAAAGACGCGCAAAATCCTCTTGACATTTTGTACCTGATTGAGAGAATGTCCGCAAAATATGAGAAGATCGTCGGCGAACTGCAAATGTGTTACAGAGATCGAACCTTCGCCATTTCTGATGTCGCACCCTTGAAAAAGCCCCTTATTTACTGCTTTCTGAAGCATTAAGCTTAGAGACTCTCCGATCAGGTTGAATAACAGGGGAGAGAGGGAGCATCCCTGTCTTAAACCCCGAGTGATCTTGAAAGCCTCCGTCGGAGCCCCGTTAACAAGGAATGAGATTGAAACTGTCGATAAGCATTTCTTTATCCACCCACACCACACCTCGTTGAACCCACATTTGCGCATAACAAGAAGTAAAAAATCCCAGTCAATAGTGTCATAGGCTTTGTAAAAATCTATCTTGAAAGCAATGCCCTGTTTTTTCCTCTTAACCAAGTAATCGATTACTTCATTAGCAACGAGTGAATAGTCAAGGATTTGTCGTCCTGCCACAAAAGCGAATTGCGTATCACCGATGAGAGTATCCATCACTTCGCGGAGTCTTCTAGTGAGAACTTTGGACAGAATTTTATAGAGACAGCTCACAAGGCTTATAGGGCGAAATTCATCCAACGATTCCGGGTTAGATATTTTTGGGATAAGGGTGATAAAGGAGTGGTTTGTACCGGAATCCCAATTTTTCCCATTGTAGAAGTCTTCGAAGAAAAGCATAATGTCCTTTTGAAGCACTGGCCAGAATTTCTTGAAAAAGTGCATATTGTATCCATCCGGCCCCGGGGCTCGATTGCCATCCGCCGAGGAAATAGCCGCCCAAACTTCTTCTATAGAGAACATTTTGGTTAAAGAAGCAGCTTGACTCTCATTGAGGGAGGCGAAATCTAATTTTATGTCATCGATTTCCAAAGCTGTCTTATTGTTGTAGGCCTTAGCAAAATGGTCTCTTACTGCAGTTTTGATTTGCACCGGATCAGTCACAGTTTCAGTTCCAATTTTCAGACATTCTAACGCATTGACTCTCCTTCTAGAAGAAGTAACCAAGTGGAAATACTTGGTGTTCCGATCTCCTTCGCAATGCCATTTAAGCCTGGATTTTTGATGCCAAGTGCTTTCCTCTCTTTGATACTGTTTCCAGAGTAAACATTTGAGGCGAGCTAAATTTTCAAACAATTCTGCACTCCCACTGCCACCTTGAATAATCAGCTCCAGATTAGTAATATCCTGTTCAATCCTGTCACACGCAGAAGCTGATGAAGTACGAAAGTTCTTCGACCAGGATTTGATTGCAAATTTAGTTCCTCTAAGAATACCGCCCACCCCGAATGACGGATTTTTCCTCCTTGCCGCTGATATAGCCGAGATAATAGTGTCCTCAAAACCATCTTCTTGGAACCAGTAATTAAAAATTTTGAACGGCTTCGGACCCCAGTCTATAGATGCGTTCTGGAGAAGGGTGGCATTGTGATCGGACAAAGATTTTTCCAAGACCCTTTGAGCAATATTAGGGAAGGCCATCAATATATCAGATGAAAGTAAGAACCGATCTAATCTAATGTATGTAGGAGGGTCACGGTTATTGCACCACGTGAACCTTCCTCCTTGCAGTGGAAAATCGACCAAAGCTGCATCAAAAACAAATAACTTGAAGCACTCAATCAAAGCCATGTTGAGGGAGAGTCCGATTTTTTCCTCAGGATCCAAAAATAAATTCCAATCCCCCCTAAACACCAAGGTATGTTCCAACCCTTTAAAAAATCCAAGATTACTGTTAAGAAAGTCGGTTTCTCTGCGTCGACAGAGGGGCCGTAAATGTTAATGAAACCCATCCTCATCTTCTTCACTCCAACTGTACCAATAAGAGCAATGAATCTAGGAAAGACCAATATATGCTCAGTCTTTAGAAAATTAGAATTCCAACAGCACAGGAGTCCTCCTGCTGAACCTGTCGCCGGAGAAAACGCAAATTCAACCTCAGGCAAATTCCACACTTTTTTAACTAGACTCCCCTAAATTTCTTCCAGTTTCGTTTCTTGATTGAAAATAATATCAGGTTTATTCTTCCGAACAAGCTTCTGCACTGCACACAACTTTTCCTTTCTCCTAATTCCGCGGATGTTCCAGGATAGAACTGATAGCTTCATAATTTAAAATAATTTATGACCAGAATGGAAAAGCAGCTTGTTGGATTAAAACATAAGGCCCCTTTCCAGCTCACACACCTTGGATATAACCGCATCTTTACCTTTAGTAAAAGAGAGTTCGAGAATGCGGCTTACCTCCCATACTTCTTCAGCCTCTAGCTTTTCCAAGGAAATACCCTCATCAAAGTAAGATAGACCAGGTCTCGCAATTTTTGGGGACTCACCGCTGTCGGCCGATTCCCTAGCGATCCTCCTCAAATTCCGTCTGAAGCTGGCTCTAAAACCCCCCCCCGAAATTAGGCATTGAATGCACCGGTCGAGACTGCAACTCTTCTAGATGGTCAGATCGGTCGAAGCTGTCTCAGACTACAGAGCCTCCACTGCCAGAGATAGAAGAGATTGCCATAGGAGATTCCATGGGAGATGATCTATTAATTTGAGAAATGCCTTCCAAAATCCTATCTGGGATAGCTGGGTTTAAGTTATTAACCCCGAGACTGATATTATCCTTGGGCTCAGACGGGATAAGGGGGTGGACCTGGGCAACATCAGGGTTTTGGGCCCCAATATAGTCCAACGGATCTGTATCCGCCACATAACCAGCAATAGGTTCGATATCAGCTAGGCCATTATCCCCTGAAGAGTCATGAGAATTAACCACGTGATCAGATCCGTCCCCCCTCATTTCTTGGGAAAAAGGAGAATTAATTCCTAAGTTCTCCTTGGAAATCGGGGAGGAATTCTGGGGGTTGTTCCTGTCGGGGCAATCATTCCCAGCCTGACCCTCTGACTCCTGAACCAGGGGATGATTGTGAACGATGTTGTCGGTTCTGTCTTTCTCATCATCCTCGTCGGAAGTACCTTCCGACCAGACATCACCATAATCTTCATTGTCGTTTAGCGGAGTGTCCGAATCTAAGGTTTCCTCTATAATACCCTGACTGATTTGGATCCTGTAGGAGATACCCTGACTGATGACTGAGAAGGAATCTGGTATATCTAAAGGGCTAGCCACCCTAACAATCATGTTGGCGATGTCGAGACGGGCTTTCTCTCTTGTGCATCTTGCTAACTCAACCAATTTACCCCAACGATTAACCAAGCTTTTGAAGAACATCTCAGTCCAACAGAAAAGTGAAACCTCTCGCATATGGATGACCTTGAATTGATGGGGAACCTCATCAATTAAAAGGGGAGAGATATAGTCAAACCAGAAAGAGATAGCCTCATTTTTTGATTCCCAGTTGTCCGCCATTTCTGACTCCGACTTAAAACGGATAATATATGATGCTTCATCACAGCCCCATTTAACTAGTGTCGCCTTGATACCTTCAAACTCAAAAGCTTGTTGTACTATCCCGACTACGAAAGAAGGTTTAAGCAGACCAACTAGACATGCCTTAGCCCAGATGTTTTCGGTAGGGTTCGTATCAACACTGAAAAAGCTACCGTTATTGCACCTTACAGTGACCGAATCGCTTGACGGCTCCTCCATTGTAGGTCGTTGGTTCTCCATGGACAGTCGCTGGGTCTCTTTGGTATTGTTATGGAGAAGAATATCCTTGTATGATACACCGTCAGATCTAGTCCTCCTCTGAGCACTATTAAATCTCATATTTAAGTTTGCAGGCTTATAAGCTCTGTATAAGCCATCGTTTTGGTTTTTGTTATGGTCAACATTCCGAAAATTCATCTTCTTATGCGGATATCTGGCCTCTGACACCCTTATGACCCTTCCTTCAAAAGTGATCTTGTCCAGGTGTTCAATAGCAGCCACTATCTCTGTCTTCGAAGCCATGTTTAGGAATGCGAAGGTGGAGTCTCTGTAGTTAGGTTTTCTATTTTCCTCGGGAATAAAGATCCTTGTAACCCTTCCATATTGGCTAAACAAACTCCTAAGCGTAGATCTTGCAACTCTTCGACTCATATTGTTGATGAAGATGACCCAACCGTCGCTTGGAGACTTGGAAGGACCAGGAAAGTCACTCCTTCTCCTTTCCCTGACGACTCTAGCCGCTGCCTTGTCTTGATTCTCCGCCTTCTGCCCTTCTCGCCGTGAACCACGTCGCACCTCTCTCCACTCCTCACGTCGCTCCATGTTTTAAATATATGGTCAAATTTTAATACTAAACTTTTATAAATTCACAAAATTATTAGCAAGATGAAACAGGATAAGAATCCTCTACCCCTTTTCGGTGCCTTTATTTATACCCGACACTAAAAAATATTACAAAATTAAATTTCATGGATTTAACATGTTTAAACATTCAAAATCTTATTTTATTTTTTGTTTTTGAATAAAACATCCATTTATTTATAGGTTGGAAGGAAACTGGATAGTGCATACATTATATCAAAAATGTATATCAAAAAATAAAATGGACATATTTTAATAATTTCCAACACATTAGTCATTACTAAAAAAATACTATGAAATAAATTAATTGTTGTAACAACTATTTCCGACATATTTTTAAAATTATTAAATACGTAAATAAATAAATTTGTAAGAGACGATCCGTTTTGCAATTAATCACCTAAATTCTAAAACAGTTTATTATAAAAGCCTTTCACCTCGGGAACTCAAGAGAACAAAAAATACAAAGAAAAACTCGAAAACCGCCCCTTTTCCCATGGAAGTAACCGGAGATCCTCCGCCGTTATGGCCACTATTGACTACCTCCGCGCCTCGCCGACGGCAACCGTCTCCTATTTTCAGCCTCCCAGTCCTCATCATTCTCTTACCCATTCTCGCATTGCTTCTCTTGTTCTTGGTAGTCCCACCTTTCCTCTCCGTCGCGGCTCAGATTCTCAGACCCCTCGGCGTCAGAAAAAGTTGGGACTCCCTCAACGTTTTCCTGGTCTTGTTTGCTATTATTTGCGGCGTTTTGGCGCGAAGAAACGACGACGACGAGACCAACAACGGCCATGGCATCAGAAATGATGGTATTAGTGATAATAGTAAGGCAAGCGGCCATCGTGTTTCTCAACAATGGTTTGAGCATCCGGAAAGGAAGACATACGATGGTGGTGCTCCGATCAACGTGAGGCCGTCTCCGGCAACCGGTGTTAGGAGGTTGAAGAGAAGCAGTAGCTCGTACCCAGATCTGCGTCAGGATTCTTTGTGGGAGAATAATGAAGATCGGTACCGGTTCTTTGATGATTTTGAAATAAACAAATATCGATCTTCAACGAGTTATGATGATCAAGTTCACGAGCTTCGTAGGAGTTGGAGGAGTGGATTTGAAGAATCAGAAGCTCAAGCCAAGGTTATTCCTGTTGATACCTTTGTGCTTCGTTCTTCTCCTTCATCGAAGTCTCCACCACCTTCAACGCCGCCTCCACCGCCACCTCCGCCTCCTGCTGCCCGCCATAAACCGAGACGAACTTATCAGGCGGTTGGACGGAAAGATCATAAGGTGATGAATCAGGACGATCGTGTTGATTTCAATGAAATTAAATCTCCATCGGTAACACCACCACCGCCTCCGCCGCCACCTCCTCGGCGACCGCCATCGCCGCTAGTTCAAGTGGGGAATAGATCAGAGCAGAAGTATGGGAAATTGGAACGTAGAAAAAGTAATGCAACCAAAGAAATAAAGATGGTTTTTGCTTCGTTGCGGAAGAGAAAGAAGAAACACAAGTCAAAAGACCATGATCATCAGCAAGATTATCCTTTGCATTCTCCAACCGAGCCACCGCCTTATTATTCTACCGGCATACGACCAACATCGCCTGCACCTCCTCCACCGCCACCGCCTCCACCACCATCATCTGTCTTCCAAAGATACAATCTCTTCAGAAAGGGCAGCAAAAGCAAAAAAATCCATTCTGTTCCAACGCCTCCGCCTCCACCGCCAACAGCAGCATTTTCGTTTTCAAAAGGATCATCCGAACAAAACACTCAGGTCCCACCAACACCACCGCTTGCACCACCACCGGCTACTTTCTATTCAAAAAGATCATCAAAGCAAAAGAGTCAGATCCCACCACCACCACCACCGCCTGAACCTTCAAGGAAACGAACTACGGCTAACAACGGAAGACCCCCATTGCCTACAAAAGCAAATATTACTCGTTATTATGACGAGAACGTGAACAGCGGCGGACAGTCACCGTTAATTCCGATGCCGCCACCTCCACCACCATTTAAGATGCCAGATTTTAAGTTCGTGATTCGGGGGGATTTTGTTAAGATACGAAGCAGTCCTAGCTCACGGTGTAGCTCTCCCGACTTGGAAGAAACGGAAACAGCCAGCATGACGGAGGGTGATGATGGGGTTGGAGTTGCAGGCTTCCCCGTGTGTTGTCCCAGTCCCGATGTTAACGCTAAAGCTGAGACCTTCATTGCCAGACTCCGGGACGGGTGGAAAATGGAGAAGATAAACTCCATCAAAGAGAAGCAAGGGATATAAGCGGAGATCCAACAAAAACAAAGTTGAAGAACAAGTTTTTAGTTGAGTTTGGTTTCTTCGTATAAACAAGATTAAACAAAACAATACAACAGGTATAGTATATGTTTGTATTAATAGGAATGGAAAGACAGCTTCATGGGAGTTAATTTTTAGTTCACTGTCATGAAGATCCAATCCTCAAGTTTGGGTTTTTACAGTTTCTGATGATTTGAAGAGTATAATCCTGGATGCCGCCAGGGATTATTGGCTCTGACTGTGTTTTTTTTTTCCCAGTTGAAGCTTAAGTTTGTGTTTTCGTGTCACACTAGAATGTTTAGAAATCATTTAATTTAATTTGTATTGACATTAATGGAGTTACTGATTGTGTGCTTTTATCTATATTTCTTTTTCTTTCTTGTAATAGTAAAAACGGTACGAGAATGATGTTCGATGCCATGAATAACAGTTCATCAATTTATATAAACTATAGTATTTTGAGTAAAGATTTGTAACTTATAATTTATTAATATTTCAATTATATCTAAGCAAAGATTTGTAACATAAGATTATTATTATTATTATTATTATTATTGACAAAGACTACTTACTTCTACCTAGAGAGGGAGAGAGAGACTCTATGGGAAGTAAATGTTTCTGATGTATATTGAACCCGAGACTTAAAGGGGAAAGAGAATGAAGCGGTGAGCAGTTCTGACCAACCGGCCATCAACGCTTGCTTAACATAAGATTTGTAACATATGATTATTTTTTATTGTTGATGGGTTGAAAAATATAAAATTTACAAGTTTTTATTGAGAAGTACTATTGATGATTTTTACAAGTATGCATTTTGGATTTTAGTAAGTTACCACATTTGCATTTCATAAACAGTTCGTATCGATTAATTTTGATTTCAAAAAATACTTTTGATTCTAAAATTTTATTTAAAAATTAATAAAAAACAGACCCTTAATCCTAGTTGATATTAGGCCCCAAAATTAATATAAAAAAATTCCTCCCAATATATCTATATATATATAAACTCATGTTTTTTAGGTACTAAAGGAATTAAATTGACAGAATTTATTGTTCACCGAAATTAAAGATGAGGTTCGGCTAAGCCTAAGGGGGGTAGAAACATAAATGGCTGTAATTGTTGGGCGGAACAAAAGAGGGACTTGAATTTAAAGTGACGATAGACAAAGGATGATTACAAGCAGCACTGAAGCTGCAACCTGTTAAAAGCTCCCCTTTAATCAATTATATATATCTATAATGTTTCTTTTCTTGGGTGCCATTCATATTCATTGCTTCAAATCAAACCAAACCTTTAACACATTGCTTTCAACTTGCCATTTCTCATGTTTAATATTGGAACATGGGTTTAGCCTAGGATTAATAATTTACTAAAATCGAGATCCGTTAATTGACCTAATAGTTAACCTAATGACTAAGGATGTTCATATTATCTTATCTTGTATGAGTTTCGAATCTTAATATACCTCTCTGTTTAATAAAAAATCTTCTAATAATTTGGATACTACAACCTGAATAGAGAAAGTGATAAAAGTTTTCAATTCAGCAGCAAGAGCCATGTCATGGGCCATACCATGATTGACATTTTGAAATTGATGATGGAAGGTCTCACCCTCCCTCCATCACTTTTCTTCTGTATTTTTAATTTTCTAGCATATTTCGGGTCCATTTGATTTATTATTATTATTATAGTTCATGAATCATGACTTCTTATCCAATGAATAACCAAGAATCAATTCAATTAATTGTGTCGATACACCGCTCCCTGAAATTTGGGCCACCAAAATTAGTCATGAGAGTTGAATACAACCCAACACAAGTCAAGTAGTTAATGTTTAAACGAGCCAATTGATAAATTTATAATTAACTAATCAGTTAAATGTTGGTTATACCATAACCTCATTGTATTAAAGGGATACTAGACTCGCTATTGTATATACCCTTAAATAATATAGGAATGTTCATTTTCGGGTACCCGGATTTTTGGTACTTGAAGTACCGGATACTCGAATCTTCGAGTATCACTTTTTTCAGTCCATTAGAAACAGTGGGCAACGTCCATTAATTTTTCATTATTTCATCTATTTTTTACCTTATTCTTTCATATAGCTCAACTTTCATCTTCTATAAATGAATAATCACCTCTCAAACAAAGTGAGTTTAAAGAATATACTATATTAGAATATGACAAATCTAATAGAAACTAGAAAGCTTTAATTTATTCTTAATCAAAGTGGAAATAATCACCTGAAAATTCGAAGCTGATGGAGGCTGTAACTCAGGGCAAAGTTCTTGTTATGCTGCCCGTTGCTGTTGCAGTGTTATGGAGGCTCGAGCTCAGGACAAAGCTCTTGTTATGGAGGCTGGAGTGCTGATAGAGTGACTGTTGTGCTGCTCGTTGTTGTACTGTTGGAGTGCTACTGCTGATGGAGGCCGGGGGCGACCGGAACACGAGACAACCGACGAGGCGATGACAATGGAGAGTGGCAAGAGAGAGTCGGACGGCAAGAGCAATCGAGGGTTGGCGCTTGGCCGGTTGGGGATGATTCAGATGACTCAGACAAGGGAGAGTGAATGTTTAGGGATTTTAGTTTTTTTAAGGATTTCAAATATGAAAGTTAAAAAATATAATATATTAACCGGGTCATCGGGTACCCGATAAGGGGTATCAGCCCGAGAAAATGTAGCTGGGTACCCGACACGGGAGAAAAAAAAATCGGGTAATTACCCAATTATTTATGTTCGGGTAGTCAAATCAGGTCAATCGGGTCGGGTATTTTTTAACACCCTTAAAATAATCTATTATTCCACTTCTCCCGATCAGATAAATGAAGATAAGACTAACAATATTCAAAATGCAACAAACAAAAAAAGCCTTCCCTTAGATCAGATAAATGAAGGGAAAACACAAACAATCTTTAAACTACAGCTAAAGAAAGGCTCCCTTTCACTTTATTACGGTTTAAAAGGCTACTATCAAGGGTTCTCACTTCACCCCGACGGAAAAGTCATGAAAGTGGCAGGTCTAAAAACCATGGATAAAGGTTTTGACATCAGTCAAGATCTGCAACACGGTGCTTGATTCATCGTCCTCAAGGTTCTAAGCCCTCTCTTACATGAAAGCAGAGGCAAGCTAGTTATGCCAACTGCATGGAGTTCCGATGGAAGACAAACTTGCTTGTTGCTATCAACGGAAGGCACAATTTCTGGTTTTTTTTTTAATGTAGGAGGTGCCAAATTCGTACCCGCCTGGTGCAGGGTGTCGAGCTTGGATGTCAAGCTGTAGACAATTGGCAAAAGGTCAAGTGACACGAATGTAAGGTTATGGGATTTTAAGATGGCAGCAACTATAGAGACAATGAGCAATCATATAGACCAACTCTGGGCAGTGCCATTTCGACCTGGTGCAGCGGTAGTTCGTAAGCAGAAGACAGGAGCTCTTCTTGGTTCAAAGGCAAAAGTTCATTGCACATCGTATATGCTACCATTGCTTGAAGGATCAATGAAAAAGCATTTGAAATCTAAATTGAAATAACTTCCACGGATATGTACATCTAAGTATCTCCCCATTGATATGCCTCATCGCTGCTAGGCTAACTTGAAAACATAAAAAACTTTAAGATGCAATATGAAAAATGGTCATTTTCAGTTGTTTCACTGGAAACAACAAAGTCAATGCCCAGACCCCATGATTTCATGGCCAAGAAATTCCAAACTTTCAGAAACAAATTTACTGAGCGCTTTCCTAATACAATAAACATATGGAAGAAACACCCGAAATACATACTTTGTGGCATGGATGCAGAGTGATGATATCATGATAAGCATATTCTCGAGGCGCAATCATCTATCTAGCTCACAAATCTGATTGTCCAAAGCCACATAGAAACCTTTTATTGAACAAATTAATAAAGCAACTATAAGTCTGTAACATAATCCTGATCTAGGTAGGAAAAAAACATTATGCTTCTGGCCCAGAGAAGTTAAGATTACTAATGTGGCTGACAGATGATTTGTAAACTAAGTACGGCAATCTAGTTCGAAACTTTGTATAACACGAAGAAACGAAAGGCAGTACCGAAATCAAAACCAAGCATAAATCTCAGATACTACAAACTGCTAAACTTACAAAATGCAGCAGCACCTAGTGCTTTGGAGCTTTATCTCCCAAATACTTCATCAGCACATCCATAACAGAACCGAAATCCGCCTTAACTTGCATGGGTGGATTAGCAAACCCGCAAGCCATATCTGGAATCTCCTTCGAGTGATAATCAACCTTAGATTGTGTAAACTTCAATCCATGAGCTGTACTAACCACAACAGTTCTGTCCCCGGCTCCAATAACCCCACTATTCCTAAGCTTCATTAAAGCAGTCAATGCAACTCCAGTATGAGGGCAAATAAACATCCCTGTAGAATCGGCCTGCGCCATAGCATCCATTAACTCCTCCTCAGTTGCTTCCTCGACAATCCCATTTGAATTTTTCAGAGCATACACGGCTCGATCTATAGAAACAGGATCGCCAATTTGAATAGCTGAGGCAAAAGTAGTATTTGCCTTGACTGCCTTAAACTCACTCCACCCCGATTTATAATACAAATAAAGGGGATTGGCATTGGCTGCTTGGGCACAAACCAATCTAGGTATTCTATCAACAAGCCCTAGTTCTTGACACATTTTGAACCCTTTGTAAAAAGCATAAATATTACCCAAATTACCACCAGGAACAATAACCCAATCGGGAACTTCCCAATCAAACTGCTGTAAAATCTCAATCGCAGCCGTTTTCTGCCCTTCGAGTCTTAAACTGTTCAGTGAATTGGCAAGGTAAATTGGTAGCTCGGAGGTAACTTCCCGGATTAGCTTCATGCAACCGTCGAAATCGGTGTCGATGCTCAAAACAAACGCGCCATTTGCAATGGGTTGAACTAGCTGGGCAATGGAGATTTTATTCGCGGGTAAGAAGACAATGGAAGGAATCCCAGCAGCAGCGCAATAAGCGGATAAGGCAGCTGATGTGTCACCCGTAGAAGCACAGCCGACTCCGACAACCGGTCGTTTCAGTTTTCGCAGTCGATTAACTTGACTGACCAAAACGGTCATTCCCAGATCCTTGAAACTGCCGGTGTGGCTGATTCCGCAGTGTTTAACCCACAAATCGTTCATTCCCAGAAACTGTTTCCCGAACCGTTCCGCCCAAAACAGATTGGAGTTCCCTTCGAAAGCCGAAACGATGTCATCCGGGTCAATCTCGGGTAAAACCCACTCCTTTTTGGACCAAACTCCAGACCCGTACGGCCACGTGGTTTTCCCTACGCGCGAATCGAACAAGTCCCTCCAATACGCACCGTCGAACTTCTTTAAAGCCTCCATATCGTGTTGAACGTCGAGCAGTCCACCGGAGCGGCTCCGGTAAACGATCTCGTCGAGAGAGTATGACTCAGTGGAGTCGGGTCCGGCGTTGAACGGAACATATTTGGCGGAGAGGGTGTTCTTAGCGGTGGAGCGGTGGCGGCGAGCCTCATCGCGGATGTTCTCATCGGCGTGGCGTCGGTTCTTTTGGGGCGAAGGGGATTTGTCGTTGGAGGAACTAGTGGTGGAAGAAGAATCGAATGTGGAAGAGGAGGAACATGAGATAACAGTAGGGGCAGGACGATTGAACCTGCGGTGGTTCTGATGGTGCAGCGACGGGAACTTGGATTTGGAGGCGATAGAAGAGTGGAACAACGAAAAAGAGCAAGCCATGTTTGAGAATGGAGGCGGCGGGTGGCGGCGTTATTCAAGTAATGGAAAATTGGGAGCGCAAAATGGAGATGGGTTGTTTTGTAGGGCCCTTCTCGATAGACCTTTCTAGCCGTTCGATTTTTCGCTTGTTGATCTTAAATCAATGGCTGGTTTTGTCTTTTTCTTGAAATTTTATTACATTAATTTTGTTTAGGTTATGGTAAGATTTGCTATTTTTATTTTTCTCCTTTTTTTAGGAAATGATCGTTATTTTTTTTTCATTCATATTCGACAGTAGGGATAGATACAGGGCGGGGCAGTTTTTTGGGCGCCCCGACCTCTCCCTAATCTATAACTCTCTATATTCGATCATATTCCGTCCCAAAATAAAATAGTAGATCACTCGCCCTGCTTGTCCTACTATGATATATCATCTCTTAAACCTGACCCGAACCAATCGACTTAAAAATTAAAAAAAAAATTTAATTTTCAACTACGATAAAAGTTAGATACGATCAATCCACTATTACGACCATAAAATTTAATTTCAAAAGACTTTAAACTTATATAAAAATAAAATAAAAATCAATTTTAAATTATCCACATGAAATTTTACATATTTTAAAAAAGTTGAACCATTAAACGTCAAAATCAGATATGTTAAAACTTAAACAACATTTAAATTTTTTTTACGACAAGCACAAACAAAAAAATAGCTTAACAATCATAAAAGTGTTTATATGTAGTAATATTTTTATAAATATAATAAAAATATTTATTTATTTAAATATATACCGGGACGGGAGAAGCGGAACAGAAAATTTTTAGTATATACCCAAATTCGCCCTGCTCCGATCCTCGAAATTCAAGACTAAAAACCTGACCAAATCATACTGGAGCACACAAAATTGATTCAAGTTCAGGTTTTTTGGCCATCCCTATTTCACATAATCATATTTAAAATACGTATATCGAAACATGAACAAGTATATACTATCACCCATGAACATTTTAAACCTCGCATATTAAAGAAACAATGTCAAAGAATTTTAAAGTTATTATTATTATTTATGGTTGCCCTACGATTTCTCAATACTCTACCCGATTAATTCGGACTGGTTCATGTCGCACACTTATTTTTGGCGAGTGAGTCTTTCAGCGAGAATTTTTCGCATATACAAAACCTCGAACTCAAAACATGCTTAAGCGATACTAAACTACTCACCATTTGAACTAATCTCGTTGATTTTATAAACATGTAAAGTAATTAATGTAATAATTTGTAAAAAATATTTTAAATATAAAAAATAATATTTCTAACCCCAGAGTAAAAATTCTTTTTGTTGAAATGACATTAACTTTTTAACACCTAAATATGTGATCATCCTTAACTATCCATTAAATTTAGTATTTAATATAATATATTCGATAGTTTTATTTCTAGTCGGATATTATGTACAAACAACAAAAATGAAAATGTAATTAGGTTCAATAAAAACATACTTAGTAAGTAAAAACATAAATCTATTAGTTAACAAAAGAAATATTTTGTTTTAATCAAAATTTGAGACTACATCACATTACATCTTTCACATAATAATCTTTTTATATCAATAAATTATAATTATGATGCTAATTGATATTATATAAGTCCCGTTTTAAAAGTATTTTCAAGAGCACTTGACGGTGAAATCAATGAAATTACATCAAATTTTTAATATTTTCAACTCAAAAAGTTTTGGCGCATATAGAAATAAGGTAAATAAATTTAAACATACGTACATTTACATATGCAAGGTTAATCAATAAACAATTACATACATACAAAGTTAAATAAATTAATTAATAATACATTATAGGATTTCATACTGTTATGTGTCAACATTTTAGACATATCACATCAATATATTTTCATAGTCATTTGTATTATATGTACATATATAAATTCTATTTAAGTTTTGTGTTATGAATTAACTCAATGAGTAAAAGCGATTTTAATCCTACCGTCCGTACTAGGGTGATACCCAGCCAAGCGAAGTCCGAGTATGCTTCGGCTCGGCTCAGCTCGAAAATAATATTATTGAGTTAGGTTCTGGCTCGAGTTTAAGTTAGAATTGGACAATTTGAGTTCGATTTATTGTTTTTCTCAATTTTTCTAATTTTTTTTAAGTTTTAAAAAATAACATGTGAAAAACTTGTTTGACAAAAGAAAATATTTATTTTTGAAGTCCGTAAATAACCATAGTACATTTTCTAAAATATATAAGTCTACAAGGATAAGAGATTTAATGTATTTAACCATGATAACAAGTTAACAACACTGAAATATACAAAGTGTATATGGAGTGTAAATACACATATATAATATTATATATAATTATTTCGAGTATGTTCACGAGCTTTTCGAGCCGAGCTTAGCTCGACTTGTTAAGGTCTCGAGTCAAGCTTACTTAAACTCAACTTTGACGAAATAACTTGCAAGCTGGTCAGACTCGTTATCTCCCATAGTCCATACATATATCGTTTTTATTTAAATTATTAATCAGATAAAAGATTCTAAAAAAAATTAAAGGACTGCTGAACTAAAGTTTTTTTTTTTTTTTAAATTGAAAAGGACTAACCACCTTTGCTTAGTTGGGAATTGGGACTTAATTTATGGCAAAATACGTAAATAACAGCAAGTATAAGACTTAAAACACTAATCAAAATCGAAAAAAAAATTAGCATAGTTAATCTAAAAAAATTTCACTAATGTCGATCTTAGAGCAGAAATCCCACTGTTTTTACCACCGTGTCTGCGAATGTCCAGCTTGACTTTCTTCGCCACCTCTTGTCTTGGACCCTCCAAGACCACTGACCAGTGAAAAAAAAACTTTATGCCTTTCGCTTTTGTATATAAACCACCTCGCCATTTTTATTTATTTCCATTTTTTTTTAAAAAGTTGGTCTGAGTAAAAAAGTTGGGGGCGAAAGCAAAAATCTCGAAAAAATATTTTGTTTTCTTCTTGCTATCGTCTTCTTGTGAATTCAACTGCCATATTTCTGTTTACTGTTTTGTTTTTATTTTCCTGTTGAAACTCTTGAGCTACCGGTCGGTTTTGTGGTCCGATCTGACTTGCTGAGTCCGCTTTTCATCGACTCGGATGAGTTGATAGGGGGAAGAGAAGATCGCTGCATATAATCGTCATGGTACTCGATTGCTTTGATTGTTTTTCTGTATTTTTGGCTTGAATCGGTTGAATGTTCCACCTTGTTATTTGATTCATACTTTACTCTTTTTTATGAGATATTTATTTAGCTTCGTTTATATTTACTAGTATTTTTTTATTAGTTTTGCAATCTAAAAAATATAGTTAGGAAATTCTTTGATGTATTTCTTGTTGTTTCATTTTTGTTTTTTCATGTTATATTGAAAAATGATGAATGCCTTTTGAATTATGTAGTAAAAGTATTCAAATACATCAGTTTATAAGATTAGAAAACTTAAATATTCATGTTGACTTAAAAATCAAAATGCGGTCGAGATGTAGAGCTACGTTTGATTGGTGTTATAGTGTTTCTATAAGTTTTTGCAATTGGATTTGATGTAAATGACGTGTAGAATTAGGATTGGTTTATTGGGTTTTTGATGGTAAAAATTGGATATAGTTAGTTCAACTTAAGTTGGCAGTTAAATGGAGATCAAGGATTTGATACTTAGAGCTATAATTGAGCCAATCTGAGCCGAATAGTGACATGCTCGAGCTCAATTCAAAACTTGAGACTTGATACTCGGCTCGAGATCGATTCAATTTTCCTTTTCAAGTTGAACTTGAATAGCTTGCAAGAACGAGCACCTGATTTACCCTCCTAGTCATACTAAGGTGATGTTACTATGTCAGTGAGTTTGACGAGTTCCATTGGCTAACAATTTATGATTCTTTTGGATGTTGAACATATATGCCATGCTGTAAATTCGGTTAGCATGAGAATTTATGTTCTTATGAACAAAGTTCATGCTGTAGTGCTTGATAGAGTTTTGTGCTGTTATGAAATTCGCACAGAATCTAGGAAATCTTTCTTTGTTCGTTAGGGTTACATGCTTTTATTTACTGTATTAAAAAAAACAGTTCTATATTACTCCTTGATGAACACTTCAGTTTAATTTTTGCTTAGTTTAAACTGGGATGCATTGTTTATGATGTGTAATGTTCATTAATTTTGTACATTGCTTGTTTCTGGAAATAGAAATTAATTCGTTCTTGATCTTCCTTTCATGAACTATTCTTTTTTCTGTACTTGTTTCAGCCAATCATTACTGTTTGTGTTTCTAAACTTTCTTTCTTTCTTTGCATGGCTAATACTTTCATATACTTTCAGGCTGCTCCAGTTAATATTATTGTAGGCTCTCATGTATGGGTTGAAGATCCGGCACTTGCATGGATTGATGGAGAAGTTTTTAAAATTAGTGGTGAAGAAGTTCACGTCCACACAACAAATGGAAAAACTGTGAGTTTATTTTTATCTTTTTGTTATGTATATCTGTATTGTGTCACTTAATCATATGTATATATATGTTTCAGATCATAACATATTTGTGATTATTAACTCTACTATTTCAATCCTACAACATAATTTACAAGTTCTAAAGGTTGACAAGGCCATATATCAAGCAATTTCTAGCTTAGCAGTTGGTCAGTAGAATCTGTTAGTATATAGTTTGAAACTGTGCATCCAGAGCTCATTTAGTTATTTCAAAACGAACTTTGATGTTTAGAGCTACTGGAAGTTTTTTTACTTATGTTTTCTAGTCTTTTTTGGATGGATTGTACTCAGTCTTAGTATTCTTACTGACCAAATAACTGATGGCAGGCTGTGGCAAATATCTCAAAGGTATTTCCAAAAGATACTGAAGCACCTCCTGGAGGTGTTGATGACATGACAAAGCTCTCATATTTGCATGAACCTGGAGTGCTGCATAACTTGGCCATGAGATATGAACTTAATGAAATCTATGTAAGATATATTCTGTTCTCTCTTGTCTGATCACACGCTGAAGTAGATTTTGAGCAAAGAAAATTGCCAATTTATTTCTAATTCCAAAGCCATCATAGTCTTGCATGCTGAAGTACAGTTCTTTGCTACTTTCCTCAGACATACACTGGAAATATTCTGATTGCTATAAATCCATTCCAAAGGTTGCCGCACCTGTATGATACTCACATGATGGAACAATACAAAGGAGCTGGATTTGGAGAGCTGAGTCCTCATGTTTTTGCTGTTGCAGATGTTGCATATAAGTAAATGTCCTCTGTTCTACATCAGATGTTTGCAAGTAATAAATACCCTCTGTTCTACATCAGATGTTTTTGAGTAATGCTCTCCCTGATTTATCATGTAAACAGGGCAATGATGAATGAGGGAAAAAGCAACTCAATTTTAGTTAGCGGAGAGAGTGGTGCTGGTAAGACTGAGACTACAAAGATGCTCATGCGATACCTTGCATACCTTGGTGGTCGATCTGGAGTTGAAGGGAGAACTGTTGAACAACAAGTTCTAGAAGTAAGATTAATCGTAAACCTAAAAGCTCTCTTGGCTTCCTTCTTATTTGCTTAAATCTGTAATACTTATGTAGTTTCTACTATGTTACCTACTTACCTTACATCACCTCACCTGGTATTTGTGGACGTTCAATTTTTGCAGTCCAATCCTGTTCTTGAAGCTTTTGGAAATGCAAAAACTGTAAGAAACAACAATTCAAGGTGTGTCTGCCATAAGATTTGAAACATTACAACCTTCTTCATACATGATAACCTATTCCACTCCTCATCTGTAATATCAAATGTTGGATTCTAAAGTGGCTTTAGATAGATGGATCAAGGGTCAGTTCATGTTTTAGCCATTGCAGCCAATTGATCTGTTTTTAATATAAAAACAATGTTTTTTTCCAATTATTTGTTTGATTTATCATTTTTTAATTACCTTCTGTGTTTATCTGAGTTTTCCTGCCTTTTGGTATACTATGTAGTCGTTTTGGTAAATTTGTTGAGATTCAATTTGACAAGAATGGGAGGATATCTGGGGCGGCTGTTCGTACATATTTGCTGGAACGATCTCGAGTTTGCCAAATTTCAGATCCTGAAAGAAATTACCACTGCTTTTACCTTCTTTGTGCAGCACCTCCTGAGGTATTAATGTTTCACTTTTAAAATGAATATTTCTGATTTTGGCATCAATCTTCATGTGCATTTAGACTTGCATGTGTGCCTAATAATAGGCCATGATGCTGACAAAGCCACAATTGTAGTGGCAAGAGTTGTAAGTTGGCATCACAGATCAAGATTCAAGCCATGCGTAAACCGTCCCCCCCCCCCCCCCCCCCAAAACAAGAAGGCAGTGATTGATAATGGTTTCTGCCAATTTTCAGGTGAGAGAAAAGTTCAAATTGGTAGACCCTAAATCTTTCCATTACCTCAATCAATCAAGCTGCTATGCATTGGATGGGGTAGATGATACTCAGGAGTACCTTGCAACTATAAGAGCCATGGATATAGTAGGAATCAGTGAAGAAGAGCAGGTCAGTCTTCTCTTCTATTAGTTTAAAAAAATTGTGAACTTATTGTTGCATTCATAATTTTCGCTATGAATATTTCTTTCAGGAGGCAATTTTTCGTGTTGTGGCTGCCATTTTACATCTTGGGAATATCGAATTTGCTAAGGGAGCTGATGTTGACTCTTCTGAAATCAAGGATGAGAAATCTAGGTTCCATCTAAATACAACAGCTGAACTGCTCAAGTATGACCTGTTCATCTTTTTGTTGAATATATTTCTTGATTTCTTATCTCGCCCGTATTATTTTTTTAATCAATATGTCTCCTAAACAATGTATATAACAGGTGTGATGTCAAGAGCTTGGAGAATGCACTAATAAAGCGCGTGATGGTTACCCCAGAAGAAATTATTACAAGAACTCTTGATCCTGTTGCTGCACTTGGTAGCAGGGATGCCTTAGCTAAAACAATATATTCTCGCTTGTTTGATTGGTAAAGTAATTTAATCTCTGCTTTATATTCATCCATGGTGCCTGAACTTCTAAAACATTTTTCTTTGTTTCCATCAGGCTTGTGGATAAGATCAACTTTTCGATTGGACAAGATCCAAACTCGAAGCAGTTGATTGGAGTACTTGATATTTATGGGTTTGAGAGCTTCAAGTTTAATAGGTAAAACATTTTCCTTGAATACTATTAAATAGAATACTTGCTATTGTAGCTAACAAGGTTTCCTCTATTTTCTTGTTTCTACAGTTTCGAACAGTTTTGCATCAACTTTACTAATGAAAAACTGCAGCAGCATTTCAATCAGGTTTGTACCTTCTATATAGGTCTTTTCCCCTACTTAAGATGCTACCTTGACCATTGTTATTCTGAATACCTTTGTCTTTGCAGCATGTTTTTAAAATGGAACAGGAGGAATACACAAAAGAAGAAATCAATTGGAGCTACATAGAATTTGTTGATAACCAGGATGTATTGGATCTGATAGAGAAGGTTAAATATTGTTTCTCTTATTTATTTTGAGTTTCTTCATAAGTTTTATGTATTCTTTACCGTCTTCTCATATATCATGTTGTAATTCTGTTCTATCTTTCTGCAGAAACCTGGAGGAATTATTGCACTTCTCGATGAAGCTTGGTATGCATATACTTTTTTCTTTATTTGATATTACTTTTTTGAAGTCTTACGGGACCTAAGTCACTATGGTTGCTACGTATTTCATGGCGCCTCCACGCACAAGGGCATATGATCCTGTACTATATTGTTACCTTTGGTTAATTTCATGTTTACTTAACTGCTTCATGCAGTATGTTTCCTAAATCCACACATGAAACATTTGCTCAGAAGTTGTTCCAGACATTCAAAAACAACAAGCGCTTTATCAAACCAAAACTATCTCGTACTAGTTTTACTATTTCTCACTATGCTGGAGAGGTACTGTATTTTGCCTTAAATATCTGTGCAGTTTATGTGACTATGAGGATAACTCAACTGAATCTTTTTTTCCCCCTCTCCTTAGGTAACTTATCTGGCTGATTTGTTCCTTGACAAGAACAAAGATTATGTAGTGGCTGAACATCAGGATCTCTTGTTGGCCTCAAAGTGCTCCTTTGTGGCTAGTTTGTTCCCTCCTGCTGAGGAGTCTTCAAAATCATCCAAATTTTCATCCATTGGATCACGCTTTAAGGTATTGTTGATCCATATATAAAATTCTATTTATTAGATGAACTGTACTTTTTTGAAGTTACATTTTTTTTTCTGGTATGAAACCCATTGGTTGATCCCCAATGCCAGCTGTTACAAAATGAGAGGTCGAAAACTAATGGTCATTGGAAAAATGAAGCTTTCAAAATGTATCAAATCTACTTAAATAAAGGGATTAGAAATACTCTTTGACCACTAATTTAGAATATGGCTCTATAATCCGGGTTTTGGGCATCAGCATAGTGTATTATTCCTGGTCGAGAAACTAAAATCAGACCTTACTGGAAAAAGCAAAATAGGACCACGTGAAATAGAATGCTTTTGGTGTGCTGATGGTATTAACATGAATGATTTCTGGGGACAGATGGCGTAGTTGATAGATGCTCTTATTGGTTTGCAGTTGTAACTATTAACTTCTTAACTTGGTATTTTACATGATTTCCTCTCTGATATAATATATATTATCAGCATAGTGTTCTTATTAACCCGGATTTTGGGCATCAGCATAATGTACTTATTCCTGGTTGAAAAACTAAAATCAGACCTTACAGGAAAAAGCAAAATCGGACCACGTGAAGTATAATGCTTTTAGTGTGCTGATGGTATTAACATGAATAATTTCTGGGGACAGATGGCTTAGTTGATAGATGCTCTTATTCGTTTGCAATTGCAACTACTAACTTATTAACTTGGTATTATATATATATATATTTAAATTGCAGCTGCAACTTCAATCTTTGATGGAGACGCTGAATTCAACAGAGCCCCACTACATTAGATGTGTGAAGCCAAACAATCTCCTCAAGCCTGCTATTTTTGAGAATGCCAATATAATTCAGCAATTAAGATGTGGTGTGAGTATAATTTAGCTGTATAAATATTTCCATTTGTTTTGCTCTAAACTATCAAAACCGGTTCTTTTGGTGGTGGTTATGAAGTTATTTCTGTCATTTTCTTTCTTGTAGGGTGTTCTTGAGGCCATTAGGATCAGCTGTGCAGGATATCCAACAAGAAGAACATTTTATGAGTTTCTTCATCGTTTTGGTGTTCTTGCTCCAGAAATTTTGGAGGGGAAGTACGTTGTAAATCCTATAGTTTTGAAAAAGTTTAGGGCAGAGATGGTCATATTCATCCAATGGATGCTAACCTTGATATTGTATAAGTGACGAGAATGCATTACAGTCCTGCTAATTTAACATTATGTGATAGACCGACTAGGACCCTGATATTCAATATTTTATCATGAAGTGGATGGAATAGAACTTCAACATGTGCTTTTGAATTTATTTAAGCGAAGACTCGTACAATTGCACTGTAATGACTCCCTTATATTATATTGGTCGATGTTGGAATTAATGTAATACATTTTTTGTGGTTTTCATACTTTAGTTTTCCCTGCTCTTGCATATGGTTTTACCTAAAGGTTTTACCATTTACCTTTTTTCTTTGTATGTGCAGTCATGATGACAAGGTTGCATGTCAAATGATTCTGGATAAGATGGGATTGAAAGGTTACCAGGTAACTGGAACACAACCTTACAGTTTTTAATTATGTTAATGACATTTAGGAAGTATAATGGGATGGGAGGATTAAGGAGATTGATAGTTTATCATCTAACAGTTTCTTTTTGTTTCCATCATGAATGCTTCTCATTTAAGTGTCATTGATGGGTGAATGTAGCCTTGATGAATTGCTGTTAACTTCCCATCTAGCACTTATAGCTCTGTTTGTAATATTCTTTGTGATTGAAGATCTTGTGGGATCATCTTACGGAACAATCAGTGTGCATTATCAGTGGGTTTGTAATTTCTGCATTACTTTCTGTTTAACATGACTGGCATGGCAGATAGGTAAGACCAAAGTTTTCCTCAGAGCTGGTCAGATGGCTGAGTTAGATGCCAGAAGGGCAGAAGTCCTAGGAAATGCGGCCAGAACCATTCAAAGACAAATTCGTACATATATTGCAAGGAAGGAATTCATTGCGCTACGTAAAGCTGCAGTCATGTTGCAATCTTGTTGGAGAGGTATCTTTTTAGTGTCATTTGAAGTTGAAAAATCAATGTATGGAGCTGATGATATTCAGAAGTAGGCTTTGAGCTCACTGAAATGCATATCCTGTTTATGTCTAAAGACCTGTCTGATTTCTTTTTTCCCCACTATAATTAGGTATGTTAGCCTGCAAGCTGTATGAACAGTTGAGAAGGGAAGCAGCTGCTTTGAAGATTCAAAAGAACTTTAGGCGACACATTGCCAGGGAATCCTATTTAACAGTAAGACTGGCAGCAATCACATTGCAGACTGGCTTAAGGGCAATGACTGCTCGGAATGAATTCAGATTCAGAAGGCAAACTAAGGCTGCAATTATCATTCAGGTTCTGCTATAACTACTTGCTCATGTTATCTTAATCTTCATAAAATTAATGTAATTTCTGGATGAAAGTTGCACATTATTGTGACGCTATGAAGGTCTGAAACTCAATTTGGAGAATTGAATATTCACCGAATACTTTTCTTAACATCCAGGCTGCTTTGCGTTGCCATGTTGCATGCTCGTATCATAAGAGTCTCCAGAAAGCTGCATTAACTACTCAATGTGGTTGGAGGAGTAGGGTTGCTAGGAGAGAGCTCAGAAATCTCAAGATGGTTTGATCACATTTTTTTCTCTGCAACTTTGCTCAGAAAAGCTTGAACACATTTCACACTTTATAACCTTTACTCTAAATTTATTTAGGCTGCCCGAGAAACAGGGGCTCTCAAAGAAGCAAAAGACAAACTGGAAAAGCGTGTTGAAGAACTTACTTGGCGTTTGCAGCTTGAGAAACGTTTGAGGGTAATTCATACCATTTTATGTTCTAACCTATATTAATGTTTTGTTGCAATTTTCTGTAAAACGTCATCCTTATCTGTTTTGCAGCTTGAGAAACGTTTGAGGGTAATTCATACCATTTTATGTTCTAACCTATATTAACGTTTTGTTGCAATTTTCTGTAAAACGTCATCCTTATCTGTTTAACAAGTAAAACCTTCTCTCTCTTTTTGATCATAAAAAACCTTCTCTTTTTAATGCAATGACAGACTGATTTAGAAGAGGAGAAGGCACAAGAAATTGCCAAGTTGCACGACGCTTTGCATGCAATGCAAATACAAGTGGAAGAAGCAAATGCTAGAGCCATAAGAGAGCAAGAGGCTGCTCGGAAAGCTATTGAGGAAGCTCCTCCAGTTATTAAGGAGACACCTGTTATTGTTCAGGACACAGAAAAGGTTAATTCCTTGGCTGCTGAGGTAGAGACTTTGAAGGTAAGCATTCTAACCTTCATGATTGTGGTCGGTGTATGTCCATTCCCCTCCTATGAGATTCTATACATATAAATAAATAAATAATTTTCTATTTAAAATATATACTCTCAATGATTCTCGACAGTAGCACCATATGCAGATATGATTTAGTTCCTGCTAGTGGCTACAACTACAAACCTACATCATTTTGTTAGGGACTAACTGAAAACCAGATGAAATTACCAATCAATACTATACAGATGTATCAATTTATGTTAATGAATCTATGAAGTTGCAGGATAAATGTCAGTCAACAATAACAGTAAATCAGCAATTATATACAGTTTTTTCTTTCTTTCTTTCTTGTTCATGCATTTGCCTTGTGTTTAATGTGGATTGACTTATGCTTGCAAGATACTGCCAAACAACTAGCTTTAGACGTTGTTCGCTTTCTATCTTGGAGTCTTTAGAAACTTTAATGATGACTTGTCACTGTAGGATTCATTGCTATCAGAAAGAAAAGCAGCAGAAGAAGCTCGTAATGCTTGTTCAGATGCTGAGACCAGAAATGCAGAGCTGGTAAAGAAACTTGAAGAGTCTGAGCAAAAAGTGGACCAACTTCAGGAATCAGTGCAGAGGTCTGTGTAGAGATGAATGTTGCTTGAATACAAAGCTATAGGTTTAGGTGTTAAGCTACCGGCCTAAAAGCAATTGGTAATAGGGGAGGGGCCCAACTTTAGCACTAGGTCCATGCCGTGGGGGATACTGTTTGGATACAAACTAGTGATACTCTAAGTGTTGAGCATCCAACCTAAAACTGATTGGTAATGGGGAGGGGCCCAACTTTAATATAAAAACCATTAGAAACCTAATACTTAACAGATGTGGGATAACACCACATAATAGTAACAGAATGTGAAAAGTGACCCAATCCCAATAACCTAAGAGCTGATAAGTTGCAAAATTAATTATCTTTTCTCCTATCCTATTTGGTTGTCAGTTGTCATGACACACTTATTTACTTCACTTGATGCTTCTGTTTGCAAGCACCCTTCCTTCGCCTTTTTCCCCCTTCCTGTGGCTTTTTAAGTTACATGTCTAATTGATTTAATATTGTTCAGCCTATTAAAGTTGCTTTGTTCTATGCTCAGGCTAGAAGAAAAGCTTGCCAATTCGGAATCTGAGATTCAAGTACTTCGCCAGCAGTCACTGGCAATTTCACCAACTGGGAAATCTTTGACTGCAAGACAAAGAACAATGATTATTCCGGTACGAATGAGATATTTTTAGTTCATTAAACATCCTCATTCTGTAAACTTTAGTGTACAACCTTAGAGAAATATATTCTGATTATTTGTTAATTAATTTGCAGGGGACACCAGAGAATGGAAATGTTATAAATGGAGAAACGAAGGTTCCATCGGTACTGACAACATTATTTGTGATAATGGGAACTTAGAATTCGTAGGTTATAAGATGTCCTAATACTTATATTTCTTTCTGTTCAATAACTTCTCAGGATACAACTCTTGCCATATCAAATGCACGTGAGCCTGAATCTGAGGAAAAGCCTCAGAAATCTCTCAATGAAAAGCAGCAGGTTTGTGGCCATTGGAATTCATGAACTTTTTTATGAAACTTATTCTAATATCTTATCTGAAACTTCATTTTCAATAGGATATTCTTATTCACATGGATGTACCGGTTTTTCTTATTGCTTCCATCTGCCTTTTGTCTTTCAGGAGAATCAAGACCTACTGATCAAGTGTATATCACAAAATTTGGGATTTTCCGGGAGCAAGCCAATTGCTGCTTGTGTCATATACAAATGTCTTCTTCACTGGAGGTCATTTGAAGTTGAAAGAACAACTGTTTTTGACCGCATCATTCAGATGATAGCTTCTGCAATAGAGGTAAGCGATGGTTTTGCTTTTAAAGGTTTCTGTGCCAATAAATTTTTCATCAGCTCTCAAAAGAGCATTTTTGAGGCTGGGAGAATTAGATTGGAAGCAGCTGCAAGTCACCAATAGCTTGTCTTCATATGACTTCCGGATGAAAATACTATCATTAATGTAAGCACGTGTGCCTTACTGAAGGTCCAGGACAATAATGACGTCTTAGCCTATTGGTTATCTAATTCATCAACATTGTTGCTGTTGCTCCAACACACACTTAAAGCAAGTGGAGCTGCTAGTTTGACACCACAAAGACGAAGAGCATCGTCAGCTTCACTCTTTGGGAGGATGTCTCAAGTAAGCAACTTTTATCTATCTTTTCTTCTCCCTTTTTTGTATATCTAATTATCCTATCCTTTCTGTATATTAAATTAATTTTCCTATCCTTTCTGTACGTTAAATTAATTTCCTTCTCCCTATTTTTGAACCAAAAATATGAATTCTAGGGTCTACGGGCATCTCCGCAAAGTGCTGGACTTTCATTTCTTAGTGGTCGCGGGCATAGTAGACTAGATGACTTACGGCAAGTTGAGGCCAAGTACCCTGCATTACTGTTTAAGCAGCAGCTTACCGCCTTCCTTGAGAAGATATATGGAATGATGAGAGACAATCTGAAGAAAGAGATCTCTCCATTGCTTGGCTTGTGTATTCAGGTTATTGCTAAGTTATCTCCTTTTTCAGTCTACATATTTTGTTCCTTTTTCGCTTTGGAAAATGAAATTGAGGATATATTTTTATTTTTTGAGTTGGGGTGTGTGTGGGGTTTATAAAACTTGGTATCCAATGCCTACTAATTTTTGAAATTGCTTGTTTATGGTTAACTTGTGATTAAGGATGCAAATGAGTATGAGTAAATACAGAGCATCACCTTTAATTGCATATTTCCAATGCAATGCAGGCTCCTAGGACATCACGGGCAAGTTTGGTGAAGGGACGTTCTCAAGCAAATGCTGTTGCTCAACGAGCTTTAATTGCTCATTGGCAAAGCATTGTGAAAAGCTTGAACCGCTATTTGCAGATAATGAAATCTAACCATGTGAGATCTTGATCTTTGCTTGAAATTAAGTATACATATTATCTTTCCTCTAGGGATTTTTACAACTCACTTTTCTGGTTATACAGGTACCGCCCTTCCTAGTCCGTAAATTATTCACTCAAATATTTTCATTCATCAATGTTCAGCTATTCAACAGGTATCGCTGTGTGTATGTGTGTGGACATGTATGCACATTTGTTTACTTGATTACGTGACAAAATAAAGGTTGTGTTCAATACCCATGATAACTGTGTGGCATTTGTCTTACACATTCATGCAGTCTTCTTCTGAGACGTGAGTGCTGCTCATTCAGTAATGGTGAGTATGTGAAAGCTGGTCTAGCTGAATTAGAACAGTGGTGCTGCGAGGCGACTGAGGAAGTAAGCTATATGCAACCTTTGGTGACTATACATCCCGTCATTTTTTCTTGTTACTTGATTCGAATTCTTGTGAACAGTATGCAGGTTCGACATGGGATGAACTGAAACACATAAGACAGGCTGTGGGATTCCTGGTTAGATTCTTCTTACATTTCTTGGCCAGTAAATGTTTCAAATCATGATCTCAAATAACTCACTGATGGATCATTTCTTTACGACTCAGGTTATTCATCAAAAACCCAAAAAGACCTTGAATGAAATAACTAAAGAACTTTGCCCGGTAAATGACTTTCACGTTCAAGATTCCTCAACTCCTTAACCTCTTTTTACATTTTCCTTCTTTGAATCTTCATCCTTTTCTTTGTGTGTTCTGCTGCTTTTCAGGTACTTAGCATACAACAATTATATAGAATCAGCACAATGTATTGGGATGACAAATATGGCACACATAGCGTGTCATCAGATGTAAGTTCAAAAGCTCCATGCTAAACCTTTTTGTTTTGGTCCTTTGCGGAACTTTGAAAATTTCCCCTTTTTAGACTTGCAATTTTATATCTGAACATAATCTCACAATTGTACAGGTCATTGCAAACATGAGAGTTATGATGACCGAGGACTCCAACAATGCTGTCAGTAGTTCTTTCCTATTAGACGACGACTCAAGGTTAGTTTTTCCTACTTTTAGCTTCGTGTAGAGGAGTATCCCATATTGTCCTCATCAAACACATTATGATTTCTATATTCACAACTTGTGTCAATGCAGCATCCCATTTACGGTGGATGACATTTCCAAGTCCCTGAAACAAGTGGACATAACTGATGTTGATCCTCCGTCACTAATTCGTGAGAATTCTAGTTTTGGGTTCTTACTCCCACGTTCGGAGTCATAAACACGGTCACCCATACGTATCAATCCTCTGAAGTCACTAGTCTTGTGCATATAGCTGCATCATCTCTTATTTCCATGTGTATACTGGTTTTAAGTGTCTTGGGCCACATGATTGTATTTTCCCACATTTTAAAAAATTGAAAATAGGGCTGGTCTTCTGCTCACATCGGGCGTTTTGCCATCCATTTCTTTCATTTTTTCAATGTCTTTAGGGGCAAGGAGCTCCTTTTGCATTTTTTTTTAATTTTGGGTTGAGTTTGTGGGGTCGCGCTCCCCTTTTTGAGTGTAATTAAGTGCAGCAGTTGCATTTTATAGGTCGCGATTTGTTGTATGAATTGGTGTGGTAAATTCAATTTTTTTGCACTTACTAGTTTATGCATGAAAAATGGGCTTACCCATTTCTATAATGACCCTATATAGCATTAAAGAATGATTAATACTTTGCATAATGTAATTAATGGCATTGGAAATTATAGTTTAAATCATGCATTGCATGTAATGGCATCTACATTTGACTTTGCAAGCTAATGGCTTGGCGGGAAGCATCTGGATTTGGTAGGTATGCAGGTAGTGATTCAATAATCTGTCGGTTCATTCTCAACTACCATATCACATTTGAATCTTCATAGTTCAAATAGCTACTGTTTACAGCTACATTGCATGTGGATTGGTTTTTTTATTTGGGTTTATTTAAATTATATTTATTTAAATATAAATACAAAACAATATATAAAAAAAGAATGAAATAAAAAACAATATAGTGTTTTCCCAAATCCTATATTCTCTTATTTGAGAACAAACTTTGAAGTTATCTTAAGAATAAAAAGTTTGAAGGTTTGGTCACGTGATTCTTGAGGGAGGGAAAGGGCATATTCCAAAGGATTTTTGGACATTTTGGGTAATGCGGGAAAAAGAAGCTAGTGTGGAGGGAATTCAAAATTCTATATTCTCATTTTTCAAATCATCTTCACAAGAATACGATGCAATTATTTTTCAATTATTTTGCACATATTCTCATCAAGTGCATTATCAAATATCAACCACACAAATAATTTTAAGAATAAAGTAGATCATTGGTCATTAAACTTTAAGATTTTTTGTTTTTGTTTTGATTGTTGGATTATGAATTGTTTCATTTTTGTAACTAATTTGACTATTTTATCGTTAAATCATTAACATACAAATAATTTTAATATAATTCAAAATTTTAGGATTATTTTTTAATTATGAGAACACAAAAACCAAGCTTTATTTAATATTCTAATTCATGGGTGTTTTGACTCTTTGGTTTGACGTAAGAAAGGCTTACAAAGGGAAGCCACTTGCGTTTGCTTAATCATGTGAAGTAAGGTATTTATGCCGTGACGAAATTGAATATTGTCATTTGTCAATGGGACAGGTAAGCATAAGCCTTAAGCTAACCAGACACCACAAAATTCAAAATTAAATCTATAAAAAAACTTTTTTTATATTTATAGAACAAAACCATGTGTTTTTCATTAATTATGTTTCTTCTATTTACGTTCTTTTCCATACCCTACTCCTAATTTTATCCTCTTACTCTGCTAACTCTGTTATGTTATAGCATTAGAATATCTTACTAAAATATTCGGATCAAGATTATTATCTCAACATTAATTGTGATTATAGATTCGTTTTATTTAAATTAAATATGTAGGATATTGTACCAATTATTAGGGGGTAAATATGAAAAAATGGAAAATATCCAACCTTGGAAACATATTTCAGGCAAAGATAAGCCCCAGCAACGTAAATACCATGTATTCTTATATAATCCGTAATATGATTATGAACTACGAAACTTCGTAGCTCGATTTGAAATTTTGGACTGGGAAAAAGGCAGCGGCAAATCAAAGACGAAAGGGGACAGCCGATAAGCGACCCGCCGAGACAAACGCGCCTGAATAGTCTCAGCTGCTTTAACTCACTTCTTGTAAGATTTCTTGTTTTTTTGTGTGCGTGTCTTTTTTTTCATAATTCTCAACTCATTTGGATGCAAGATTTCGAAATCTCCGCCTGATTCTATTTCAGCTCAACTTGGTAATTTGATTTAATTTCAGTTTCTGGGTTTTTACTTGATTCATTTATTCTTTCTATGTTTTTGTTAGATTTACTTGATTTGTTGCTTAATATGGGTTTTCTTATTTTATATAAAATAGGTGATGTTGTCCAAAGCTGAAACTAGGAAGAAGAACGGTGAAGATTCAGGTAATAGGAAGTTGTTGACTGAAATTGAAGCTATTAGCAAAGCTTTGTATTTGGACAAGAACCCTCCAAGGACTTCATTTTCTGCTTTGAATACATGGTCCAAACCAGCTGGGAAACCCCACTTGCCTGAACCAAAATCTAAGCTCAAGAATAGTAATGAGGACCTGTCTCGTAAAGACAAGAAATCCATTTGGAATTGGAAGCCGTTGAAGGCATTCTCAAATGTTAGAAATCGTAGGTTTGCTTGTTGTTTCTCACTTCATGTACACTCCATTGAAGGTTTGCCGGACAGTTTTAATGGTCTTAGTCTATGTGTGCATTGGAAGAGGCGGGATGGGGGGCTAATGACTCGTCCTGCTAAAGCTTTTGATGGAACTGCTGAATTTGAAGAGAAGCTGACACATACATGCTCGGTATACGGAAGTAAAAGCGGACCTCATCATTCAGCCAAGTATGAGGGCAAGCATTTCTTGCTCTATGCTTCTCTGTTTGGGACACCGGACCTTGATTTGGGGAAGCATCGACTTGATCTTACACGGCTGCTTCCGGTTACATTGGAGGAATTGGAGGAAGAGAAGAGCTCGGGGAAGTGGACAACAAGTTTTAAGTTATCAGGGAAGGCCAAGGGTGCTACAATGAATGTTAGTCTTGGGTATGTTATCATTAGGGATAATATTGTGCCACTTGGAGATAATGAGGTGAAGCAGAATAATCTGAGTACAGGAAAAGCTAATACTAGATTTGGTCACGGTGATCAGAAGGGCACAATGAGGCGGGGTGAGAGTCTTCCAAGTTTGGTTAACCTCAAGTCTTTTGGCCCGTCTCATCTTGTGGAGGAGGTAAAAGATCTTCATGAGGTTTTGCCAGTGTCAAAGTCAGAGCTTGATACAAAAAGGCTAGATCAGAAATCTGATGATGACAAGTCAGATGCTTCTAAGCCTGAACCTGACGTTTTAACGGAACAGTTTGAGCCCATCAAACCTCCATCTTACTCTGGATCCGAATCAAATAAGGAGAATATTGAAAAAGAAACTGAAGATAATGACTTCTCCGTTGTGGAACAAGGGATAGAGTTATCTTCCGAAGAACAGGCTATATCAACAGTAGAAACTGCTCAAGTTGTTGAATCTAATCCTGGCATGGGAGTAAATCCTGAAGAATGCTCTCATCCTCGTCCCTCAGATGAGGCGAGTAGTAGCAATCAAAGTGATGTGCTTGTGGTGCAAGATTGCTATTCCAAAGAGGATTACCGGTGCTCAAAAGAATCATTGATGAGAGAATTGGAGTTGGCTTTAGATGGAATTACAAATTTGGAGACGGAATTCGATTCTCCTAATCTTGAGGATCCTGAAGACTACATGGAGAATAAAGCTAATCATAGAACTAATAGGAAAGCAAAGTCAGTTGACTTGGACAAAGTTACTGAATCTGTGGCAAGTGAGTTCTTGAATATGCTGGGTCTTGATCATAGTCCGGTCAGCTTGAGTCCTGATACTGAACCGGAGTCGCCCCGGGAACGACTTTTCAGGCAATTTGAGGAAGATGCCCTAGCCAGTGGTTTTTCCCTATTTGATTTTGACACGGCTGAGGGAGAGGACTTTGACACTTCAACTGCGTCTGGTTGGGGTAACTTGACTGATGATCTGTCATTTGTTATTCAAGATGTTGAACAAGAGCATCAGATGGCAAATAATGAGAGCAACAAAACGAGGGCTAAAGTGTTGGAAGACCTGGAGACAGAAGCTTTAATGCGTGAGTGGGGATTAAATGAGAAGGCTTTCCAGCATTCTCCACCTGACTCTTCCGGTGGATTTGGGAGTCCAGTTCATTTGCCTCCTGAAGAGCCACTTGAATTGCCTCCTCTTGGAGAAGGTTTAGGCCCATTTCTTCAAACAGAGAGTGGAGGCTTTTTGCGGTCTATGAATCCCTCACTTTTCAGCAATGCTAAAAATGGTGGGAACCTGATCATGCAGGTGTCTAATCCGGTTGTTGTACCAGCCGAAATGGGTTCCGGTATAATGGATATACTTCAGCAATTGGCCTCAGTTGGTATTGAAAAGCTCTCCATGCAGGCAAATAAGTTAATGCCTTTGGAGAATATAACTGGTAAGACTATGGAACAAGTAGCATGGGAAACTGCCCCTACCTTGGAGGGACCTGAGAGGTTTGTAGCTCCATATTCCGTTCTTAAACATTCTTTTTGGATTTAAACCATAGCATGTACTGATATTGTATGTTATTGCTTCTGTGCAGGCAGTGTTTGTTGCAGAATGGGTTTGAGGTTGGGCAAAAGAAAGTTAAGAGAGTATCACCTCTACTCAGTTCTAACAAATGTAGCTCAACCTCTGTCAATGAGATGGGCTCAGATTATGTATCCCTTGAAGATCTTGCTCCATTGGCAATGGACAAGATTGAAGCACTCTCGATGGAAGGCTTGAGAATTCAATCTGGCATGTCAGATCAGGATGCACCTGCAAACATCAGTGCACGGTCAATTGGGGAAATTCCAGCCCTTCAAGGCAAGGGGTTTGGTATCAGTGGGTCTCTTGGTCTGGATGGAACTGGTGGGTTGCAATTGTTGGACATAAAAAACAGTGGCGATGATGTTGATGGATTAATGGGTTTGTCACTGACCCTTGATGAATGGATGAAACTTGATTCTGGTGAAATTGATGATGAAGATCAAATAAGCGAGCGAACTTCTAAAGTCCTTGCTGCTCATCATGCTACATCGTTGGATTTGATTCGCAGAGGGTCAAAGGGAGATAAAAGGCGGGGTAAGAAGTGTGGTTTGTTAGGGAATAACTTCACAGTGGCATTGATGGTGCAACTTCACGATCCTATAAGAAACTATGAACCGGTTGGTGCACCAATGCTTGCACTCATTCAAGTGGAGAGAGTATTTGTTCCACCAAAGCCAAAGATATACAAAACAGTTTCAGCTTTGAGGAATGACAATCAAGAGGATGATGATTCTGAGTCTACTATGAACAATGAGGTGAAAGAGGACGGGGTAAAAGAAGAAAATGCTTCCCAAGAGGAAGAGATTCCTCAATTCAGAATCACAGAAGTCCATGTAGCAGGCTTGAAGACTGAGCTTGGCAAGAAGAAACTTTGGGGTACCAAGAGCCAACAACAATCAGGTTCTCGATGGTTGCTTGCCAATGGAATGGGAAAGAACAATAAACACCCATTGTTGAAGTCCAAGGCTCCTAAATCTTCAACCCCTTCAACAACAAAGGTTCAGCCAGGTGACACTCTGTGGAGCATCTCATCTCGTATTCACGGTACTGGAGCTAAATGGAAAGAACTGGCAGCACTTAATCCACATATTCGAAACCCCAATGTTATATTCCCCAATGAAACTATCAGGTTAAAATGAGTTGCACATGCATTAGAATCTTCTTGAAAGGATTAAGCTCTTAAATTTAGATAGCACGACTGATGGAGAGCCAGAGTATATAGATTTGAGATCAAACAGGGTTGACGAGGGGTCTGTCTGTGGTGATTTCCTTGTATTTATATGGAATGTGTTTATTCATGCAAGTTCAAGTCGAAAGCAAAGGTATCGTTACATTTTTCGTTAGGGTCTGTAAATTTATGTTTTGGTGATCAAGAGTGCTTGGTGTAATTTATGTCTCAATGCAAATGTGTTTTGTAATACAGCTACACTTGATCTTTGGCTATTGTGGCAAAACCTTTTTGCTACGTGTTAACTTCGAAAGTGGCAGGACCTGTAAGCTGGGCATCGTGTCTTTGAACTTTATTTAGCTTACAGTGTGGCCTTATTTGCTGCTTCGGCCGTAGGTCAAGTCCAATATGAATGTAGTTTTGAAACAAAGATTATTATCCCCGTCAGTAGGGACGGGTGTAGCTCTCAAATTTTTTGATCTAATAGCATTTTAGGTTCCTATCGGTTAAAATAAAAGTCAAATTAAACTTATGTCCTCTTCAATTTTTGAAACTAAATACTTAATGAAGCGCTATTATTTTGAACTTATGTAATTTGTCCATCTCAATATTTGTCATTACTTTTTTTTACCTAAAGGGGAGGGGAGACTCTAGAGGAATGAATGTTCCTGCTGAGTTTTGAACTCGGGATCTAAGGTAAGGGGAAAGGAGCAGGTGAACAGTTCTGACCAACCGGTCATCAACACTTGCTTCGTCATAAATTAAATAAAAATAATTAAAAACTTCCAATAAGGTGGTGACACGTGTCACCATCTTATTGAATAATTAATTTATTTTATTAGATTAAAATTAGGACTAAATTAATATATTGTATAAATATAAAGGACTAAATGTGTAATTATACTAATTTTTTTAACAGTTCCGTCAACTTTTTTGTTTTTTTAACGGCGGGTGGCTTAATTGGAACCATTTAAATAGTTAAGTGGTATATTTGACACAATTAAAAATATAGTGGTCAAATCGACACCAACCCTATAGTTTGATGGTCATTAGTATAATTTACCCAAAACAATGAACAACTTAAAGTAAATAAAGCTAAGCCTGCCTCACTGTCTCGGTGTCTCCCGATATAATCTGGGTAAAAATCTCCTGCCCCCTAACCATGCCTCCTTCTATGCTCCCTACCTAAAAATACTTAAAAATTAAATCTTGCCCCATAACCCTAATTTTCATATCTTAAATCTCAAACCCTAAACCCTAAAAATATACCCTACCCCTAATTCCCTACACCCTAACCCTAAACCCCAACCTTAAACCTGAGCCCTAAACTCTAAACCTATTATTTTAAAGTGGGGCATAAATGGGGGCATACTTTGGGGCGATTTCTATCCGTGTGTGGTCCAATAACTCCATTTTCATGCATGGAAATTGAAGGTTGTTGGGGCTTCAAGTAAGCCCACCAATTTTCTCGAATGGGACATTTCAGACAACCCAAAGCCTAAAAAGGAAAGCACAGCCGAAACTAGGATCGGGCACCAATCAATTCATCAGCATTAGTATAAAAATGGAAACATCAGCTGAGCCCAATTCTGTCTCTCTCCATCGACTCTTCTTCTAGTTCTCTTACATTATATATATACCCGCCAATTTCACATCGCCCCGCAATGCCGATCCCCTCGAAACCAATTTGCTTTTGCTTCAAAAAAGCAAACCAACTCACCTCCGATGCGATTTAAAGGTGATCTTGGTCTTTATTTGTTTTTCTTTTGTTGCTTTATATTGGGTCAGTGCAGAGATTCCCTGATCGCTTTAATTCTAACGTCCAAGTAAAGAGCTACTCACCGTCACTCGGACCGAGTCTCGTTACTCGAGTTCCCTCAAACTGCCAAAAAGAAAAAGGAAAAGAACGCAACCCAACCACTGATTCTCAGTTTTCTCAGTAAACTAGATTTTGCTTCTCTGTACGGTAAACCCCGCAAGTCTTGTACTTTTTTAATTATTAATGTCTATTTATTTTGCTCTGATTTCTGAGAGATGTAAATGTGGTTTTTGAATGTTTCCTCTTTTATTTCTTTCGCAGAAGTATTCTCATCTTCCTGCGGATTTTCGTAAACGACAATGTTGACGTGCATAGCTCGTGCCAAGCAACCTGGTGATGACTCACTGAGTAAACCAGAGGAAACCGACTCGTCCAATAAGAACAACCAAGCCGTGAAATCTCTCACGTCTCAGGTAAATTCACTGTCAGTTTTACGTTGTCAAGATTTTCGACTTCTTTGCTCTTTGTTTTATAGTTTTGAATTCTGGTGTTTTAGTTGAAGGACATGGCGCTGAAGGCGTCGGGGGCGTACAAGCACTGCAGCCCCTGCACAGCGCAGACTCGGTTCAAGAACGCACCGGACGGCGGCTCTGACGCGGACTCGGATCGTTCCAAGTGGTCGTACCGTAGGACAGGGAGTTCGAGGACGTGGGGGAAGGAGATGGAAGCGAGGTTGAAAGGGATATCGAGCTCGAGCGGAGAAGCCACGCCGAACTCGTTGAGTGGCCGCCGTGTCGAACCGATCGTGTTCGTCGAAGAAAATGAGCCTAAAGAGTGGGTAGCTCAGGTGGAGCCCGGAGTACTCATCACCTTCGTCTCGCTTCCTCGCGGCGGCAACGATCTCAAGCGTATACGCTTCAGGTGCGCCTTCGATTTCCCTCTAAATTTCGCGCTTCTGATTTGTTTTTAAGCGTTAGATTTTAATCTTACTGCTGGATGCATTTAAATTAGTATTTTGACTTGTTTTATTTTTTTTATTTTTTTTTTTGCAAAATTGATCAGAAACAAATTTTTTGGGACAATGGATTGTTTTCTAAAATCAAAGTTTGGCCAAGTTTTTTTTTTTAAAAAAAAAAAACAAGGAAATGGTACTCCCTCCGTCCCATAAAATATGTCCCTTATTGACTTTTAGAAAGTCAAAATTTTTAAATTTTGACTATTATTATATTAAATATTTTAAATAATTAATTTTTATAAAATATATATTTGAAAACTACTCGATTAGAGGTTTTTAAAATATATTTTTTCATATTTTTATCAATGATATATTTTAAATAATTATAAGTCAAAATTGAAAAAAATTGACCAAAAAAAATCAATAAGAGACAAAAATTGTGGGACGGATGGAGTATTTCTTTTCTAAAAGCAAAGGTATTACCTTTAAATTGTTGATTTCAGTTCACGATTTTTTATGCTTCTTTTTTTAACAGTCGAGAGATTCCTATTCCAAATAACATTAGCCACTATTTCGATTTTGTCGGTGTTTTAAATGTTTTTGTCCTTTCCCCTTACACAAGTTAATGTTCAATATTACGATTAGTCTAATTGAAATAAAATGTTAGATTTTTTTAAATATATTGCTGTGATTATACGACAGTATTGTTTAATTTTTTTAGCCCTCTAATAATATATACACACCGTGTACGTATGGTACTCAAACCTAAATTACCTGAATAAAATGTATTATTCTTTACCGTAGGGACCATTCTACAAATCCAAAATGTTAAATTTTTTAAAATCTATGAGATACTTACTACATATTTTGTTATAATAATCCATAAAATAATAATATAATTTAGTTTAACTATTTTCTGCATATTTTATAATAAATTTTCAGAAGTATAAGTTTGGTGAGGGGGTCCTACAATGTAAACAGTAGGCCTTCACTCACGCCTAATGAAATGCAATCATCCGATAAAAGTCTTCAAGGGAGAACTTAAAATTGAGCCTTAATCATCACATCAAATAGGTGGGTGGGGACAGGACAGGATTGATTGTGTTGGGATTGACAAGCTTTTTCACTGATGCTTGTCGTCTTGTCGGGGAAGCCTCTCTTCCTTTTCTTTTCTTTTCCTTTCCATTCAACCAAACAAACAAAAAATCCCAGTTCAGAAACACACCCATCTCTTGTCATATTTGCCTACTAATACTATTAGCTGGGGAATGCCCACATCATCTGCCACTCCAAATACTACATGCAAGACAAAAATATTTGACCCTTCCCGAATCACTAACCTTATCTTTTTACCAACAAACAAATGGAAAATGACAAAAAAACAGTAGGGTGGGGAACTGGGGATAGAAGTACAACAGATAGAAATGTAAATTTTAAAGTTTTGGACCATTTGTTTTTAAAGTTAATATTTTTGTATCTTTTCTAGAACTAATTTTGTTTCAGTTGGTTTCTTAATCACTGCAACTTTCATGTTTGTATGATTATAATTATAAATAGTTTAATGTTTGATAGAATTCCTCATTGGCTTTAGACTCCCGATGCTTTTTGCTTTTTGGAAGATTAGTGTTCTCACTGCTTTAAACACAATGATTATACCTAGAAAATTTTAATATTCCCCTTACCTAAGGTTTTGTGGCTGGCTAGCTTCTTTTATGGATTCAAAGCCGGGGAAATGTTTAGTCAAAAGTTGTTTATTAGGCTAATCTAGTGGCCCTATTTTATAATTAAGTTTTCCCATTCACATAGAAAAGCATAATACTGCAATGATACTGGTCTTGGTTGGATTTTCAAGTTATTGACTTGTGAACAAAAAAATGAAGGTAATAGCATGCTTAGAGTGTTATCTTAATTTTGTGAAAATAGGGCTCATTTTCTGATAATTTTTTTAATACAAAATGTGCTTGGCCACCCTAATGCATGTATGGTATATGCTAATACAATGAACATCAAGTCAAGAGTGCTGAAAAATGGTTTGTTTTCTTTGACCAGTCGAGAAATGTTTAACAAGTGGCAAGCTCAAAGATGGTGGTCTGAGAACTATGACAGGATCAAGGAACTTTACAATGTGCAGAGGTTAAACCGCAATGCATTTGCATTACCAACACCACCGATATCCGAAGATGAGGCAAGTTCTTAGGGTGTTGCCTTCTTATGATTGTGTGAATTGAATCAAAGTTTTATCTTTTTTTTTCAATGTTCATAACAACTTTCTTTTGATTCCTTCCAGAGTTCGAAGATGGAATCAGCAGAAGCAAGCCCTGTAACACCACCATTGACTAGAGAACGGTTACCTCGTAACTTGTATCGTCCAACAGGGATGAGCGTGGGATACTCATCCTCAGATTCACTTGAGCAACATCCGATGCAGGCTCGGAATTATTGTGACTCTGGTGTTGCCTCAACTCCAAAAGTTTCAAGTATTAGTGGAGCCAAGACGGAGATATCATCTATGGATGCCTCTATGAGGAGTAGCTCATCAAGAGAGGCCGATCGCTCTGGGGAGCTGTCCATCAGCAATGCCAGTGATCTTGAGAATGAATGGGTTGAACAAGATGAGCCAGGGGTTTACATTACTATCAAAGCCTTGCCAGGGGGCAAAAGGGAGCTTAGGCGAGTTCGATTCAGGTATGGTTGGCAATATCCTCTGTCATTAAATTATTCCCTTACTCTCATTGCTAGCTGACGTAGTAGCCTTGAATTTTTTATCTGATGGCTTTTCTTGCATATTACGGACTATGATAGGGTTGAATGTGATGTAACTTGCACTCTCCTCAACAGACTTTCTAGATTCATTCACTCTGCTTCAGATATTGTTGCCATCAAATTATAAGACAGTAAATACTAGATATGCTTTCTGTTTGATTGAATTAAATGAGAAATGCTCCAAAAAGAGAAGGCAGTTTGTTAGAGGTTAAAACAGTTAAACATTGAAGACTCATTAGAAATGCTCCAAAAAGCCATTTTCTCCCCATGGATATGATTCCATTGTTAAGCTGATGGGTCCAGCACAGGTCAATTCTATGATTAAGTTCCACCTTAGAAAAACAATTATGATATGATATGAATTACTGAGTCAGAAAAAGATTTCTTAGCTGGAAATCTTTGTGTTTTTTACAGCATCATTACTGGTCAACTTATTCTGCTTTCACTAATAATTTTACTCCCATCCCATGCGGATCCAAATCTACCAGGAACCCCTTTTTTTTCTTTTTTTATTATTCTAGTGTGATTACATGGGTAATGTTCATACTTTCTTTTCAATCACTTTATATGCTTGCATGATGCAGCCGAGAAAGATTTGGGGAGATGCATGCTAGACTGTGGTGGGAAGAGAACCGAGCCAGGATCCATGAACAATACTTATAAACGAGGCTACGACGGTCTTCTGGGGCTATTAAAAATTGTGGGGGGTGAGTATTTTTCACATTTCTGATGCCATATTTTGTAGAATCCCTTCTACAGACTATAGTGATGTAAGCCAGGTCTTTTTGCCTACTGGTACCTATGTTCTTATTTGAGCAGCTAAGTTTTCCCAGCTTCATAAAAGCTTAATTAGAAATGTCATGGTGGGATTTTATATTAATATTATTATTAGTTGCTTAAACACTGGTGGTTGAGCATAAAGAGCATCAACTGTGTATCTTGGTGGTGGTAAAAAAATCAATATCAATGAAATCATGTGTTTCCTCGTTTCTTCTTTGATGCATGGGAGATTGCAGTAAAAAATGTAATATTTATGTATTATTACATACTAGTTTATGTCGGTACAAGATCCGCTTTACGGCTTGCCAATGAACCTCTGAACGAGCATGCATAAACCGACTCACCTTACTTACACTAAAGGTGGTGTCAGGACGAGCGAGGCACACATATTGAAGAGCCCCAACAGTGCTGCTGGTGATATCGTCCACATGGACGATGAACAATATACATGATCCTGGAGATTTTTGAATGAACAAGGAATGATCAGCTACTGAGGCTGTAAAGTGAACCGAGTTTATCTAACCATATTCGATAGGCCTGCTTCAAGCCATACAATGCCTTCTTTAGCTTGCACACTAAAGATTTCCCATCCTCTCCAAGCTGTTCAAAACCAGGGGTTGCAAAATGTACAACTCCTCAGACAAGCTCCCGTTCTTAAACGTGTTATCGACATCCATTTGTCGAATCTTCCACTTGTTAGTAACTGCTAATGACAGAATAGTCCTATCAGTGTTAGCTTTCACCACGGGACTAAACGTTTCTTGGAAGTCAGACCCTGCTTCCTGAGCTTAGCGACTAACCTGACCTTAAATCTTGCAACAGTGCCATCCGGGTTTCGCTTGAATTTGAACAACCATTTGCAACCCACAGGTCGGCATTCCATTATCAATCAAAGCCTTCAGCTCAGCATACACAGCCACAGGCCACTCGGGACTTCCCATGGCATCATGAATTTCAACAGGCTCTCGATCCATATCAACTTCTGCAAGAAAGGCCTTACAATCCCTGTTTTTCTACTTATAAGTTGTAAGTTGTAACCATGTGATGAACATTTTGTGGCTCGGGACACACAGTAGGAACACTGTGGCAACTCAGACTGCACCGAAGGGCTCGGTAACCGTGACAGCAAAGGGGAACAGGTAGGAGGGTCAACAGCAACTCCCTCTCTAACACTCCACATTAATTGGTTGATATGAGCAACCAGTAGAAGGACTCAGCAGGAACACTCAAAGACCGAGAGTAGACAGTCAAGTTGACGTTCTGCCTACTTATGAAAGGCCAAGACCGCTGTACTTGCATCTGATTTTACGTGCTAAAAACTATACTTAGATGTTAATGCTTTTTTGCTTCAACTTTCATATGTTGAGACTTGAGATAGAGTTAGAAGCATGTGGTAAAGAACATAATCTTGAAAACACCCCTTAAATGGTCCATCTATTTTGGAGTTGGTTGGCTTGCATTTGCATTCATGGATATGGACCATATGGTTACAAATTACACAACAAGCAGTAGACATGGAAAGTGAATTCAAAGTATACAGAGAATGAGAATTTACATGAGCAGTTATTCCCTCCACTGATTACTTCATATTTCGTGACATTGTTTTTCATAATCAACTTCATACTTCTTTTAGCAAAAGCAACCGTTTTAGACTCGGAACAGCTAGTCACTGCCGTGGCCAACCATAAACTTCACATTCTGTCCCCAAATTTCATTGGACCAATAAAGGATAACCTTATCCATCAATTCCAACATTAGGAACCGCCACGTAGGATAGAGATAATGCTGATATGGCAAGGCAAGGCCACCTCATATCTCAAAACATTCCCCTCCCTCCATTTCCCTTCATACCAAAAACTCACAGCTGATAAAATTGTACAGGTTTTTAGACTCGGAGAGAGAGAGAGCATTGAAGAAAGAAACCAATGGCTTCCACTTCAGCTGTTTCAATGGCTCTGCCATTAGCTGGTGCTACCCAAAACAAGGTGCTTGGCTCCGGGGCTTTCTTTAAGCCATTGTCAGTCAAGCCATCAGGGGTAGCGGAGAGAGCAGCAAGATCCAATGGAAGGCTTAAAGTGACGGCCGTTGCCTCACTCAAGGAGAAGGCAGTGACTGGATTGACAGCAGCTGCAATCACGGCATCCATGGTGATCCCTGAGGTTGCTCAAGCAGCTGACGGAGTAACCCCTTCTCTCAAGAACTTCTTGCTTAGCATCGCGTCTGGTGGTGTCGTGGTCGTTGCCATTATCGGAGTTGTAATTGGTGTGTCCAACTTCGACCCTGTCAAGCGGACCTGAAAATGCTTATACCATGCATATATTGCTTTTTCTTTATAAACCTCTTCATGTATCTGTTTAAAGTTTCCAGTAATGAACTCTGCTTTTGGCTGATATTTTCATTTTCTTAAGACAAACACTGGAGCCAATACACATTCTCGACCAGACTTCTTCGCATCGAATATTTTAGAATGAAATTGTCTCTCCTCTAAAATCCTTATTTCTCCTCCTCCATTCTTGATATTCTGTTTCTCATATAAATTCTTCTTTTCTAGTTGGTACGTTTACATTTCGTTCTCGGAGAGACGGATATTCATACAATTTTGGTTCAGCAAATAGATGTGACAGAATCAAAAATGATATTGGAGATTTCAAAAAATTACTTGAACAAAACTAATAACCTCAGTATAAAATAACACGAAACCACAACCTGAACATGTCTTTGGGGCCAAGTTTTAGCTACAAGAAACACTAGGAAACTCGCATAGTCCAAAAATCAAACAGGTGACAATGAGCACTGTAGTCCTCGGAGATTTAAGCCATCATTGGAACCTCAATATCAGTTGGCTCGGGCTCTACAGTCCTGATAAAAACTTCATCGTCCTTGGGAGGGTGGATTGTGACAAGATCAGGTAGGGGAGTTGTAGGACCCTGCTTACCCTTGGGATCCCAGTCGAGCATGATCTTGACCTTGATACCAAGCACCCCCTGTGTTAAGAAGAAACCCCATAGGTAAATTGATCAAAAATGAAGATCCAAAAGGTCACAGCAGAGTAGAGACTAAACAAATCACCTGTCGCAAAAGAACGTGTCTGACAGCAGAGTCAATATATTCATTGACTGGATGGCCGGAAGAGATCATGTATCCATCCTTGAATTTCATAGATTTGGCTCGCTGTGCTCTTAGCTTTCCACTAACGATAACCTAGAGCAGAAGGAAGCAAATATTATAAATTTTTAAAAGAAACCAAATAAAAAAAGGAAATATATAGGTATATAAACCTCGCATCCCTTGGCACCACTCTCCATGACGAACCTCAGCACACCATAGCAGGCCCTGTACAAAACATGCCAGATATCAGCTTAAATGCTCAAACAAGAATCATACCAATTCCGTGTTCATGAATTCAAAATCAACATTACAATCAAATAATTACACCAAAATCTATACATTTATATACCCTCCAAAATGTTACTGTAGAAAACCATTGAAATTCAAACAGAATAATTTTAATGGGGGGTCAGATTAATCTCGTCATCTTCCGACACAAGATCGGTATATAATTAACCAATTTGCTTTATAGATGACTAGTATACAGTCAAAAAGTGTAGATAAACAATGGAAACATTCAATAAGAATATAAACAAGCACTAAGAAATCATCATTCAACATTTTCAAATTCATCAATTTGGGACAAAAAATTGATTACATATCACAATTAGATAATAAAAATTAAAAAGTTTTGGACATTGTTCCTTCCCCTAAACGTATTGCACGAAAACCAAATGCATTTCAGCAGGATAAAAGAAAAGAAAAATAATATTTAATGGTTTTGTCTAACTTATGCCACAAGACATAGGATAAGGTACATTTAATAACATTGATTAAATCAAAGATTCACCTAAAAATAACATATCACAATTACAGACGTTCTATGAAACAGCAAAAAAAAAGAAAAAAGGAAAAAGAAACAGTACATGTTTTTCTTGATTCTAGCTTCCATTTTAAAAAAAAAAAGTTGTTGCTATCAATTAGATGAGTATGTTATTATTTTTGAAAGAATCCTTCATTTAAAAAATACAGATTGAACTAACAATATTCACACCCTTTAAATCTGTAAAACGAATAGATTTTGAGAATGTACCTGCGGACGGCAAGACCTCCGAGTAGCTTGTAGCGAAGAGACTCGGCCTGAGCAATAGCACAAAGGCCTCTGTTGTTGACCTTCTCAGCGTAAAGCTCAACGCTGTTTTCCGGGAACTTAAATCGCTTCTGAACTACGGAGGTAAGCTCCCTAATCCTCCTGCCTTTCTCACCTATAATCCCCAACTACCAAAGTTTAAACCCCTATAGTGAAAAATTAATTAAACCCGGTAGAGGAAACGCGAATTCGTTAATAAAATACCGAGAACGTTTTGGGTGCGGGTGGCTCTGATGATGATCTCAGTGCGCATGGGAGTAACTCTTACTTCAACTCCAGAGTACCCATCCTCGGCCAATTCCCTGGTCAAAACCTCATTGAGTTCCGCGAAGAAGACTCCATCGGCGACGAACTGAAATCAGAAGCAAAAAAGCTAGTCAAAGAAATGATGAAAAATGGAATAGTAAATGAAACAAAAGCGATATAGGCGAAGATACCTTTCTCTTTTTGCTGATTTGAGCAGCCGCCATGATTTTTTACGCTTGAGTGGAGTGGAAAGAAGGGAAGTTGCAGAGATATGAAAATCTGAAGAAGACGGCAGAAGTTCTACAAACCCTAGCGAAATGCATATATTTATTCCTAGCTAGGATTTTTAGTGGCTTCTTGGGTTTTGGACTCCATAAATTGGGCTTTGGATTTCATCAAAGTTAGTAACGATCGTTCTTGATACAGGCCACTGATCAAGGCCTGGAAAAGGGGTCTATTCACCCATTAATGGGCCTATATCTTTCCCATCATAATTGGGAGTGGGTATTTGGATTTTTTTATTCGAAAGTTGTTCAAGTTTTTGTTCAAATTTAATTGTAGATATTTATTATGTCACGTAGTAATTGGTTTAAATTTAAATAGTTTTCTATGACCATGGGTGGGCAAAAATACCCGACCCGGTTGACTCGACCCGACAACCCAAACTTAAAAATATCGGATAATTTTCTAAAAAAATACCCGACCCGAAAATTTTCCCGGGACACTGGCCGGGATTTTTAAGTTACCGGGTACCCGACCCGATAATGTTTAATATATATTTTTTATATTTTCAATTATATATTTATTTTAATTTTCTTAATATTTTTAATCTAAAACTAAATTTAAATCCCTAAATTTTTTTATGTTTGTATTATATATTTTTTAAGTTTAATTTTTTTAAATATGTTTGTGTTTAATATGTGATTTTTTTAAAATTTAAAAATTAAAAAAAAATAGCCAGGTACCCGGATGAGATGAACCGGAACAAGGCCGAAGATTGAAGTACCCAGATGAACCGGGTACCCGAAACTCAAGTACCTGACAATTCTCACCCCTAGCTCTATTAAGTATTAAGGAGCAAATTATCCAACTAATGATAATGATGTGGATTATTTAATCTAGGTTAAAAGAGTGGGAAACTTTTGGACTGGACTTTGTTTTCTTCCTTTTCCAACCTGATTGCTGGAAATGTAAGGAACAAAAAGGAGGAAAGGGAAAAAGTAGATTCCCATTCTCACATGTTATGTTTTGTCTTTGGCTTTCAGGCTTTAGTTTTCTATATTAGATTAGACCCTTTAGCTAGCCACCATAATTATTTAATCTTAAACACTTTAACATGATTAATTCCCTTAAAACAACTTCTAATCATTATTATATATTTTTTAAGGGTCCCAGTATAATTATTTCATAAATATAAGTTTAAAATCATTATATTTTGTATTAAATAAAGAAGGTGTAGTTTTACTTTCGTCCTAGCTATTTCATTTACTTTAATTTGTTAAAATCTATTTTTCTCAATCTATGAAAATAAAGAAGTTAGTGTAAGTGATTACATTATCGTTAAACCATTGACCTATAAATTAATAGTTTAACAATTTATATGTGACAAATTAATAAAAATCAACGTTTGAAATTCTCAATTTGACCAATAAAATATAGATGATAGTTTCCTTAAGTTCGACCAAAACTATATAAATATGGCCTATGGGATGAGATCTAGTTACATGGTGTAAAACTCATTTAATTTTACACCAATCTAGGACTATTAGATAAGGGAAATGGATAAGTGAGATTAGCAGTAAAAAATGTGGAGATTATCGCTAGAGAAAAAAGATAAGGAAATAATCTGAGTCATTAATTATCATAATCTAACGGTCCAAAAACTGTGTAAAAGTAATTGAGTTTTACACAGTGTAAGTTGATCCTAGCTCTCTATATATATATATATATATAAAAGTAATTGAGTTTTACACAGTGTGAAGATGATCACTTGGGGAAAAAATAAAGGGTTAATCTTTGTCATTCATTTTCTCCATCCAACGGTCCAAGAAACGTGTAAAACTTAAAGAGTTTTACAAAGTGTAAGTTGATCCTAGCCCTATATATATATAAACTATATATTTTTTGAAGGATTAATATCCTATACACAGGCAGTAGAAAATGAAAGTTTCCACAAGCACCTTAGTTTTAGGGTTTAGGGAGTTAGTTTAGGGTATATGGTTTAGGGGTTTAGGTGTAGGGGTTTAGAATTTAGGGATAGTTGTTTTAATTTAAGGTTTAGGGTTATAATTTAGGGTTTATAGGTTAGGGTTTAGTTTTAGGGTAATATGATGAGGATTTAGGTTTTAACATATAAACCATAAATTATAACCCTAAACCTTAAATTGAAACAACTATCCCTAAATTTTAACCCCCTACAAGTAAACCCCTAAACCTAATACCCTAAACTAACTCCCTATACCCTAAAACTAAGGTGCTTGTAGAAACTTTTAATTTCCACTGCTTGTGTGTAGAATATTTATCCTTTTTTGAATTACATCATTTGGTAATGGTGTTTTTATCTAGGGGAATTGAATTGGGATTCTTGGAGTTGTTATATGGGGCGGCAACCGTTGGATTTGGACCATTTGGTTTTAACCACGACGTGATCGAGATTTATATTACTATTGATTAAAACTGAAAAGGCATTAAGGGTGCGTTTGGTTCGCGGAAAAGATCATTACCAGGGGGAATAATTTTTTTCGGAATCACATACTCGCGTTTGGTTCAAAAGCATTCCCTCCCAGGGGTAATAAAATATTCCCAACAGTAGTTATTTTTGGTATTTTCCCAGGAATGTCATTCCTTCCCTTTTCTTAGGTATTAGACAATTCCCTCCCCTTTGGACAAAAATACCCCTAAATTATATAGTTATTTTAAAATGATCTTTCCTTTTTTTATATAATTACAAAAGTATAAATCTATTTTATTTTTACTGGTTTAGGGTTTTAATACTTATTATAAAATAATATGATGCATATAAAATAAAAATATATCAAATTTTTATTTTATTTCAATTTTTTTATATATGTGTTTGATTCAAATTTTATTATTGGTATGTATTTTATTACATTTATTATTTAGGATCAATTTTCATAAAAAAAGTTTTCATATTATATTTTTTATATTTTCTATGAACCTTTATGTAAATATTTTGACTTTAATCTTAAAACTTCAATTGGTTAAAAAAAATATATTTCAAGGACAATTTGGTAAAATATGTATTTTTCTTATCTTATATTCCTTCAACCAAACAATGTAATCTTACATTCCTGCCAAACAAATCAAACAAGGTAATACAACATTCCGGTAATATGTTAAGTAATGCAACATTCCGGTAATCTCATTCCCAAAGGTAATCTTATATTCCATGAACCAAACGACCCCTAAATTTTAGATTATTATCCTATACACTGACCGGTAAAAATTGAATTTTTTTACAAAAGTCTCAGTTTTAAAGTTTATGAATTTAGTTTAGGGCGTAGGGTTTAGGTATAGGGGTTTAAAATTTAGGGTTTAAAGGTTATGGTTTAGTTTTTAGGATAATATAGTTATGATTTAGGTTTTAACTTATAAACCCTAAATTATAACTATAAACTTTAAATTCTAATCACTATCCATAATTCTAAACGCGTACACCTAAACTCCTAAACTTTATACCCTAAACTAAGTCCCTAAATCCTAAAACTAAAGCACTTGTGAAAACTTTCGATTTTCACTGCAAGTGTATAGAATAATTATTCTTAAATCTTTAGATAATGGCAATGATTTCGGAAACTTATGTCCAACGTCATGTGTGATGCGCATCAGAATAAAAACATTACACCACTTATATTTTAAGACATCAAATCCTTAGTACTCGATTCAAACTATAGTTGTTTGTGTTACATATTTGAATCAACTCTATTCGTATAAAATGATTCCTATTTTATTTTAAATTTAAATCATAAATAATTTTGATAATTTGGGCATTGGTGATACGTTTGTTTTTTTATGAATAATATATATAATCTATGTTATATTAATATTCTTATCACGGAGTTTTCATGTTCAAATGAAAAAAAAAAAAGAAAATTATCTCCATCTAAGGATTCTACCTACTGCCGCTGAAATTTAATTGGTTTAGACGAGTAATATATCTAATGCTCATAGACCATAGTTAGAGTAATGAGACTGAGATTTAAATTTTAACTATAAATATTATTTTTATTAATATTTTTTAGATTTTAACCATAAACCTTAAATTATAACCACTAAATATATCATTAAACCTTGAACCCTAAACTAAAATTTTAAATTTTAAAATAGTCTGATTGTAAGAATTTTTTTACGGTTAATGTATCAAATAATTATCTACTTCGTTTTCTCTATAAGAAAAACAGGAAATAAGGCTGCCCTTGGGCCTTCCAACAAAGAAACCTGCTCAATCAACAGAAAGAGTGCTGGGGAAATCATCAACCTGAACTTATCAAATACATTTATTCGAAAAATGTTGAATATAAATATCTTATATTTTTAGGAAACTGTAGTTTTATATTGGATACGGTCATTCTTATATTCTTTACCCTTTTTTAAATATAAGGAATTACACTTTTATATTTATTTTCAAATTCGTATCTAGATGCGAGGGAGTGAAAAAGAGAAGAAAAAAAAAAACCAAAGTATGAAGTGATGAGATAAGAATGGAGAACAGGAGACGCTCAGTTAGATCCCAAAAAACAAAGAAACTTGGGGTCCCTTGTCATGTTGTTGGGGGTCACTGTTGCATTTTCACACATATCTGCCTGTCTCTTTGTTTTAAACTACTCTCTTTACAAAAATACTTTAATATTATCCCTTTAATTACTCAATCCCCCCACCAAAGAGATCACCAAATAGCTACAAATTACAACTATTATATTCTCTTTTTTTAAAAAACAAAACAAAAAAATTATTAAGTCAAAATCTCATCATCTCTTATCTGATATATCAGATTCTGTTCTTGTTTTGTGGTGTTTGATTTGATTAGAAACCAAAAAAGATTATCTAAAAGGCTGCTTTGCCTTCCAGAGCATCTTCACAGATACATATGCTGTATGCATGCACCTGTTTCCAGTTCTCCACAAACCACACATTAAAATGCATAAGGCAATATTAGCTTTGCTGGTTCAAGTGGTAAGCAGCTTGATATTGCTTAAACACGTCTCGAGTTCGAGGTCATGTGTATGCAGAACATTTTCACCGCAAATCGACCCACCAAAATCAGATGTGCGACCCTCTAGGGAACCGAGAAGGCAATGCCATCAGTGATTTTCTTTTTCTCAGCAAAGATCAGATCATGGAGGGGAATAAAAAAGAAAGCTTTGGTATCATAGGAGTGGACCTGAAACAGTATATCTTCAGATTTCAGATCTCTTTATACATATATTATTAAATGCTTTGGAGTTTTGATTGAGGTTGGAAAGTTGAATAAAGGGTTGTAATGGGGAGATTGTGTCTGTTTCCATCCAAAAGTAGATAATGAACCTTCATGGTAAAGAATCTGAGACAGAAAATGTTTGCAAAAGACTCATTATTGCAGATATCAGCCTTTTTTGACAAAGAGGAAAAGGTTAGGATAAAACCTAAAGCTCTTAACAAGTGCATGACAGAAATAAAGATCAGTTCCTTGTAAAAGCAACCAAATAATTGACATTTATAAGATGAAAAAGGAAAAGAGATGGTTTAACTTTACAAGTAATAACCTTTTTATTATCCATTTCAAAGACAGCAGAAAATTTAGAAATTAATGAGCACCCCCATATGCTTCTTCATTTCAATCAGGTCCCATGGTTACAACTTACAAAGAGTTACAGTACAAATAGAAGTAAGTTTGAGAAGTAAAGATGGGGAAGATGGTTACAAAATCTGACCATTTTTTTCCTAGTTTTCTACTCCATTTGCCACCATGCAAAAGAATTAGTAACAAAAAGACCCCCAACTTTTTTGTTTCTTCTTCTCTTTTCAACTAAATCAAACAGGCCTGTTTCTTTTGTGACCAGCTTTGCCATCTGATCTCAAAGCACCACTCAGATCCTCCTCGGATGAGGTGTCCATGGATTTGGTAAAGGAACTTGAAAGATCAGCATAGAGTTCTGCAACTCTTCTTATGTTGTTGTTGAGCTCCCTGATTAGACCAACATTTCTGCTAAGGTTGTCTGGGATCTTGGACTCATGATTCTGGTTTATCTCGTTGATGAGCAGCCTATTCTGGTCCAAGATATTCTGGACCTGAACAAAGCTCTTTTGAAATACCTGCACCACCTTGCTATCTAGCTGAGTTCCATTGTCAATCCCTGAGAATGTGTCACCTTCCATTGTTTCCTTTTCCCTTATTTTCTGATTCAGAGTTGTATCAAATCAAAACCAGTCCTGAATCCGAAATTACAAAAAAAGGGGTTAAAATATCCATAATTTTAACATGGTTCAATAAAGCAAAGAATCTCAGACAAAACATGAAGAAAGGCATTCTGAGCATGAGAGACAAAGACCTGCAGTAGAAATCATGACCTCCATGGATTCTACTTTTCGCAGAAGAATCGGTTAACAAACATGATAACAATAATATCAGTACTAAAACTTTTTTTTGTTTTTATTACTGTTATAGTTGCCATTATTAATATATTTATGATGAGAATGTGAAAAAGCAGATCCCATTTCCATAAAAGGGATCCTTTCTGAATTTTCCCGGAAAATACCCTCCTAAAGCACTTGGTTTCAAAGACCGAAAAGAAAAGAAAAACTACCCTCTTAAGTCACAAGAGTCATGATAGAGTGCACCATTTCCATAAATCTTTTTACAACAACAAAAAAGAGAAAATCTGAAATCTAAATAACCAAACAAACAAACATAAAAAGTACATATCTTTAATGAAATTAAATTACATTCAACACAAAGAAAATGAAACTTGACTCAAATTCTGGGGAAAAAGAAAGGAGATACCTGAAACTAAAGCAATGGATGACCTTGAATTGGGAATTCCAATACAAAAAAGCGTACTTTAAGTTACATAAGCATAAAAACCCCATATCACCAATTTGGCAAAAAGAAGAATCATAAAAACTCCAAAATTCCCAGATTTTCAGCCCCCCAAAAATGATGAAACAAAACCAAGAAGCTGGTAAGATCCAAACCATGTAAGAAAAGGGGGGAAATGCAAACAAAGACGGGGAATTACAGACATGCCAATCATATAAAAAAATATTTTATAAACGTACCTTGAAAATCTGGAGCATTATTTTCAGGTGAAGGAGACAAAGATTGAAAGAAGGGAAACGAGGGATTCCCGAGAACAGTTGAAAAAGATCGCCGATTAAACTGAATCTTAAGAACCGAAAAAGAAAATCTGAATTATGAGAGAGAGAGAGAGAGAGAAGATGAAGAGAATATGTAGATTTGACAGTCACGCTCTCGGACCCCTTTGGTTTGTGTCTAAATATTACATATAGTTCCATATATTCTCCAAATAAATAAATAAATATCCACCTGTTTCTTTTTTATTAATTTTATTTTGGTTTTATTATTATTTTTGGATTCAGTGGGGGATAGGATTGCTGTTCTGTGTGTTTTGCTCAGATCCGGGGGGATGATGAGTGATTCGAGCTGGTGTTCATTATTCGCCACGTGTCATTTATACTATGATGGAAAATTACCATCTATGGTCCCACAACCCAAGATATCTTAAACAGCTTTGATTATTGTTTTGGTGTTATTTATTGTAAACTATAGTTTGATGTTGATTATTTTGGTTGTATTTCCAAATTAACCTTTTTTATATTCTTTTTTTTCCTAGAAAGTTCCCCCAAATCAAAACGTTGTCCAGTGAACAAGCATTATTGCGTGTATGTCGTATGGTTATTCGTTTAACAATTTAAGTAAAATTTAATTTCATTATATTGGATGAAGTTATTAATTAGTTAGCGTTGTTTTATTTTTAATTAATTAAACTTGAGGTTTTAATTAAGTTGAAATAGTTGTTAAGTGATTCATCACATGGTAGGGACAATGCTACATTTACTCACAGGGTAATTTATTTAGCTGAGGTGGCATATGACATAACAATTTCAATGAATATAAATGAAGAAAAAAAATTAAAATATATTTTAAAAGTTTGATTAGGTAATACAAAGCAATTAATGTTTCTTTATCAATAAACAATTTTTAAGACCATAAATACAATACAATTAATACATCGTTTACTATATATAAATGCTATTAAACCAAATAGCTAAACATTGTTAAAATTTTAATTGTTCTATAAATAAAAAAAAACAACATAAAATAAATAATAATACTTATATTTTTAACACACAAATTGTCCTCTAATATTTTTTCTAATTTAATACTTAATGTCATTAGTGCTTCTAATGTCGTGAAATTCATTGGCAAAATATATTTTTGGTAAATATATATAAAAAAAACTAACAGAAAATAAAAAATAATACTTATATTAATATATATTTTTTAACACACAAATTGTCATCTAGTAAACAAATAAATGACTAAACTACACATTTTTTAACTTTAGGTGCATAAAATAATTTTTTTGATAAAAATATTACCTTAATGTTTCTTTTTGTTAATTCTAGATGTCTAAATTTTTAATCAATTACAGTTTTAAGGTTGTGTTGTTAAAAAATGTATCACCCAATCAGATTTAAACACGCAGTATTTTTTGTTTTTTTTTTAAATTTTTTTAACTGAAAATATAATAATTTTAAAAAAAAATCTCAAAATCTTTCAAAATAGTCTCAAATCTCTAAACCAAAACCTCCCAAATTTTTTATCGTTGCCAACATCGATAACCTCGTCAAACGTCGCCACTCGTTTCCTCTAACCACCCATCGTTAATAGGTGTGTCAATCGGATGTTGTTCGGTTAAAATCTCTCGTGTTTGTTGTTCAACGCTCGATTGGCATGTCTCCTATTGGTTACCTGTAACACCCGCGTCTTAGGCCTAGGAGTTAACCGGGTTTTAGTCGGGCTAAATAAAAATGTTAATTAAGACAACTCAACTTCAGAACGTGACCTAATTAAGTTTAATTTAAAAGAGGAGGACTCATAATGCAATTTGCCCAAACTTTTGAAAAATGATGAAAACTTTTTCCATTTTGTCATCTTTTCCCCTTTCTTCCCCAAAACCCATGAAAAAACCTCCCTCTTCTCTTTCAAAACCTCTCAACTAGCAAAACCCTATTCCATTCATTTTCAACTCCAATCCAAGGGCTTTTTGAAAGGTAAAGTCATTTTCTTAATCTCCTCTTTACCCTCTATTTAACCATTGTCTTAGAATTCAAAAATGTGGGGGTTTGGAAAATTAGGGTTTATGAGGAAAATTGGATTTTATTGGGGTTTTTCAATTTGTCTTAAGAAATTGTGTTGGGGTTTTTGTTAATCATGCTAAAATGCACAACATATATGAATTTGATCAAGTTTGGGTGAATTTTCGTAGTGGGTCTTTAGGGCCAATCTTAGGGTTTGAAAAATAGGGTTTTTGAGAGGATTTGTATTGGAATTGAAGGGCTGATGGTCTATCTATGTTAGGAGGGTGATTTGGGATATTTTGGAAGTCATTTGGGTGCTTGGAATTGGGTATTTCAGCCCTTGGTTGTGGGAGTCCGAAAATTGGGTTTTTGAGATGTTATGTGTTTTAGAAATTGTGGAAATTGAGTTGTGTTTTGCAAAGTGGATTGATGGTTGAATTAGCATCGATTTGAGAAGTGATGTATGTGTTTTGTTTGGCTAGAAGCAAGGGGAAACGTGGAAGAAGCTTCGGGATCGAATCCGGGAATTTGAAGGTTATCGCTTGCTAAGTTTTGGAGCTTGGGAGTTTAGGTGAGTGGTTGTTTTCTTTTAAAGGTTTTAAATTAGTTGGTTCGAGTATATGGACTAGGTTGGGCTTGGTAGACCCACCTAGAGTTAGGATTAGGGTGGTAGCCTAATCCTAAACTTAATCTAAGCCTTTGGATGAACTCAATTATATGAATGCGTGTGCCTTGTATGACATGTGATATGGATGTTTATGTATATGGTTTTATACATGTGAGTTGAGGCATGAATTGTATTGCTTAAAGCATGCATGGTGATGGTTTGTGATTGGGTCCATAGTGAGCGCGTGCTAAGCACGGAAATGATTGAAATGTGTGATGTGGAATGAGTAAAATATTGGCACTAGTATACTTAAATACAAATGATCGATCATTAGGATGTTAGTGTGTACACATGAGTCAAAAAGTCGCGCGTGGCCTTGGTAGCGTTGAGTCGCCAAGGAGGAGTACGGGTACGCCCGGAAATGGTATTTAATTATAGTCGGTGATGAGTGGAATCCCATCGACGGGGCGTGAGGATGAGTGGAATCCCCTCCGCGAGACCGGTGATGAGTGCAATCCCACCGTCAGGTAATAGTTGTGTTGTTGGATATGAGTTCCAACAGTTGTCCGCGTATTTGAGTCATAACTAGGTGCCAATGTTGATTGATATGAGTATCAATGTGTGGAGATATATGAGCTGTTTGAATGTTTATATGTGATTGCATGTATGGTAGTATTGAGCTCATAATTGTGGCATACATGTGATATATTGCTCATGCATTTTTACCTTGTGGACTTTTGGTAAGTGTAAATGGCTTTGGCTAGATCGTGCTCGGACCCTGCAATGTTGAGGTTTGTTTTTAGAGCTTACCCTCACTAAGCATCATTGCTTACGCTCTCTTTGTTCAACATTGCAGATCCTTAGTTCGTGGGTTGCTCGGGCAAGAGGAGGGCCTCCAAGTGTGGTTTTGGATTGAATTCACTAAGTATGGATTTTAAAATTTTAGACATGTAATGGTGGAGCAATGGGACGTGTAATGTTTTATGGTTGTTGTTGGTTGATAGGAGCATGTGTAGACTCATTTATATTTATGGCTTTTGCATGGTTGTGTTGCCATGGTGAATGTTAACTTATGTCTACTTGCTTGCTTGATATGTTGGGCTATGCTTTAAGAGCTTTTACTTGTGCTTGAATGACGTTTGATCGAATGCATGTAATTGAGATGTGGCCTTGGTTTTAAGCATGTCTAAATATTGTTGAAGCATGTTTGTATGATTGCTATACCTTAATTTGTCTTGTATTGATGTTGCTTGGTGTCGTGGAGGTGTTTTGGGGCATTCTTGTGCCTCAAACCAGCCCAGGAAAATCTGCAGACAGGGGGCGTTTCGGAACGGGTCCCCGTGTTCCGAAACGGCCCCTGTGTAAATGGCCTACCGTTTCAAAACGGATGAGGGTCGTTCCGGAACGTTTTCGCTACTGGAATTTTGAGAAATTGGCGAGATGAAGCCGTTTCGAAACGGGCCTTTGAAGTTCCGAAACGGTCAAATCTCGTTGACCACGAGATATTGACCGTCAAGGTCGTTCCGATACGGGTCACCCCTGTTTCGGAACGGTCACCTTGTGGTTGACCCAGGCCTGTTGACCAGGTCAGGGCGTTTCGGAACACCCTATAGGTGTTTCGAAACGGCCTGCTATAATGAAGAAAAAATGGACTGTTTGCTTTTGTTTGGTCGGTAAACGTTTCTTTGCTTGTAATCTTCCGCTGTTGCGCTTCACATAGGGACTTAATATGCATCTAGATAAGATTAAAGTTAAAAGAAATTTTTGGGTCGTTAACCGAGGGGAAGCCTTAACGGGTTTCGCTTCGGTTTTCCCCGTGTGGCCCACTCGGACCGGTCATCCGACCAGACCGGGACGAGGGGGTTACACTTGTTGGTATCAGAGCCTAAGGTTACCGAGACCTTGGGCAGGTAAGTGAGGTAAGTTTAAGTTTTTAAGTTGAATTGCACGGTGTTTGCTTGTTCCGCAAGAATGGTTGCTTATGTGACAAGTATGCTGATTGTTTTACTTTTAAGCATGTGTGTGTGGGTCCCATTGCTAATATTACATTGGAAAAATGATTTTTAAGTGAGGAAACATACTTGGACACTTGGGAGCCTCACCTTGCTAACCCAATTTGTGTGTTGTTGTTGTGGTTGTAGTTAATATCTGAGAGAGCAATGTCTAGACCGAGAGGTAGACCGAGGTTGGTTCGTCAGGAACCGCGAGTTGTGGCTCCCGTTGAGCCGGTAGTTGGTGCGGGAGCTCACATAGAAGGACCAGGGGCAGCGGGAGTTGGCGCTCCTCCACCCCCTCCACCACCACCACCTCCTCCACCGGGAGTTGGGGGTGAGGATGGAGCCGGGGGAAATGGACCTCAAGGTGGCCAGGGTGGCCAAGGTCCAGCTGGGATTGATATGACTCCGCTTGTGCAAGCAATAGCGGGAGCATTTCAGGCCGCAGTTGCGGGAGCCCAGGCTGCAGCTCAGCCTAGGGGTGATGATGCTAGCTTACCGTTGGAGAGGCTCCGTAGCTTAGGGGCCGAGGAGTTTAGAGGATCTACTCCGGAGAGGTCGGAGTTATGGTTAGAGAAGACAGTTCGTATTTTGGCTCAGATGGGTTGTGCGGGCGCACATAGATTGGGTTGTGTGATCTCACTGCTTCAGGGTGATGCCTACACCTGGTGGGTCACCATCACTACCGGGATTCCAGAGGCCGAGATAGATTGGGATTTCTTTGTGTCTGCTTTCCGGAAGAGGTACTTAGGACCGAGGTACCTAGATGAGAAGAAGAGAGAGTTCATGGCTCTCACTCAGGGAGATGTTTCAGTGACTGATTATGAGATCCGCTTTGTTCGCTTGAGTCAGTATGCCCCAGAGTTGGTTCCTACTGAAGTGGAACGCTGCAAACGATTCCGATACGGATTGAATGAAGAGGTTAAGAGGTACACGTTGGCTTCTGACTACTCAGACTTTGATGTGTTGGTCGCGAGGGCCAAGGATTTGGAGCATAGTTTGGGTTCAGCCAAACGAGCTGGTGGTTCTGGATCTGGAAAGAGGCATAACCACTTTGATGGTAGAGATGCTAAGAGGCACAGAGGTGGCGGACATCAGTTTGATCAGAGACGTGGCGGTGGCCACCATGGTAGGGGCCATCAGGGCCATAGAGGAGGAGGGCGCTTGCCCGAGTGTGCACAGTGTGGGAGACAGCACACTAGAGAGTGCTGGGGTAACTTTCATGCTTGCTGGAACTGTGGTTCGAGGGACCACTTTAGGAGGGACTGTTCGCGTCAGGCAGCTCAGGCACCGAACATTGCCCAGCCTCCTGCGAGAGGTAATGATTTTCAGAGAGGCCGTGGGCGCGGTCGTGGCTACTTCCAGCCGAGGGCTGATGCACCTAGGGTAGATGCTTAGAGGAACCTTGCTCATGTTGTGGCAGTGCAGCCAGAGGCGGGAGGACCAGCGAGGGTTTATGCTCAGAGAGAGGCCGGGAACGACACCGATGTGATAGCAGGTAATTTCGAGTTACAGTCTATGTCTTTGCTTTCTTTGGTTGATTCGGGTTTTACGCATTCTTACATTCTGAGTGAGCATGCACAGAAGTTAGACATTCCTGTTGAGATCTTAGATGTAGGTATGCATGTTACTAGCTCTTTTGGTGAGACAGTTGTAGTTAGGCGTATGTATAAGAGGTGTCCACTGAAGATTCAGGGTCATGTGTTCTCGGTTGATATGATGGAACTTCCCTTCTATGGTTTTGATATCATCTTGGGTATGGACTGGTTGGTTGAGCATCGAGCTAGTGTGGATTTTGAGACAAAGAGAATCTCCTTGAAACTCTCTGATGATTACGAGGTAGTGGTAGTGGGCGAGAACATTAAGTTCTTGTCTAATGTGGTGTCAGCTTTAGAGGCTCATAGGTTAACGGACTCTGGATGTGGGGCCTATTTAGCTTATGTTATGAATCCGGATATGAGTGAAGCCAGACCGAAGGATATCAGAACAGTGTGTGACTTTCCAGATGTGTTTCCTGAAGAGTTGCCGGTTTTGCCTCCTGACAGAGATGTTGAGTTTGTGATTGAGACAGTTTCAGGGTCTAGTCCGGTTTCGATAGCTCCGTATCGTATGGCTCCGAAAGAGTTGAAAGAATTGAAGAGTCAGTTGCAAGAATTATTAGACCGTGGTTTCATTAGACCTAGTAGTTCTCCGTGGGGTGCTCCAGTGTTGTTTGTGAAAAAGAAAGATGGTAGCATGCGCATGTGTATTGACTATAGACAGTTGAATCAGTTGACTGTGAAGAACAAGTATCCGTTGCCGCGTATAGATGACTTGTTTGATCAGTTGAGGGATGCTTCAGTGTTCTCGAAGATAGATTTGAGATCCGGGTACTACCAGTTGAAAGTGAAAGAGTGTGATGTTCCGAATACAGCTTTTAGGACTAGATATGGTCACTATGAGTTTCTTGTGATGCCATTTGGGCTCACGAATGCACCAGCAGCATTCATGGACATGATGAACAGAATTTTTAGAGACTATCTAGACCGGTTTGTGGTTGTCTTCATTGATGATATACTTGTGTACTCGAAGACAGAAGAAGAGCATGATGAGCACTTGAGATTTGTTTTACAGAGGTTGTTGAGCAATCAGTTGTATGTGAAGCTTAGCAAGTGTGAATTCTGGATTAGAGAAGTTATATTTCTTGGCCATGTCGTTTCGGCCGAAGGCATCCGAGTCGATCCATCGAAGATTGAGGCTATTGTTGAGTGGAAACAACCTAAGTCCGTGACCGAGATTAGGAGTTTCCTAGGACTAGCTGGTTACTATAGGAGATTTGTGGATGGCTTCTCTAGAGTAGCTGCTCCCTTGACTAAGTTGTTGCAAAAGGGAGTCAAGTTTGAATGGTAAGATGCAAGACAAAAGGCCTTTGAAAAATTGAAAGAAGCTTTGACGAATGCTCCAGTGTTAGTGCAACCTGTTTCAGGTAAGGAGTTTGTGATTTACAGTGATGCTTCCAACGTAGGCTTAGGATGTGTTTTGATGCAAGATAGGAGAGTTGTTGCTTATGCTTCTAGACAGTTGAAGATTCATGAGAAGAACTATCCTACTCATGACATAGAGCTAGCCGCGGTTGTGTTTGCATTGAAAATTTGGCGTCACTATTTGTATGGTGAGAAGTGTATAGTCTACACAGATCACAAAAGCTTGAAGTACTTGATGACACAGAAAGAGTTGAACTTGAGACAGAGGAGATGACTAGAGTTGTTAAAAGATTATGATTTGACTATCGAGTACCATCCGGGTAAAGCAAACGTAGTAGCCGATGCTTTGAGTAGAAAAGTGGCCGTTGAGCTGAGAGCTATGTTTGCTAGATTGAGTGTGTCTGATGATGGTGGTTTGATCACCGAGTTGCAAGTGAAGCCTTCTTTGATTCAGTTGATTAGAGAGAAGCAGTTGCAAGATGCGAGCCTAGTTCCTCATGTTCAAGACATAGCCGAAGGAAGACCGACCGAGTATAGTTTCAGCGGTGAGAGTTTGTTATGCTTTAGAGATAGAATTGTGGTACCGGAAGATGTTAAGCTGAGACGTCAGATTTTGAGTGAAGCACATTCGAGTCCCTTTTCTATGCATCCGGGTAGTACCAAGATGTACCGAGATTTGAAGAATGATTACTTTTGGGTTGGTTTGAAGAGAGATGTAGCCGAGTATGTGAGCCATTGCATGGTTTGTCAGAGAGTGAAGGCAGAACATCAGGTTCCTTTAGGTTTACTACAACCTTTGAAGATTCCGGAATGGAAATGGGAGAGAATCACCATGGATTTTGTATCGGGGTTGCCTTTGTCTCCTTCGAAGAAGAATTCAATTTGGGTGATTGTCGATAGGTTCACTAAGTGTGCTCACTTTTTAGCAGTGAACACTACGGATTCCTTAGACAAGTTGGCAAACTTGTACATTCATGAGATTGTGAGACTTCATGGAGTTCTGAAGTCTATAGTTTCAGATAGGGATCCTAGATTTACTTCGAGGTTCTGGAGTTGTTTACATAGTGCTTTGGGCAGTCGTCTGCATTTCAGCACATCTTATCATCCGCAGTCCGATGGGCAGTCAGAGCGAGTGATACAGATCCTAGAGGATATGCTTCATTGTTGTATAATTGACTTTCAGGGTTCTTGGGAGAAGCACCTACCGTTGGTTGAGTTTGCTTACAACAACAGTTATCAGTCTAGTATCCAGATGGCACCTTATGAGGCCTTATATGGTAGACGGTGTAGGACTCCGATTTGTTGGGCTGAGACAGGTCAGAGATTGTTACCTATGCCAGATTTGCTTAAAGGAACCACAGAGAAAGTGAAGTTGATTTGCGACCGTTTGAGAGCAGCTTCCGATCGGCAGAAGTCTTATGCAGATCTGAAAAGGAAGGAGATTGAGTACTCAGTTGGTGAGAAAGTATTTTTGAAAGTATCTCCGTGGAAGAAGGTGATGAGATTTGGCCGTAAGGGAAAGTTGAGTCCGAGGTTCATTGGTCCGTATGAGATAGTTGAGCGGATTGGGCCTGTAGCTTATCGGTTGAGGTTACCTTCTGAGTTAGAAAAGATCCATGATGTCTTTCATGTATCTATGCTTAGGAGATATAGATCAGATCCTTCGCATGTGATGCCCGTTGAAGAAATAGAGTTGAATCCGGATTTGTCTTATAATGAAGAGCCCGTAGAGATACTTGCCTCTGATAGCAAAGTGTTGCGTGGCAAGACCATAGAGTTGGTCAAGGTGTTGTGGAGACATAGAGGTGTGGAAGAGGCCACGTGGGAGAGGAAAGCGGATATGTTTGAGCAGTTTCCGTATTTGTTCCCACCAGGTAATTTCGGGGACGAAATTCCTTAAGTGGGGGAGAGTTGTAACACCCGCGTCTTAGGCCTAGGAGTTAACCGGGTTTTAGTCGGGCTAAATAAAAATGTTAATTAAGACAACTCAACTTCAGAACGTGACCTAATTAAGTTTAATTTAAAAGAGGAGGACTCATAATGCAATTTGCCCAAACTTTTGAAAAATGATGAAAACTTTTTCCATTTTGTCATCTTTTCCCCTTTCTTCCCCAAAACCCATGAAAAAACCTCCCTCTTCTCTTTCAAAACCTCTCAACTAGCAAAACCCTATTCCATTCATTTTCAACTCCAATCCAAGGGCTTTTTGAAAGGTAAAGTCATTTTCTTAATCTCCTCTTTACCCTCTATTTAACCATTGTCTTAGAATTCAAAAATGTGGGGGTTTGGAAAATTAGGGTTTATGAGGAAAATTGGATTTTATTGGGGTTTTTCAATTTGTCTTAAGAAATTGTGTTGGGGTTTTTGTTAATCATGCTAAAATGCACAACATATATGAATTTGATCAAGTTTGGGTGAATTTTCGTAGTGGGTCTTTAGGGCCAATCTTAGGGTTTGAAAAATAGGGTTTTTGAGAGGATTTGTATTGGAATTGAAGGGCTGATGGTCTATCTATGTTAGGAGGGTGATTTGGGATATTTTGGAAGTCATTTGGGTGCTTGGAATTGGGTATTTCAGCCCTTGGTTGTGGGAGTCCGAAAATTGGGTTTTTGAGATGTTATGTGTTTTAGAAATTGTGGAAATTGAGTTGTGTTTTGCAAAGTGGATTGATGGTTGAATTAGCATCGATTTGAGAAGTGATGTATGTGTTTTGTTTGGCTAGAAGCAAGGGGAAACGTGGAAGAAGCTTCGGGATCGAATCCGGGAATTTGAAGGTTATCGCTTGCTAAGTTTTGGAGCTTGGGAGTTTAGGTGAGTGGTTGTTTTCTTTTAAAGGTTTTAAATTAGTTGGTTCGAGTATATGGACTAGGTTGGGCTTGGTAGACCCACCTAGAGTTAGGATTAGGGTGGTAGCCTAATCCTAAACTTAATCTAAGCCTTTGGATGAACTCAATTATATGAATGTGTGTGCCTTGTATGCCATGTGATATGGATGTTTATGTATATGGTTTTATACATGTGAGTTGAGGCATGAATTGTATTGCTTAAAGCATGCATGGTGATGGTTTATGATTGGGTCCATAGTGAGCGCGTGCTAAGCACGGAAATGATTGAAATGTGTGATGTGGAATGAGTAAAATATTGGCACTAGTATACTTAAATACAAATGATCGATCATTAGGATGTTAGTGTGTACACATGAGTCAAAAAGTCGCGCGTGGCCTTGGTGGCGTTGAGTCGCCAAGGAGGAGTACGGGTACGCCCGGAAATGGTATTTAATTATAGTCGGTGATGAGTGGAATCCCATCGACGGGGCGTGAGGATGAGTGGAATCCCCTCCGCGAGACCGGTGATGAGTGCAATCCCACCGTCAGGTAATAGTTGTGTTGTTGGATATGAGTTCCAACAGTTGTCCGCGTATTTGAGTCATAACTAGGTGCCAATGTTGATTGATATGAGTATCAATGTGTGGAGATATATGAGCTGTTTGAATGTTTATATGTGATTGCATGTATGGTAGTATTGAGCTCATAATTGTGGCATACATGTGATATATTGCTCATGCATTTTTACCTTGTGGACTTTTGGTAAGTGTAAATGGCTTTGGCTAGATCGTGCTCGGACCCTGCAATGTTGAGGTTTGTTTTTAGAGCTTACCCTCACTAAGCATCATTGCTTACGCTCTCTTTGTTCAACATTGCAGATCCTTAGTTCGTGGGTTGCTCGGGCAAGAGGAGGGCCTCCAAGTGTGGTTTTGGATTGAATTCACTAAGTATGGATTTTAAAATTTTAGACATGTAATGGTGGAGCAATGGGACGTGTAATGTTTTGTGGTTGTTGTTGGTTGATAGGAGCATGTGTAGACTCCTTTATATTTATGGCTTTTGCATGGTTGTGTTGCCATGGTGAATGTTAACTTATGTCTACTTGCTTGCTTGATATGTTTGGCTATGCTTTAAGAGCTTTTACTTGTGCTTGAATGACGTTTGATCGAATGCATGTAATTGAGATGTGGCCTTTGTTTTAAGCATGTCTAAATATTGTTGAAGCATGCTTGTATGATTGCTATACCTTAATTTGTCTTGTATTGATGTTGCTTGGTGTCGTGGAGGTGTTTTGGGGCATTCTTGTGCCTCAAACCAGCCCAGGAAAATCTGCAGACAGGGGGCGTTTCGGAACGGGTCCCCGTGTTCTGAAACGGCCCCTGTGTAAATGGCCTACCGTTTCGAAACGGATGAGGGTCGTTCTGGAACGTTTTCGCTACTGGAATTTTGAGAAATTGGCGAGATGAAGCCGTTCCGAAACGGGCCTTTGAAGTTCCGAAACGGTCAAATCTCGTTGACCACGAGATATTGACCGTCAAGGTCGTTCCGATACGGGTCACCCCTGTTTCGGAACGGTCACCTTGTGGTTGACCCAGGCCCGTTGACCAGGTCAGGGCGTTTCGGAACACCCTATAGGTGTTTCGAAACGGCCTGCTATAATGAAAAAAAAATGGATTGTTTGCTTTTGTTTGGTCGGTAAACGTTTCTTTGCTTGTAATCTTCCGCTGTTGCGCTTCACATAGGGACTTAATATGCATCTAGATAAGATTAAAGTTTAAAGAAATTTTTGGGTCGTTAACCGAGGGGAAGCCTTAACGGGTTTCGCTTCGGTTTTCCCCGTGTGGCCCACTCGGACCGGTCATCCGACCAGACCGGGACGAGGGGGTTACATTATCGGCGATAGGTTATTAGAGGTAATGGACGACGACGTTCGACGAAGACAGTAGTCAAATTCGACGAGGTTATTGACGATGGCAATGACAATATTTTTGAAGGTTTAGTGTTAGTGGTTTGGGACTATTTTGGGATAGTTTTAAAATAATAGAAACTAAGGTGAGATAAAGCTTAATAATTCATGGTTCATATATGATATTTTATTTTTTATTTGATTAAAAATAATAGTAACCTTATTGGTTGCTTGTTGGGTTATTGATGAGCTGAAAAGGCAATTGAAAATTTTAAATTCAAGAGAAACGACAAACCTAATGTTGTTTATTAAATTGAACAATGTATAAAGTAAAATATAAATTTAAAAATACTAAAATAGTGATGTTGATTAAAATAAATATCTCGAGTTAAAACATTTCTAAAGAAAAATAAATATTTAAAATACTAAAATCATAATGATGATTAAAATCTAATTGTTTAACAAATATCACGAGTTAAAAAAATTATCTTTAACATGTTAAAATTTATCATTTATATGATTATATCTATATTATAACATTAAAATCATATAAAAAGTTAAGATATGTAAATAGTAAATTAAATTTGAATGTGTTTGAATGGTTCATTTGATGTCTTTTATGGTTATTTATATAAGAATAATAAACATATAATTTATTATCTTCGACCCAATCTAACACATCAGCTGGGTAATCTACCCAGTGACTAAATTAAATTTTCTCCACATGGTAGCATTATTGTGTATTTTAATAAATACACATCAATGGTGTAGATGATATTTTCTTGAATTCAATGATTATTGGTGGAATTTAAGCCTTAATTCTATTAAAGTACTTATAAATATTTAACGAATTGGTATAAATGGATGATTGTTTATGAAATAGTTATGTAAATTTTCAAATTAAAATTTAATAAACTCAAAGATAAATTTAAATGCATGTTTCTTATATATTCTGATGTATAACTTTTTTGATATATTTCATATTTTTAAGTGGCATATTGATATTATTCTGTCTTGTAAATAAATTAACAATAACCAAGTATTTTTAATAAATTGACATAATATATTAATGATTAGCATTTTACAAGTTAAATAAAGTGATTATTGAGACTCGAACCTTGATCTTCATCAAAATGTTAATTAATATTCAACCAACTAAATTAACTCATCATTTCTAAATTATTTTTTTATAATTGTAGAGTATTAAATAACATAAAAGTATAATTACAGTTCCCTGTTAAAAAAATATATAATTACAATTTCTGTTATATAATCAGCATGAAACATGTGTAATATCATACGGTAATAATAATGACAATTATTTTATATATGCACGAAAAAGAACTGCATATAAAAAGAAAAAAGAAGTTGAAACTCTTCTTCATGGAAACAACCTAAAAACGAAGCAAAGCCATAAACTGTTTCCAGCGAATGGAAAATAGACGCGTGTCTGTTGAGGTTCGGGAGATCTAGAGGTTCGGAGTCGAGGTCTGCTCATATTCCCGAGCCAGAGCATAAAACGATTCCTTTACTTGGTAGGCCGTGACTTGGGTCCCACAGCTCAGTCACGCGCCACGAGCTGTGAAAAATTTAGCGAAGCCGAAAGATAAAAGAAAATAGAAAACAGGAATAGTAATAATATGTGTAAGAAAAAATAGGGGACACGAAATCCGACGCTGATGTTTCTGCGCCTCAATCAGTACTATACGGCGACGCACTTTCATTTGTCCCCCAGCTTTTGTTAACTCATTGAGTATTTAAAAGGATTTAACTTAGCTAATCTCTTGTGTCTTGGTGATAAAATTAGATATTTATTAATCTTTAGGATTCGGGTTCGAGCACCCTTAAATATAATGCATATTGTGTGTGTCGTCTTTGAAAAAATAATAGCGTCGATAGTCTCACTAGACTCTATTGTCGTTGTCGTCTGAGACCACCGCCCATTTTCTCAACCGCCCATTTCTAGTAACCGATGAGAGATGTGCCAACCACGCTTCGAACGACTAGAGTCTTTCGCGTTTGTCGTTAGATTGACACCCATCACGACAATTACTGGCGATGGATGGTTGGAAAAAATAACCGATGGCCTTAATCGACGACAATTGCGAGGTCCGACAAGACTATCAACGACAATTGTGGCGTTAATTTTGGGTTTAAGGTTTTGGAGTTTTAGAGATTTTGTGGCTATTTTGTGACTCTGAAAATTTTAGGATATTGTTTAGTTCAGTTTATTAAAAAGATAAAAAAACACGTGTCAACTTATTATTAGGTGATGATTTTTTTAAAACGCTGTAACCTTACCATATAACGAAATAAAAATTTAAATACATATTTCAATCAAAAAAATATTAAGCACCTATCTCATAAAAATATATAGTTTATGTACATATTTTTAGTTAAGCCTATTTAGAAAAGATGAAGAACTAGATTTGAAATATGTTATATCTACTTATGAATTTATCATTAATTTATATTGAAGGTTTGGTTCTTGAAAAAAAGATTGAAGGTCCGGTAAATTACTAGATATGAAATGAAGTAATAACAAATTAACAATATTTTAATAATAGTTTTATTTATTCTATATAATTACAAAGAAAAAATATTTAAATAATTATTTTATTATATACAAATATGAAATGCCCAACACTTGATAACGATAGGTTAGACTGCAATTATTAACGATTTACCGAATTAAAACGTCTGCGTTGTGTCTATGTATTACGTATTAACTATTGTTTGTTTGATCAGAATGACTACTATTATATGAGTGGTCAAGGAAGATTATTATTATTTTTCTTTTCTTTTGAGAATGTTATCATAAACGGTTGGCGTGACATTGGCAGGCCTCAGGCAGTTTATAGCTCAGTATCCCGATGACCCATCTTTTTATGTAGCAACTTAGAATTCCTTTTAATAACTAATTATTGTCTAATACCATTAACTAAAAAATGAGCATTATTATATATATATATATATATATATATATTTTAAAATAGTTATTTATGTAAACAAACTTTAACTAATGTTATTTAGAAAAATGATCTTTAAACCGTTCACATAAGGTGAACTTGCTTTCTACAAAATGTGAGTATTGTGTAAGTTGGTAAAAAAAGAATAAATAATTTTCCGTGTTTTTAACACGAAACTCGCTTTTTGTGAAACATGAGTTCACCTTACGTGGCGATTTAAGGTCATTTTTCTAAATAACATTGATTTGAAGTTATTTACGTAAATAACTATTTAAAAGGCGTTTTTTTACAATAATGCCTAAAATGATTATAAGAATAAAAAAGGAACTTATGAATTAAAAAAACAAATAATTTTATTTACACGTCTAAGAAACTCTTTATTCGATTAATATTTTTAAATTATGGTTGTTATAACTCATTTCCATCGATGTGGATCATACATGTTAAATTTAACAATTACTTAACGTAAAAAATCATTTGTTAGATATATAAAAAATATCGAATTGAGTCAAAGTACAAGTGTATTGACAATTCAATTGTTAGATTATATGTTTTAATAAAAATATTTGTTTTACTACTACATGTTTAAGGAAACCCTTAGTTTAATGACTATTTATAAGCTCGAAGCTTATAATGGGTAGGTGTAATCTCCATAACAAGTTGTCTCTACGGGAGACATATCGGCAGCAATTTGTTTCAGTTTCAGTTCCCACTATTAAAGTAATAACCTATTCATTGGCCATTGCTCTTATTGTCAATTCCCATCATTAAACCATATTTTTTTATAATATTCACTGAATTTTTATTTTCTATTAAAATTATAAAAAATATAAAAAATACAGTGTATTCAGGAATGAAACCAAAATCTCTTACGACCAATATACAAAGAAAAGTGAATATTTTCATAGAGATAAATATATCATTAAAATTCGTAAGGTTTCCTGAAGCTCATTGTCTCTATTCAATCAAGACGCATAAGGGATGAAAAAATAGTGGTGAGCGACCCAAACTATCATGCAGAATGTTCTGCTACCGATGATTGATTACATCAACAAACAACCACCAACCGAGTGAGAATCTAACATTCCATGACCAACGACAAAATCATAATAAAAAACTAGCGCCATTAAAATACATGTGCGAGCAACAAACGACTGTTAGGGTGTATTGAAATTATGCCACAAAGATAGATGAAACAAACCACAAAACAAAAAAATATGTCACAATGGTAGAAGAAAACGCGTGTCACAAAGACAGAAAAAACGCATGCCACAAATGCAAAGATTCTTATTGAAATACGAAAAAATAAAAAAATAAATCCAATAATCAACAACCAATACTAAAATTAATTACGGACCAATACTTGTTATTATTTTTTATTTTTTTAATTACAGCACATGTCCTTGCACTAAAGTTACTACTGGTTTTTATTATTTTATGGAATCGAATTCAATTACTATAGAAAGTAAACGTATGAACACGTGGATTGTTCCAAAAAACGAAAATGAAAAATAATAACGAGTGTAGCAGCAATAATAATAATAATAAAATAAAATTGAGAAGGAAAATGTATTGTTGTTGAGATTCATGTATGAAAGAATAGTATTGGAAGGACAGGCATGCATTTGAATGCGAGTGGGTTCCCACGTGGGGATTCATTCATTGCCGAGGGGGAAAAGAAATTAAAAATGAAAGGCGATGGTGACGAAACAGAGCGAGCAAGTGGGTGACGATGAGCCCCCGGCCCAGATGGGGAGCAGTACCCGCCCACCTGCTTCGTGACCTGAATAATGTGACGCCATCCCACTTGGGGCACACAAGGGTTAAAAATATTTACGAATACTTCAAATTGTTTATGTTCACGAACACGAGTCTTTCAACTTGGTATTGGTTGTGAAAGAGGTTTTTAACGAAGCTTTACTTTATTCTTTCAGAAAAAATATTTACGAATAAACTCATCTGTTGAATTATTCATTTATTTTTTTTACATTTTAAATATTAGCGAAAACAAAGATTAAATTCAACACGGGTGAAAATTTAAAACTTTGGTTGGGGCCACGACATTGATTCCTGACAAACTCGCAAAACTACATACTAATAAAAAGGAGACAACGAGGAAGTGGACCTAGTCAATCCCAATCTGGTCCATATATATTTCGGTCCCACCTGACAAAATCTATAAGGGAACTCATGTTGTACGTATCTTTGGGTTCATATGCCATTTTAACACTCCAAATCACTCATTTTTTTTTCTATTGATAATCTTTTATCACTAATCTGTTGCACGACCACGATCATACTTCAACAGTAACATTTTCTCATAATTTAATTAAGCAAAAAAAAAAATCACACACTTAATATAAAATTATGCGTCCGTCCCTATTCAACTTTCACATGCATTAAAACCATGTCTCTACGTACTACATTTACCTTTCTGAATGAGAGAAGTTAAGGCCTGGCCTGCCCACCTCTTTCTCCTATGTGAAAACCGAACGAGTACTCCATTTAGCCCATAAACCCATCCCAACCGAGTCACGTGCCGGCCCACTTTATGTGTTACTGCGCACGTGCTCTTCACCAACTTTGATCCACGAAACAAAGACCCCCCCAATCTCCCACAGTTTCAATCCCATCACAAAGTTTGGTAAAGCCGCAATAGTTGTTCTAAGGTCAGTGCTATTCGACTAGCTCCGTTCTTTCCTATTTTCTCTTTGTTTATTACGATTATTTTGGTTGCATCAATTGGGATTTGATTATTATTCTTTGCTTTTTACGCATTTCTAAATACTGGGTTTGTGATTTGGTGATCAATTTTTTACGCATTTTTTATTAATTCGGTGGACTAATGTTCATGTTGCTTTTAGATTCTAACAATTTCGAAAGGGTTTGTTTGAATTTCGGAATTGTTGAAATTGGGCTTGATTGTAAGTTTTAAGCTATTTTTTTTATGGAAATTTATCCCGAAATGATCTCGATTTTGCAGGTATATTGATGTTTTATTAGCCTACTACTACTTGATTTTAATGCTGTGTTTGAAAGCTCGCCCTCTCTTTTCCTCACCATATTCCCTCACTTTCCCTTCTTTCAAACACCTGAAACGACCCATTACTTTATCAACCAAAACCTCGAAATCCTCGATCACCATGTCCATAGTTGAGCATGTGGTTCTTTTCAAGGTGAAAGATGACACAGACCAGGGTAAGGTCAACGTGATGCTTAACAACCTCAATGGCCTGGTGTCTCTTGATCCTGTCCTGCACCTCACTGCCGGTCCCGTCATTCGCACCAAATCTCCCATCTCCAATTTCACCCACATGCTCCATAGCCGATACAAGTCAAAAGAGGATTTGAACGCATATGGCGTACACCCTGATCACCAGCGTGTGGTCAAGGAAAATGTTGTTCCCATTTGTGATGATATCATGGCTGTTGATTGGGTGGCTGATAATGATCCCACCCCGCTGTCCCCGCCCCCCGGTTCCGCCATCAAAGTAACCTTCTTGAAACTCAAAGAGAACGTTCCGAATGAAGTGCAAGGTGAGGTTCTAGGGGAAATTAAAGGGATCTCTGGTGTTCAGCAGATAACTTGCGGGGAGAATTTCTCGGCAAGAGCCAAGGGCTTTTCGCTCGCCTCGGTCGCTGTTTTTGCTGGAGTTGAAGAAATGGAGGCGGCAGTGGGAAAGGAAGAGCATGTGAACCTACAGAAGCAAAAGGTCAGGGACAATTTGGATGGTCTCATTGTTGTCGATTATTTGGTGCCAGCATCGTCCCCATAGATTAACTTCAGAGAAACTCTTGTTACTCGAATAATGGAACCTTTGGGAACTATGTGCAACATTGAATAATAATTATGAGACCAAACGAACCATTGGTTTGAGATTATAGGCATGCTTATGCTTATGCTTGTGTGTTTTTCTTTTTATATAAATATTCATATTCGACGTTTGATACATGATAATGAAAATGCCATCCTTCGTTCATGATATTGACTTGCATCCAACACTCAGACTTGAATCAAATTGTTCGAATACTAACACAAATCAATAAAGAATGGAGGAATACACTTTTCTTGCCTTATTCTCCAAGTTAGAAGGTCAGAGACTCAATGTCTCACAGACAATATAAAAGTAATTAAATCTTTGACACTTTTGCTTTCTTTTGCTCTTCTACAAGAAATGAACTTTGAACTGATGTCCAAGTCAAATATACCAACCAGATAATGCCACGCATAAGCTATATATATATATATTCCTCAAGTTTAGAGCATTATACAGCAAACAAGATTTCAAGAAGTCTATTCAGACACGGAAATTCACTCAAAAACATAGAACTTGGCTGAACTTCTTTTGTTTTTTTTGGATGGATTGCTTTGTTTTAGTAACTACTTCATTGGTCTTCATCCTCCTCTGCGGGGTTGCAAAACTTTCCTATTCCATTTGGTTGAAACCCAAATGGCAGCAAAGGCTATTAAAACAGCAAGGAATCAGAGGCAGGGCTTACAATTTGCTGGTCGGGGACATGAAAGAGTTCATAAAGCAGATAACTGAAGCATGGTCCAAGCCTATTACTCTATGTCACCAGATTGTTCCACGTGTTGACCCTTTCACACATGATAATGTCCAGAAATACGGTAGGCCATAAAGTTGTTTCAAACAAGTAGCCAATTCAAGTATTGAAACATGTTTTTCAAACATTTTTGATGCAGGGAAAATATCATTTTGCTGGACTGGAACAAGACCAAGGCTGATCATAAAGGATCCTGAATTGATGAAAGAGGTGTTGGCCAATAAGCAAGGTCACTTCCAAAAGCCACCACTGAATCCCATTATTCTCGTTCTATGTAGAGGAATCACGACTCTCGAGGGTGAGCAATGGTCTAAACACAGAAGGATGATCAACCCCGCGTTTCATCTCGAGAAACTCAAGGTTCGATTCAGACAACCTTGCCTTGTTTATGTCAACTCGATTACTTGAATATTCAGTTGGGTTCTCATTGTTTCTTGAATTGTTCTTTCAGGGGATGATTCCTAGATTCTCAGTCAGTTGTGGACAGATGATAGAGCAGTGGAAGGAAATGGCTACCTCGCAATCAAGTTGTGAGATTGATGTCTGGCCTGAGTTTCAAAAGCTAACCGCCGATGCTATTTCCAGGACAGCTTTCGGAAGCAGCTATGAAGAAGGGAAGAAAATCTTTGAACATCAAAAAGAGCTAATTTCATTGACTCTTGAAGCAATGCAATCATTGTACATTCCAGGTTTCAGGTGCATTTCTGTTCACTGATTACACAAAACACAAACTCTTTCGTATCTCAGCAGTTGTAGGTATCCTAGGAAGACAATTAGTAAAGATTATGTGATACAAATTCTAGTCTGTTGTGACGTGCAGGTTTGTTCCTACAAAAAAGAATCAGAGGAGAAAGAAATTGAACAAAGAAATCACATCAATGCTGAGAAATGTAATCCAGAGGAAAGAGCATGGAATAAGAATGGGACAAGAGAGGGCTGATGATTTGCTAGGCATGTTGTTGCTTGCTGTGCAAGAAAACACAAATGGAGAAGAAGGAGGCATGACAATTGAAGATGTAATAGAGGAATGCAAACAGTTCTACCTTGCTGGCCAAGAAACAACCTCAAGCTTGCTAACATGGGCAATAATAGTCTTAGCTTTGCACCCAGAGTGGCAAGAAAAGGCAAGACAGGAAATATTACAGGTTTGCAGCAAGGAGCTCGATTTCGAAGCTATAAGCCACCTTAAGATTGTAAGTATCCCACTGTTTTCATGATCCAGCAGAAGCAATGATATGAACCACAAATCTCGTTTGTTTGTTTGTTTTTTCATTTTGATCAAATATCGAATGATGTAAATTTTCCTGCAGGTCACAATGATACTTTATGAAGTGCTGAGATTATATCCACCTGTCATAGCTCTATATCAGTATACCAATAAAGATACCAAAATTAAAGAAATCTCTCTTCCTGCTGGAGTTGATATAACACTGCCCATCTTGCTCATGAATCATGATCCTGAACTTTGGGGCGACAATGCTGAAGAATTCAAACCAGAGCGATTTTCTGAAGGGGTTTCGAAGGCATCGAAAGATGAACCGGCATTTTTCGCATTTGGCTGGGGCCCGAGGACCTGCATCGGGAAAAATTTTGCCATGATTGAAGCTAAGGTAGCTTTGGCTATGATTCTAAAACATTTCTCATTCAAGCTCTCACCTTCCTACTCCCATGCCCCATACACTGTTACGACTCTTCAACCACAGCATGGAGCACAAATAATCATACACCAAATCTAGGTGGCAAGCTGGGATTTATGTGGACTAAGCTGGATTTACATTTCGGAAATAAAGTTGAGTTTGAATGGGAGAAAGAATTACTTACCGTAATACTGTTTGTGTTGCATTTTCTGTAAGAGTGATGAAATAAATGTATACTAGGACATATGATATGCATACGTGCACCTTATAATTTTCAAAAATAATTTAGAGTAGAGAGAGTTAGTTTAGGGTATATGGATTAATATTCTATACACTGACACAAGCGCTTTAGTTTTAGGGTATAGGTAGTTAGTTTAGGATATATGGTTTATGGGTTTAGAATTTAGGGATAGATGTTTCAATTTAAGGTCTAGGGTTATAATTTAGGGTTTATAACCCTAAACCCTAAACCTAAACTTGAAACAAATATCACTATACCTAACCCCCTAAACCCTATATCCTAAACTAACTCCATATACCCTAAAACTAAGACGCTTGTGAAAACTTTCAGTTTCCACCGCTGTATAGAATATTTATCATATATATATATGAATAATTATTTAATACATTGGCGGTGGAAATGCGTTAATCTTAAGGTTTAGGGACTCAATCTAGGGTGTAGGGTTTAGAGGTTTAGTAGTTTAGAATTTAAAGATTGTGAATAGAATTTAGAGTTTATACATTAAAAATTAAACTCTAAACATATTACACTAAAACCTAGCACTTAACCTTTAAACCCTAAATTCTAACCATAACCCCTAAATTCAAACCATGATCCCTAAACTCTAACCATTACCCATAAATTCTAAACTCCTACACCCAAACCTCTAAACCTTACCCCTAAACTAAGTCCCTAAACCCTAAAACTAAGACACTTGTGGAAATTAAAAATTTTCACTGTATTGGATATAAATCTTATATATATGGATAAATTTTCTATACACAGGCGGTGGAAACTGAAAGTTTCCACAATCGCCTTAATTTTAGGGTTTAGGGAGTTAGTTTAGGGTATAGGGTTTAGGGGTTTAGGTGTGGAGGGTTAGAATTTAGGGATAATTGTTTCAATTTAAGGTTTAGGGTTTAATTTAGGGTTTATAGGTTAAAACCTAAATCCTCACCATATTACCCTAAAAACTAAACCCTAACCTATAAACCCTAAATTATAACCCTATACCTTAAATTGAAACAATTATCCCTAAATTCTAACCCTCCACACCTAAACCCCTAAACCCTATACCCTAAACTAACTCCCTAAACCCTAAAATTAAGGCGCTTGTGAAAACTTTAAGTTTCCACCGCCACTGTATAGGATATTAATCCATATATATATATATATATATATATATATATACCAAATAAAAAATTAAAAAAGGAAAAAGTTCTTCAGTTTACATGTGAAGCGACAACGTTTCTGAGAGAGCATTTGCAGCTATATAATGTGGTGACTGACATAAAAGAAAAAGAACATGAAATAGTCTGAGACAGTCAGAGAGTGAGGCGGGGAGTACGTGCGTGGAGGATAAAAAGTGTACTCCCTCAGTTACTGTAATCTGACTACTGCTGTTAATGGAGCAAAGCAAAGCCAAAGCCAACCCACCCACCAGAACCTTCAGACCAGTCTTCAGGGCTTCCTCCTCTTTTTTTGCACAAAGCTTAACCCTGACCTGACCACACCTCAACTGCTCTCAATCTTTATTTCCCACACCCTCTTTCCTTTAATGCATTGACCAACCTCTCATTGCACCAAACCTACATTGTCGGCTGGTGTTATTACAACACAAATCAGATTTATCTTCTTTAATGTAAGAATTTTGTTTTCTGTGTTGCTATAGTTCCTATATCAGTAACCATACAAGTCATATCAAACAAACTGTACTAGGAACTTAGGAGCACAAGGGTTATAAAATTGCTCACCGTGACTTGAATTAGAATACCCTTGTCTCCTTTTATGAAACATGTAGTTTATGGACCAATCTAACTGGCCTCGCTCTGCTTTTTGTTAACAATGGTGAAACCTTTTTTTTTCGCTTTTGGTTTAAATATAAGTTAAAAAAGTAGATACCCTGGGAAACTTTCGGTGATTATAGGAACAATGGAACATTACGTTGCATTCTGCTGTACTAAAGCAGACAGGGGCAGAGTACATAAAAGAAAGAGATGGAAACCATCACAAGCTTAGTGGAACACTAAAGATGAAGATGAACATGGTAAAAAGTGGCTTCTTTCTACTTTTAATAGTGGAATGTTTTCCCAAAAGCCTCAACACAGCTCTTAACTTGGATGTTTTTAAGACATGATTATCTTGTTTTAGCCAATACTGAAGGAAAATAAAGGAAAAAAGTATCATATTTACTTCTGCAACAATGACACAAGTGTTGATATTATTCATTGGACCATTTAACTTGGTTTTGGCTTGGCGTGGCAGGGTTTGTTGTTTTCAGAGAAACTTCAATTCATGGGCGTACTCAGAAGCGACAGATTAGCAAATCATGGGAACATAGGGCCAGGGGGACCCCAACTATTATTATTACGAAACAGCAGCAGGTTGAGTAAGTGCTTGCTTGAGCCTTGAAGTTAAAGCCAACATGAAAACCCTCGGACCAACACATTCACATGTTAATATTTATGAACTATAAATTTGCAGTAGGAAAATAACATCAAACCAGTAACATAGAAGTCATTGGATCCTTCATTAACAAAAGAGAGAAAACAAAACACAACCCGATTTAACCAAATTTTGCAAAAACAAAAAACAACAAAAAGCCGAAGGAGAAGAAAGAAACAAAGGGAAGACTACTAAACAGTCAGAATTCACAGAAAGAAGTGATCCCCACCAAGTACATCCTTGGCCTTTAATGCAGAAACCTACTACCGGGTATTCAACCATCTGCAAAAACAAAAACAAAAAATCTCAAGTTTTTCAGACCAAAATATGAAAGGAGTTAATTGTCTTAGGAGCAAAAGAAAGATACCATTATGAGCTCTTGAATTGAAAATGGGAAAATCGTGTGAAGTTGAAGGGATGGATATGGAGAGCCTGGTTGTTGAAACTGACGAGCTGTTAGATGATTTATCGTCCAAATCGAGCCATGAATCTCTATGTTTGGGTGGCCATTCATCAAAGAAACGATGGACTGTCTTTGGGGGTTCACCTTTCTCTAATTCATTAGGCATATCGAATTTGATGTAGCAATGTTCATCATCGTCCTGCTTGCTTTGTTTTGTGCTGTGATCATCGGTGAGGCTTTGAAGCTGCAAGTAAGAGTATTCACTCTGTAATCCAGAGCAGCTTCTCTGCTTCGAGGAAGATGAGCTCATGGTTAGTGGTGTAAGTTGCCATGAATCATCCACAGATGAACCAGAGAAGCTCCTCATTGTCCCGGAAGGCTCAGAGAAAAAAGCATGCTCATCCACCTCTTCTTTCAGCCCATAAACATAACTGATTCCTCTTCATATAAACACGAAACTCATCAGAAAAAAATGAAAACCAAACCAAGTACAGTAAAATGAAAATTCCAAGGGTCTTCTGAAAGGGAACCTGTAATCCGAGTTTGTCTGGGAGTAGGAGCCAGAGTCCAAGAGAGAATGGGTGGTGTTTTCTTGAGGTGACAGGCCAACCCCTGGTGGTCTCGATGCATGGGGATACATGAAGGGATGATTGACCTGGGAATGGTAACCATGGTGGCGAAGTTGATGGTGGTGCTGTTGGGACTCAGAGGACAAAGAAAAAGAAGAAGGGTGAGTCTTGGTGATTGATGAGATGTTCTGGTTTGTTGCTGCTGAAGGGTTTGCCATTGTTGTAGTATTATTACTATTAACTTCCACAGGCTTTCTTGAACGGTTTTTGCCTCTATGCATGTGTCTTTCGCAGTACTTTGAATCCGGGTAGGCTTCTTTCGAGCATCTCCATTTCTTTCCATCGGTTCTCCTACACCTTCCGGGCTCTGGATCCACCTTTCTCCCCAATCCCATCGGGAAACAGTTCCATCCAACTGCCAAAAAAACATGAGACTCATTGTTAAAAACCCAAAATGGAAAAAAAAAGTTAAAAAAAAAGTGAGTTTGGGGGGTTTAATTTTACTATGTTGAGGCTGGTGGTAAGAGAAAAGCCTTGAAGGAAGTGAGGAATCTAAGCAGCTTCTCTTGATGGTGAAGAGAAGATCCGGTGGTATGGGGATGCCTGAGGCCATGTACTTGAAGATGAGAGCTTGGTGTTCAAGCTCTTGATACTGAGATGCAGTAAAAGGAAACCTGTTTCTCCCACTCATCATTCAAAGAGAGGAACAATGGACAAATTTGTTGAAATTAAGCAAAGCTAATAAATAAGAGATAAAGGCAGTTCTTCAGACCAAACAGACAAGTGAAAGAGAAACAAACATGAAGGAGAAAGATTGAAACAGGTTTGGTTTCTTTGTAAGTGTGAGTTTGTTGGTTTGGTGGTGCATTGCTTATTACTTAAGAAGCCTGAGCTGTTGAATGCTGATGTAGACTGTGTATATAGAGTAGGTATATTTATTTCAGGGACCATTTCACTGCAGAATCTTCTGTTCATGGATAAAACTAATGCTTCTGATTATAATGCTGCCAATGCCAATGCCAATGCCATCAACCTTTTCTCTCTCCTTTATTTCTTCCCCTCTGACATCTGACTCCTGAGGGAGAGAACTGAGAAGAGAGCAGTGGCTCATATTATGACTGAACCTCTCTGGTGCTTTTCTGGTCCTGCAGGCTAAGCTGTCCCCTAGTGGCAGCTCTTGTCTTTCTGACAACACTTCTGAAACCCATAAACGAAAGTTTAGTGGGTTAAAAAAGACTGTAAAAACAAAAGAGATCATTATTATTAATTATTTTTTTAACCTACAACATTTGGTGTTGGTGTCTGAAGGCCAAATGCCTCATCAGAAGTTTGTACGGTTTGGGGCTTTTACTGCTACTAACTCTTTTACTTTTTTTTCTTCTGTTCCTTTACTTCAGACTCTCAGGTCAGTATCCCCCACTTACTATGTACAAATCTTTTTTCAGGGAAATTGGGAAAATGAAAGGTTAATTCTAGGGTTCTTTTGGGGCTTAACCAGCCTAACTCCCCCCCTTTCCCCCCTCATATTACCTTTTGTTTTTCTCAATGTTATATACATGTTCTGTCTGTTGTTTTCCCTAAGTCTCAAATGAAAGGAACATGGGTTTGGTTTGTCTGTCTCTAGTAAAGTAGCCAAGTCTGCACAAACCAAACCACCTCAGTTAGGCACTGTCTTAACTTTTAACAAGGACCATTGATTAATACCTATTTTATAAGTGAAGGGAGAAGAAAGAATCAGCTCATCTCATTGCTCAACCCAAGGATTAATATTCTTTTAATGAGAACTGGTGGTGATATATAAAATATATATGTATATCAGCTAAGCTAAGCTTTATGGCAGCTGTTCATTATGACTCCTATGCCCTAAAATAATAATAATAAGCAGCAGCAGCTAGGTAATGGAGGGTCCAAAAAAGGTTAAAATGGACACAACTGTTTTCAAATGATACTTTTCTTTCTCACTGTAGTTGGAGAGGAGACGACATATTATAATCACAGATTTCTGAGATTGAGATTGAGATCAATGGAGTACAATGAAACCCTGGGAGCTTGCATTTAATTCCCAGTCACTGTTGTCGCATTATAAGCTTGGCAGGTGTGTTGGTACAAAGTAAGTAGAGAACTGTTTGGAACTGTTCAGAGCTGTCCTTATCTCCCCTGCCACCTTCAAACACATGCAAACCACCTTTAAAAGGTTACCCACTTGACCAGATGTATGCCACCTCCCCCATTGTACTGTATTCCTTGCATACATATATATATATATATATATATATATATTTACAAACTGACCCTAAACTTTTTCCTCAGCATAGTTTGGTAGAACCCACTTGCAATGCTCCCAAAACCAAAAGTACTGATTAATGACTAATATAAGGAATGGTTTTGAAATCTTGGGATCATATGATTGAGTGAGGTAGTGGGAAATATTGGCCTTCATTCATGGTTCTGGAGCCACCACTTTAAGGGCTCCAACTCCCCGACTCAAATGTCAAATGTGGTGGGTGAACCTGTAACCATTTTTTACAGTTTACAGAAAAACATATTTATGGTCATTCATGTCTTCAAAATCCCGGCAATGCCATTTTTCCCACTGTGCCAAGATTTTGCTTGTTTTCATTACAAAAACTTGAAAAAAAAGACTATTCCCATCATTAATATAGTTTCAATGTTCAAACTCCATTACCCCTACCCACGTTTATTCCATTAATTTCCACGGCCCTACCATCAGGGCACGCAAGGGCAGTAGCAGAAGCTCTGTCTCAATAGCTCAGACTGACTGCTTGACTCTCTGAGTGCCACTTCAAGACTAACAAAAAGAGCTTCATTTCCATCAAAATTGTTAGTCAATGGCGGAACCAGAAGGTTTCTATAGAATATTGGACCGACACCAGATTGTGCACCAGTAAAACCAAGTCTGCTGCGACACTGTTCCTTTCTGATAAACAAATGTTTGGTCAGCTCAGCGGACATCATAAGCCTTGAAAAAAGGTTTCTCCCAAACCCCATTCAAAGCTTTACCTGTTCCCTGTGTTTTTTTCTTCTTGTAAGCAGGCAGATTCATGTGTCTTAAATATCTCGAACTGACAAGGAATTTGGATTGCAGTTATAATACTGCATTGATTGTGTTGAAGTGCGTTTATATTTGGTTTGGGAAGCCAATCTCTCATGCTACAACTTGATCAAAATCCCATTTCAGTATCTCATTAAATTGTTATCATTTTTCAATTTCTTGGTGCCAAGTACAGGGTTGAAGCAAAAATAGATCTATACTTTTACAAACCTAAAACATACTTTTTTGAGGCTGATATTGATAAACATAATTTGACATTATACAATCATTGATGAACTTATGTCCAAGTTACAACACTAGAATAGCAGGCCATCTTTGGATGATTTGTGGTGTCCTATTCCTTCTGGATAAATGAGAGAACAAGATCTGTATGTACACTGAAGAGTTGTGTGTCCACAAACAGCTGGGATAAGAAGGGAGGGGAAAACTGTCAGTATATATTCAAAATCTGCTATTTAACATAAGCACCATTCAAAATGAATACAAAAATAATCATAAGCAGATGGAAAACAATGTCCAATATACTGCAATTATCCTGAAATGAGGAGTTGAGGAAAATATCTAGAGATTCAGTTAAGGGAATTGAGAGACTCACCTTCATAAATGGTCGATCACGACTAGGGAATGAATCAATGAAACTCTCTTTTAAAAGCAATGATACCTGAACATGGAAGAACTTCAGGATTTTATCATTTGTTTTCAAACAATTCAAGGTATCACAATGAAACATAAATACTATGCATTATACAACTCCATCTTCCACCTCACACACAACCAACACTAAGCTCATAAAAGAGTATCCATCCATCAAAAGCCCTTATGACCCCCTATGAAATCCATATCCCTTTTACACTAAGCTTGTAATTTGGATCTGGTAACCAACAATATCTATGATAGTTAATCCTAAATAATTCACAAATAAATGTACGATAAAAGCGGTAAAACAGCATAGTAGGTTTGTCCAGACACCAAAGAAACACCCAAAGAAAGCTGCTTGGTTAAAAATTCTAACTCAACGAAACACAAACCTTATCATTGTTCGACTGTACATTAGTAATAGTGTGTGACCGCATGTTAGAGCAAAGAGAATCCAAGTATGATCTTAACACCGATAGAAAACCTTTGGCAGCTTCAATCTATACCATCAAACAGCATCAAGACAACAATTAGCAAACCAATGAAATATCAAATATGACCGCGGTACTTCATTAGATGACCATGAACAAGCAATCATGTGATGCCCGGAATGAAACAAATAGAATTCAATGATTCATATGGATAATACCATATAAAGACACATGGTCAAATTATAAACTTCATGGTGGTAGCCTAGTCCACCCCAAGATGGTAGAATTTAAAAATTATAGTTACACCTCACACTATAATTGTGAACACTTGATATTGCACAATTTCACACGAGTGAACCACACTCATGAATGTTAGAATTGCATAATTTTGCACGATACATCATAAGTGGACTTGTTAGTAAAAAAAGGTCTTTTGGATTTAAGATTGCACGGAAAAAGAAAAACTGAAATGGACGGCAAAAGGCATACCTGCACATCTGTGCACTCGTACACTGGTCTTTTCCTCCCCAAATAACTTTCACCAACAAGCTTTGCATGATAGGGGCTTAAGCATGCGAAGAGCTCCCTATGCTGTGGCAGTTGTGGTATTGTGGACGCCTTTATCTATCACATCATGCAATGAGAAAATCAGAACAGAAGGGCCCAAATCCTAAACTAAAATATTTCCCAACAAACATCCTCTTCAAATGTGCAATGGAAACTACGTACTCAAATGTAGTGTACAAACTTGTAAGCGCTAAAAAATATGCAAAATAAAAGACAGTAATTTGGGGATTCGGTCTTCTGCTAGCTAAGCAAGAAAACTGTTTCTTCTTGATCTGAGAAAAATCAAACAGATCTATGAAAACTTTCATATAAAATACATATGGTTGTATAAAAGAAAAGGAGATCAAACCAATCAAACAATAATTTGGCAAGCACACTACCCCAATAGAATTTTTTAAGAAGCAAGAGAGGAAATGCAAACAATAGTAGACTGGTCAAACTTAAACACTTACTTTTAGTAGCAAAAGAAGATAATATTGAAAATAAAAATATATATTATACAATCTATAATGAAATTACATTATTATGCCATGTTGTAATGCAAACATTTAAGAAGATGCAAACCTGGTTCTTATTGGCGTCAACCAGAATGACATTGGCCAACTTTGACTGCACTTCACTAGTTTTGTTCTTTACACCAACCTAGAGATGAGTACAATTTTATTAACGAATACATCAGGGAATAAACTAAAAAAACACTACTAATGAAAAACTGTGAAGTGTATGTTAATTCTATATTCCACCACATAGTTCATTGAAAACAAATTTATGGGGAAGATAACTTATTCAGAAATACCGTATTACTTTCTAGTTGATAATCAGAACGAAACCTTAGCTAAAAGGCTTTATTAGTACATATATGATAATAACCAAGCCTTTTCCAAGTATGCAGATTCAGTTAAATGGGTTACACAGACCGTTTTGCTCAACTTAATATGATATCCTCATTAGCTTGATGACAGCAAAATACATTCGTCTATCCTCCTCTTCCTAGTATGTGCTCTACTAACATGGACCAAAGTCACCAAACCCTTTCTTCAGTCTGGCCTCCTTTTTTTCTTTTGACATGAGCATTATCATCCACTCGGAATATCAAGTCTCATTTATACATATGGATAAATTATTGACCTAAAGATTCGTTGGAAACTAAATAACTCAAGCATGCAACATTAAGCTTTTTTCTGAAAACTTACAATGTAAGGGACAGGTGCATCTAAAAACTCTAGCATATCATCCGGCAAAACCTGCAAACTTTTAAATGTAAGTACAGAAAATATGACTAGTCTAAACAACTTAGAAAATCTGAAGAGATCATTAAGAGATTATACCGGCATCAGGAGGCTTTGCCATTGGTATGGACGGATGAGAGGGACAATTGACAAAACTATAGCTGATAAGATTCCCTGCATATAATTTCAAATCTGATATAATGCAGAGGTTCTAAATTTCTAACTATTAATCACTTAAGAAAAAAAAACACAAGAAAATCTCAAAAATAAGTCTTAAACACAAATCCATGTGAACTCCAAGCTACAATCTAATTATAAGAAGTTCCAAGCTAATGGATGAAACTAGCCTCAAAGGCCATGGAAGGTGATTCACTGGTTTTAAAGTTAGGAATATATATAATAGCAACACATTCATCAGGTTTTAACACAAGGATTGGTAGTTGAAACATAGTCAACTAGAAATCAATTACCATCATTAAGATGATACTTAATACCTACCAAATTCAAACAAACAACCACAATCTGTTTCTCCAGCAGTGCTCCAGCAAAGATTGTTAACACCTGTAGTATAAGAAGAATCAATTCATCTAGCCTATCAACAATCTACATAAGATCAAGCAAATTTAAATCACTAATGTTCATCATATCTTGAGGGAACAGTCAAGTAGCACACACATACACATGCAAAAAAGAAAGAAAAACAGATAAATAGTGCGTTAAATACCAAATAAAACAAGGTTTAAAAGAATAGGTCAAGACTAACAAATTCTATGATTAAAATCATGGATGGACTTCATAGATCAATGCATAGAAACAAATTTTAGAATTAATAAAACATCACCATTCACTATTAAATGTATTGGCCCGCTCAAAAAGTATAAAACAACTTTATGTTATGTCCTTAATTTCACAACACTAAAGTGCATGAGCAAAATGTATTATATGACATCCAAAAAGCTCAGCATGACATCAAAATCAACTTAGAAGAAAACCTCAGACAGCATGTTATGCTTCTGTAAATAAGCAGGGACATATGTTTACATGTTCAAGCCGCAGAGATCCACACATGCATGCAACAGCCCATGTTGACAGAGCGGTTGCTTCCTCTTCAGCCAAAAGAGCAGTGTGTGCCTGACAAAAGAAGATAACAGTGAGATGGAATTGAACCACCAAGTCCGAAATGAGGAATGCAACACTATTCCATCCTATGAAACTAATAATCATGGTTACCTCAGCAAACTCAAGACTGGTACTGCAAGATCTCAAATCAATGGTTGAGCCAGCAATATGCAGAACTTGTTCATCGGGTCTATGATATTCCAGTGGATGCAGGTGCTCCAAAGGATGAAACTTAAGTTTTGAACCCCTTGCTGGACACTGTAACCGATAATATTCACATAGTATTTGCAATGATCCATGATTGTTTGCCTGGAAATTGCAGGGATTACTTTTTCTAAGATGTAGGGGAAAAAATGGGGCATGCCATAAGGGTAAGGTTGAAAGCTTAAATTACTTAAAGCATGACATATTCAAACCTTAGCCCATTCAAGGATATCAAGGTGGTCACTAGAATCTTCCTGGCCAGAAATAGATGCCTCTTCTGTTTCTGTATCATCAACATCACTCCTCAAATTCCTCTCATCGCAAGGAGAACCTTGAAAACTGCACAGACATCAATATCATATTTATTAAAATGATAACTGAAAGAGAAGACTCCTAAACATGAAAGACCCAAAAGCATACTTCAGCAAAACAATATAAAACTTGTTCACCATCTAAACCATCAACTAAAACAGCTAGAAGCATTGCAAAGCATTCTACCTGCAAGAAGACTCAGAGCTTTCATACTGATAACAGCGCAGAAAAGGCAGAACAGCATTTGGCAACTGTTGTTCTGCTGTTTGTTTATTTGTAGCAAAATCATCAACATCAGTATCACAATCTTCAGGATATGCACCGATAGATTCTTTTTTTCTTTTAAACGTCTCCGTCTCCAGATCAATGGGAACAACAGTATCATGATTAAAGACTTGGTTTGAGTCAAAGTCCCTCTCAAGCATTTGATGGTCCAAACTATTCACATCAGCAGCACCTCCAAGTTTAGAATCTGTGGAATTGAACTCGGAGGTTTCAGTCATTGCATTCTGCATGTCCTCCAGTGCTCCTTGATCCGTTAAAACATCATTTATTTTTTCTTTGTTGCTATAACTCTCAGACAATTCCAAATCTATATCACCAAGACTTTTTGTTAATCTTTCCAACCTTTCTTCATCAAAAATGCTGCATGAAAATTTTAAGGAGAAAAAAGTTATGAAACAAGTGAGATGAACTAAAACCATGTTGCTAGCATCAAATCCTCATGATTTCAGTCCAAAAAACTTCATCAAGTAGGACTGCTCCATTAATGAATGAATCTTAACTGATGTTTTAGTCCAGTAAATCTACATTTTGCTCTTAGTGGAAATAATGATAATAGTTAAGAGATCCTCATTATTGTTTGCTGTAACTGATGTTAATAAAGCACACCTATTCAGAACACCAAAGTGCAACTCAAAGCATGGAAGCCTCGAAAGAATGCAATAACATCTGCGAGTGGTCATCACATAACGACTCAGAGACGGATAGGCAGATTGTCTATCTGAAATCAAGGAAAGCAATCCAGAGGGCTTTTGTACTATTTCTTCAACTAACACACAGCACCCATACAAAGTGGAATTATCGGCAACCTATAGAGAGAGAGGGAGAGAACGAAGTCACAGAAATATAAACAATCGAAGATACAAGGGAAACAACAAAATGCAATCTTCATTAAAAATAAAAATATACACATAATAGAGCTATAGGTAGTGATATGGTAACCTTAAAGATCAAGTATAGTGTACAGATGAGTAAATGATTCAAAAGATATATATTTATGTCCCAATAACAACCCTAATAAAAACCAAATCTGTTAGCAGAGGTTAGCAACAAGAACAAAGATTTTGGGATCAAAAAATAATGGGACCAAGTCAGTATAACAAAATTCCAGAATACATTAGCCTCTATTAATAGCTCTTCTAGGAGCATGAATAGGTGAGAAGTACTTGAGTTTCACTTCGGCATCTATCACTACATCTATAAAACTTTAGAATGATGAATGATCATCAACATCCAACATGTCAAGCTTTGATCATATAAGCAGAGCAGGCAGCACAACTTAAAACAGAAAACACAATGAGACAAGGTTACCTGTAATCGGAATACAAATGACAGATCACTTTGTTTTAGGTGTTCCTACAAGACATGAATTGTGACACAAGAGATTAGCATTTGACATGACATATCATTTTGCAACTATAAATGTACATGCTCGTGCTTATATAAGTCTCTAATTGAGAGGCTATAGAAAACAAGATTTGATTTACATCGTCAATCAAGTGATAAACTTGATCTATGCAGTCTGAAGCATTCAATTAAATAAATCTAGAACTCATTAAGATGATTTTTTGGTAAATCTCCACAATAGGGATGACTGGAAGGTACAAAGGCAAACAGATTTAGATAATCTATCATCAAAATTCAAGTGGAAGAGCATTAACATCACATTTTAGCAAAAATACCTGCGAAAGAAGAATTTCATTCAGCTCACTCATTGAAGGAGTTCTCTCGACGGCATGAACCTAAAATAGCACAAACATGATTTAGAAAAACCAGCTTAAATGTGCATCTATAGTGCAAATATATATTTGCACAGTAAAGATACAGAAACTGAAATTGACAAACTCGCTCAACTGAGCATTCACAGGACAGCATGAGTTAAAACACTTTTTAGCATGAACATTTCACACTACTAAGCACTGCAAACAATAAATGGACAAAGAAGAAGAATCATTAGCCAACCTCTATGCCTCCAGGGAAGCAAAATGAAAGAAGATCTTTGTATTTAAGTGGTAGCTGTTTTTCTGGTGGATAAACAAATAAGACCTGAAAATAGAGAACAAAATCAATATCCAAAGACATGACCTACCCCAATCCCTCCCCCCCCCCCTCTCAACATGAGAGGCCTTAAGAAAATACTTGTTTATGAAGAACACCCACCTGGGGTTCGAGGCAAGGTTCGACACGAGAATTATTCTGACAACTTAGAGCACTTCGCAACTTCCCAGTACCTTCAAACTGTCTAGTGACATATTGCCTTTGAAGAGCCTTAATATCACAACTAGGAGGAAGTCCAACAACTACCATGCTCTCGAACAACCTTGAGGGTTCCTTAAAAGATCTATGATCCTGCACACTTAAAAATAGAATGTTATGGAAACACTTCTGAGATTCTTGGTTTCTAGTTAAACACAAGTACAGATCTATACAAGTAAAATAATAGAGCTTTATCAGACATCATATTAAGCTTTGCAATAAACATATATTAAGTAACAATTAGACAAGATTGCTTATTAAGGGTTGCAAATGCTGCACTAAAATAACAGCTACATAAACAAAATTACACCCCCCAGTATATACTTCAGAGAGAAGACTATAAAATGTCCACTTGAATAAAGTACCATACCAAATATTGCAGCTGAAAGCTTGCCCACTGACGCTTTTGGCTAGTCAGAACTTCCGGATTGTAAGTTCCACGTCTCACTTCAGAGGGCTGGGAGAAGCCTTTTAACACTTTAGAAACATGATGCTGTAGCTTCTGAAATCGGCTACCGGTATTTTCATCTTTCAATGAATACACAGCAGATGGCCGGGGAGAATGAACAGCAGTTGCAGCTGCAGCAGCAGCAGCAACTGCTCTAGCAACATCCTCCTTCGTCGGCATGGAAAAGGATGCACTCCATCCAGGGCTACTAGAATCTGCACTCTTAGACATCCTTAAAGCCACTCAACTGCTAAAATACACAAACAAATAAAAAATAAACATAAACAATTGCTAAAACATTGCAAGTTTCATTGAATTTGATTAAAACTACTCCCTTCAAGTGGAAAAGGAAGACCCATCTTTCAACAAATCATATTCGATCATCTAAAAAGATTACTGATCGAATCAAAGAAACAAGTTCAAGAAATTACCAAAATCCACCTATGGACGCAGACAAGTTACACAAACTAAACGTCTATCTTATATGAGAAAATCATTCAGTTACTTCGATTTTATTTAAAGAAAACCACTTCAGTTACAACTTACAACAAAATTGAGAATAAACAATATAAAGAGTAATTGCGAATCCAACGGGGAAAAAAGAGCTTTTCAGATAAAGATGGGTACTGAAATTAAACACTTAAGAAAAACAAAACCCCAAAAACAACTTACCTCCAAAAAACGATTATCGTCTTCCCACTTCACGGATCGATGACTTAAGGGAGAAAATAAACCCAAATTTAATAAAAGGTTTTAAGTAGCCGCCATAAAAAGAAACGAGGTCAAATACCTTCAGTTTTTTTTCCTCTCTATTTTTACTAAAGCCGGTAATTAATGAAGGCTTTTAAGAAGCAAAACCAACAAAAAATGAAAAAAAAAAGGATTTTCCTTTTCCTCGTATGCGTCGTCCAAGACGATATTAGAAATGGAAATAATTTTAAAAGGACAAGAACCCAGAACAAATAAGAAGCTCTAAAAGCTGCAAACGAATAAAAAACGACAACAGACGAAGTGAGAAGACGGTCAGTTTCAGTTGCTATCTGTTTCTGTTCTTGTTTTTTGTCATGGTGTTAGCCTGTTAGGCTAAAGCTTATTTAGACAGACAGGTTGAGATTATGGAAAATAATGTTATTCTGGGAAATGTTCCATTTTACCCTAAATGCATAAAACCTTTCAAATTCAACCATTAGTTTAATTATCATTAATTGAAGTATTAAATTGTTAATTTTAATTCTATTGGGAATAGAAAGGTTAATACTCCATTTTTCTTCTTCTTTTTTGTGCGCGCAATGCGCCACTATAGGGGGGGGGGGGGGGGGGGGGAGATTAAATTGTTAGGATTCTTCAGATCATTTTGATATGACTTGAAATAATGACACGTGGACATTGAACCACGTGTGCGGACATGATCCTCGATATACGGTTCGGTGTATTTAGTTGTGTTTTGCTTTTGACTGTATCTTACTTCTCCCCACTTTGAAAAACCGGGTTTCATGAAAAAGGTTCGTCAAAGTTAAAATTATGTTGCTCAGTTTTCACTTTTCATAATTAAACAATTAAAAAGTTGTCATATATTTTTACTTTCCATAAAGTAAAAATGTGAAATTATGTAACATACAAATTATTTAAATGTTAGATTATATAACTTTAATTATTTTTTTTAATAGTATAAAGTGATTATAATGTAATATCGATTTAAATATATTTTTAACTCTTTGATAATGTATATACTTTACAGATAAAGCGATAATACTCTATTTGATAATTATTTTAGTAACTTGTGAAAATTTGGGTGAAAGCAAAAATTCATGCACATAGTTACCTATATATATATATAACATTACACATTTGATAAAAGTTAATGTATAATTTTAATATTTATTTTACATATTTTAATATGAGTATTATTAAAGTATTTGAATTATGATTTTCAATATAAACATAGGAAAATTGAGTTGGAAGTGTTGCCCCATAATAAGAGTCCGTTTGGTTCTAGAGAATGAAGTTTGTTTTCATTTTTATTTTCTTGTAAAATGAAAAATGGTGAGTAAAATGTGGTTGGTTAAAATTAAAAAATGTTTTTTTAGAAAATTAAAATTTTTTATTTTCATTGAAAAAGTTTTAAATTTAAAAAATATGAAAACAAAGATTTTTTAATTTTAACCCGATGTTAAATACTTCTAATGTCATTTTTTAAAATTTTTGGTTTATTTAAATATATTTTATTTATTATTATAATAAAAATAATAATATTTTTAACTATATTTTATTTTAATTATTTAATATTTAGTTTACATTTCTATTTAAACCAACAAATATTTAAACCAAAGGCCTTATGTCTCTAAGTATATGATCAGAATTAGTCAACCAACGATTGAATATCAATATTTAAACCAACAAATATGAACATAAAAAAATCCAACTTCATATTATTCAATATGAATAATTGCTTATATATTAAAAATCAACTCTTCTAAAAATACCTAAAATTTGTCAATGACACGAGGGTCGAAATGTATAACTTTTTTTTGGTAATAGAAGTCTTGATATGGAAGTGAATCAAACAATAAATCATCAAGTAAATGGATACTTGAAAAAAATGGAGAAATATTAGTAGGGATAACAGACGGGTACAATTTTGTGAATTTCGCACCGCACCCGCTCCAGTTGCGGTGGGGATGGGTATGAGTTTGGTGGGTAGTGGGCGAGTGTGGATGTAAAAAGTCATACCCGCCGCGGGTAGTGGGTAGGTGGTGGATTTGAGACCTTACCCGCCCCGCACCCGTCTTCCTCGTATGCTACCCGTCATATTATGTGGCTTTGAAGATATCTGATTCAATATAAAATTTGTTTTCTTTATTCAAATTTCAAGTTCATTGCTTTAGTTCTTTGCACTGTCTTACCCTCAAATTTCTCACATAATAACTAACTTACACCGGTGTAAATTAGTCATAGTTAGTTAGCTATAGTTCAGTAGAACTTACACTGGTGTAAGTTAGTTATACTACATCACAAGTTAACAGTGTTAGGGTCGGGGGCGTTTTAAATGACGGAAGAAAACTTCAGGGGGCACATTAAACGCATCCAAAGTTCAGGCACCACATTGAACTTTCCGTCAAAGTACAAGGGGCATTGGTGCTATTATCCCTTCATGTTTTATGTGATATGGTTGCTGCCAGGCGGGCGGGTAGGCGGGTATAGGCGGGTACGAGATGGGTAATGGGTATCCAATTGGGTGGTGGGTGTGGGGATGGATTTAAGAATATACCCACGTGGGCGGGTGTGGATTTAAAAATTATACCCGCCGTGAGTGGTGGGTAGGTGGTGGATATGAAAATTTTAGGTGGGTATGGGGATGGGGAAGGGGGTGTCCGCACCCGCCCCGCCCATTTGCCATCCCTAAATATTAGGCTGTTTTTTCTTTATATATAATATGAAGGGTGGCGTGGCCGTGGCGGATCCACAAGGTATTTTGGGTGGGCCTGTGCTCACCCTGAATTTTTCACAACTCACACATTTGGTTTTAATTTTTATAGTTTTATGAATTAGTCTTTAAATTTTATGAGTTGTGTCCACCCTAAAATTTTGAGATTTATACATATCTTAAAAAATATTTTGATTTGTGCTCATCCTAAATTTTTTTTTTTGAATCTGCTACTGCGTAGGTACATAGGCATGAATCGTGATTAAGGTTGCCAAGAGGCAAGAGTGTTCCCCTTCCATTTTAATGGTCGTTTTTCTAACTTCTAAGAAGCTGGAGTGGGGACTGAAGAGTAATGGTGGTGTGGGACCAAAATGAGAAGGGGCCTTGGTGTGGCCGTGGGCTAAATTTAGTGGTTTTTTTAGTATTTAGATTTATTTTATGGTTCAAATAAATAACAGTAAACAATGGCCAATGGACCACCTATTGACTATTCATATAAATTTCATTTTCATTTTAGATCCTCAACCTTATAAACAATGGCCTAGGTTTTCCATGCTAGCTAAGCCATAAATAACAGTAAGAGGCTACGCTACTGTCTCTGTATATAGAAAACTTCAATTTGATGTTACCAAATATGGGATTGCATGAAAAATAGGCAATGTCACCCTCACAAACTTGCTCAAACAAAGGGTTAGCACTGGTCCCATCAATCTATCAACTTTAATAATATTGTTTCTAAGACTCGAACTTGCATCTTTTTTGGGACTACAATATGTCTCACCAATGCACTTAAGAATTGTGGGTAATATTTAGACTATATAGTTCACAAGTTTAAAATATTGTAGTTGACTGAACCAAATTAAATTTTATTCTTTATTTAGTTTAAAATGAACTTTTAATTTTTTAATAATGTAAAATAAATATTTTATATTCCAAATAATGAAAAAACTGTACAAACTATCCTTCTATATAAAGGATGAACTCGCCCTTGAAACTCAACTTGAAACATTATCATCCCTAAAAAGACAGTGACAAAACGATGTTTCTTCAAATCCTTTTCACTTTATCTTTTCTATTTTCCTCCTCTAACGCATTAGATTTCTGCGTTGGGGACTTAAATGCTCCTCAAGGTCCAGCAGGATACTCTTGCAAGAAGACTGAAGAGGTCACCGTGAACGATTTCACTTTCTCTGGTTTCCGAGCTAAAAGCAACACTTCAAACCTTATGAAACTTGGCATAACACTAGCCTCTTCGACTATATTTCCCGGTCTTAACGGACTTGGCATTTCAGTAGCTCGTATAGATTTCGAAGTTGGTGGTCTGGGGCTTATGCATACGCACCCCGAGGCCACAGAAATCTTTGTGGTTATTCAAGGCACAATTTGTGCTGGACTCATATCCTCAACCAACAAAGTTTACATCAAAACTCTGGAGGGGGGAGATGTCATGGTTTTTCCACGAGGTTTAATGCATTTCCTAATCAATGTAGGTGAAAGTCAAGCCTTGGCATTTGCATCCTATAGCAGTGCAAGCCCCAGTCTCTATATCATGGACTATGCCTGGTTTGCAAATGACTTGCCAACTGACATACTGCAAGAGACTACTTTTCTCAATCCTGATCAGATTAAGAAGCTGAAGGGCCGTTTTGGCGGAACTGATTAAGATATCTAAACTTTTAAGGTCTCTTTTGCTTTTTTGTCTGTCCTAGTTTCTTTGAATAATACTAACAAAAAAGTGAGTAGTTTGTGTCTTCTTGTGTGTCGTAGTTTCTTTGAATAATAGTAGCAAAAAGTGAGTCTTTTTGTGAACTATGTAGGCACTGCATTTAATTTACCATTTCTATGTCGACAACCGAGTTAAAAGATCACTTCTTTGAGGTCTCCAAAGTGTTTTTTACACAAAAATTTCTAAACTTCGATTTTTAGTTATTTTGGTAATGTAATATTTTGAGATTGTGCCACAAAATGAAATTAAAAAAGTTGACAAGGTGAGAAAATTACATGATCATTTAGGGGATTGATCCAAGATATGTAATGCTAGATTATAAGTCATTTTTCTGGATATATAGATCCATGGTCATAGCCGAAACCTGGTTATTTCTATAAAATGACACAAAGTAGAAACATAAGTGACAATCACAGTTGGATTTCAAATTACCTGCAACAATCGGATGCAAAAAATATACTATATAGTTTTTTCTAATATCCTTTGGTTTTCCGTTTTTCAAAGTAAAAGAGTATGGTTGTTTTGTGAGAAAATTTTACCTCTAATTCAAATGTATTGTTGCTTTAAAATCTGTCGTTTCTCACACAGTGAATTACTCTCAGCATTCTTACGTGAAAGTACGCATGCATGGACATACCATCGGTCACCAATAGCAATGGCTCAAAATATCAACACTTTTCATTCTATATAAAGGGTGAGACTCAGCTTAATACGTTTTCAGGACTCGAGAAACAGTGACAACAAAAATAAAAAGACATGTCTGATAAGATGTGTAGCGCCACCATATTTATATCTTAAGACTTTTATTTCTCTTTCCGATGTAAGATTAATGTCACTGCCTCTTTCTTCTTTTTTTTTGCTCAATTCGTATGATTTTATTAAAATGAAAATTATACACAACATCCAATATCGGGCCTCATTAAAAACCTACTTACACCTAATTAGAGGAAAAGAGTACCCGATAAGGACAAAAAGAACCGAACACCTACCCATACAACTCACACACACCCCCCCGGACACAACCGACCAAGGCAGCCCGTCCCCAAATCCACCAGCCACACCAACCCTAGCACTGCCTGCACGCGAAACCCCAACAACGGCTGCCATGCTAGAGACCCACGAGCAACCAACCTCGACGGTCCACGCCCCCTTTAGTCAATGTGTCGGCAATTCCATTGGCCTCGCGGTGAACATGATGGAATGTGCAAGTCACCCCTAACCGTGCGTCATCGATACGCCAAAACAAAAAGATATACTTCCAAAACCGACTCTCAACATTAGGAATCCATGATATAGCAACTAAGGAATCCAGTAGCTCGTTTGGATATGGGTGTTGGTGGAGTAGCGCCTATGCATACACACCCCGGGGCCTCGGAAATCCTTGTGGTTATTTAAGGCACAGTTTGTGCTGGATTCATATCCTCAACCAACAAAGTTTACATTAAAACTCTGGAGGAGGGAGATGTCATGGCTTTTCCACAAGGTTTAATGCATTTTCAAATTAATGTAGGTAAAAGTCCAGTCTTGGCATTTGCATCCTTTAGCAGTGCAAGCACCAGTATCTATATCATAGACTATGCCTGGTTTGCAAATGACTTGCCAACTGACATACTGCAAGAGACTACTTTTCTCAATCCTGATCAGATTAAGAAGCTGAAGGGCCGTTTTGGCGGAACTGGTTAAGATATGTAAATTTTTAAGGTCTCTTTTGTTTTTTGTCTGTCCTAGCTTCTTTGAATAATACTGACAAAAAAGTGTTGTTTGTGTCTATTGTGTGTCGTAGTTTCTTTGAATAATAGTAGCAAGAAATTGAGTCTCGTTGTGAACTATGTAGGCACTGCATTCCATTTACCATTTCTATACCAACAACCGAGTTAAAAGATCACTTCTTTGAGGTTTGGTTTAGTGACAAAATTTAATCTTTAAAGTATTTTTTTACACAAAAATTTCTAAACTTCGATTTTTAGTTATTTTGATAATGTGATATTTTAAGATTGTGCCTCAAAATAAAAAAAAAGTTAACAAGAGGAGTAAATCACATGATCATTTAGGGATGGATCCAATATACGAAATGCTAGATTATAAGTCATTTTCTTGGTTATATAGATCCATGGTCATAGCCGAAACCTGATTGTTTCCATAAAATGACATAAAGAAGAAACATAAGTGACAATCACCGTTGGATTTTAAATTACATGCAACAATCTGATAAAAAAAAATATACTATATAGTTTTTCCTAATATCCTCTGGTTTTCCAAAGCAAAAGAGTATGGTTGTTTTGTGAGAAAATTTTACCTCTAATTCAAATGTATCGCTGCTTCATAATCTGTCGTTTCTCACACAGTGAATCACCCTCATCATCCTTACGTAAAAGTACGCATGCATGGACATACCATCAGTCACCAATAGCAATGGCTCAAAGTATCAACACTTTTCATTCTATATAAAGGATGAGACTCAGCTTAATACGTTTTCAAGACTCAATAAACAGTGACAACAAAAACTCAAAAGGACTGGGACAACAAAAACAAAAAGACAAGTCTAATAAGATGTGTAGCGCCATCAAATTTATATCTTAAGACAAGTCATGAATACTACTACAAAGATCAAGCTGTTTACCTTTTCCATATATTTTGTCAGCATTGATCGATATCTTGAAAAGCTGTGGCAACGGCAAACTACAGTCTACTCGGAATGTTATTATTGTTTCCTCTTCTCATTAGACTTGGTGTAACTTTCCAGTGGACATAGAAGAATTTACATCTGAATGAAGTTCAGTATATAAACTGCCATCGCTATGAGCTATTACCTACCTTGTCCAGTTTACCTTTTAAACTTTTGAGCAGACTTGCAGAGTCTCTTTGTTAGTCGTTTAAACTGTCTTGTATTGCCCTAACTAGGTTCACTATTAACGTACCGGTGGAACCAATGGACCACCTATTGGCTATTCATATCAGTTTCATTCTATTTTTAGATCCTCAACCTTATAAGCAATTGCCTAGGTTTTCCATGCTAGTTAAGCCATATATAACAGTAACAGGCTATGCTATTTTGTCTCTGTATATAGAAACCTTCAATTTGATGTTACCAAATATGAGATTGCATGGAATATAGGCAATGTCACCTTCAGAAACAAGGGTAGGGTTAGTACTGCTCCTATCAATCTATCTTCTTAGATGGGTACACATATTTGGAACGTTATTGACACGCACATATTCGACGAAAATTCTTACTTCATTAATGCTAACAAATGGTCGAAGGTTGTTTTTTCAGGCAATGTTATTGTTGTTATTTTACCGCCAATGAAAACCAAAGCTAACCTTAGTATTCAGATTTTTTTTTTATTTTAAATATATAAAAATCTTCTACCCTTTTTGATGAGAAATTATATCATGGGTGATTCTTACCACGTCATTTATGGGACCAACCAATAAAAACCACATATTTCATCATTATTTTTCATGTCATTAATCTAATAATAGAATAACTTCTAAAAAAATTGTTTTTAAAATGACATGGAAATATTTTAGTGAATATTCACTGGCTGAAAAAAATGACATGAAAAAATCATGGTGAAGTGGGTGGTTTCCATTAGTTAGTCCCATGGATGACGTGGTGGGAATCACGCATAATATAATTTTTCCTTTTTGACGCTCTTCTTTATGTCCCTACACTAAAAGTTGAGTTTAGGGTTTAGTATTTAAGGTTAGGGTTTAGCGAATTTAGGATAAAGTGTATTTTTTAAGGTGTAGGGTTTAGGATTTAAAATTTATAATTAAGTTTTAAAATTTAATTTTTTAGTGTTGGGAGATAGAAAAAAATACCGAAAAATGTTAGAGAATTTTTGTCATTTTATTTTATTCATATGATTTATAACTGTCACTTCAAATAATATTATCTCCAAAGTATGAACTTATAACTTCTATATAAAGGATGAAATCACTCTTCAAAGCTCAACTTGAAACATCATCACCCTAAAAAGAAAGTGGCAAAATGATGTTTTTTCAAATCCTTTTCGCTTTATCTTTCCTATTCTCTTTCTCCAATGCATCAGATTTCTGCGTAGGGGACTTAAATGCTCCTCAAGGCCCTGCAGGCTACTCTTGCAAGAAGGCTGACGCGGTTTCCGTGAACGATTTCGTTTTTTCCGGCCTCCGTGCCGCCGGCAACACTTCAAACCTCTTGAAAGTTGTCCTAACACCAGCCTTTTCGACTCAATTTCCCGGAGTTAATGGACTTGGCATTTCATTAGTTCGTGTGGATTACGCTGTTGGTGGTCGGGCGACTATGCATACACATCCCGAGGCCGCGGAGATCCTTGTGGTTATTCAAGGCACACTTTATGCTGGATTCATATCCACAACCAACAAATTTTACGCCAAAACTCTGGAGGAGGGAGATGTCATGGCTTTTCCAAAAGGTTTGATGCATTTCCAGATCAATGTAGGTAAAAGTGAATCCTTGGCATTTGCATTCTATGGCAGTACAAGCCCCGGTGTCTATTTGATGGACACTGCCTGGTTTGCAAATGACATGCCAACTGACATATTACAAGAGACTACTTTTCTCGATCCTGATCAGATTAAGAAGCTGAAGGGCCTTTTTGGTGGAGCTGGTTAAGACATCTAAAATTTTAAGGTCTCTTTTGTCTTCAATAAATTCCGTGCTTCTTTTGTTGCTTGTGTCTTCGTGTCTGTCGTAATTTCTTTGAATAATACTAGCAAAAAAGTGGGTCTTGTTGTGAACTATGTAAGCACTAAGCACTGCATTTAATAGACCATTTCTATACCAACTGTCAGGTTAAAAGATCATTTCCACTTGGCCTAGTTTAGTGACAAAATTTAATCTTTGAAGCGTTTTTTCTTCTTTCACGTGAAATTTTAAATTATTGGTGTTGATTATTTTGACGATGTGATATATTCTAGTTGTATCTAGAAAATGAGAAAAAGTAACAAATTGAGAAAATAATATGTTCAACAAAGAACAGAACCAAGATAAAATGTTAGGGGACTTAATAGAAATAATAAAAAAAGATATGAGTTAGAGGCAAATTATTAACTCATATATTTTAAATCTTAAATTTTGAGTTAGGTCTACTTTTGAAACTAATAAAGAATTAAGAAGCATTTATATATGTAAAAGGGTAATTATTCATTGCATAAACGCTTTGTAAACAAAGTTTACACAAACGCCTTAATTTTAGGTTGAAGGACTCTATTTAAGGTTTAGGGTTTAGAAGTTTAAGTGCAGTGACTTTTAATTTAGGGGGTGTTGATAGAATTTTAGATTTAGGGTTTTATAGATTAAAATATAAATCTCTAACCATATTACCCTAAAACCTAAAACCTAACCCTAAATTCCTACCCTAAACCTTAACTTCTAGCCACAAACCCTAATTTCTAAAACCATACACTAAAACCCATAAACTCTAAACACTAAATTAAAACCCTAAACCCTAACATTGAGGCGCTTGTGGAAACAAAAAGTTTTCGCCGCTTGTGCATGGGATAATAATCCATAAAAATGATGGTCATAATGTAATTTATCTAGTTTCAAAGTTTGACAAGAATTTAAAAATTAGTATTTAAACAAAAAACAATGGCCTAATACTTAATTTGTCTAATTTTAAAATCAATAAAGACATGGATGTAATTGTACTTAAAAAGTTGAGACTGAAGCTTAATTTAATTAACTTTGCTTGAATTCACTTAAGAGATCTGAGTTCAAACAATTTTTTAAGAAAAAAATAAAAGAATATTATGTTGTAATTAACTTAAAATTATTTAGAAAACTACTATGGATACTTAAAAGTAAATAAAATACCTTATTTCAATTAAAAGTATATAATAAAATTAATTTTGCTTGTTAGAAGGAGAAAGAAGCCTAAATTGTTGCTCTACCTCCGGCTCGTTTTATATTCCCGCTGAACAATGTAAGAGAATAAATGAAAATTTACTACTTATAGAATTGGAGAAATTTGGAGAATAATCCAAATAAAAATAAATATTTGGAATGTAGGGGATGTTGAAGAATATTTAGTGATATAGGCCATTTTCTCTAATACACGAGGGGACCTCGCCATGTGCAGGTGCCGAGGTCCAATTTTTTAATATTTTTTCTAAAATCTCGCCATGTGTAGGTGGCGAGGTCCAATTTTTTAATATTCACTACAAGAAAATAGATTTTTAGTGACATCAAAAATAATCACAAAAAGTATTAGATTTAGTCACTAAAATTTATAGTGACTATTTTTCTGAGTCGTCACTAATAACTCCGTCACTATTATATTAGTGATAAATTTTATGCATTTTGTCACAATAAGTTATAATTTTAATGACCATATTTTTTGACACAAAAGATTAATAATAATGGCTAAAACTTAGAAACTAATGTTATTCTTATTAGTGACAAACATTTTATCACAAATATATATTGAAATGGTGTCTAAAATACATTGTCACTTTCAATAATAATAAAAAAAATAATGGGTAATGTTCACAAACAGTCCCTTTTGTTTGGTGTTTGTTCTAGTTTGGTCACCAGATTTTAAAACAGCTTATTGTGGTCCCTTACGTTTATAATCTGTTTTATTTTAGTCACTTTGCCGTCATTCTCCGTTAGAGGAGTAACAGCCGGCTGACATGGCAATTTTAAAATTAAAAATATTTCACGTGTATAATACACGTCATTGTCCACTCCACCAATACACCAACATGGACTCTACATTTCTCTCGGGCATTTCATCAAACACCTTCTGAAACATCTGATATACACACCTCTAATTCTACCAAAAGATGTATCGTCCGTAATCAGCAATTTAGCATGTTAAAGCTCCTTGTTTAAGAAATTGGCCAACCAAGCTTTCTTTAGGCCTTTCCTCTCAGAGAGATCGATTCAACCAAAATTGCTCTAGTTTTTGAAGGGTAGACTAGTCTCTGTGAAGTTCATCCACAGGTGATGGAGCGAATCTAACATTTTCTGGTCGTGCTACCACCACAGCTTCATCTGCAAACATCGCTTTAATAAAGGATGGAGTTTTTAGGGGTCGACGACCAGTCATTCGCGGATATACATCTTCAAGAAAATAGTAGGCATGGCCAGCGATCATTCCCTGGACAAACAAAATATTGATCGAGTTTCATAAAACAAAAGCCACAAAAGTAACAATGAAAACAGTGCTAACCATCAATATGCAAAAGATGAATATGGCAGCAGTGAGGATCTAAGAAAAGTGAGACCAGAACAGGCGGGAGTTCATAGGGCGACGGCATAATTATAGTCCACCAAACTTACTTCCCCACATCACTCCACTTTGCTGAACATGCTACAATGGATTTTGGAGATACGCAAAAAACTCATACAATACTATCCCAAACTCATACAACACTATCCCAATATTTCAACATTAAAGCAGGCTCTATAAGGGAAACATACCAAGAGATCCACCCAAGCACTAGCACCAACAAGGACAGAGAATCCCAAAAGCACCTGAAAGACAGGGAAAAGAAGCAATTACATTCTTTTATTAGGAGTAGGATCAAGACCACTAACATAAATAAGAAAAGTATAACTTTAGTGCAATGGGAAATCCACTAAAGCAACCATTTTTTTCTTGCTTTCATGCTTTGAAATATAAAATAGATACTCGAAGATCAATAAAAGAAAAAAAGATAGAAGGCATGGTGGTACTCACCCAGGGTAAGTAAGCTGCTGTAAAGGTAAATAGACCCAGAAAACTCATATGTATAAAAGGATTCTGTTTGCTCCACACATAAACCTGCAACATGTAGTACAATAAGATGGCTTCCAAAATGGATAGAAAACATATGCTGCTGGTAAACCATATTTTGCAGGTAAATGAAGATCGAGGCTCTTCAAATTCTTGAAACCTCTGAATGTTAATGGTGGTTTTAGCAAACAATTAAACAGCTCCAAATGAATTAAACTCTGGCAACTAAATAAACAAGAAGGTGATTTACCCTTTTGAATCACCAGTTGCAGTGAATGAAAAATGAAGAAGATAGCAATTAGCATGTAGTTTTAGTCTTGTTTTGTGTCACTTTCAATAAAGCTCCATGTCTCGGAAGGTGTTTGATGAAATGCCCGAGAGAAATGTAGAGTCCATGTTGGCGTATTGGTGGAGTGGACAATGACGTGTATTATACACGTGGAATATTTTTAATTTTAAAATTGCCATGTCAGCCGGCCGTTACTCCTCTAACGGAGAATGACGGTAAAGTGACTAAAATAAAACAGATTATAAACGTAAGGGACCACAATAAGCTGTTTTGAAATCTGGTGACCAAACTAAAACAAACACCAAACGAAAGGGACTGTTTGTGAACATTACCCAAAAATAATTATACATTTTTAGTTGCAGCCATCTTATTCAGGCCATTATCTAAGGACTTATCTCGATAGCGTCGTCTCATGATCCGCGTCAAGCAACACACACACTGAATATCTCACCTGCGGGGGCGTAGCGAATGTGCTAGATACCAACCCTTGGCTTCAGCGACGAAATTTTTAATAAATAAGTACAATGCATGGTTTCGTGGGGGATCGAACCTAGAACCTTTAGGGGGAGAGTGCAATGTCTATCCACTAGGATAGGCAAGAAATTTAATATTATTTTAAAAGTAAAATATTATTTAGGTTAAATTGTAATTGAAATTAATTTTATTTATTTTAAAAGTATGTATTAATTATAACAATAATTAATATAATAATAATTTAATTAATTTTATATGGTTTCCTATACGAAATACGTTTGTTGAAGAAAATATATAAAAATAATTGAGTTGGTTTTAAAACATAAACATATGAATATTGAGATTTACACCTAAATTATTGATAGAATTATCCTTTATGTGATAATTATTTACTATACTGACAATGCAAATTTTACCTCCACAAGAAAAGTTAAAACAAATATCAAGTGTAAAATTTTTCACAAGGTAAAATTTTGCTATCACATATTATGCCAAGACTACATATTAGTCTTTTTACTTTAATTTGTTCACTTTAAGTTTATATACTTTCTATTAAAAAAATATGTACTTTTTAAATTTTGAAATTTCGATCTTGACATGAATGATAGTCTTTAAATGCGTTAAGTAAAACATTTGATTTTTATTCTTTTGTTCAATCATTTTTAGTCATTGTAATTTAATCATATTGTCGTTGTCTCGTTTGGATTATGATTGAAGTTTTAAAATTTTAAAAATATAGGGACTAAAATTGATCAAAATAGAATAGCTAAAACAACAATTTACGCATAGTGTAGAGACTAATAGAATTATTTTATCTTTTGATAAACTAGTTTTTGCCTTTATGTAACTTTAATTTTTTATAATGTTTAGTATAATAAAAATAAATTTATTATTATGACAATATATAACTTGTCATTAAGTTTATTTTTTTATTGGTGACAAAATTTATCACAACAAAAGTAAAATTTTAAGTGACAAACAATTACATTGTCACAAAAATATCAAATTATAGTGACCACTTTATATATCGTCACTATCACGTGTCAAAATTTTAGTGGCAATAAAATTTGTGTCACAATTATAAACTTACAGTGAAAATTTAATTGTGAAAAATGTAATCGTCACAATTACTACTATAATAGTGACCAAATAAAAATACATCACAATTACTTATGCTAATAGTGTCGCACAAAAAATCTGTCTCAAAAGTTTAATATTTGTGACAAAATTCTTGCTAGTCACTGCCAATTTGTCACTAAAAGTCTTCTTGTAATGATTTTTTTCTTAAACCTCGCCAAGTGCAAGTGGCGAGATCCCCATGTACTGTAAAAAAACCTATATCTTAAAATATTTTTCAACATCTCCTATGTTCAAAAATATTTACTTTCATTTAACCTAAAAATCCAACGGAGCCTGTAGAATTACGTAAGCCGTGACCCCGTCCTCATGCTTATATTTTAATGATCGGCTGGCTATAGTCCTAGGCAAGTGTTTACAGGTGTAATCTAAATGCCTTGTAAAACAAGTAATCCGTAATCTCCGCGTATTATTTTTTATAATTATTTATGTATAACTTATTAATGAATTAATCTGAATCGAATTTCGTAGAAATTTATTATGGACTGACTCTCCAAATTTAATTTGACTAGTTTCAAAACTAATAAGGATAAAAATGTAGATGTATTTAAAAAATTGGGACAGAAGCTTAATTTAACTAGCTTTAAAACTAATATATCCTTAAAAGAAATAAATTCCAAAAAGTTAGGGGGATAACTAAACCCCTCCCACCATAAACATGGGTATGTCCCTTTGGAGAAATTGTGTAAAATTAATGCTAGCATACACTCAATGTAAACCCATGTTTCATTAATGCTAGCATACTGTCACAGACTTATTTCTTCAAGCTCAAATCTGTGCGGCACTAGCACTCTCGGCACGATGCTAGTAAGCCTTAATGTCGCAACGCTATGGCCAAACGAAGGAGCAAGAGTGTTTAGAAGAAAAGGACCTTGTATTGCACAACGAAAGCTTTACAAGAGTTTGTGTGAATGACTACTTGGATGTGTTACAAATGAGGGAGGTAGCCCTATTTATAGGCACCAACCTCCTAAATGGACGGCTAAGATTTATTTGATCCAACGGTTAGGATCTTGCCTCCTAAAATATCTAAGTTGCCTAGATATTTCTAGATAAGTTCATGCTTATTTACATACATCCATAATATTCTAGAGTACTCCTATAGTTCTATACATATCTATAGGTTTTTAGAGTATTCCGGAGATGTCCGGAGTTGTCTCGAGCCTTCCGGACATGTCTTGAGTCTTCCCGACTTGTCTCGAGCCTTCTAGGTTCCTTCGGGTGAGCCTAGATGGTTGTGGAAGCTTCTGGAACCCCTTGGTCTTATGTGGAAACATTTGGAGCACCTCGAGTCGTTCTAGATCCTTCTTTGGGATCAACCTTGGCCTTAAAAATTTGTTAGGTGTTCACATACCTAATAAAAAAATTTGTTGCCAAGTAGACCATAGACTAATAGCAAGATGAATTGAAGACTTCCTGTGTAGGTAGCTTCTGCTATTTCTCTTCTAAATAAAAAAATGTTTTGTTTTCAATAAAAAAATGTTTTGTTATTCAGCATAAAGGACAATGCATAACAACTAACAAATATTTATAATTAATATTAAAAATATAGTAGAATAATATTTTTGATTTAAATATTTAACCACTGATATTCAATTTTTTGGTCAGGAATAAAACTATATTGGGGTGGGGAGAAACAATTGTCTCCCACCCCCATTATTTTTACCTTTGTTTTTATATTTTAATTTTTGTATGCGTCATTTGACTATCAAAAGTTACAAATTAATTTCTTGGCTTAAAGAATCTAACAAGTTAATTTGTTGTCGTTAAAAGTTTAACAGTTGATGACGTGACAATTATAAAAATTGACATAATAACATATATAGTCTTTAACTTTTTCGGTTAACAAAAATAAACTTTTGAAATAAACTCCGTTGAAACTCTTACTGAAGCTAAATATTTTTTTTCCATCAAACTTAGGAGCAGGCAGGGTCTCTATTATTACCCATCTAAAATGTCTTATATTGCCTTAACTACGCCCACTATTATCGTACCGGTGGAGTCATTGGACGGATGAAAATTATATGTCCTTTTTCGATGCCTCTACATATACTTTTACGCTCAAAATTAAGTTTAGAGTTTTAGGTTAGGGGTTGTGGTTAAGTTTTAGGGAATTTAGGGTAGAATGTATTTTTAAGGCATATGGTATATAGTTTAAGATTTAGAATTTAGGGTTAGAGCTTGAAATTTAATTTTGTAGTATTTTTTAGTGATAAGGCATATGTAGGAGCACCGAAAAAGGAAGAAGCATTTTATCCCCAATGACCACCTATTGGCTATTCATATAAATTTCATTATCTTTTTAGATCTTCAACATTATAAACAATGTCATAGGTTTTCCATGCTAGCTAAGCCATAAATAACAGTAAGAGGCTTTGCTATTGTCTCTGTATATAGAAACCTTCAATTTGATGTTGCCAAATATGGGATTGCATGAAAAATAGGCAATGTCACCCTCACAAACTTGCTCAAACAAAGGGTTAGCACTGGTCCCATCAATCTATCAACTTCGATGGATACACATATTTAGAAACCAAAATTCCTACTTCACTAATGCTAACAGATAGTTGAAGGCTGCTCTGATTAGGCAATGTTATTGTTCTTTTACCGTCTCAGCAAAACAGAACATCCTCCTCCTCCTTATTCTTATTATTATTATTATTATAGTCAATGTTCACCGTTCGTAATTGTCCCTCTTAATAATATTATCTCTAAGACTCGAACTTGCATCTTTTTTTAGGACTGCAATGTGTCTCACCAATGCACTCAAGAATTGTGGGTAATATTTGAACTATTTATAGTTGACAAGTTTAAAACATTGTGGTTGACTGAACCAAATAGAATTTTACTATTTTTATTTAGTTTAGAATGAACTTTTAATTTTTAATAATGTAAAATAAATATTTTATATTTCAAATAATGAAAAAACTGTACAAACTATCCTTCTATATAAAGGATGAACTCACCCTTCAAACTCAACTTGAAGCATTATCAACCTTAAAAGACAGTGACAAAACGATGTTTCTTCAAATCCTTTTCACTTTATCTTTCCTATTATCCTCCTCCAATGCATTAGATTTTTGCGTTGGGGACCTTAATGCTACTCGAAGTCCTGCAGGATACTCTTGCAAGAAGGTTGAAGTGGTCACCGTGAACGATTTCGTTCTCTCCGACTTCCGTGTCGCAGGCAACACTTCTAACCTTTTTAAAATTTCCCAAACACCAGGCTTTTCGAGTCGATTTCCCGGTGTGAATGGACTTGGCATTTCAGTAGCTCGTCATGATTTCGCTGTTGGTGGGGTGGCGCCTATGCATTCACACCCTGACGCCACGGAACTCATCGTGGTTATTCAAGGCACAGTTTGTGCTGGATTCATTTCCTCTACAAACAAAGTTTACATGAAAACTATAGAGGAGGGAGATGTGTTTGCTTTTCCACAAGGTTTAATGCATTTCCAAATCAATGTAGGTAAAACTCAAGCCTTGTCATTTGCATCCTATAGCAGTGACAACCCCAGTATCTATTTTATGGACAATGCCTGGTTTGCAAATGACTTGCCCACTAACATACTGCACAAGACTACTTTTTTCGACCATGATCAGATTAAGAAGCTGAAGGGATTTTTCGGTGGATCTGGTTAAAATATTTAACTTTTTAAGGCCTTTTTAGCCTTCTTGTTTGTCGCAGTTTCTTTGAATAATACTGACAAAAGAATGTGTTGCTTGTGTCCTCTAAAAAAATGAGTTATTTGTGTCTTCTTGTATGTCGTAGTTTCTTTGTATATTATTAGCAAAAAACAAAGCGAGTATTGTTCTGAACTATGTAGGCATTGCGTTAATTTTACAATTTCTATGCCAACAATCAGTTCAAAGTTCACTTCTATGAGGTTTGGTTTAATGACAATAAATCAAATGCTTTTTTTCACATGAGTCTTTTAGTTTTGATATTTTATTATTTTGATGACGTGATATTTTGAGATTTTACTATAAAATAAGAGAAGTTATCAAGCTGAGGAAATTACATGCTCGAATCCAAAATAAAATAAAATGCATAGATATAGCCTGAACCGGCTGAAGGGGGCGATCTCTCCTAAAATTTTAAAGCCGTATATTATTTAAAAGTTTTTAAAAGTTAAAAGAAAGGATGATTAAATTTCTATTAAAAAAATTAAGAGAAAAGATAAGACATGTGTCACCGTCTGATTGGATGGTTAAATTTATTTATTTTTTATATTAAAATCATGACCAAATTAATATAATATGTAAATAATATGGACTAAATATGTAATTATAGAAAATTTTGTTAACTGTCATGCCACTTCCTCTGTTAAATTTTAACGATAAATAATTAAAATATGACCACTTTAAAAGTTCGTTAATGTGATGGCCTTTTTTATACTTGGGAGGTTAAAATAAAATATACCCCACAATTAAATGGTCACACAGTTAGTTTACTAATATCTTTGTAGCCAAGTTGACTATAGACTAATAGCAAAATGAATCGAAGACTTCCCGTGTAGGTAGCTTCTGCAGCTCTGCTATTTCTCTTTAAATAAAAGAAAATGTTTTCTTATGCAGCACAATGGACAATGCATAACAACTCACAAATTTTTATAATTAATCTCATTGTTTTTCAATAAAATTTAGTAGAATAACCTTTTAGTTCAAGTTAACTATTAGTATTTAACTAATTGACGAGGAACGAAATTATATGGAGGTGGAAGGGACAATTGTCTCCCACCTCATTCTTTTAATTTTAATTATCAAAAATTACAAATTGATTCTAATCCAAGGATCTAACTGTCGAATCTTTGTGCAACCGAGATATGTTACTCTCTTTAATCAACGGAGATACTTAGATCTTTAAGGGATCGACGAGAAGTCCACGATTTGAAACTAATTGAATGAGTGTCATTGCTTTTATTTTTTTAATCATTTTTATCATTTTTTTGCTTAGCTTTTTAGGTCTTTGAACAATTTAATTGTTAATTTTTATATTTTTTTAACTATGAGAAGTTACAAATTGTAATACCAAAGAACGATAGAAAAAATGAAGCATTGAAGATCATATAATTCCTCAAACGAAATATTCTTGAGCAATTTTATTCTCGTTTTTTAGCTGGACAGTGGACTCTGTAATTTCTTTTATTTTGTAGTATGAATCTTGTTAATTTGAAAAGAGAAGAAAAAAAAAGAAAATTTTAGTGTCATTATAGGTTGCAGAACAATAACAAATGACGATGACAGTGGAAGAAGGGTGGTTGACGCAGTGGTGAAGGGATAATAATGATATTGTTAGGATCAAATCAAAATAAAGTGTAAAAATTGAGGGCTAAATTTATTATTATACATATTGTGATTAACTGCAAATATAAGGGTAGTGGGCCAACTTGTTAGTTTTTTTAAGTTAGATAATTAAAAGTGTATGGTTGTTTTGTGAGAAAATTTTACCTCTAATTTAAATGTATCGCTGCTTTAAAATCTGTCGTTTCTCACACAGTGAATCATTCTCAGCATGTTTACGTGAAAGTACGCATGGATGGACATACCATCAGTCACCAATAGTAATGGCTCAAAATATCAACACTTTTCATTCTATATAAAGGGTGAGACTCAACTTAATACGTTTTCAGGACTCGAGAAACAATGACAACAAAAACTCAAAAGGATTGGGATAACAAAAATTAAAAGACAAGTTTAATAAGTTGTGTAGCGCCATCTATTTATATCTTAAGACTTCTTTTTTTTTTCCGATGTGAAATTAATGTCACCGCATCTTTCTAAGCATGACAATTGTCGTATGATGCCAGATTTCACAATCAAACTTGCTAAAACACTAGTTTTGACGTATGAACTTTATTTGTGTTTTTGGTCATGAATACTAGTACAAAGATCAAGCTGTTTACTTTTTCCATATATTTTGTCAGCATTAATTGATATCTTGAAAAGCTATGGCAAAGGCAAACTACTCGGAATGTTGCCATTATTTTGGATAAAAATTATCTACTCCTTTTCGGTGCCCTTATTTATGCCCCAACACTAAAGAATACAACAAAATTAAATTTTAACTTCTAATTTTAAATTTTAAATCCTAAATCCCACACCCTAAAAAATACACTTTACCCTAAATTTTTTAAACCCTAACCATAGCCCCTAACTTAAAACCATAAACCCTAAACCTAATTTTGAATGTTGAGGCATAAGTAGGGGCACTAAAAAGGGGTAGAGGATTTCCATCCCCGTTGTTTCCTCTTCCCATTAGGCTTGGTGTAACTTTCGATTGGACAAAAGAATTTACATCTGAATGAAGTTCAACATATAAAATGCCATCACTATGAGCTATTTCCTACCTTGTCCAGTTTACCTTTTAAACTTTTGAGCAGACTTGCAGAGTCTCTTTGTTAGTCGTCTAAACTGTCTTGTTTTTTTTTTGCTAAGCAAATTATTTTATTTAAATTATTTTTGAGCCAAACGTTGGGTGCCTCGTTAAAAACCTCCCTAGACCTATTGGAGGAAAAGAGTACAACCCAACGTGGCATACACGACTCCATTTTACAAAACCGAGATACAACATAATCCTGCCAAACCAACCCATTCTACCACCATGCTTTAAACAATACACTCCTGCCTGCTCCTAATTTTGCTAGATTATCTGCTAATCCGTTTTTTGCTCTTGGAACATACTCGAATGACACCGCGGCAATATTTTTTGTTAAGCTTTCAATTTCCTCGAAATAATTCCACCATCTCCACGGTCGAATCAAGGGGTTCGCAATCCAGTTCAGCACCACTTGTGAATCTGATTCCACAATCAAACTTTCTTTTCCTATCCATCCCGCTTCTATGAACACCAAAAGCGCAGTCTTTATCGCCATAAGTTCTGCAAACTCAGGACCAAAGTTTTCAACAGGCCCGGAAAATAAAGCTCTCACATCTCCTGCATAAGATCTTAGTACTCCTCCACATCCTGCACCGATTTTATTTGAAGCTCCATCCACATTAAATTTTACCAACCCTTCTTTTGGAGGTAACCAATCCAAATTGGCATCTGTCGATTTTGCTTCAAGACATAAGGCTGGATTTTTCCACCAATTTGCGTCATCAAGAATCAATGCCTCGTTCACAGCTTTAATCCAAATCCAAGCTCGCATTTTTGTGTAAAACAAGAGCTCCTTGAGGGATATACGTTTATTCCTAAATACCATCTCGTTCCTTGCAAGCCATAGACTCCAAAGGGCTGAAGCTATTGTAATAAACCAAAGAGTTCTCGATGAACCTGTCAAAGAAACTGAGAAACAAAACGTAAGCAGTTCGTCAATTGATGCAATATTTATCCACACTATTGACCACCAGTTACAGAAACATCTCCAATAATTCCTAGCAAAAAGGCAATCCACAAAAAGGTGGGATAAGTTCTCTAATTCATTTCCACACCAAGGGCAATTAAAATTCTGGTCTTTAATATTCATGCCTATCTCCAGTAGGAAAGCTTTTGTTGGAATTCTTTTGATCTTCAGCATCCAAAGGAAATTTTTAACCTTTGGTGGAACCTTCATCTTCCAAATCAAGTCAAACTTGAAGTCAGGTTCTTCTAAATCAGCATTCACTAACAGATCAGTGAGTTTTCGGACTGAAAAATCCCCTGCATTGTCGTGAACCCAAATAACCTTGTCTGGGACTTCCTTCTTTACACTATGACCCATCAGCCTTGCTTCCACCTGTGCCACTGCTTCCATTTCTCTCAAACGGAGAGGTCTCGAAAAAAGGTTCGAAAGCATCAAGTCGCGAAAATCCTCATTTTTAATTATTGCAGCAACCGTAACTTCCTTGTCTTTAACTAGCTTGTATAACCTTGGAAAAGAGACACTTAAAGGGGTATCTCCACACCATCGATCTTCCCAAAAAAGAATAGTTTCTCCATTTCCCAGCCTCCAGCGAATCTCATTTGGGGCAAACCATCTGCTAACCTTTTCATTAGACATATTGTTTACAATCCCTCTCCAAATTATTGAGGCTTTGCTTTACACTTCGAAATCCACCCAATGTTAGACTCTCCATACTTGGCTTTAACTATCTTCCTCCATAGAGCTTCTTTTTCCGTAATGAATCTCCACCCCCATTTTGCTAATAATGCCCTGTTTTTTACCTTGAGATTAATCACCCCTGCACCACCTTTGCTTTTAGGAGAACAGATTCTTCCCCAATTAACTCTGGAGATTTTCTTCTTGCCTGACCAACTACCCCACAAGAAATTTCTCCTTATCTTGTCTATTTTTAACAACACCTGTTTAGGAACTTCGAACAAAGAGAAATAGTACAATGGTAAAGACGAAAGGACCGAATTTATCAGAATAATTCTTCCAGCTATAGACAGTGACCTGCTTTTCCAACCTGATAGTTTTTTCCTGAAATTCTCAATCACCGGATCCCAAGTGCTGACTCTCTTTGGATCTGCTCCTAGTGGAAATCCTAAATACATTATCGGGAGCGCTCCAACTTTGCAACCACACAAATCTGCCAACTTCTGCAACTTAATTTTCTCCACTTTTACTCTCACCATACAAGATTTATTGAAGTTGATACTTAGGCCCGAGCACAATTCGAAGCAGCGCAAAATTCTTTTGATATTGACTATATAATTCTCGCAGGGCCTGAGGAATATTACTGTGTCATCTGCAAATTATAAATGTGTTATGGATTCTTGTGGCACCAAATTTCTTATTCCTTCAATTAGCCCACACTCCTCTGCCTTCTTAATCAAGAGACTTAGAGCTTCCGATACAACAATAAATAAGAAAGGAGAAATGGGGTCTCCTTGTCGAATTCCTTTGCACATTTTAAATTCTTTCGTTGGGGAGCCATTAATCAAAATGGAAATCTTCGCAGTTGACATACATTCCAGCATCCAAGCACACCATTTAGAACCAAACCCCATTCGATCTAGCACCATTATTAAGAAATCCCATCGTACGCAATCATACGCCTTGGAAAAATCTATCTTTAAGGCAACCCCTCCTCTAATGTTGTCTTCATTTTGGAGAGCATGTATTACTTCATTTGCAACCAAAATTCCATCAACTATTTGTCTCCCCTTTATGAATGCGCATTGTGTTTCACTAATTATTTTCTCCATAACACTGCTCAACCTTTTTGCAAGCACCTTTGAAACTATTTTGTAAACTGAGCTTACCAAGCTTATAGGTCTGTACTCTGATATACTCTCCGGACATTCTGTTTTGGGTATTAAGGCTATGAATGAAGAATTGGAGTTATTGGGCAGCTTTCCTGATGCATGAAACTTTTCCAGTACTTTGAACAGATCTTCTTTCACAAACTCCCAACATTTCTTGAAGAAGAAGATGTTAAAACCGTCGGGTCCTGGCGCTTTTGCTTCGTCACAATTCCATACTGCTTCTTTTATTTCTTCTAACGAAAAGGGATTTTCCAGTGTAATTTTCTCAGCCTCGGAAATTCTTTTGAAATCAAGATTTAAAATTTCATTCTCTTTTTAGATCTTCTAAACTGTCTTGTATTGCCCTAACTAGGTTCACTACTAACGTTCCGGTGGAGCCAATGGACCACCAACTGGCAATTCATATAAATTTCATTCTCTTTTTAGATCTTCAACCTTATAAACAATGGCCTAGATTTTCCATGCTAGTTAAGCCATAAATAACAGTAAGAGGCTATGATATTTTGTCTCTGTATATAGAAACCTTCAATTTGATGTTACCAAATATGGGATTGCATGGAAAATAGGCAATATGACCTTCAGAAACAAGGGTAGGGTTAGTGCTGCTCCCATCAATCTATCTTCTTAGATGGATACACATATTTGGAACGTTATTGACACGCACGTATTCGACGAAAATTCTTACTTCATTAATGCTAACAGATGGTCGAAGGTTGTTTTTTCAGGCAATGTTATTGTTGTTATTTTATCGTCTCAACGAAACCGCCAATGAAAACCAAACCGAACCTTAGTATTTAGATTTTTTTGAATAGAAATCCTTTACCTTTTTTATGCCCTCATTTGTGTTCCTGCACTAAAAATTGAATTTAAGGTTTAGGATTTAAGGTTAGGGTTTAGAGAATTTAGGATAGAGTGTATTTTTTAAGGCGTATGATTTAAGATTTAAACTTTTTGATTAGCACTTAGAATTTAATTTTTTAGTGTTGAAGCAAAGAAACGGATACCGAAAAGGGTCATAGATTTTTTGTCCTTTTATTTTATTCATATGGTTCGTAATTGTCACTTCAAATAATATTATCTCCAAGGTCAAAACTTATAACTTCTCCTTGTACTACAACTTGCCTTACAAATGCACCTCGGATGATATGTTCAACTCAAAATTTGTGTGTATAAATTATCATTCTATACAAAGGATGAAATCACTCTTCAAAGCTCAACTTGAAACATCATCACCTTAAAAAGAAAGTGGCAAAATGATGTTTTTTCAAATCCTTTTCGTTTTATCTTTCCTATTCTCTTTCTCCAATGCATCAGATTTCTGCGTAGGGGACTTAAATGCTCCTCAAGGCCCTGTAGGCTACTCTTGCAAGAAGGCTGAAGCAGTCTCTGTGAACGATTTCGTTTTTTCCGGCCTCCGTGCCGCCGGCAACACTTCAAACCTCAAGAAAGCTGCCATAACACCAGCCTCTTCGACTCAATTTCCCGGAGTTAATGGACTTGGCATTTCATTAGCTCGTCAGGATTTCGCTGTTGGTGGTCGGACGACTATGCATACACACCCCGAGGCCACAGAAATCGTTATTGTTATTCAAGGCACACTTTATGTTGGATTTATATCCACAACCAACAAAGTTTACACCAAAACTCTGGAGGAGGGAGATGTCATGGCTTTGCCAAAAGGTTTGATGCATTTCCAGATGAATGTAGGTAAAAGTGAAGCCTTGGCATTTGCATTCTTTAGCAGTGCAAGCCCCGGTGTCTATTTGATGGACAATGCCTGGTTTGCAAATGACATGCCAACTGACATATTGCAAAAGACTACTTTTCTCGATCCTGATCAGATTAAGAAGCTGAAGGGCCTTCTTGGTGGAACTGGTTAAGACATATAAAATTTTAAGATCTTTTTTGTCTTCCATAAATCCCGTGCTTCTTTTGTTGCTTGTGTCTTCTTGTCTGTCGTAATTTCTTTGAATAATACTAGCAAAAAAGTGGGTCTTGTTGTGAACTATGTAAGCACTAAGCACTGCATTTAATATATCATTTCTATACCAACTGTTAGGTTAAAAGATCATTTCCACGAGGCCTGATTTAGTGACATAATTTAATCTTTGAAGTGTTTTTTTTCCTTTCACGTGAATGTTTAAATTACGGGTGTTAATTATTTTGATGATGTGATATTTTCCGGTTATATCTAGAAAATGAGAAAAAAATAACAAATTGAAGAAATAATATGTTCAACTAAAAACAGAACCAAAATAAAATATTAGATGACTTAATAGAAAAAATAAAATAAAAATATGAGTTAGAGGCAAATTATTAAGTCATCTATTTTAAATCTTAAAGTTTGAGTGAGGTCTACTTTTGAAACTAATGAAGAATTAAGAAGCATTTATATTTAAAAGGGTAATTATTTCATGCACAAGCGCTTGTGTAAATTTTATTTACACAAACGGTTTAGTTTTATGGTTTAAGGACTCTATTTAAGATTTATGGTTTAGATGTTTAAGTGTAGTGGCTTTTAATTTAGGGGTTGTTGATATAATTTTAGATTTAGGGTTTCTAGATTAAAACCTAAATCTTTAACCATATTACTCTAAAACCTAAAACATAACCCTAAACCTTAACTTCTAGACACAACCCCTAATTTCTAAAACCATACACTAAAACCCTAAACTCTAAAACCTAAATTAAAACCCTAAACACTAACATTGAGGCGCTTGTGGAAACAAAAAGTTTCCACACATGTGTATGGGATAATAATCCATAAAAAATGGTGGTTATAATGTAATTTATCTAGTTTCAAAGTTTGAAAAGAATTTTAAAATTAGTGTTTAAACAAAAAAAATGGTCTAAAACTTAATTTGACTAATTTTAAAATTAATAAGGACATGAATGTAATTGTAAGTAAAAAGTTGAGACTGAAGCTTAATTTAATTAACTGTAAAACTAATAGATGCTTGAGGTCACTTAAAAAATTCGAGTTCAAACAATTTTTTAAGAGAAAAATAAAAAATATTATATTGTAATTACCTTAAAATTATTTAAAAAACTACTATGGATATATAAACGTAAATAAAATACCTTGTTTCAATTAAAAGTATATAATAAAATTAATTTTAATTGTTAGAAGGAGAAAGAAGCCTAAATTGTTGCTCTAACTCCTGCTTGTTTTATATTCCCGCTGAACAATGCAAGAGAATGAATGAAAATTTACTACTTGTAGAATTACGTAAGCCGTGACCCCGTCCCCAAGCTTTTATTTTAATGGTCGGCTAGGCAAATGTTTACGGGTGTAATCTAAATGCCTTGTAAAACAGGGAATTCACAATCTCCACGTATTATTTTCTTATAATTACTTGTGTATAACCTATTAATAAATTAATTTGAATCGAATTTTGTAAAAATTTATTATAGACTGACGCTCCAAATTCAATTTGATTAGTTTCAAAACTAATAAGGACAAAAATGTAAATGTACTTAAAAAATTGGGACTGAAGCTTAATTTAACTAGCTTTAAAACTAATGTATCCTTAAAAGAAATAAATTCCAAAAGGTTAGGGGGATAACCAATCGAATGAGTGTCATTGCTTTTATTTCTTTTTGCTATTTTTATCGAGTTTTTTGCTTAATTTTTTAGGTCTTCGAACAATTTAGTTGTTAGTTTTTGTGTTCTTTTTGACTATGAGAAGTTATAAACTGAAATACCAAAGAATGATAGAAAAAAATGAAACATTAAGGATCATATAATTCCTCAAACAAAATATTCTTGAGCAATTTTATTCCCGTTTTTTGAATGGACAGTGGACTCTGTAATTTCTTTTATTTTATAGTATGAATCTTGTTGATTTGGGAAGAGGAGAAAGAAAAGAAAATTTTGGTGTCATTATAGGTTGCAGAACAATAACAAATGACGATGACAATGGAAGAAGGGTGGCTGACGCAGGGGTAAAGGGATAATAGTGATAATGTTAGGATCAAATCAAAATAAAGTGTAAAAATTAAAGGCTAAATTTATTATTATACATATTGTGATTAACTGCAAATTTAAGGGCAGTGGGCCAACTTGTTAGTTTTTTTAAGTTAGATAATCAAAAGTGTATGGTTGTTTTGCGAGAAAATTTTACCTCTAATTCAAATGCACCGCTGCTTCAAAATCCGTCGTTTCTCACACAGTGAATCATTCTCAGCATCCTTACGTGAAAGTACGCATGCATAGACATACCATCAGTCATCAATAGCAATGACTCAAAATATCAACATTTTTCATTCTATATAAAGGGTGAGACTCAGCTTAATACGTTTTCAGGACTCAAGAAACAGTGACAACAAAATCTCAAAAGGATTGGAACAACAAAAACAAAAAGACAAGTCTAATAAGATGTGTAGCGCCATCAAATTTATATCTTAAGACTTCCATTTCTCTTTTCGATGTAAGATTAATGCCGTTGCCTCTTTCTATGCATGACAATTGGCCTATGATGCGAAATTTCATAATCAAACTTGCTAAACCACTAGTTTTGACGTATGAACCTGATTTGTGTTTTTGGTCATGAATACTAGTACAAAGATCAAGCTGTTTACTTTTTCCATATATTTTGCCAGCATCGATCGATATCTTGAAAAGCTGTGGCAACGGCAAACTACAGTCTACTCGGAATGTTGCCATTGTTTCCTCTTCCCATTAGACTTGGTGTAACTTTCGATTGGACAGAAGAATTTACATCTAAATGAAGTTCAACATATAAACTGCCATCACTATGAGCTATTTCCTACCTTCTCCAGTTTACCTTTTAAACTTTTGAACAGACTTGCAGATTCTCTTTGTTAGTCGTCTAAACTGTCTTGTATTGCCTTAACTAGGTTCACTATTAACGTACCGATGGAGCCAATGGACCACCTATTGGCTATTCATATCAATTTCATTTTCTTTTTAGATCTTCAACCTTATAAACAATGGCCTAGGTTTTCCATCCTAGTTAAGCCATAAATAACAGTAATAGGCTATGATATTTTGTCTCTGTATATAGAAACCTTCAATTTGATGTTACCAAATATGGGATTGCATGGAAAATAGGCAATGTGACCTTCAGAAACAAGGGTAGGGTTAGTGCTGCTCCCATCAATCTATCTTCTTAGATGGACACATACACATATTTGGAACGTTATTGACACGCACGTATTCGACGAAAATTCTTACTTCATTAATGCTAACAGATGGTAGAAGGTTGCTTTTTCAGGCAATTTTATTGTTGTTATTTTATCATCTCAACGAAACCGCCAATGAAAACCAAACCGAACCTTAGTATTTAGATTTTTTTTATTTTGAATAGAAATCCTCTACCTTTTGTTCGCACTTCTTTATGAATAAAAATTCTTTGTCTTTTTTCGGTGCCCAAATTTTAAATCCTAAACCCTACACCATATACCCTAAAAAATACATCATACCCTAAATTTCATAAACCCTAACTACAAACCATAACCTACAACTCTATACCCTAAACTCAATTTTGAGCGTGGGGGCATAAGCAGGGCCGTCTCGGAGATTTTCGGGGCCCTGAGCGAAAACTAAAAATATTGACCTCTATATAACAGTACTATATATTATTAGTTTAAACAATCAAAGTAATATTTTTAAAGTCTTAACTACAAAATTAGTGTCCAAACTATACACGTTTTTTTTTGCTTTAGGTGCCTGAAGTTTATTTTGTTATCATTTTGAGGTGCCGGTCATTATTTTTTATATAAAAATAAAACTTTAGACACCTAAAACAAAAAAACAACATAATTTGGGCACTATTTTTTTAAAATAGATACCTAGAACAAAAGGCGTCATAATTTGAGCACTTGTTTTTAATTTTTTAACGGTCGTTATCTAGAAATGGTCACATAGTAAACTTCAGACACTTATTTTGACTCAAAAAACATTTTAGTGTCTAAAAATAAAAAAGGAGTATAGTTTGTACACTTATTTTGTAGTTAAGCCTTTCTTTAATAAATCATGAAAATATGATTAAATTTTTATCAAACATATTATTTTCATTGTTAGATTAATTAATTTATTTATCTAAAAAAGAAAATTAACTTTTTACCATTAAATTAATTATTTAATTAATTAAAAAATATGAAAAAAAATAATTTTTAGGGGCCCTAGGCTGGTTGGGGGCCCTGAGCGGTCGCTCAAGGTGCTCCCCCTCACAGCCGGCCCTGGGCATAAGTAGGGGCACCGAAAAGGGGCAGAATATTTCCAACTCTTCTTTATGTCCCTACACTAAAAATTGAGTTTATGATTTAAGATTAGAATTTAGTAATTTAGGATAAAGTGTATTTTTTTAATATGTAGGATTTAGAATTTATGATTAGGACTTAAAATTTAATTTTTTAGAATTGAGGCATACAAAAGAATATCGAAAAGGGTCAGAAAATTTTTGTCCTTTTATTTTATTCATATGGTTCATATCTGTCACTTCAAATAATATTATCTCCAAAGTATTAACTTATAACTTCTATATAAAGGATGAAATCACTCTTCAAAGCTCAACTTGAAACATCATCACCCTAAAAAGAAAGTGGCAAAATGATGTTTTTTCAAATCCTTTTCGCTTTATCTTTCCTATTATGTTTCTCCAATGCATTAGATTTCTGCGTAGGGGACTTAAATGCTCCTCAAGGCCCTGCAGGCTACTCTTGCAAGAATGCTGAAGCGGTCTCTGTGAACGATTTCGTTTTTTCCGGCCTTCGTGCCGCCGGCAACACTTCAAACCTCTTGAAAGTTGCCGTAACACCAGCCTTTTCGACTAAATTTCCTGGTGTTAATGGACTAGGAATTTCAGTAGTTCGAGCGGATTTCGCTGTTGGTGGTCTTACGGCTATGCATACACACCCCGAGGCCACGGAAATCTTTATTGTTATTCAAGGCACAATTTATGCTGGATTCATATCCACAACCAACAAAGTTTACACCAAAACTCTGGAAGAGGGAGATGTCATGGCTTTTCCAAAAGGTTTGATGCATTTCCAGATCAATGTAGGTAAAAGTGAAGCCTTGGCATTTGCATTCTTTAGCAGTGCAAGCCCCGGTGTCTATTTGATGGACAATGCCTGGTTTGCAAATGACATGCCAACTGACATATTACAAAAGACTACTTTTCTCGATCCTAATCAGATTAAGAAGTTGAAGGGCCTTCTTGGTGGAACTGGTTAAGACATCTAAAATTTTTAGGTCTCATTTGTCTTCAATAAATTCCGTGCTTCTTTTGTTGCTCGTGTCTTCTTGTCTGTCGTACTTTCTTTGAATAATACTAGCAAAAAAGTGGGTCTTGTTGTTAACTATGTAACCACTAAGCACTGCATTTAATATACCATTTCCATTCCAACTTTTAGGTTAAAAGATCATTTCCACGAGGCCTGATTTAGTGACAAAATTTAATCTTTGAAGTGTTTTTTCCTTTCACGTGAATTTTTAAATTACGGGTGTTAATTATTTTGATGATGTTATTTTCTTGTTGTATTTAGAAAATGAGAAAAATTAACAAATTGGAGAAATAATATGTTCAACCAAGAACATAACCAAGATAATATGTTAGGGAACTTAATAGAAATAGTAAAAAAAAAAGATATGAGTTGGAGGCAAATTATTAAGTCATCTATTTTAAATCTTAAATTTTGAGCGAGGTCTACTTTTAAAACTAATAAAGAATTAAGAAGCATTTATATATATAAAAGAGTAATTATTCCATGCACAAATGTTTGTGTAAATTTTGACGCCTTAGTTTTACGGTATAAGGACTCTATTTAAGGTTTAGGGTTTAGAGGTTTAAGTGTAGTGACTTTTAATTTAGGAGTTGTTGATAGAATTTTAGATCTATGGTTTATAGATTAAAACTTAAATCTCTCACCGCATTACCCTAAAACCTAACCCTAAACATTAACTTCTAATCACAAACCCTAATTTCTAAAACCATACACTAAAATATCTAAACTCTAAACCCTAAATTGAAACCCTAAACCCTAATATTGAGGCACTTGTGGAAACAAAAAGTTTTCACCGCTTGTGTATGGGATAATAATCCATAAAAATGGTGGTCAAAATGTAATTTATCTAGTTTCAGAATTTGACAAGAATTTAAAAGTTAGTATTTAAACAAAAATCAATGGCTTAAGACTTAATTTGACTAATTTTAAAATTAATAAGGACACGGATGTAATTGTACTTAAAAAGTCGAGACTGAAGCGTAATTTAATTAACTTTAAAATTAATAGATGCTTGTGGTCACTTAGGAGATCTGAGTTCAAACAATGTTTTAAGAGAAAAATAAAAAAAATTATTATGTTGTAATTAGCTTAAAATTATTTAAAAAACTACTATAAATACTTAAATGTAAATAAAATACCCTGTTTCAATTAAAATTATATAATAAAATATATAATAAAATTAATTTTGCTTGTTAGAAGGAGAAAGAAGCTTAAATTGTTGCTCTACCTCCAGCTCGTTTTATATTCCCGCTGAACAATGCATGAAAATAAATGAAAATTTACTACTTGTAGAATTACTTAAGCAATGACCCCGTCCTCAAGCTTATATTTTAATGGTCCGCTTGCTATTGCCCTAGGCAAATGTTTACGGGTGTAATCTAAATGCCTTGTAAAACAGGGAATTCGCAATCTCCACGTATTATTTTCTTATAATTACTTGGTATAACCTATTAATAAATTAATTTGAATCAAATTTTGTAAAAAATTATTATAGACTGACGCTCCAAATTCATTTTGACAATGGACAAAAATGTAAATGTATTTAAAAAATCGGGACTGAAGCTTAATTTAACTAGCTTTAAAACTAATGTATCCTTAAAAGAAATAAATTCCAAAAAGTTAGGAGGATAAGTATAACCAAAGTCTAGCCCTGTGACACTATACCATTGTCTCTATATAGAAATTACAAACTGTAATACCAAAAAACGATGGAAACAGAATGAAACATTGAAGATCATATAATTCCTCAAACGAAATATTCTTGAGTAATTTTATTCTATTTTTTGACTGGACAGTGAACTTTGTAATTTCTTTTATTTTGTAGTATGAATCTTATTGATTTGGAAAGAGGAAAAGGAAAAGAAGATTTTGGTGTCATTATAGGTTGCAGAACAATAACAAATGACGATGACAGTAGAAGAAGGGTGGTTAACGCAGTGGTGAAGGGAAAATAATGATAATATTAAGATCAAATCAAAATAAAGTGTAAAAATTGAGGGCTAAATTTATTATTATACAGATTGTGATTAACTGCAAATTTAAGGACAGTGAGTCAATTTGTTCGTTTTTTAAGTTAGATAATAAATTTGTTCGTTTTTTTTTAAATTGGGTTATTTCTGAATCTCTCTCACTTTCAAACATTTATATTTTACCCCCAACCTAAATCATGACTTCGTCCTTACCATTGACTGACTAATTCGGATCAAGTACTATATAGTCCCATTATGGTGGCAACTCTCCCAACTCAATTTAAATCGAGTACTGTATAGTACCTAATTTAGTGCGTCACCTCATTAAACTAGCTGCTTGTTTAGACTAGGGGTGATAATGAGCCTGACCGGCTCGTGAGCTACTCGGGCTCGGCTCGGTCAAAGCTCGGCTCGAGTGAGCTCGACTTGGGCTCGGGCTCGGCGAAACCTTAACAAGCCGAGCCGAGCCTACCCAGGCTCGGCTCGGAATCTACATATGCACTAAAATAAATTATGTGTTTGTATTTTCTTTCATTAGTTGATTGTTGTTTGATTTTGTATTTTCTTTAATTATGTGTTTGTATTATAAGAATATTTATTGATTAATTAGATTAATCGAATTCTTGGCACTTTTTTCCCCTTTCCGGTCATTGAATTTCGTTTTAGTGTTGGTTATAAAAGAGATTTTTAACGAATATTTTATTTAAAAAAACTATAGCAATTTTTTTCATTTCGAGCCGAGTCGAACGAGCCCGAGCCGAGCCTGACGAGCTTCGAGCCCGAGCCAAGCCTGACGAGCTTTGAGCCCGAACCGAGTCCAATAGAATTATTTTCGAGCCGAGCTCGAGCTTAAAATTCCGAGCTCGGCTCGGCTCGGCTCGTTATCACCCCTAGTTTGGACTAAAACTTAATTTAGCCAGCTGGGAATGAGGAAGGCATTGATGCGTACCGTGTAGTGGCGTATTCAAGAGCAATACAAGATTAAAACAATGAAATTTGATGCGACTGTATTCCTCTAATGCAGGGGCGGAGCTAGAAATATATTTAAAGAGTGTTATTTTTTCAACGATAATTAAATATGATTAATTATTAACAAAAGAGTGTTATTTTATTTATAAAAGGGGTGTCATTTGTTCATATTTTTAATTTTTTTATATACAAATTATATAGGAAAATAATTTTTTTTTTAAATTTTAAGGTGTCATGACTCATGAGACACCCCTATTCAAAAGGTGGTTCCGCCTTTGCTCTCATGTGCCCATGCTATCTGTGACAGAGACTAGGCTACTTTTTTTTAGCTGAGTGAGGACAGATTTTGAGCACTGGGGAAGAGCAGTGAGGTTGTCTTTTTTTCATCGATAGACTTAGTAAAATTATCTCAAAAGATAAGAAGCAAGTGTTTACGAGTATAATCTAGATGCCTTGTAAGGCAGGAAATTTGCAAGCTGAACATCTTATTTTCCATCAAACTTAGGAGCAGGGTCTCTATTATTACAAGTTTAAAACATTGTGGTTGATTGAACCAAATTGAATTTTATTCTTTATTTAGTTTAAAATGAACTTTTAATTTTTTAATAATGTAAAATAAATATTTTATATTCCAAATAATGAAAAACTGTACAAATTATCCTTCTATATAAAGGATGAACTCACCCTTCAAACTCAACTTGAAACATTATCATCCCTAAAAAGACAGTGACAAAACGATGTTTCTTCAAATCCTTTTCACTTTATCTTTTCTATTTTCCTCCTCTAACGCATTAGATTTCTGCGTTGGGGACTTAAATGCTCCTCAAGGTCCAGCAGGATACTCTTGCAAGAAGACTGAAGAGGTCACTGTGAACGATTTCATTTTCTCCGGCTTCCGTGCTGCAGGCAACACTTCAAACATTGTGAAACTTGCCATAACACTAGCCTCTTCGACTATATTTCCCGGTCTTAATGGACTTGGCATTTCAGTATCTCGTATAGATTTCGATGTTGGTGGTTTGGGGCTTATGCATACGCACCCCGAGGCCACAGAAATCCTTGTGGTTATTCAAGGCACAATTTATGCTGGATTCATATCCTCAACCAACAAAGTTTACATCAAAACTCTGGAGAAGGGAGATGTCATGGTTTTTCCAAAAGGTTTAATGCATTTCCTAACCAATGTAGGTGAAAGTCAAGCCTTGGCATTTGCATCCTATAGCAGTGCAAGCCCCGGTGTTTATTTCATGGACTATGCCTGGTTTGCAAATGACTTGCCAACTGACAAACTGCAAGAGACTACTTTTCTCGATCCTGATCAGATTAAGAAGCTGAAGGCCCTTCTTGGTGGAACTGGTTAAGATATCTAAATTTTTAAGGTCTCTTTTGTTTTCTTGTCTGTCCTAGTTTCTTTGAATAATACTGACAAAAAAGTGAGTTGTTTGTGTCTTCTTGTCTGTCGTAATTTCTTTGAATAATAGCAGCAAAAAAGCTAGTCTTTTTGCGAACTATGTAGGCACTGCATTCAATTTACCATTTCTATATCAACAACCGAGTTAAAAGATCACTTCTATGAGGTTTGATTTAGTGTCAGAATTTAATCTCTGAAGTGTTTTTTACAGAAGAATTTCTAAATTTTGATTTTTAGTTATTTTGATAATATGATATTTTAAGAATGTGGTACAAAATGAAAAAAAAAAATTAACTGTTGATGCAGCTCCGGTGAGATTTACAGATACGAGATGAAGAGGATGAAGAACGAAAAAGAAAGGAAAAGGGAAAAACAGAATAGAAGCTCTCTGATAGAGCCAAACAGAAAACGAAAGAGATGGGAGAGAATTTAGATCAGTGTAGGCCAAAAGATATTTGGGCCAGTTCTCAAAATTGGGTATATATAGCCCACTGTAGTTTCAACTGGATACTAAAGAGTATCAGTTATAACAAACACCGGGCAGTTACAACAGATAACAACTAAGGCCCGGCTGAAGCCCAAGAATCAAACCTTCATATTACTCAATATTCACCCTGCTTTCTTCCTTCTCTGGATTCTGAGGAGCAGACACAACCTGAAGCATAGTACGCAGATCATTAAAGCGAGTGGATGAAAGTGGCTTAGTGAGGATGCCAGCTATCTGATTGTGTGTTGGTACATAGTTGACTTCCAACTGTTGTCGAAGAAGTTTCTCTCGAACAAAATGTAAGTCTAGTTCTACATGCTTAGTTTTTGCATGTAGAACAGGATTTGTTGCCAAAGCAACAATGCTGGTATTGTCACACCACATCTTTGCAACATCATGTAGTTGAACACCCATATCTGCAAGCACTGCTTGAACCCATAGCAATTCACTAGTAGCATCAGCAAGACTTCGGTACTCTGTCTCTGTTGTAGACCGAGAGACTGACCGTTGTTTCTTAGAACTCCAACATAACAGATGAGAGCCAAAGTAGACACAATATCCTGAAATAGATCTACGATCATCCACATCACCAGCACAATCTGAGTCAGAGAAAATTTGTAAAGAATTAGGTAGAGGCTGAGGACTAAACCATACACCATAATTAATAGTTCCCTTCAAATATCTGAGTATACGTTTCACAGCTCCCCAATGAATGTCAGTAGGTTGTTGCATGTACTGAGAAACTTTGTTAACAGCAAAAGAGACATCTGGTCGAGTATGACATACATATAGAAATGCCCCTACAGTGCTTCTGTACAACTGAGAATCCACCATCAACTCACCCTCATTCTTGCTAAGCTTCAAAGTTGGAACCATAGGAGTATCAACAGCTTTGGTGTTAACCATATTAGTTTTGACAAGTAACTTTTCAATAAATTTTCTCTGACTAAGAAATAATCCATCTTTATGATGCACAGCTTCAATTCCCAAGGAAAACTGAATGCAACTAAGATCTTTAAAAGAAAATTTAAGGTCAAATTGCTGAATAAGATGAGCAATATAATCCTCAGAACTTTTTGTGATGAGTATATCATCAACATATACAACATAAGTTGTATGAGAAGGATCAGTCCTGATGAACAAGGAGTTATCAGCACCAGAACATCTGAAGTTCAAGCTACATAAGAACTCCTTCAGTTTGCTGAACCAGTTTCTAGGAGCTTGCCTGAGGCCATACAAGGCCGTTTTGAGTTTACAAACCAACTTTTCACCACCAACACCACTTTGTTCAAAGCCTTTTGGCTGTGTCATATAAATATCTTCCAATAAATCACCCTTTAAAAAGGCATTGTTAACATCAACTTGATGAACAAGCCACTGATGTGACACATCAAGTGAGAGAAGCACATTAACAGTGAAAAATCTAACAACTGGACTAAATGTTTCACCAAAATCATATCCAGGAATCTGGGAATATCCCTTTGCCACAAGCCTAGCCTTGTAACGACTGATAGTACCATCTGAGTTTAATTTGATCCTAAAAAGCCACTTGGATCCTATTGGTCTTCTGTCAGCAGGTAAAGGAACTAATTGCCAGGTTTGGTTATTAAACAGAGCATTATACTCAAGAAGAACAACCTCTTTCCACTTAGGATGACTGAGAGCTTGCTGAACAGTGGTGGGAGTGAAGTGTGTTTCAGCAGAGTATACTTTGGGTTTAAAAATCCCAGCTTTACTACGAGTAGTCATATGATGTGTATTCAGAGGCTCATGTCTAGAAACAAACTCAGCTGGAGGCAGATCATTGACTGTAGGCACAAGGGGAGAGGATGAACATAGAGATCTATCAATCACATGAGAAGAGCAACCATGAACAGAATGAGTGGGAGTATTCACAGGAGCTTCTATGATAACTTTTAGAGACTTGGTAACATCCAGAGAGTCACCATCATGTGAAGAACTTAGAGAACTAGATGATGTGGGTACACAACTAGTAGCTTCAGGACCCACATCTTGTTGTAAGTTACCACCACCTGAAGGAGAAGACATTTCTTCAGTTTCAACCATGTCTGCACCTTGGTGTGCATCACTGTGTGCAACATCATCAGTATGAGCAGCAGTTGCAGCAGGTGAATGCACATCATTGTTAGCAACCTCAGTTGCAGCATCAAAGCCTTCCACAGTGTCAGCAGCTAACTCTAGCTCATCTTGAGTATGAGGATTAGCAGTTGATGATTGCAATGGAGAAGCTGAAGACAAGGAAGGAGAAGAAATTGGGTGGGTAAAAGACTCAACATTAGAGGGTGTTGTAGAATGTCTTGGTGAGCTATCAGAATTGGGGCAAGATACCACTACATGCCTTTTAGGTGGATGATACATATTAGGAATATTCAAACTAGATGAGGGTTGAAAAAGATCAAGAGTTTGAATAGACTTGACAGAGGTAGAAGCAGCAAATGGGAACACATGTTCATTAAACTTGACATGTCGTGAGACATACACTCTGCCAGAGGCATCCATACACTGGTAACCCTTATGTTTAGGTGAATATCCCAAGAACACACATGTTTTTGATCTGTAGTCAAACTTGTGTTTATTGTAATCCCTCAAGCAAGGAAAGCATTCAGACCCAAATACTCGAAGCAACTGATAGTTAGGTTTTGTTCCATACAAGTTCTCATGAGGAGACAACCCATCTAAACTAGCAGTGGGTAGCCTATTAATGAGGTAAATTGCACTCAAAGCAGCAAAGGACCAATATTGAAAGGGTACAGAAGCAGTAGCTAACATGGTAAGAGTAGTATCTACTATGTGCCTATGCTTACATTCTACAGTACCATTCTGAGCAGAAGTATAGGGACATGTAACCCTATGTTGTATACCCCTCTTAGCTAAGTCACTGGCTAAAGCTACAAACTCACCCCACCATCAGTTTGCAAAGCAACAAGTTTAGCAGAGAATTGATTTTCAACCAAAGCAGCAAACAATTCAAATGCATTTTCACTTTAGATTTTTGTTTTAACAGGTATAACCAGCAATTACGCGAATACATGTCAACAAAAGAGACATAGTATTGATAACCTAATGACTTAATGGGTGAGGGACCCCAGACATCAACCTCAACCAGTTCAAAAGGTTTGTAATACACAGTGTCAGACAAGGTAAATGATAACCTAGTACTCTTCCCTAATTGACATGCTTTACACATAACAGATCTATCAACAGAGAAGGCTTTATTTAAAGCATTGCAAACAACAGAATGTGCAGGGTGCCCCAATCTCTGGTGCCACAACCAGTAACTAGATTGAGACACAATATTATTAGCAGGCATACTAGTAGCAGAAACAGAAGCATCAGTAGCAGAAGAAGCATGATGAACAGTATTGCACACAGAATCAAGACCAGAAGTTGTATGAGAAAAACTGAAGCTATACAAGCCATCATCAATAGTACCTTTAAGCAGCACTGCACCACTCACCTCATCCTTGACAAGGCATCTGTCAGCATGAAACTCAAGAAAAACATTGTTATCGCTTGTAAACCGAGAAACAGACAAAAGACTCCTTATAATTTTAGGAACACATAGCAACCGATCCAGAACTAAAGGTTTAGCAGATGTATGTATAGCACAACTACCAATATGGGAAATATCTAAAGTGGAACCATCACCAAGAAACACCTTACCCTTACCAGAGTATGACTTACCATTCACAAAGCTTTTGGTGACATGGTGAGTGGCCCCAGAGTCAGGGAACCACTTGTCATCCAGAGTGAGATCACCTCTTGCAATGAGAGCATTGATCTGAACAGTGTCTGATGTCTCCTCAGATTTGACTTCATTGGATCCAGGGGCAAGTCCCACAAAAGGGTTATAGCAGACATCATCTTCAGTATCAGTATATCTGCACATATTAGCTTGAGTGTTTGTGGACTCCTTTGACTGCTGAAATTGTTGAGACATGACTCCTTTGAAGTTCTGGTCAAATCTGTGCCAGCAACGGTCCACAAGATGGCCTATCTTCCCGCATAATTGACACTGAGACCTGGGACGCCCTCCTCGAAACCTTCCTCCAGTCTGAATGTTGTTGCGAGGTGGCTTAGATGTATACTGAGAACGAGAAACATCTCTGCCAGCACCATAGGACTCTCGAGACTTATCTTCATTAGCTTGTGTTAGGTTAATTCCAATAGGAACACGTACTATATCACCAAGTTTGAATTCAGCATCGATCAACCCAGAAATCACAGATTCAAGAGTGTAGGGTTCACAACTCATTGTAATGGCAGCAACGAATGGATCAAATTTTGGAGTGAGGCCATTCAGAACCGTTGCGATTTGCTCAACCTCTGCAACAGGACTGCCACTGGTAGCCAGGAGATCACAAATCTCCTTGATTTGTGTTGTGTATTCTCTAATCGAAAGAGAACCTTTCTTCAAAGCTCTTAATCTACAATGTAGATTCATAACCTTTGTAGTGGAAAACTTAGAGTATAGATTTATAACAGATGCCCAAATAGATGCAAAGCGTCTCAACTCCAATTAACTGAGGCAAAACCCTAGGACTTATTGTAGAGAGAAGCCACGAGGCTAGGGCATTATCTTCCTTTCTAAATCTTCTAAACTCAGGATTAAGAATGAGTTTACCAGTAGAATCTTTTACAATCTTCGAAGGTATAGGTGTTTCAGAATCTAGATAGTGTTCTAACTCATTGCCGCGAATCATAAGTATTACTTGCTGTTTCCAAAGTAAAAAATTTGTGTCGTCGAGTTTGACGCTAACCTGTTTATTAGCGAACGTCGGACTATTGGATTCACTGCTAGACTGAACTGCATCGGTGGCTTCGTCAGTCAAATTGGTAACCTCAACAGCCTCCGGCGCCATTAGAAGCAATTAGCAAGATCTCACGGACAACTCAAAGGTCACAGACGAAAAACGCCCAAATTTGACACAGCAAGAGAACAACAAACCACGAACCGTCACAAAGAAGCACTCCGTCTTCACGCACTCACCACAGCCGGCCAAGCACACACTATTCCGACCGAATCCGTAACTCTGATACCATGTTGATGCAGCTCCGGTGAGATTTACAGATACGAGATGAAGAGGATGAAGAACGGAAAAGAAAGGAAAAGGGAAAAACAGAATAGAAGCTCTCTGATAGAGCCAAACAGAAAACGAAAGAGATGGGAGAGAATTTGGATCAGTGTAGGCCAAAAGATATTTGGGTCAGTTCCCAAAATTGGGTTTATATAGCCCATTGTGTTTTCAACTGGATACTAAAGAGTATCAGTTATAACATACACTCGGGCAGTTACAACAGATAACAACCAAGGCCCGACTGAAGCCCAAGAATCAAGCCTTCATATTACTCAATATTAACAAGAGGATGAAATTACATGATGAATCCAAGAAATGAAATGCTAGATTATAAGTCATTTTCCTGGATATATAGATCCATGGTCATAGCCGAAACCTGGTTATTTCCATAAAATGACATAAAGTATAAACATAAGTGACAATCACCTTTGGATTTCAAATTACCTGCAACAATCGGATGCAAAAAATATACTATATAGTTTTTCCTAATATCCTCTGGTTTTCCGTTTTCCGAAGTAAAAGAGTATGGTTGTTTTGTGAGAAACTTTTACCTCTAATTCAAATGTATCGTTGTTTCAAAATCTGTCGTTTCTCACACAGTGAATTACTCTCATCATCCTTACGTGAAAGTACACATGCATATACATACCATCAATCACCAATAGCAATGGCTCAAAATATCAACACTTTTCATTTTATATAATGGGTGAGACTCAGCTTAATACGTTTTTAAAACTCAAGAAACAGTGACAACAAAAACAGAAAGACAAATCTAATAAGATGTGTAGCACCATCACATTTATATTTTAAGATTTTTTTTCTTTCCGACGTGAGATTAATGTCACTGCTTCTTTCTAAGCACGACAATTGGCATATGATGCGAGATTTCATAATCAAACTTGCTAAAACACTAGTTTTGACGTATGAACCTGATTTGTGTTTTTGGTCATGAATACTAGTACAAAGATCAAGCTGTTTACTTTTTCCATATATTTTGCCAGCATTGATCGATATCTTGAAAAGCTGTGGCAACGGCAAACTACTCGGAATGTTATTATTGTTTCCTCTTCCCATTGGACTTGGTGTAACTTTCTATTGGACATAGAAGAATTTACATCTGAATGAAGTTCAACATATAAACTGCCATCACTATGAGCTATTTCCAACATTGTCCGGTTTACCTTTAAAATTTTTGAGCAGACTTGCAGAGTCTCTATGTTAGTCGTCTAAACTGTCTTGTATTGCCCTAACTAGGTTCACTATTATTGTACCGGTGGAACCAATGGACCACCTAATGGCTATTCATATCAATTTCATTCTATTTTTAGATCCTCAACCTTGTAAACCATTGCCTAGGTTTTCCATGCTAGTTAAGCCATAAATAACCTTAACAGCCGCAATGGCGGATTCAGAAATATATTTGAGGGTGAGCACACATAAAATCTCAAAATTTTATGGTGGACACAAATCATGAATATTATAAAATTTTCAGGACTGATTCATAAAAATTAAAAAAAAATTAAAGGCAAATATATAAAGTTTCAAAAATTTAGGGTGAGCACATGCCCACCCTATAGTTCATGTAAATCCGCCATTGGTAACAGGCGATGTTGTCTCTGTATATAGAAAAGTTCAATTTGATGTTACCAAATATGGGATTGCATGAAAAATAGGCAATGTCACCCTCACAAACTTGCTCAAACAAAGGGTTAGCACTGGTCCCATCAATCTATTAACTTCTATGGATACACATATTTGGAACGTTATTCATACGCACGCATTCAACCAAAGTTCCTACTTCACTAATGCTAACAGATAGTCGAAGGTTGCTCTGACCAGGTAATGTTATTGTTGTTTTATCGTATCAGCAAAACCGAACCTTGTTATTATTATTCATATTGTTTTATGGTTAATGTTCACCATTCGTAAATGTTCATCTCAATAATATTGTCTATAATACTCAAAATTACATCTTTTTGGGACTACAATGTGTCTCACCAATGTACTCAAAAATTGTGGGTAATATTTTGACTATTTATAATTCACAAGTTTAAAACATTGTGGTTGACTGAACCAAATAGAATTTTATTTTTTATTTAGTTTAGAATGAGCTTTTAATTTTTTAATAATGTGAAATAAATATTTTATATTCCAAATAATGAAAAAACTGTACAAACTATCCTTCTATATAAAGGATGAACTCACTCTTCAAACTCAACTTGAAATATTATCATCTCTAAAGAGACAGTAACAAAATGATGTTTCTTCAAATCCTTTTCACTTTATCTCAAAAGATAAGCAAGTGTTTACGAGTATAATCTAGATGCCTTGTAAGGCAGGAAATTTGCAAGCTGAACATCTTATTTTCCATCAAACTTAGGAGCAGGGTCTCTATTATTACCAGTCTAACTACGCCTACTATTATTGTACCGGTGGAGCCAATGGACCACCTATTGACTATTCATATAAATTTCATTTTCATTTTAGATCCTCAACCTTATAAACAATGGCCTAGGTTTTCCATGCTAGCTAAGCCATAAATAACAGTAAGAGGCTACGCTACTGTCTCTGTATATAGAAAACTTCAATTTGATGTTACCAAATATGGGATTGCATGAAAAATAGGCAATGTCACCCTCACAAACTTGCTCAAACAAAGGGTTAGCACTGGTCCCATCAATCTATCAACTTTAATAATATTGTTTCTAAGACTCGAACTTGCATCTTTTTTGGGACTACAATATGTCTCACCAATGCACTTAAGAATTGTGGGTAATATTTAGACTATATAGTTCACAAGTTTAAAATATTGTAGTTGACTGAACCAAATTGAATTTTATTCTTTATTTAGTTTAAAATGAACTTTTAATTTTTTAATAATGTAAAATAAATATTTTATATTCCAAATAATGAAAAAACTGTACAAACTATCCTTCTATATAAAGGATGAACTCGCCCTTGAAACTCAACTTGAAACATTATCATCCCTAAAAAGACAGTGACAAAACGATGTTTCTTCAAATCCTTTTCACTTTATCTTTTCTATTTTCCTCCTCTAACGCATTAGATTTCTGCGTTGGGGACTTAAATGCTCCTCAAGGTCCAGCAGGATACTCTTGCAAGAAGACTGAAGAGGTCACCGTGAACGATTTCACTTTCTCTGGTTTCCGAGCTAAAAGCAACACTTCAAACCTTATGAAACTTGGCATAACACTAGCCTCTTCGACTATATTTCCCGGTCTTAACGGACTTGGCATTTCAGTAGCTCGTATAGATTTCGAAGTTGGTGGTCTGGGGCTTATGCATACGCACCCCGAGGCCACAGAAATCTTTGTGGTTATTCAAGGCACAATTTGTGCTGGACTCATATCCTCAACCAACAAAGTTTACATCAAAACTCTGGAGGGGGGAGATGTCATGGTTTTTCCACGAGGTTTAATGCATTTCCTAATCAATGTAGGTGAAAGTCAAGCCTTGGCATTTGCATCCTATAGCAGTGCAAGCCCCAGTCTCTATATCATGGACTATGCCTGGTTTGCAAATGACTTGCCAACTGACATACTGCAAGAGACTACTTTTCTCAATCCTGATCAGATTAAGAAGCTGAAGGGCCGTTTTGGCGGAACTGATTAAGATATCTAAACTTTTAAGGTCTCTTTTGCTTTTTTGTCTGTCCTAGTTTCTTTGAATAATACTAACAAAAAAGTGAGTAGTTTGTGTCTTCTTGTGTGTCGTAGTTTCTTTGAATAATAGTAGCAAAAAGTGAGTCTTTTTGTGAACTATGTAGGCACTGCATTTAATTTACCATTTCTATGTCGACAACCGAGTTAAAAGATCACTTCTTTGAGGTCTCCAAAGTGTTTTTTACACAAAAATTTCTAAACTTCGATTTTTAGTTATTTTGGTAATGTAATATTTTGAGATTGTGCCACAAAATGAAATTAAAAAAGTTGACAAGGTGAGAAAATTACATGATCATTTAGGGGATTGATCCAAGATATGTAATGCTAGATTATAAGTCATTTTTCTGGATATATAGATCCATGGTCATAGCCGAAACCTGGTTATTTCTATAAAATGACACAAAGTAGAAACATAAGTGACAATCACAGTTGGATTTCAAATTACCTGCAACAATCGGATGCAAAAAATATACTATATAGTTTTTTCTAATATCCTTTGGTTTTCCGTTTTTCAAAGTAAAAGAGTATGGTTGTTTTGTGAGAAAATTTTACCTCTAATTCAAATGTATTGTTGCTTTAAAATCTGTCGTTTCTCACACAGTGAATTACTCTCAGCATTCTTACGTGAAAGTACGCATGCATGGACATACCATCGGTCACCAATAGCAATGGCTCAAAATATCAACACTTTTCATTCTATATAAAGGGTGAGACTCAGCTTAATACGTTTTCAGGACTCGAGAAACAGTGACAACAAAAATAAAAAGACATGTCTGATAAGATGTGTAGCGCCACCATATTTATATCTTAAGACTTTTATTTCTCTTTCCGATGTAAGATTAATGTCACTGCCTCTTTCTTCTTTTTTTTTGCTCAATTCGTATGATTTTATTAAAATGAAAATTATACACAACATCCAATATCGGGCCTCATTAAAAACCTACTTACACCTAATTAGAGGAAAAGAGTACCCGATAAGGACAAAAAGAACCGAACACCTACCCATACAACTCACACACACCCCCCCGGACACAACCGACCAAGGCAGCCCGTCCCCAAATCCACCAGCCACACCAACCCTAGCACTGCCTGCACGCGAAACCCCAACAACGGCTGCCATGCTAGAGACCCACGAGCAACCAACCTCGACGGTCCACGCCCCCTTTAGTCAATGTGTCGGCAATTCCATTGGCCTCGCGGTGAACATGATGGAATGTGCAAGTCACCCCTAACCGTGCGTCATCGATACGCCAAAACAAAAAGATATACTTCCAAAACCGACTCTCAACATTAGGAATCCATGATATAGCAACTAAGGAATCCGATTCAACAATACAAGGCCAAGTACCCCAGTAGCAATGAATACTAGTACAAAGATCAAGCTGTTTACTTTTTCCATATATTTTGCCAGCATTGATCGATATCTTGAAAAGTTGTGGCAACGACAAACTACTCGGAATGTTATTATTGTTTCCTCTACCCATTAGACTTGGTGTAACTTTCGATTGGACAGAAGAATTTACATCTGAATGAAGTTCAACGTATAAACTGCCATCACTATGAGCTATTTCCTACCTTGTCCAGTTTACCTTTTAAACTTTTGAGCAGACTTGAAGAGTCTCTTTGTTAGTCGTCTAAACTGTCTTGTATTGCCTTAACTAGGTTCACTATTAATGTACCGGAGGAGCAATGGACCACCTATTGGCTATTCATATCAATTTCATTTTCTTTTTAGATCTTCAACCTTATAAACAATTGCCTAGGTTTTCCATGCTAGTTAAGCCATAAATAACAGTAACAGCTGCAATGGCGGATCCAGAAATATATTTGAGGGTAGGCACATATAAAATCTCAAAATTTCATGGTGGACACAAATCATGAATATTATAAAATTTTCAGGACTAATTCATAAAAATTAAAAAAAAAATAAAGACAAATATGTAAAGTTTCAAAAGTTTAGGGTGAGCACATGCCCACCCTATAGTACATGTAGATCCGCCATTGGTAACAGGCTATGATGTTGTCTCTGTATATAGAAAAGTTCAATTTGATGTTACCAAATATGGGATTGCATGAAAAATAGGCAATGTCACCCTCACAAACTTGCTCAAACAAAGGGTTAGCACTGGTCCCATCAATCTATCAACTTCGATGGATACACATATTTGGAACGTTACTCATACGCACGCATTCAACCAAAGTTTCTACTTCACTACTGTTAACAGATAGTCGAAGGTTGCTCTGACCAGGTAATGTTATTGTTGTTGTTTTATCGTCTCAGCAAAACCGAATCTGTTTATTATTATTCATATTGTTTTATGGTCAATGTTCACCATTCGTAAATGTTCATCTCAATAATATTGTCTATAAGACTCAAACTTACATATTTTTTGGGACTATAATGTGTCTCACCAATGCACTCAAGAATTGTGGGTAATTTAGACTGTTTATAGTTCACAAGTTTAAAACATTGTGGTTGGCTGAACCAAATTGAATTTTATTTTTTATTTAGTTTAGAATTAAATTTTATTTTTTTATAATGTGAAGTAAATATTTTATATTCCAAATAATGAAAAAACTGTACAAACTATCCTTCTATATAAAGGATGAACTCACTCTTCAAACTCAACTTGAAATATTATCATCTCTAAAGAGACAGTGACAAAATGATGTTTATTCAAATCCTTTTCACTTTATCTTTCCTATTCTCCACCACCAACGCATTAGATTTCTGCGTTGGGGACTTAAATGCTCCTCAAGGTCATGCAGGCTACTCTTGCAAAGAGGCTGAAGCAGTCACCGTGAACGATTTCGTTTTTTCCGGCCTCCGTGCCGCTGGAAACACTTCAAACCTCTTGAAATCTGCCGCAACACCAGCCTTTTCGACTCAATTTCCTGGTGTTAATGGACTAGGAATTTCATTAGTTCGAGCGGATTTAGCTGTTGGTGGTCGGTCGGCTATTCATACACACCCCGAGGCCACGGAAATCTTTACTGTTATTCAAGGCACACTTTATGCTGGATTCATATCCACAACCAACAAAGTTTACGCCAAAACTCTGGAGGAGGGAGATGTCATTGCTGTTCCACAAGGTTTAATGCATTTCCAGATCAATGTAGGTAAAAGTGAAGCCTTGGCATTTGCATTCTTTAGCAGTGCAAGCCCCGGTTCCTATATGATGGACAATGCCTGGTTTGCAAATGACATGCCAACTGACATATTACAAGAAACTACTTTTCTCGATCCTGATCAGATTAAGAAGCTGAAGGGCCTTCTTGGTGGAACTGGTTAAGATATCTAAAATTTTAAAGTTTTTTTTGTCTTTCATAAATTTCGTGCTTCTTTGGTTGCTTGTGTCTTCTTGTCTGTCGTAATTTCTTTGAATAATACTAGCAAAAAAGTGGGTCTTGTTGTTAACTATGTAAGCACTAAGCACTGCATTTAATATACCATTTCTATACCAACTGTTAGATTAAAAGATCATTTCCACGAGGCCTGGTTTAGTGACAATTTAATCTTCCAAATGTTTTTTTTTCTTTCACGTGAATTTTAAATTACGGGTGTTAATTATTTTGAAGTTGTGATATTTTCTAGTTGTATCTAGAAAATGAAAAAAAAAATTAACAAATTGAGGAAATAATATGTTCAACCAAGAACAGAACTAAGATAAAATGTTAGGAGACTTAATAGAAATAATAAAAAAAGATATGAGTTAGAGGCAAATTATTAAGTCGTTTATTTTATATCTTAAATTTTGAGTGAGGTCTACTTTTGAAACTAATAAAGAACTAAGAACTTATATATAAAAAATGGTGGTCATAATGTAATTTATTTAGTTTCAAAGTTTTACAAGAATTTAAAAATTGGTATTTAAACAAAAAAAATTATTTAAGGCATAGGGGTTGTTTGGGCAAAATTTTAAACTGCTGCAGCTGGTGTTTGAACCCGTAACCTCTAAAAACAACAACTGTTCCCTTAACCACTAAGGCAAGTTGGTTCATGCCACTACTAATGGATACTTAAAAGTAAATAAAATATATTGTTTCAATTAAAAGTATATAATAAAATTAATTTTGCTTGTTAGTAGGAGAAAGAAGCCTAAATTGTTGCTCTACCTCCAGCTCGTTTTATATTCCCACTAAACAATGCAAGAGAATAAAGGAAAAAAATTACTACTTGTAGAATTACGTAAGCCGTGACCTTGTCCCAAGCTTATATTTTAGGGTAAACTACATAAATAGCCACCTTACTATTGGTAAAGTCGCGATTTGACCACCATACTATTTTTTGCCGCTATTAAACCACCAAACTATTTAATTGGGAGCAATGTGACCACTCACCGTTAGAAACCTAACGGCGTTGCTGATGTGGCTTTTTTGAAAAAACAATTAAATGGGTCTTTTTTCCACGTTGGTAAATATTTGTCCACTCATCATGCCACCTAAGGAGTGAAAAAAAAAACATGTTATAAATATTGTGCATTTGAAGAAACCCTAAACAGTTTTCAACATTTTCTTTCTTCTTTCTTTCTTCTTTCTCTCTACTCTGCCGAAAAGAAGAAATTTTGTAAGGGTTGTAGAAGAAAATGGATCGGGTGTGCTATTGTAAGGTTCGTTCGAAGCTAACAACAAGTTGGACTTATGAAAATCCAGGTAGGATGTTTTGGGGGTGTGGCAATTATCGAAATGGGGTTAGGGGTTGCAAATTTTTTTCTTGGTATGATCCACCGGTGAGTGATAGGTCAAAAGGGATTATTGTTGGTCTTCTTAAAAAAATTGATGCAATGGAGCAAGAAAGAAAGAATGAAAGAATTCTTGGAAGTTTGCTTCTTGCTGCTGCAATTTGGGTGGGTTTTATTTTAGGGAAAATCTTCTCCTAATGCTTGAGATTTAGGTTGAGGTTGCTGAAATTAGGTTGTAATAGGTGTTTGGGGGATTTAGGGTTTTTTTGTAAGATTCGAATATATTAACCCTCTACAATATGATAATGTAATTTTCAGTTATTGTAATATAATTTTCAGTTATTGTAATGTTTTTTTCAGTATTTAAAGTGTCATGTAATGTTTGTTATTAGAAACTGAAAATGTGTTATATTACACTTTTGAAACCAAAGACAATGCATTATTTGAGCTTAAAACATAGTAAAGTAAACAAAGTAACATTAATTCATAATGGCATTAAAGTTTAAAAGTAATTCATACATCATATGTTTGACCAATACATGTGAAACAAAAGATATTGACCCACTAAAGCAAGTCAAACAAAAAATGTCACAATGACATTAAAGTTGGTCAAATGTATGTATGCAAAACACAAATGTGTTCACAAAAAAATTCTGATGCCAACAGAATCAAATCAAGGATCAATCCTTGAAGAAGAGTGACTGTCATAGCTCTCTTGACTCATAGGTACTCTTGGTGTGGGCATCCATCTGACAGTAGTTACTTGTGAATATTGAGTTGGTATTGGACTTGGATTTGGAGATGAGTGAGTGACACAAATCTCTTGGCTCGCACGTGCTGTTGGGGTTGACTTTGGAGCTGGATTTGGCCTACGACCTTGACTGGTTCCAGCCTGACTTGTTGGGGTGGTTCCAGATCTTCTAATCTGCAAAACAATTCAAGAACAAACAATTAAGCAACCAAATCAAGTAAGCAAAAACCAAATCAAGTAAGCAAAAAATACATCTTAGAATGTATTTTCATTGCATGTTCATCAAGAAAAAACCAAATTAAGTAAGCAAAAATTCAAGAACTTACTGGCAGTTTTGGGATTCTAGAAGTTTGTCCAGTTCTTTTAGGATTGGCGCCAACCTTTCCTTTGCATGTTCTAATATTATGGCCAATCCCTTTGCATCTTTTACAGAAGATCTTGATACCCCTCCTTGACACCTGGCCATTTTGAGGTGGTGCTTCATCAGCCTCCCTCCTTCTTTTCTTGTGTGGTCTTCCTGGGGGTCTTCTAAAGAGTGGTGGCAGAATAGGCTCTATTGTGTTATCAATTGACTATTGTTTCTCACCTCTTACAGGACTTATCAAATGAGAATATATTGCCCTTTGTGTTGACACAAAGTAACAAGGGGCAACATATTTTTCTGGCCTATCTTCAATTGATAATATCACAGAAATAGCATGAACACATGGAATGTCTACATAGAACAATCATTGATTAATAACTATATTCAAAAAATAGCATGAACAATAATTGAAGATAAAAAAACAGATTGCTAAAAGCATGAAAATGTTAACCTGTAAGTTGCCATTTTCTGCATGAGCATGTCCATGCTTGAATGTTAACTGAATGCTGGCTTGAAGGACCACATGAAACTTGATACATGTGTCCACCAGCATAGAGAGGCCAGCAACTGTATAAAATTAAGAGAAAACAGTTAGCATAAGATAATTAACAATAAACCTAGTAAACAACACACAATTAAACCTTAAACAGTCTCAATTAAACATTAAACCTAGTAAACAACACCATTAAACATTAAACAGTCTCAATTAAACCTTAAACCTAGTAACACACAATTAACATTAAACAGTAAACAACAACATTAAACATTAAACAATCTCAATTAAACTTTAAACCTAGTAAACAACACACAATTAACATTAAACAGTAAACAACACCATTAAACATTAAACAGTCTCAATTAAACAACACCTAGTTAACATTAAACAACATTAAACATTACCAATGTGCTACTGATGTTGCATGTTCTAATTTTTTCTGAATCTTAGGGCATAGAAGCCCTGTCCACTTTTCAGCTAGATCCTTCCTTTTAGCAAGCCTTTGCATCAACTTTGATCTAATAGAGTCCACCAATGTGATAATAGGTTTGTCTCTAGCATCAAGTATTAGCTGTCATATAGTAATAGTTGTAATTAGCAATGTTAGAAAGCATTTGGAAATTTACAGATAATAAAGTTAGAAATTAATTAACAAAGTTTAAAAATATTATCTTATTAAAACACTCACAGTTATTATTTAGAAGCATGTCTGACTTACACCCAAAAGAGAAGTGTGACTTTGACCAGTTGGTTGGGTCTTTAGGTGAGAGCCACTTCCAAGCTTTTTCTGATAAAACCTACAAAAAAATTGACAGTGGTCAAAATAAAGTTAGTAACATATAAAAAATTTGAATCTAACAAGTTAATACCTTCAGTTCATCCATGACAGATTGAAACTCTCTAACATATGTAGCCTTTGCAGCTTTCCACAATTGGTCCTTTACTGCTTTTCCTACAAACACCCCACTGGTCTTTGCATTTGAGTACAAGTGCCTAACACATGTTCTATGTGCTGAATAGGGGAACAATTCTGGCACAACATTCATTAGCCCCTGCACAAAACAAAGTAAACAATAATTTATTAGTACAACTACTACAAAATTTAAAAACTAAAATATTTTAAAGAAATGTACTCATACCTTATGTTTGTCACTCATAAAGGTAAAACTGCTTGAATTTTCAATCTCCAAATCAATGGCTAATAATTCCAAAAACCAGCCCCAAGATGACTCATTCTCACTCTCTACAACTGCAAAGGCTATGGGATAGATTGAGTCATCTGCATCTATTCCTACAGCTGCCAAAAGATGGCCTTTGTAGTAGCCCTTTAAGTGGCATCCATCTAGTCCTATAATGGGCCTACAGCCTGCTTTGAACCCATCTTTCATTGCTTGTAAACAGATATAAAGTCTCTCAAATCTTCTTTCATCTAACTTGCAAATTGTTGTTGTCCCTGGGTTAGAATGCCTCAATTCACCTAGGTAAGCATACAGATTTGCATACTGCTCTTCATGGTTACCAGTCAAGTGCTCAATGGCCAAATTTTTTGCCCTAATGCATTTACATTTAGGTACCACTATGCCCCAATCTTTGTGTACAGCTTGTTTTAATGAAGTACTTGAGAAATTAGGATCAACAAAAAAACTACTAAAGTAGTTTTCAGCTAGCCACTTGGCAGTGATATTGAGATTTTGAAACTCCCTAAGACAAGTGTGTTCATCATTTAAAGACCTAATCTGCCAAGTACCAGTAGAAGGATCTTCCCCATGGATTGGAGCTGCCCATAACACCCATGGACACTCACCCTTACATTTTACTTGGATCCTTCTATTGTCATTTCTCTTTAACTTAACACAATATCTGTTCTTAATACTGTACATCTTAATTGCCTCTTTCAGTATTTTCTTGCTTGCAAATATCAGACCAGCCTTCAATTTAGGATTGGATAAGTCTGACTCCCTATTAAATTCAGGAAATTTAGGTTTTTTTGGTGGACAATCTAAATCTGAACCTGACTCATCTACACTGTGTAGTGAGTCAGAATGTCCACTGTCATTGTCACCTTCAACTTCTACTTCCTTACTACCCAACCCTACATTCACATTGAACATTTCATCTTCTGAACTAACTAATTCATCTTCACTGTCACTAAATATTGACTTATCACTGGATGTATCAGACTCAACATGATACTCATCATCTTCTGAATCAGATTCAGACACTGCCCTAGTCTCAGTCTCAGACTCAACCTCAACCCTAAATTCAGACTCATTATCATGTACAACTTCTTCCAAATACACATGAAGATAATGATCTCTAGGTAAATTCCTAACCATCTCAATAACATCATTATCAGTTTTCAATTGTTTGACCTCTAGTGGATTATCTTCTAACTGCCAAAACACATGAACACCAGAAGTGATTTTTAAATTCTCAACCACACCGATAATTTCAAACATAGACATTGTATCTACATTTAAATTATCAAAGTAATTCACTAACTGTCCAGTATATTTTACCCTAGGTCTCCTAACAAAGAACCCTCCATGATGTACCACCATAGTAAAATACTCTGAATTAATCCCTGTTAAAAAGCACAAATAAGTCAAACATTTTAGTCAACTAAGTCAAACATTTAGTCAACTAAGTCAAACATTTTAGTCAACTAAGTCAAACACATTTTAGTATAATTTATCCTAGGTAACTAAGTCAAACTAAGTCAAACTATGTCAAACATTTAGTATACTTTAGGCAACTAAGTCAAACATTTAGTATACTTTAGGCAATTAAGTCAAACATTTAGTATACTAGTATATTTTACCCTTCTAACAAAACAGTTTACATTTTAGTATATTTTACCCTTCTAATAAAACAGTATGTATTTTAGTATGTTTTAGTCAACTAAGTCAAACAACATACAATTTTAGTATACTTTAGTCAACTAAGTCAAGTAATAAACATGGTGGTCTGTGAGGTCCCCTACAACTACCAAATAAACCACATGCAAAGCACATATTAAAGACCCCTACAACAACCAAATAAAGACCCCACAAGGCCACAACTAACAGACAACTAACACATGTTAATGGTGGTCTGGGAGGTCCCCTACAACAACCAAATATAGACCCCACAAGTAAATTCTTATATAAAACAAAGCACGTGCAAACCAATACTGAAAATAAATAAACTTTGTTTATAAGAACAAAACAAACCAACAACTAACAAAAGGAATTATTCTTTAGTACAAACCAACCAGATTCATATTTGAACAAACAAAGCACGTGCAAACCAATCAAAACATACTATTTTATTGTTGAAAAGGAATTATTTTTTTAGTACAAACCAACCAACAACTAACAGACAAACCCTAACTTTGTTTATAAGAACAAAACAAAAATAAACTTTTTGAACTGATAATCTGTAATTTAATCATTTTTTAACCTATACAAAATCTATCAATGTTAACTTTAGTATCAATTATTATCGCTAAACCCAAATATTTAGTCCTAACATTGTGTATTAACCCTAAACCCAAATATTAACCCTAAAATTAAAATTTTATGGTAATCCTGATTAATAACCCCAAATCATTCAATTAGGGTAAAAGAAATTAGTAACCCAGACAATAAGCCCTAATTTCAAATCCTAAACATAATCTCAGAACAAAAAGTAATCAATCTACTTACCGTATTTTGGACTGGGTTGCCCTTTTTCGCGAAGATATCCACTCATCGTGTCTTTATCTCCAACAATTTCTCAACTTCCTTCGAACGAGTCGCCCAATATTTCTCAACCTCCTCAGAAAATCGCCCAATTTTTTTGAATCGTCAAAGTTTTTTCAGAGAGTTTATCGAGGGTTTTGAAAGTGAGAATGATTAAGGGTAATTGATTTAGGGCTTTTTGTTTTTCATTTATCCAACGTGGCAGTAATATAATTTTTAATTTACACATCACATACACCGTTAGTCAATAACAGCCACATCAGCAACGCCGTTAGGTTTCTAACGGTGAGTGGTCACATTGCTCCCAATTAAATAGTTTGGTGGTTTAATAGCGGCAAAAAATAGTATGGTGGTCAAATCGCGACTTTACCAATAGTAAGGTGGCTATTTATGTAGTTTACCCTATATTTTAATGGTCGGTTGGCTATGGCCTTAGGCAAATGTTTACGGGTGTAATCTCCGCATATTATTTTCATATAATTATTGTGTACAATTTATTAATGCATTAATCTGAATCGAATTTTGTAAAGGTTTATTATAGACCGACCTTTTATATTTTTTTTAATTCTCAACATTACTATTTAAATCTTTAAATTTGACCTAACGTCTCATTTAATTAGACCAAATGATTGTTAGTTAACTAGACTCACTATTAAGGTACTTGTTGATACACTTTCACTCTCTTTTTAGATCTCCAGCCTATGGTCTAGATTTTCCATGCTAGTTAAGCGGAGAAATTTGGAGAATAATTCAAATAAAAATAAATATTTAGAATGTAGGGGATGTTGAAGATTATTTGGGGATATATGCCATTTTCTACAGTACACGAAGGACCTCGCCATGTGCAGGTGACGAGGTTTAATTTTTTAATATTTTTTCTCAAACCTCGCCATGTGTAGGTGACGATGTTTAATTTTTTAACATTTTTTTTCAAACCTCGCCATGTGCAGATGGTGAGGTCCCCGTGTACTGTAGAAAATAACCTATATCCTCAAATATTTTTCAACATCCTTTATAATCTAAACATTTATTTTTATTTGACCTAAAAATCCAACGGAGCCCTAGTTAAGCCATACTAACAGGCTATGTTACCAAATATGTGGTTGCATATAAAATAGGCAATGTCGCCCTCGGAATCTTCGTCCAGGGATACACCTATTTGAAACGATAATAATAAGGGTAATCTTCACTGATGGTCACTTTTGTTTTGGCTTTGTTTTATTATGGTCACCCGAATTCAAAAAAGATTATTTTGGCCACTTATGTTCGAAATCGTTTCTGTTTTGGTCACTGGACCGTTAACCCTCCGTTAATTAAAAATAAAAATTTCTAATTGACCCCCAAACTTTCAAAACTTCATTTTTTTACCATCTTCCCCAAAACTCAATGAACTTCAAGCCATTAAAGCCTGCAATATCTGATTCTCAAGCTCTGTCTCATCTGCCGAAGATATCAGAGTTTCCAAAATATGGAAAACATGTCTGGGTCCTCCTCCATTCTGTCCATTTCTCTTAAGAGAGGACACCAAAATGTCTATCTTATTGTCCTCTGGACTCTTTATCTGATCTTGCAACCATACCGCAACATCTTCTAATATGTTGCATAAACTCTGTATAGCATCCCTAACTGCATGAGAAAACAAAGAGATAGACTGGTCTGCAGAACCACTCTTCTTCTTCTTCTTTCCAGATTGTAACGCCCCGGTTTTGGGCTTAGAAGTCTTGGGCGTTGACCGGTCGGTCAAAGTGCTGTTCGAATCGTAAGAGGTTAAATTAGGAAAGCCTAGTTCGGGTTGCATTAAAAATATGGAAAAATGTTCTAAAATCATCTTTTAATATAATTAAGTGAACTGTGAAATCAATTTTGGAAAATGAGTTTTGGAAGGGTGACATTTTGGCTAGTGACCAAAATGTAATTTTTGAAAGTTTGGTGGCTGTTTTATAAAGGGTTGAAACTTTGAATCTTTAAGGAGCTATTTACCCAAAGGGAGTTTCTCCAGATTTTTCTAAGATATTTTGAGTTATAATTCTGATTTTAAAGATTTCATAAAGGAGGGAAAAGCTCATTTTGTTATTTTCTCAACTAATTTCTCATTTTCTTTCTCTCTTTTTCTCTCAACCCAAACACTCCATTTCCAGAGTTTTGTTTCTGATTTTCTCACCTAAATTCCTCCTTTCAACTCTCATTTAATTCCTAATCATTGTATCTTCAAAACCTCTTCAATTGCTACAAGTTTCATCAAGGTTTTTCATTCCAAAAAGAGGAGAAGCTCAAGTTTGGAGGTAAGAACGTCCTTCTCCTCTGAACTTCAAGTTCTTTACTGAAATTCCTAAGTTTTCAATCCTAAATTGATGTTTAATTAAAGGCTTTTAAGTTGATTTATGGATCTTGGCTATTTATGCAAGATTTTGATGATTTCACATGATTTTCGTTAGATCTGTTAGATCTGTGATTTGAGAGGTGTTTTTGATGTTAAATGATCTCTAAATTGATAAGGAAATGAGTTTTGATTGATGCAAACCCGGATAGGTTGAGTTTCCTAAGTTTAGCTTGTGTTTTAAGGTAGTTTTTGAGGTGATCTTGGTGATCTGATGTTGCTGGAGGTATAAGGTTGTTAATAGATTGTTTTTAGGTGTTATATGATGTTAATGGAAGTGAGGTTTTGCTGGTTTATGGCTGGGCTTTGTTTAGAAGTGTTTTGGATGCATTTTCGGTTGTGTTTGGTGGCCGAAAATGGAGGTTTTGTAAGAGCAGCGAGTTTAGGTGCTTTCATTGAAGCAATTAATGCATGATGATGCATTGATCCTCTGCTTTAATGTGTTGAAACAGGGGAGGCATCCTTGGATCCAAGAATTGTTGATCCGGAGGCTTGATTTGGTGCTTTGGCTTGAAGCAAAGTGGAAATTGGTGAGTGCATTTGTGAAAATGGATTTTCAGCTTTAAAACCAAGGGTTGAAGGTTTTGGGAGCTTAGTTTAAGTCTAAACAACTTTGCTAAGCTCAAGCGTAAGTTTTCGGATTTACTCTCTAGTGGTGGCCATGATTTTGATGTAATGCAAGATGATGATTTGCATGTTTTAATTACTGTTTTGAAAGCATGTTTTAGCATGGACTTTGCTGATGATGTAAGCCATATGTTGAAGGTAACTCTAGGTAGGAGTACCTTGTTTTTATACATTGAAATGATGTGGTTTAATGCTTTGAAATGCATGATGAATATGGCTTGGTTTAATGCTTTAAAACAGTGGAATATATGATGTAAAAGATGTATATTGGCAAGTGATGATTTTTAAAAGTGAAGGTCACTAAGGTGGTTAAAAGTCCTTGAGTGAGCCTTGTTATTTAAGAACATCAAGGTGGTTAAAAGTCCTTGGATGGTTCTTGTTGCGGACACTAAGGTGGTTAAAAGTCCTTAGGTGCTCCTTTCCATGGTGGTTAAAAGTCCATGGGGCCAAGGTGTTTAAAAGTCCTTGGGGCCAAGGTGTTTAAAAGTCCTTGGGGTGATTCAAGCATTGGACACAAAGGTGGTTAAAAGTCCTTGTGTGGTCCTCATTCATGGTGTTTAAAAGTCCATGGCCAAGGTGTTTAAAAGTCCTTGGGGCCAAGGTGTTTAAAAGTCCTTGGGGAAAGTTGTTGAACTTGTTTTATGAAATGAAATGTATCACTTGAGCCAATATGACATGTAAAGTATATTGTGAAGCATGAGATGCTTGTTTTAATGATTATGTTGAAGCATGAGATGCTTGTTTAAATGTATTTTGAAGCATGGAATTGCTTGTCTTAAAGTATGCTTTTGAGCATGTACAATGGTTGATTATGAGCATGTTTTGTAAATGGTTTTAATTGCATTATTGAATTGTTTTTAAAGAGCATGCCTCACTAAGCTTTTGCTTACGCTCTCTCGTTTTCTTAATTCAATAATGCAGAGCATTAGAGTACCTTGAAGGGCAGCAAGAAAGGGCAAGCAATCAAGTTCAAGTAAAGCTCAATGTATGAAGGTTTTATATGTACTTTTAGCTTTTGGGGTGATTTGGCAATGGGGGACCTATGAGTGTGTTTTTGGGAGATGTTGGAACTCCCTATGTATGTTGAATGTTGATTTGAATTGCTGGTTTTTGGATTGGATTCTTAATTGCTTGGCTATGAAGGTTTATGCATGAATGGTTAGCTTAAGTAGGAAGCATGCCATTGAAATTGGGGTTTTTCATATGTGATGGTTAGATGCTGAATTGGTGATACAATTATGGTCCTTGCATGTTGATTGATTATGTGGTATGATTTGGTGATGTTTAATTGAAGTTTGAAGCATGTATGTTGTTGGTTTCGAGTCGATTTCAGGCAGGGGTATCGGTACTCGGGCTTGCGTATCGATACGCCTGAGCCAAATATGCTCATTTCTGCCCAGGCGTATCGGTACAGTTGTGTGGGTATCGATACCGTATGAATGCCGTATCGATACACGGGATCTCGTATCGATACCGTCTCTGGAGTTTGGTTACTGCCTTCCCCGCGTATCGATACGACACCTGGCGTATCGATACCTGACCGTTAATTCGGTTGAAAGTATCTTTATATGTTTCGTTTTGTTTACGTTTTGGTCCTGAATCTTGTTTGTTCAATTGAATGAGTTTGAGAAGTCCTTTTGAGCTGAAATTTCACAGGGAAGCATGAAACCTGACTAATTTCAAGATGGTAACTTTAATTTGGACTAAGTCCTCATATTTATCAGAAATTACAATTTGGTCCCTAAAGTTGTAATTTGTTCAATTGGGTCCTTGTTTGATCTCTGATGTTTGCGATCTTTGAGTATGTTGTTTGTGTGATCACAATTAGGGTTAATGTGCATATAGATAAGATTAAAAAGAAAAAAAAGGGTCGTTAATCAAGGTTGACTTTCGGGTTGACTTTGGTTTTCCCCGTGTGACTTTCTTAATTCGGGTCAACCGTCTAGGCCGGGTTAAGGGGGTTACATTTGGTGGTATCAGAGCTGAGTTCTCGAGTAATTGGGAGTGTTTGTATGCATGATTGAAGCATGGTTTGGCTTGTATGCTTGTTGTATGAAAGCATGTTCAGTGGTTTGAGATGTTGATGCTTTTGAGTTGTATGTTGTGATGATGCATGATGAGGGTACCCATTGCCAAACAAAAGCTAAAGAAATGATGTTGATTTTGAAAGAAATTGAGCTTGAATACTTGAAATTGCTTACCTTGCTGGTCCTGACTTTGTTTATTTTTGTATTGTTATGCATGGTAAAAGTATGGCACCACGTAGAGAGTTAAGGAGTAGCGTGAGAGCTACGACCCCAGAGGGGAATGTGAATGAAGAGAATACGGGTAGTGCTGTGTTACCTCCTCCTCCGCCTGGTGGTGGTGGTGCTGAGGGAGGAAGAGCTGAAGCTGAGGCAGCTGGTGCTAGAGCTGCAGGGCCTGAGGTTGGTCAGGGGCAAGCTATGCCTGACATGACGTTGCTGGTACAAGCTATTGCGGGTGCTTTTCGAGCAGCAGTAGCTGGAGCTCAAGGAGCTGGGCATCAGGGAGATGCTGGTGTGAGACTACCCTTAGAGCGTCTGCGCAGTCTTGGTGGGACTGAGTTTAGGGGTATGTCAGCTGAGAGGTCGGAAGCTTGGCTGGAAAGTACCAAGCGTATCTTGGGGCAGATGAGCTGCACTGATGTGCAAAAGTTGGGATGTGTGGTGTCTTTGCTGCAGAGTGATGCTTATACGTGGTGGACGACCACAACCTCTGGGATGGCTGATGCTGACATCACTTGGACATTCTTTCAGAATGCGTTCAAGAGGAGATATCTGGGAGTGAGATATCTGGATGAGAAAAAGCGCGAATTCATGTCTCTTACCCAAGGGAGCATGAGTGTGGCTGAGTATGAGGTACAGTTCGTACGTCTCAGTCAGTATGCACCGGAGCTGATACCTGATGAGCGAGAGAGGTGCGAAAGGTTCCGTTATGGCTTGGTGACGGAAGTAAAGACCTACATGTTGGCTGCTGAGTACAATGATTTTGATGTGCTAGTGGGCCGAGCAAAGGACATTGAGATGAACCTGAGTTTGTCTGCGAAGGGTGCTGGAGCGAGTTCTGGGAAGAGAGCTGCTGAGTATAGTTCCGGAGGTGGACGGAACAAGAGGGGACGTGATCAGAGGTTTCAGTCCTCAGCTAAGAGGGGTGGAGGTGCACCTGCTAGGGGCGGCAATGCTAGAGCTGACCCTAGTGCTTGTTGGATTTGCGGTTCACGTGGTCACTTGAAGCGTGACTGTCCTCGTGCTGAGAGGGAGGTGCAAGCTCCTGTTGTGGCAGATGGTTATGAGTGCTGGAATTGTGGTTCTGCTGACCACTTGAGGCGAGATTGTCCGAGGATGGCAGGTGGTCAAGAGCGTGCTCCTGTTGTTGCTGCACCGCAGAGAGGTCATGGGCGCGGCCGTGGTAATTTTCAGAGGCGTGAGGAAGGTGGTCGCGGAGTAGCTCATGTTGTAGCTATTCAGCCTGAGGGTGGAGGCCAGGCGAGAGTGTATGCTCAGCGCGAGGGAAGGAATGATGCAGATGTGATTGCAGGTACCTTTACTTTGCAATCCTTGTCATTGCTTTCTTTGATTGATTCTGGATCTACGCATTCATACATTCTGCGTGAGCATGCTGAATTGCTTGGTTTGCCTGTTGAGTCTTTGGATATTGGTGTTAGAGTCACTAGTTCTTTTGGTGAAACTGTTGTGACTCGTAAGCTTTATAGAAGGTGTCCTTTGGTTGTTCAAGAGCATGTCTTTCATGTTGATCTTATGGAGTTGCCCTTCTATGGTTTTGATGTGATCCTTGGTATGGATTGGCTTGCTGAGCATCGTGCTGTTGTGGATTGTGAGAATAAGCGGGTTTCGCTTAAGCTTGCTGATGATTATGAAGTGGTGGTGGTTGGTGAGAATGTGAAGTTTCTTGCCAATGTTGTTTCTACCTTGGAGGCGAGTAGGATGCTGAGGCAAGGTTGTGAAGCTTATCTGGCTTTTGTGATGAATCCTTGTTCTAAGGAGTTGAGGGTGCAAGATATCAGGGTTGTGAAGGAGTTTCCTGATGTTTTTCCTGAGGAGTTGCCTGGTTTACCTCCTAATCGCGAGGTGGAGTTTGGAATTGAGCTGTATGAGAATACAACTCCTGTGTCCATTACTCCCTATAGAATGGCACCTAAGGAGCTGAAGGAGCTGAAGACGCAGTTGCAAGAGCTGCTTGATCGTGGTTTCATCCGGCCGAGTGTGTCGCCTTGGGGTGCTCCTGTTTTGTTTGTGAAGAAGAAAGATGGCACGATGAGGATGTGCATTGATTACCGTCAGCTGAACAAGTTGACTATCAAGAATCGGTATCCTTTGCCGAGGATTGATGATCTCTTTGATCAATTTCGGGGAGCTGCTGTGTTCTCTAAGATTGACTTGAGGTCAGGGTATTATCAGTTGAAGGTGAAGGATGTAGATGTGCCTAAGACAACTTTCAGGACAAGGTATGGTCATTATGAGTTTCTTGTGATGCCGTTTGGTTTGACAAATGCTCCTGCTGCTTTCATGGACATGATGAATCGTGTTTTTCATGAATACCTGGACAAGTTCGTTGTGGTGTTCATTGATGATATCCTTGTGTACTCGCGTACTGAGGAAGAGCACGAAGAGCATTTGAGGATTGTGCTGCAAGCTTTGTTGGAGAATCAGCTTTATGCTAAGCTGAGCAAGTGTGAGTTTTGGCTTAGAGAGGTGGTGTTTCTTGGACATGTGGTCTCAGCTGAGGGGATTCGTGTTGATCCTCAGAAGATTGAAGCAGTGATGAATTGGAAAGTTCCTAAGTCTGTTCAGGAGGTTCGTAGTTTCCTTGGTTTGGCAGGATACTACCGAAGGTTTGTGGATGGTTTTTCCAAGATTGCTGCTCCTTTGACGAAGTTGTTGCAGAAAGATGTTAAGTATGAGTGGACAGAAGCGAGACAGCAGGCTTTTGAGAAGCTGAAGGTGGCTTTGACTCAAGCTCCTATCTTGATTCAGCCTGAATCAGGGAAAGAGTTTGTGGTCTATAGTGATGCATCCTATGTTGGTTTGGGGTGTGTGCTGATGCAAGAGGGTAAGGTTGTGGCTTATGCGTCGCGGCAGTTGAAGGTGCATGAGCGCAATTATCCTACGCATGATATTGAGCTGGCTGCAGTGGTCTTTGCTCTGAAGATCTGGAGGCATTATCTGTATGGTGAGAAGTGTACTGTGTACACGGATCACAAGAGTTTGAGGTATCTGATGTCTCAGAAGGAGTTGAATCTTAGGCAGCGGCGTTGGTTGGAGTTGCTCAAGGATTATGATCTGACGATAGAGTATCATCCTGGAAAGGCTAATGTTGTTGCGGATGCCTTGAGTAGGAAGGTAGCTGTTGAGCTGAGAGCCATGTTTGCTAGCTTGAGCATATCGCGGGATGGTGGTCTTGTTGCTGAGTTGCAGGTGAAACCATCATTGGTTCAGTTGATCAAGGATAAGCAGTTGTTGGATGATTCCTTGGTGTCTCATGTTCAGGATATCGCGGAGGGTAGACCTTCGGATTTCTGCTTTAATGAGGATGGAGTGTTGTGTTTTGGTAGTCGGATAGTAGTGCCTGCTGATGCTGAGTTGAGGCGTGCTATTCTGACTGAAGGTCATAGTAGTCCTTTTGCTATGCACCCTGGTAGTACTAAGATGTATCGTGATCTTCGTGATGAGTACTATTGGGTGGGTTTGAAGAAGGATGTTGCAGAGTTTGTAAGCAAGTGTTTGGTGTGTCAGCGAGTTAAGGCTGAACATCAGGTTCCTTCTGGTTTGTTGCAACCGTTGAAAATCCCTGAATGGAAGTGGGAGAGGGTTACCATGGATTTTGTATCTGGTTTACCTTTGTCTCCGTCAAAGAAGAATTCTGTTTGGGTGATTGTGGATCGCCTGACGAAGTGTGCGCATTTCTTGCCTGTGCATACTACGTTTTTCTTGGATAAGCTGGCAGAGCTGTACATTGCTGAGATTGTGAGGCTGCATGGTGTGCCTAAGTCGATTGTGTCGGATAGGGATCCGAGGTTCACATCGCGTTTCTGGCAGTGTTTGCATCAAGCTCTGGGTACAAGGTTGCATTTCAGTACATCCTATCATCCTCAGTCGGATGGTCAGTCTGAGCGAGTTATTCAGATCTTGGAGGATATGTTGAGATGCTGCGTGATGGAGTTCCAAGGTTCTTGGGAGAAGCATCTGCCTTTGGTTGAGTTCGCTTATAACAACAGTTTTCAGGCGAGTATACAGATGGCACCTTATGAGGCTCTGTATGGGAGGAAGTGTAGGACTCCTCTTTGTTGGGCTGAAACTGGTCAAAAGTTGGTTTCGATGCCGGCTTTGTTGAAAGGAACCACCGAGAAGGTGAAGCTCATTTGTGAGCGGTTGAAGGCTGCTTCTGATCGGCAGAAATCTTACGCGGATTTGAAGCGTAAGGAGATAGAGTATGCGGTGGGTGATCGTGTGTTCTTGAAGGTTTCGCCTTGGAAGAAGGTGATGAGGTTTGGTCGGAAGGGTAAGCTGAGCCCTAGATACATTGGACCGTATGAGGTTGTTGAGTGTGTGGGTCCTGTTGCGTATCGGTTGAGGTTACCTCAGGAGCTGGAGAAGATTCATGATGTGTTCCATGTTTCTATGCTCCGGAAGTATAGATCTGATCCTTCGCATGTGATGCCTGTGGAGGAAGTAGTTTTGAATCCGGATTTGACCTATGATGAGGAACCGGTGAAGGTTCTGGATTCGGATAGCAAGGTTCTTCGTGGCAAGACCATTGAGTTGGTGAAGGTGCTGTGGAAGCATCGAGGTGTTGAGGAAGCCACGTGGGAGCGGAAGGAAGACATGCTGAAGCAGTTTCCTTATCTCTTTCCTTCAGGTAAATTTCGAGGACGAAATTTCTTAAGGGGGGGAGAGTTGTAACGCCCCGGTTTTGGGCTTAGAAGTCTTGGGCGTTGACCGGTCGGTCAAAGTGCTGTTCGAATCGTAAGAGGTTAAATTAGGAAAGTCTAGTTCGGGTTGCATTAAAAATATGGAAAAATGTTCTAAAATCATCTTTTAATATAATTAAGTGAACTGTGAAATCAATTTTGGAAAATGAGTTTTGGAAGGGTGACATTTTGGCTAGTGACCAAAATGTAATTTTTGAAAGTTTGGTGGCTGTTTTATAAAGGGTTGAAACTTTGAATCTTTAAGGAGCTATTTACCCAAAGGGAGTTTCTCCAGATTTTTCTAAGATATTTTGAGTTATAATTCTGATTTTAAAGATTTCATAAAGGAGGGAAAAGCTCATTTTGTTATTTTCTCAACTAATTTCTCGTTTTCTTTCTCTCTTTTTCTCTCAACCCAAACACTCCATTTCCAGAGTTTTGTTTCTGATTTTCTCACCTAAATTCCTCCTTTCAAATCTCATTTAATTCCTAATCATTGTATCTTCAAAACCTCTTCAATTGCTACAAGTATCATCAAGGTTTTTCATTCCAAAAAGAGGAGAAACTCAAGTTTGGAGGTAAGAACATCCTTCTCCTCTGAACTTCAAGTTCTTTACTGAAATTCCTAAGTTTTCAATCCTAAATTGATGTTTAATTAAAGGCTTTTAAGTTGATTTATGGATCTTGGCTATTTATGCAAGATTTTGATGATTTCACATGATTTTCGTTAGATCTGTTAGATCTGTGATTTGAGAGGTGTTTTTGATGTTAAATGATCTCTAAATTGATAAGGAAATGAGTTTTGATTGATGCAAACCCGGATAGGTTGAGTTTCCTAAGTTTAGCTTGTGTTTTAAGGTAGTTTTTGAGGTGATCTTGGTGATCTGATGTTGCTGGAGGTATAAGGTTGTTAATAGATTGTTTTTAGGTGTTATATGATGTTAATGGAAGTGAGGTTTTGCTGGTTTATGGCTGGGCTTTGTTTAGAAGTGTTTTGGATGCATTTTCGGTTGTGTTTGGTGGCCGAAAATGGAGGTTTTGTAAGAGCAGTGAGTTTAGGTGCTTTCATTGAAGCAATTAATGCATGATGATGCATTGATCCTCTGCTTTAATGTGTTGAAACAGGGGAGGCATCCTTGGATCCAAGAATTGTTGATCCGGAGGCTTGATTTGGTGCTTTGGCTTGAAGCAAAGTGGAAATTGGTGAGTGCATTTGTGAAAATGGATTTTCAGCTTTAAAACCAAGGGTTGAAGGTTTTGGGAGCTTAGTTTAAGTCTAAACAACTTTGCTAAGCTCATGCGTAAGTTTTCGGATTTACTCTCTAGTGGTGGCCATGATTTTGATGTAATGCAAGATGATGATTTGCATGTTTTAATTACTGTTTTGAAAGCATGTTTTAGCATGGACTTTGCTGATGATGTAAGCCATATGTTGAAGGTAACTCTAGGTAGGAGTACCTTGTTTTTATACATTGAAATGATGTGGTTTAATGCTTTGAAATGCATGATGAATATGGCTTGGTTTAATGCTTTAAAACAGTGGAATATATGATGTAAAAGATGTATATTGGCAAGTGATGATTTTTAAAAGTGAAGGTCACTAAGGTGGTTAAAAGTCCTTGAGTGAGCCTTGTTATTTAAGAACATCAAGGTGGTTAAAAGTCCTTGGATGGTTCTTGTTGCGGACACTAAAGTGGTTAAAAGTCCTTAGGTGCTCCTTTCCATGGTGGTTAAAAGTCCATGGGGCCAAGGTGTTTAAAAGTCCTTGGGGCCAAGGTGTTTAAAAGTCCTTGGGGTGATTCAAGCATTGGACACAAAGGTGGTTAAAAGTCCTTGTGTGGTCCTCATTCATGGTGTTTAAAAGTCCATGGCCAAGGTGTTTAAAATTCCTTGGGGCCAAGGTGTTTAAAAGTCCTTGGGGAAAGTTGTTGAACTTGTTTTATGAAATGAAATGTATCACTTGAGCCAATATGACATGTAAAGTATATTGTGAAGCATGAGATGCTTGTTTTAATGATTATGTTGAAGCATGAGATGCTTGTTTAAATGTATTTTGAAGCATGGAATTGCTTGTCTTAAAGTATGCTTTTGAGCATGTACAATGGTTGATTATGAGCATGTTTTGTAAATGGTTTTAATTGCATTATTGAATTGTTTTTAAAGAGCATGCCTCACTAAGCTTTTGCTTACGCTCTCTCGTTTTCTTAATTCAATAATGCAGAGCATTAGAGTACCTTGAAGGGCAGCAAGAAAGGGCAAGCAATCAAGTTCAAGTAAAGCTCAATGTATGAAGGTTTTATATGTACTTTTAGCTTTTGGGGTGATTTGGCAATGGGGGACCTATGAGTGTGTTTTTGGGAGATGTTGGAACTCCCTATGTATGTTGAATGTTGATTTGAATTGCTGGTTTTTGGATTGGATTCTTAATTGCTTGGCTATGAAGGTTTATGCATGAATGGTTAGCTTAAGTAGGAAGCATGCCATTGAAATTGGGGTTTTTCATATGTGATGGTTAGATGCTGAATTGGTGATGCAATTATGGTCCTTACATGTTGATTGATTATGTGGTATGATTTGGTGATGTTTAATTGAAGTTTGAAGCATGTATGTTGTTGGTTTCGAGTCGATTTCAGGCAGGGGTATCGGTACTCGGGCTTGCGTATCGATACGCCTGAGCCAAATATGCTCATTTCTGCCCAGGCGTATCGGTACAGTTGTGTGGGTATCGATACCGTATGAATGCCGTATCGATACACGGGATCTCGTATCGATACCGTCTCTGGAGTTTGGTTACTGCCTTCCCCGCGTATTGATACGACACCTGGCGTATCGATACCTGACCGTTAATTCGGTTGAAAGTATCTTTATATGTTTCGTTTTGTTTACGTTTTGGTCCTGAATCTTGTTTGTTCAATTGAATGAGTTTGAGAAGTCCTTTTGAGCTGAAATTTCACAGGGAAGCATGAAACCTGACTAATTTCAAGATGATAACTTTAATTTGGACTAAGTCCTCATATTTATCAGAAATTACAATTTGGTCCCTAAAGTTGTAATTTGTTCAATTGGGTCCCTGTTTGATCTCTGATGTTTGCGATCTTTGAGCATGTTGTTTGTGTGATCACAATTAGGGTTAATGTGCATCTAGATAAGATTAAAAAGAAAAAAAAGGTTTTTAATCAAGATTGACTTTCGGGTTGACTTTAGTTTTCCCCGTGTGACTTTCTTAATTCGGGTCAACCGTCTAGGCCGGGTTAAGGGGGTTACACAGATGGCACACACGACCGGACACAAGACTGAATCACAACGCCATGCCACGCCAATGGTTCGGTAACCAGTTGGACTAATATAGGTAAATCTCGCTGTGGAGACTGAATCAGAGGACCCATGGATCTCAACTTACTCAAAATGTAGTTTGATAGGTTTTCAGTAGTAATAGTGACATGTTGTTCGTTGTTGTACCTTGGTTCCTAATTCTTTCAATTTTACCAGTTACCACCCTTCTAGAAATGCTATGCACTAATATTGCTTTTAGCATTTGACCAAAAAAAAAAACATTTGTGTTTGGTGCATATAGTTTGCCATCATTCTCTGTATATCCTCCTTAATATTGGCTTGTTGGGTTTAATTGTGAAGTTGATGACTGTTGTTACTCATCTGGAAACCCATGATTGACGCTTGTACCGGAGATTATATGGACCATCTATTAATCTGTTTATTTCTAAGCCTTACATTTTTTATACATCACAAATTTGAATAGCAATTAGTCTAGTGAAATCATCCTATCCTCTTTTAGAATCAAACCAACCTTTTTTTCCCTTCTCGAATCGTATTCTCTGTTCAAACATACTGCTTGGTAGGTTTGATGCAGTTGGGGGGATTAGTAGCAATCAAAACAATGTTTGGATCCTGGTTTCGGTACTTTTATTGACTCTGAAGCATTTTATTATTCCATCATCAACCCTTTCTTTCATTTCATTTCCCCTTTTTGATCCACATTTCTCTTTCTTGTTTTTACCAATTTCTTGACCCTATTTTTGAATTGCAGGTAAACCAAACTATACAAAATGACGCTCCAGTCAATCCAGCGTGCATAGTCGAGGATATCGGATTAAAAAAAAGGTGTTGATAGCAATTTTACCAGGCTGTGTAAGCGTGGGATGATATGTGTAAGTAGGAGGTGAGTTTTGCTTTCATGGATGTCTAAATTTTTTGTACAAGGGAGTATGAGTGTAGTGGATTCGGGTAAAAAATAAAGTTTTGAAAGTTTGGGGGTCAAATTAGAAATTTTTATTTTTAATTAACGGAGGGTTAACGGTCCAGTGACCAAAACAGAAACGGTTTCGAACGTAAGTGACCAAAATAATCTTTTTTAAATTCGGGTGACCATAATAAAACAAAGTCAAAACAAAAGTGACCATCAGTTAAGATTACCCTAATAATAAACATGCATTCAACGAAATTTTTTGTTTAATTAAAGCTAGCAAATAATTGAAGGTTGCTTTTTGGTTGTTATTTTGCCGTTTCAGCTGCGGATTGTTTAAGGATTAGAGCGGTAAGGACTCTTAAAAATTTTATTAAATTTTGGATAATATGTATGTTGATTTTACAATCGATTTTTGGAGTACGAGGATGCAAATTTATTAATTTCTTAAGAAAATAAATTGAAACAATGATAGAGTTGCTCTTCGTCTTCCGTAAGCGTTACATCATAATCATTGCTTCAAAACCCGTTTGTATATGGTACATGCTATAAGGGCTGAAAAATGGAATTGAATGGAACAAATATGGAACTAAATTATAGTGTTTAGATAAGTTTTTAGAATTATTTATATTTATTTTATGATTTATGTTTAAAATATATGGTTGTTTCGACCAACACTGTTATCTCTAAAATCCGATACATACTTTCTTATTGAAAGTGCAATATATATAACTTATTAATGTACCTAACACTTGTTAGTAGTATTTGAATTTACAGATACACACGAAACATATTTAATAATTGTTCTCTGATATGGTTCAACAAAGGTAAAAACGTATTTTTTAAAATAACTTTAAAAAGAAGTTATTTTTAAAATTATGTCCGAGAGATAATTGAAGTTGAGTAATCAACTCAAAATTAAGTAGATTAAAAGTCTCTCAAATCATTACCGATCGAGACGAATGAGATCAACCTTATATTTCAACATTCTTCGAGTCATTTTTTAAATCTTAAACCATAAATTTTAAATTCTATGTCGCAACATAAAAAAATAAAGCCTAACCCAAAATTATAAATTTTAAACCATAAAAATACAAACTACTCTTAATTCCCTAAAATCTTACCATAAACCCTAACCTTAAACTTTAACTTTAAACTTTTTTTTTAACGTGGAGCATACATAAGGGCACCAAAAAGGTAGAAAATTTCTATTCTAATCTCGAAGCAGACTATATCACTCCTAATTAAAATTTAAATAATCATTAGATTTAAACTCTATTAAAGGGTAGAATAAAAAATTTCATTCAAGAAATTTTGGGAGGTTATAAAAAATATACGATTTAAAAAAAATAATTTAAAATATTTAAATATTTTTCTTTTTCATATTTAAATTAAATTAAATATTTATTTAAATATTAAATATTTAATTTAAAAGAAAAAAATTTGATTTAAAGTATTGAAATATTTGGTGGTTTGTGTGATTTTACACATTCCAAATGATTTAGGTTTGAGTCACCTTTCAACCATTTTAATTTTTTTCCTAGTCTTTACTACAATATAAGATATGTATATAAAGGGTGCAATTTATATCACGAAGAGCATGTTGGTACAGTGGTAAATGTGTGGGTATAACACCCTTTGGTCCTAAGTTTGATTTTCCCCAAGGCCATTCCATCCATCTTTAATTTTCTTTTAACCAAGTGGTGAAAATATATTAAATATTAAATAATAAATTTTGATTAAACTCATCCAATTGGGTGATGACACATGTCATCATTTGGTTGATTGGTTAATTTTATTTAATTAAATTAAAATTAGGACCAAATTAATATAATAAGTAACTAATATGGACTATGTGTAATTTTACAAAAATTCGTTAACTGCCACATCACTCCTTCGTCAACCATCCGTTAGTTTTTTAACGATGGTGCTCAAAATAAATCAATTTAATAAGTTTGGTGGTCTGATTAACGAGTTCGATAGTTCAGTAGTCATAATAGGTACACCTTAATAATTCTGTGGTCACTAGTATAATTTACCTAAAAACTTTCATTCAAGAAATACTCGGAGGTTATAATCCAACTTTATTATTAAATTTCTTTTAAATCATTTAACTTTTTCAAATTTTATATTCGACTCAAAATTTACGTATAAATTATCAGTCTATAAAGGATGAACTCACTCTTCAAAGCTCAACTTCAAACATTATCAGTTTATCACCCCTAAAAAGACAAGAGGCAAAATGATGTTTCTCCAAATTCCTTTCACTTTATTTTTCCTATTCTCCTCCTCCAACGCATTAGATTTCTGCGTTGGTGACTTAAATGCTCCTCAAGGCCCTGCAGGCTACTCTTGCAAGAAGGCTGAAGCAGTCACCGTAGACGATTTCATTTTCTCCGGCCTCCGTGTCGCAGGCAACACTTCAAATATCATAAAAGCTGCCGTAACGCCAACCTTTTCGACTCGATTTCCCGGTGTTAATGGATTAGGCATTTCAGTAGCTCGTTTGGATATGGGTGTTGGTGGAGTAGCGCCTATGCATACACACCCCGGGGCCTCGGAAATCCTTGTGGTTATTTAAGGCACAGTTTGTGCTGGATTCATATCCTCAACCAACAAAGTTTACATTAAAACTCTGGAGGAGGGAGATGTCATGGCTTTTCCACAAGGTTTAATGCATTTTCAAATTAATGTAGGTAAAAGTCCAGTCTTGGCATTTGCATCCTTTAGCAGTGCAAGCACCAGTATCTATATCATAGACTATGCCTGGTTTGCGAATGACTTGCCCACTCACATACTGCAAGAGACTACTTTTCTCGATCCTGATCAGATTAAGAAGCTGAAGGGCCTTCTTGGTGGAACTGGTTATGTTGTTGTGTTATTGTCTATATATGTGATTGCAAAGAATAGTAGGCAATGTCACCTTAGGGACTCCCTCAAATTATGCAGGATCAGTACCGTTCCCATCAAAAGAGTATTCTTGTTGTTTTGTGAGAATTTTACCTCTAATTCACATGCATCACTGCTCCAAAATATGTCGTTTCTCACACAGGGAATCAGTCTCATCGTCGTCACGTGAAAGTATTCATGGACATAGCACCAATCACCAATGGCTATGGCTCAAAAATTTCCATACTTCTCATTCTATATAAAGGGCGAGACTCACTTTTCATAATACGTTTTCAGGCCTCAAAAAACAGCGGCAAAAGAATGTTTCTCCCAATCATTTTCGTGTTATCTTTCCTATTTTCCTCCTCCAACGCAGCGGACTTCTGCGTTGGGGACTTAAGTGCTCCTCAAGGCCCTGCAGGATACTCTTGCAAGAAGGCTGAAGCGATCACCGTAAACGATTTCGTTTACTCCGGTCTTGGTGCCACAGGCAACACTTCAAACCTCATAAAAGCTTTCATAGCACCAGCCTTTTCGGCTCAATTCCCCGGTGTTAATGGACTTAGCATTTCAATGGCTCGTCTGGATTTGGCTGTTGGTTGGCACACACCCCGGGGCCTCAGAAGTCCTTCTTGTCATTCAAGGAAATATTCATGCTGGATTCATATCCTCGGCCAACAAGGTTTACTTCAAATCTCTGTACAAGGGAGACATCATGGTATTCCCACGAGGTTTATTACATTTCCAAATCAATGCAGGCAAAAGTCAGGCCTTGGCATTTGTATCCTTTAATAGTCCAAGCCCTGGTCTTCAAATATATATATCAATTATGGGTAGGGTTACATTTGAATCACCCTTCATATTTAATATATATATATATATATATATATATATATATATATATATCAATTTAGAATTAGATCAATTAATGATTTCAAATGAAGTATTCTAGTGTTAACAATGGTACACATGTGATTTGGAAGAGAAAAAAAAAGACGACATTGGTGACCCAAATGTAACCTTACTCATAATTGAGTGACCCAAATGTAACATTTAATAATTCGGTGACCCAAATATAACCTTACTCATAATTGAGTGACCTAGGTGTAATTTTTAATAATTGGGTGGCCCCAATATAACTTTACTCATAATTGAGTGACATCTGTTATGTTTACCTAAAATATAATTGTTTTCAGTTTTCATAATTTGATATAGATTATTAATTAATTAAGTGGTAAGATGCTTCCATTACTACTAAATTATTGTGACGATCTTATTTTGACAACCAAGCCCGATTCTATCTCGGGAGCAAGCCAAGGTACGGAAGTGAATCCAGTATCATCACAGTTTAGTTTCATTTCGAAAGCGTGACGAGGGGTGTCGCTAAGTTTGATAGAGAGAATGTCAAAGATCGTTAGTTCGAGTCTGAGTCACATGCACAATTCATTGCCAAGAGGTTTTAAAGGAGATTTTGGGCTTGAAGAGACTATCAGACTTAGCCCGATCTGTGGAAGATTCTAGAAGACACAACTACTTTGACCTATGTAAACTTTTCTTGTAAGCGTAGGATTCTCTTTCTTTAGATAGAAATTTATTTTAAAGAATATTCTGATTTTATAAAATTGTGGTTGGCGGACTTCGATCTTAATCATCGATGTAAATCATTAGGGACCGTTGGATGTAAAGGACTCAACTATAAATAGAGGTCTTCTCCACTCATTTTGTATCATCTATCTTTTGAGTAATCAATGCATTTACTCTAAATCTCTCGCGTTTAGTACTGATATTTAAGGTGGGATATGCATGTATTTATCTGAAGAGCATTGTCCACGCGTATGTGGTTCTTAAGTACCGACTGGAGCAAAAATCCTTTGCCCCTTAACTATGTCTTCATTTATGTCTCCTGTTAAAAACACTTAAAAATTAAATTCGAAACACTAACTCTAAATTCTAAATTCTAAATCCTAAATCATAAACCTTACACTCTACACCTTAAAAATACACCTTACCCTAAATAATAGTTTTTAATGAATTTGACTTTGTGTGCCTGACTTCTTAATTTCTTTTGCAGTTCGCTATAGTAAGAAGATGAACTAAGTCAGATAAATTGAACGGGCTAATTCATTATGTGGAGTCATTGAAACAAGAAATAGAAGTTTTGAAGAAAAACTCAGCGACTAAGGAGGAACATACCTATATTGCTGCCGAGGCATTTTCAAAAATACTCAGGATGATGGAGTTCAAATCACCGAGCAGAGTTAGTATCAACGACTTCAATCTAACTGGTGAAAATATAATTGAGGATTCACTTACTGTTCTTGTGTTGCTCTACTCGACTCTACTAAAAGTTAAGAAAAATTGGCGATATAGCTTCTAGTACCAGCTTAAGTCAGGCGCTGAAGCAGGTAACCCACAATGATATGTTGTGATGGAGGGACGTAGTATACGAATGTTCAATGTTGGGTTTTAAAGTGGGTATATGCATGCTCACATGCAGAGTATTGCCCATGCCTATGTGGGTTTTAAATACAGACATGAGATTAAATATGTGAGCTCTCGAATAATAGTTATAGATGATGAACTCCAAACGCTTACTAAGCATAAGGATAAACTATCGGAGATGGTTCAATCGATTAATCCATTGATTGAGGCTGCAGCGATATGACTGGTAAGCCAGTAATTACTGACTTATTTGAGAATTACATGTAAGAGCTACATTGGTTTATTACAGAATTTTACATTAGCAAATGATTTTTTTACATGTAATTACTGGTTTATTTGAGAATTACATGTAAGAACTACATTGATTAACAATATCGTATTTTGCTTTCATGATTTACAATTTATGTTTTTTTGGGTAAAGTATATCAGTGGTCACCGAACTTTTAAGATGCGTTTATTTTAATCATCGAACTTTTAAAAGTTTCATTTGGGTCACTCAACTTTTAGTCCACTTTCATTTTGGTCCCTCATGTTACCCTCCGTTAAAAAAATTGATGTATACGTTAACTTTCTTCTCCCTTAATAAAAAAATGTTGACTAAATCACGTTCTTTCTCTTTCTTCTTTTCCTCCAAATCTCTGTAACTGCCTTTATTATCACACCCAACACAGTGCTCATCAAACCGAGTGATAAACTTCTTTAATCAATTATCTTATACTTTTTTAAAATTGACAAAATACACGAAAGAAGCCTAAACAACATAATTCAGAAAAAAGGTGAACAATGAAAAAGGTACGCAAACCGATATAAGGTGGCATATAAGGAAGTTTTTCTTGTCAGGTTGCAAATCAAGAAGGGAGTTTATCACTTGGTTTGATAGTTTTGGGTCTGATGAGAAAGGGAGTTGTAGAGATTTGAAGAAGAAAAAGAAAGAAAGAGAAGTTCACATGGTTTAATAAGCAGTGGGTGAAACCTACAAAGTATATTGTTTTATTAAGGGGAGAAGAAAGTTAACGTCCACATCAATATTTTTTAACAAAGAGTAACGGAAGGAACTAAAATGAAAGCGGACTAAAAATTGAGTGAACTAAACAAAATTTTTAAAAGTTTAGTGACCAATGGTATACTTTACCTTTTTTTTAAAATTGTGCGCCAATGGTAATTCTCTTAGAATTTACAGGCCCAAAGGTAATAGCCAAAACCCAAACTGTCCTTTAGCTTAAGGATTGGACCTATTGAGCTTCAATGGGGATAAAGCCCTAGTATTTACCCTAGCATCGAAATACCCCATTTTTATATCGTCAGCTCAGCCGTAACAGCTTGTTCTTTGTTATTTCAAATTTCTTTCAATGTCAATCGTTCAAATGCTCAGTGATCATTCCAATGGTCTTATTTGGTTGTTGAATGCTTGAGATTTATCTGGGGGGTTTTGGCTTTTGTATCGTTTGATATTCAGCATTTGGTTTGAGCTTTGGATCGTTTTGCTATGGTACCGTATTTGGATTTCTCTCCATCTCCATGAAGGGTAGAGAGTTCAATCAAAAACCCAACTTTGAATCTGGGGTGCCCAGTAAAAAAATTGGTCATTTTCAAGACGATAACTTTGATTATCGGATTAGGCTTGGATATGGTGCGGGGTTACATATGACCCTCATATCATTCACAACTCGTGCCTCAAGGGTTCGACCCGCCTCCAAGTTCTTCAGTCCTCAGAACCGCGCTCAGTTTCACGGAGGATCTCACCCGCAAGGCTATAAAGATGTAAGCATTGTTCAAAAGCACGAGGCTTGGTTTGTTAAGGTTGTTTGCACTCTATTTTTTTATTCACAGCCTTTCAATGATTCATCTCTGGGTTATTTGAGCAAGAATTTGACACCTTCTATTGAATTTCAAGTTGTTGAATGGTTGAATCATCCGGCATTTGGGTTGAAGTTTTTGGAGTTCAGTAGAGTTAATTTTAATATTACTCATTCTTTTAGGACGTATAATTTGCTTTTGAGATCATTTTGTAATATCGGTGTACATCATTCGGCTAAATTAGTTTTTGATTATATGAGGATTGATGGCCATTTGTCTAGTTCTGTGGTAGGATTTATGATTTCGGCTCTTGCGAGGGCAGGTGAATTTGGAATGGCAAAGATATTGCTTGCTGAGATTCAGTGTGATGAAGTGGGAATCAGCGTTTTTGCTGTAAACAATTTGTTGAATATGATGATTAAGAAAAATAAATTAGAAGAGGCAGTTAGCTTATATAATGAGAATCTAGGATCAAACTTTTACCCTGATAATTCGACCTTTAATATTTTAATTCTAGGTCTGTGCAAAGACGGGCGGGTGGATCAGGCTTTTGTGTTTTTCAATGATATGAGGAGTTTTGGTTGTTCTCCTGATATTCTCACCTATAACACCATTATAGGTGGGTTATGTAGGGCAAATGGTGTAGATAGAGGTCACAAGTTATTGAATGAAATTCGATCAAGAGATGGTTGTTCACCCGATGTTGTGACTTATACATCTGTCTTATCTGGTTATTGCAAGTTGGGGAAGATGGGGGAGGCTTCTGCTCTTTTTGATGAAATGATTAATTCAGGAACTGTGCCCACTGCGGTCACTTTTAATGTTTTGATTGATGGCTTTGGCAAGGTTGGAGATATGGTTTCTGCTAAATCCATGTATGCAAAGATGGCTTCTTTTGGTTGCGCTGCTGATGTTGTGACCTTCACTTCCTTGATTGATGGATACTGTCGCAATGGAGATGTTAACCAGAGTTTGAAGCTTTGGAATGCAATGAAAGCGATAAATATATCTCCAAATGTGTATACTTTTTCCATTACCGTCAATGCTCTATGCAAGGAAAATAGACTACACGAGGCTCGTGAACTTTTGAGGGAGTTGAAATGTACAAATATTGTTCCAAAACCGTTCATCTTTAACCCTGTGATTGATGGGTTCTGCAAGTGTGGCAATTTGGATGAGGCCAATCTGATAGTAGTGGAGATGGAGGAGAAGAAATGTTATCCTGATAAAGTGACATTTACCATTCTCATTATCGGGCACTGTATGAAAGGCAGGATGGTCGAGGCAATTGGCATTTTCAATAAAATGTTATCAATTGGTTGTACCCCTGATGATGTCACTGTGCAATCTTTAGTATCTTGCCTTTTCAAGGCCGGGATGCCTATTGAAGCCTCCCGAATTAGAACAATAGTATCACAGGACATGAACTTGGCAAATACATCTTCCTTGGATAACAATGTTCCTTTGGGGATAACTAGAGTTGTGCCTGTGGCTGTTTAGTGCAAAAGCTACCCACCATTGAACTTGGTGTCTTACTGTGACGTTGAGAAGGCTTCTTCGCCGTGCACAAAGTACCCAATTAAGCATATCCAGCTTGAAGCACAAATTACCTTCCATTCAGTAAGAGTCTTTGTTTTCTTTTACTTCAGATCATAAACTTCAATCGTGTGCTTTAACAAACTTATAAATAATGCAATTGAATGATTTTCTCTCTCCCACATGTATCATATGGTTGAAAGTAGCATTTATAAATAATGCAATTGATACTCTTTAAAGATAAAGGAGAAGATTGCCTAGTTGCTCCAACGCTTTTGCCCCAATCGGTAAAATCTGAATAGTTAGTTCAATTTACTTAGATTATTTGTCAAGTAATCAAGGACAGGGTCATAACCTTTGAGCCTTTTTTAGTTCAGGATCCTATTTACTTAGATTATTTGTCAAGTTGTGTTTATTACTTACTGATTATTCTGAACACATTTTTTTCTTTTGGTATTGGTTATTCTTAGCATGCTTTTCTTGTTCCTATGGTCTTGCAGGATAGCAGATAAGCATTTTTCCCTGTATTGGCGGAAACCTCAACGGTATTCTGTCCTCACCTCTTACATTTTATGAGGGTGATTTAAAGCAGCTACATCAATTTGATTGTGGTAGAGCATGAGCATCACCGATGAAGATATTTTTGGCTTCAAATGCTGGACAGTGTTGAAAAGAACAGGCGTGATGCTAAATGAGTCGTAAGTGCCACGGAGGTCGACCCTATGTCCTTGCAGTTGTGTATGTCAAATGAAATCTCCAGACATGATCATGAAAAACAAAGCAGATTCAAAGAACATGAAGATGGAGGAATGTTTAGATTTTTTTTTGTTTTTCCCTTATTTATCTGGACAATCCAACATTCTCTGATATTTGCCCCTTGCTTTATACAAGCAACCGTTAGTCTGTACAGAACTTTAGGAAATTTCAGGGGCACCATGATCATGAATAAAGGGATTTCAAATGATGAATTGTGCCATAATCTTGATCTGGTACTGGTAGGAGTTGACCATAAATTCCTTTTGGTAAGTTATTAGGCATGAAACACTTAGACCCTAAATCTAAAATTCTATTAACAGCCTTTAAATTCAAAATTACTACACTTAGACCCTTAAACCCTAAATAGGATCTCTACTCTCTAACACTTAAAGTTAAGGCGTTTGTGCAAATAAAGTTTCCATAAGTACTTATGCATAGAATAATTAACCTTTAAAATGTCAACAACAAAATTTATATATAAATAATTAAAACTCAAAGAATGACCAATGCAACATGCAAATTCAATATTAATTCTATTTCTTTTGATTAATAACAAACTAATCCAATTTGTAAATAGTAAACTTATTCTGTTTTTTTTCTCGCGGGATTTCGTAGTCATGCAAAGCGCGGTCGTAATTTCTAATACGAAATGACAATATTGTCCATTGACTTTCTACATGACGAATTCTTCACTCAAATCACACACCAACCCCCTTTGTTTGACAAAGTTCCCCTTTTTCTCATTTATAATTTATATAGTCCATACAAAATATTTTCATAATATTAGTTATCTTAACAACGATCGAACCGTATTAGTAGAATGAGCAAAATTAGATCAAAAGATAAGTTTTTCGATTTTATTCGGCGTAAATTTTTTTAATCGATTTGAATCGTAATCTCATAAATTTTATTAAACTCGAAAAATTTAAATACAATATGAATTATAAAATAAGACTCAAATAACTTGTAATTTTAATTATAATAAATAAAAAATACAGATTAATTAATGGATTCATCAGTGATAGGTAAATCTTATGAGAAAGATAAAGAAACAAAAGATGTACTCATATTTAGTAATTAAAACTAATTAGTACTATAATATTATAAATATTTTATAATTAAATTTGAACATAAATTCGAACTATTCAGCTCAAAAATATTTAAAATAAAATCTAAGTTATAAAATACTACTTATCAACACAATTTATCTAAAATTTTAACTTTGACTCGATTAATTGATATTTCTTTTTCTCCAAGTATTAGAGGATAGAGTCAGCACGGTATATATACATTTTAATCAAATTATATATATTGAAGTAAATCTTCTAGAAGACAGCAATATGTAATATACTTGTTTTTGAAGTCTATACCGAAAAATCATATATTAATCTGAATAGATTATCCTGAATGAAAAATAACAGGTAAATCAGTCTGATAAATATTAGTAAAACAATATATTTAATAAAGTAAACCATGATTTCACCTTCAGTAAAATAAACCCAAGCTTTTGAAATTCACTTGTTGGATTAATTAATATCTGTTGCCTGCCTGGAGTCAATTTACAAAAAACAAAGTCAAGGCATGAAAGGGGGCGGGGCACCCGCGTCATTTCCCATCAACCAACTTTGTGGACTTGTGTATTCAATTTACACTGAAGTTAAATAAATATGACGGGGGATCGAGAAGGTTTTTAATTATTGATTTAGTTTATTTAATACGTAGAATTGATTGATTTAATCAAAATTTTGAATATTTTTTAAAAAAAAAAATTATTAAATAGAAATTACATTCAGTATATATGAGTATTTTTAGTCACTAGGGCAGTCAATGGACCTCTAAAAATTTGAATTTTAATACAGTGCATATCTAAATACATTATTAAGTTTTTTATTTCATTTTAAATATACATGTTTTTTTAATATGCTAATGTGATGCAAGGGTAATATCTATTTAAATTTTTTTAGTCTTTTTTCAAGAAGACACACACAATATGACAACAGCCGGTGCTCGAACCCGGGTCACCGGGATGATGAACACCATCCTTTGCCACTTAGACACAGCCGGTGCTTTTAACTTACAATAAAGTTTATGTATAATATTAGAAAGCTCAGTTTAAAACCAATTTTACTTTTTTATTTGAGGGATTAAATTCAGGAAAAAAACATAGTTCAAGGACTATTTTTAACATTGAATTATCTTTAGGTTGTAGAAGGGTGGAACTTGGAAGAATTCTTCCATTTGTTTATACTAACTACGAAGAAAAAATCAAAGAGGAGCCGTAAATCTAAAAAGACAAATATCGAAGAAGAAGAAGCTGTGAAACCGCTTTCTCCGTGTCTTGGTGCAGTAGTTGATTTGGTGTTTGAATATTTTTCCAATCTTTCTCTTCCTATTTAAGTCCCTCAAATCCATCCCACGTTCTTCACATTTCTCTAATATTTTTCCAACCTAATTGTCTGCTTCTATCAAATCATTACCAGAAACCTGTCGGCTTTCCATCAATTCCTCTACCTTTTTCTCATCATATATATATTAAGCTTTAAGAAGTTGGTTTGCAGATTTAGAAGAAGAAGAAAAACAAACGACAGTGATGAAATTCTCATGGAAATCTATCATCCCGACCTGTTGCAAGGGTGTCGTGAAACCAGAAGCCAAACCTAAGAAGGAAGTTTCTAAACTAACTTCATTTAACAGGGTTGCAATGTTTTCTGAAGATTTGTCTATCTCGCTTGTGGGTTCAAATCTCCATATTTTCACGCTCGGGGAGCTAAAGGTGATAACCCAAAGCTTTTCGTCGTCTAACTTTCTTGGCGAAGGTGGGTTTGGACCGGTTCATAAAGGGTTCATTGACGATAAGCTCAGGCCTGGGTTGAAAGCTCAGCCTGTTGCTGTTAAACTCCTTGATTTAGAAGGTCTGCAAGGTCATAGAGAATGGCTGGTGAGTGCTTTGATTTTGAATGGAAATATTTGGTTACATTTGGACATGGTTTGTACTTTGTTGTAATGGTCTTTTTTTGTGGAACAGACGGAAGTGGTGTTTCTTGGTCAGTTAAGGCATCCGCATCTTGTGAAGCTGATCGGATATTGTTGCGAAGAAGAACATAGGGTGTTGGTGTATGAATATATGCCGAGAGGAAGCTTGGAGAATCAGCTGTTTAGAAGTATATATATTTCTTTCTGCAAAATTACCATTCGGTTTTCGAAGAAAAGCTGGAAATTAATGCCGGTCTTCTTGGTTGCAGGGTATTCAGTTTCTCTTCCATGGGCGACAAGGATGAAAATTGCTCTTGGAGCTGCCAAGGGTCTCGCTTATCTCCATGAAGCAGAAAAGCCGGTCATATACCGAGATTTCAAAGCATCAAATATATTGTTGGACTCGGTAAGTATATAAATATTGTCCTTACATATAAAAAACATGTTTTTCCCAGGATTATCTTCACTTTTACTGATGTTACGTTTTGTTGTTCCAGGATTACAATGCTAAACTTTCTGATTTTGGTCTCGCGAAAGATGGTCCGGAAGGGGATGACACGCATGTTTCCACCAGGGTTATGGGGACACAAGGCTATGCTGCTCCTGAATACGTCATGACAGGTCACTTGACGGCAATGAGTGATGTGTATAGTTTTGGAGTGGTACTTTTGGAGCTTTTGACAGGGAGAAGATCTGTAGACAAGAGCCGTTGTCCGAGAGAACAGAACTTGGTCGAATGGGCAAGGCCAGTGTTGAAAGATCCTAGGAAACTTGGCCGAATCATGGATCCTAGACTCGAATGCCAATACTCGGAAACAGGCGCACGGAAGGCTGCTGCCTTGGCTTACCAATGCCTCAGCCAACGCCCAAAGCAAAGACCCAAAATAAGTGATGTGGTGAAAACATTGGAGCCACTTCAGGACTACGAAGACATCCTGGTCGGTACCTTTGTTTATACGGTTCCGACCCAATGTGATTCACCAAAGGTAAACAAGACCACTGTCACCAAACAATGTGAACCAAAGGAGGTAAAGAAAGAGAAATCGCCTTGTCACGAAAACCACAGACACCATCATCGCCACCTTAGGCATCAGAGACCGCCGAGGATGTCTCCGATCCACCCGGAAAACGACGCCGTAAAGCGAAGTCCTAGAAATGGGTTGAATTCTCCTTTGCACTATAAAGTTAGGGGTGCATGTTAGAATACTACAAACTGTAAATCACGGTGTAATTTGTAAATAGGCAGTAATTATAAATTGTTGAATGTGGTAAATGTCAACACAGTGGGAGTGTTTTTTTTTTCTTGAGACCAAAGACTTTGGTTATTCATTCATTGAAATACAGAAGTTTCGTTGTTATTTTGGTATCTGGAATGAGCTGGGTGAATTTGATTGTTTGTCAAGCAGAAGACAAGTTCAAAAATAGCTAATCACCACCAACCTATGTCTACCAATCGGCGAAATCTTCAAAATTGTCAAATACAGCTAAGCAAGGAAACCACGTGGACATGCTCCTGTGGATCAAATCAAACAAATACAGCCAAAACCTGAATTTGGATATTAATTTAATTTATTCCTAAAAGTATTGAATGGATTTCTTTAGGCAAAATATCAAAGATGTGATTTGCATGTTTTGCTATTTGGCTTCTTATTATTTTTTTGAGTAAACAATTTCTTAACGTTTTAATTTAGTCTAAATATACTTCAGTTTGATAAAAATCGTCAGTCAACTGACGGTCAACGGCTGATTCTAATTACACTTGCTAAGCGTCAAGATCGACTGACGTAGCATATGCCGCAACATTTTTTTTTAAAAAATTATTTTGTTATACACTTCTTTATGGTGACACGTGACTGACTATCATGCTAACACATGGCTAAACAAGATGGTGACATGTGACAAATATGATGCTGACATGTTAGTAGATTTTAACACGTAACAAGTCCAATCAACATCAGTCATTGACAGTCAATTGACTTGTAGTTTCCATCCAACAAGATTATATTTGGATGAAATTAAACATCGGAGGTTGTTTGCTCCAAAAAAATAAAATAAATAGTTAAATAAAAAAATATACAAATGTTGAAGTATCTTTTGTCATTTTTGCATTATAATACAGATTGGCTTAGTTATAAATCTGTCCCTCCTCTCTCTCTCTCTCTCTCCTACATGGGTGGTCACATAACACAATCATCCATTTAATTCCGTTACAAAAAGAATTAATATGTTTGATCGAATATAAATTTAGGGCTCAATATAAGATAAAAAAAGTTCAAGAGCCATTGTGGGAGGAGAACACGAGTTTAATAGTCAAATATATACATGTGTCATTTTGATTTCTACGGTAAAATTATCTCTTATCCCGTCAAACGATTAAATGCATCCATTTGAATTTTACAAATTATGTTAAATTAAGTGAATGTGACGTCATATTTTAAATTAATCTCACAACATTAAACTAAATCTATCACATAAAATTGTTTTTTTTTTTCTAGAAAATAATTTAACTCAATTTTTATAACATATACATATATTATTAATAGAGCACCTCGCTCCCAGTCTCTATTTAAGTTATATATTTTAAAAAATTCTGTCAGTTCAATATATCTTTGAAAATCTCACTAAAATATTATTAAACTTGCTCATTCAATTATTATCCTATAATGTTCGTATCGAAGATAAAGGAAAAAGATATTGTCCCCTTGTATACATAATATAACAAATCCGGGATTTAAGCTGATTTTGTCAAAGTTTCTTACAATTGAAAGTGAGACAAAGATACACCCAAAACTGGGGGAATAATATAAAATTCCGGAGGTGCAAATCTCCCTCACCAATTGCCAATTTTATTTTTATTTTTATTTTTTAAGAAGAAATGATGTCTTCCATAACCGACCACTCTTTCGTATAGTACCAAGAGGGGTGACATTGTAGCTTGGAAAGTACCAATACTCTGTCAACTAGGATTACTTATCGAGCGAGTCGGCAGTGCTCGACTTGTGGTCGCTAAAAAAATTTATTGCTCGACTCGTTACTCGTTAAAATTGTGCTCGTTAAAAAAATTGTTGCTCAACTCAACTCGTTGCTCGTTAAGCTCACTAAAAAAATTACCTTATTTTTAATTAAAAGTAAAATTTAACAATACTATATGGGGCTTAATATTAACATAAATTAACAAATTTAACCAAAAAATATCAAAAGAGTGTATAAAGCACTTTCAAAGTCTAAATTCCAAACTAACAATCCACAAATACACCAAACTAGCATATTTAAACTAAAGTAACAATTCACAAATTCATCAAACTAACATATTAAAATTAAAGTAACAATCTACAAATATTTTAAAAAATTAACGGGTTGCTCACAAATTATCAATCGAGTTAGACTTTGCTCGACTCAATTCGTTATTTGACCGAGTCGTGTTCGAACAACTCACGAGCTGCTCAACTCGTTAAGCACCCCCACTGTCAACTATTTTCTAATGATTTTCATTTTTTGATTCAAATTTAATGTTTTAGAACCTGATGAATGATAAAAAATGATGCTATTTCTCATAGATGTTTATCTACAAATATACATAAATTTATAAAATTTAAAACATGACTAAAATATTAACTTTTAATTGTATTATATTGCTAAAAAATTAATATTCTCTTAATTTTTATATTTAATTAAATTTTTAACAATTTTAAAGTTGAGCAATTTAGTACCTCTTAATGTTTAATTTTAGTTTTATCTTTAACTATAATTGTTCGTATGGCCATATTCTATATATTAAGGATAATGTTCAAATAAAGGTAGTTTAACTTCGTGGGCATTCTCAGAAGAGAGCCCAATTCCCAAATGAATTGCATAGTTCAGTTGCATTTTCAACCTGAATAATTTCAAAATTATTCAAATTAAGCTTTACTCCAAATTTAGATTAACCGATACTAAAATATAAAAACAATTTTAAAAAAGTATTCCTAATAAATATAATTGTAAGGATGTTTTAACCCCTACCTAAAAAATAAATGTCTAAGATTTTTTTTATCTCTCTATGTGTTATCATTTATTGAATAAAGTTTTATAAATATATATTTTATGATAAGATATATTTTTTATTTTTATTTTGAATGCTACATAATTTAATATACATTTTCTTAGGTTTTATATTTGTACTATATTCAAATGAAATTTTATAGTATGATTTTAACTTAAATCATTGTAAATATAATCTCAGCCCAAAGTCAGACCCAGGCCCGAACGCTTGGTTTCTAAAAATTTCCTTTTTTATATATAGAATTAACAGACACTCAAGCTACTACGCGCGTGCTTCTCGGCCTTTTGCGAGCGTATACGACTCTCTTTTCCCCTCAACAAAAGCGAAAAGAATTTCTGCCCGCCCTTTTCTCTCGATCGCAGTCATGGCTACTCTAGATTCCGACGTCCCGATGGTTCCCGTCGGCGAGGCTTCCAGCAGCTCCGCCCCTTCCTCCTCCACTAAGAAGCCCAAGCGCTTCGAGATCAAAAAGTGGAGTGCGGTTGCTCTCTGGGCTTGGGGTACAACCCTAACCCACGTTCTCTATCTCCCCGTATTCTCCTTATCTATATATTTCCTTAAAGCTGTTTTGGTTGATGGATGCAGATATTGTTGTAGATAATTGTGCGATTTGCAGGAATCACATCATGGACCTATGTAAGCATCTCTTGATTTTATTTTTCAACCTTTTAATCATTCAATTGTATGGATTTTTCTTGGTCTGTTAATTCCGATTGTTTAATTTAACTGTTCAGGCATTGAATGCCAAGCCAACCAAGCAAGCGCCACCAGTGAGGAATGCACTGTTGCATGGGGTATGTTTCCTTTTTGCACTCCTTGAAACAGTACTCTTGCTTATTTATACTCCATGATAATATCTTAGGCATGTTATAAGTACTACTGTAAGTATGTGTGTGCGCGTGCGCGTGTGCGCCTTGTATTAAGCTTTAGGACCCATTTTCAACTAGCACAGCTATAGCTTTTAAGATGCTAATGTGATAGATCAATTAAGCTGGCGTTATTTGCTCCTAGTAGTGGCAGCCAGGCTCCAGCTTCATTATTTTGTATGTTCTGCTTTAAGATCATCTGCTTAAGCAAATTGACAAGCCTGGTGGTTTGCTTCATTGCTTTTGATGTTTGTGTAGTCTTAGTATAATGTTAAATTTGTTGTTTTTTTCTCTCTCCTTTTTTGGTATCAAAAGCTAATTGCTTTCCTTACTTTTGGGCTGACCCAAGTAGTAGTATGAACTAGATTAGTTGTTATTCCTTTGATTACCATATGTAGTTAGCCAGAATCTCTACATTTAACTAGCATTAAATGTGAATAGAATTCCATAAGTGAAGGGCTGAAAAAATTAGTTGTTAAATTGCTGTTTATGTTTAATTGTTCAAGTTTTCTGAAGAGTCAAATATAATTTGGTGGTGGATGAGCGCATAAAGAACGTGACAACCGACAACCATCTTAAACGGCATTAATATATAATTGTTTCTTATGTATCTTGACCTGAACTCTTTCTTCAGTATTTCATTGCTTGAATTCATTTTTTGACATTCAATGTAAACATGTGTACAGAGAGAAGAATGCCTGAATTCATCTTTTGAAAATTTCCCTTGAAACAAACACAACTCTTTCTTCAGTATTTAATCGATTTTGTGTATGTAGGTGTCTGCAACCATGCATTCCACTTTCATTGCATCAGCCGATGGCTGAAGACTCGTCAAGTGTGTCCTTTGGGTATGCTTTGCCTCCCGCGTTTTATTTTGCCCTGTTTCATTCTTTTGAGTACATGGAATTAATGCCATGGTTGTTTTGCTTTTGCAGATAATAGTGAGTGGGAGTTCCAAAAGTATGGTCACTAGATTTCTCTAAGCTGCTACCGGTTGAACCTACTTACCTTTCTCGTTGCGGAAGAAGGTTGCTCGTATTTCTTCAGCTTTCTGTTGATTCTTGTAACTTTATAAGGGAAAACATTTGGCTGTATGAATTAGGATATTATTCTTCCAATATGCTGGCTATTATTCTTCCAATCGTAGAAACATCTCTTGTAATCAACTTGTCAGGCTGTTGAATTCAAGGCGTTGTCCTTCTTTTACAACAAAATTGACTCAACCGTCGGGGGTGAATGAATATCCCTTTTAATCTTGTCTCTCATATTTTTTTGGCTTAATATCCAAATAGGTGTCCAAACTATGCTTGTGGATCACTTTTGGTGCTTAAACTATTAAACTATTTTTAGCTCTAAATAGGTGCCTAAAGTTTCAGTTTTGGTCATTTTAGGTGCCTAACCGTTAATAAAAAACCGTTAGCCAATTAAATTGTGACAAGGGGCATGTTTTTAATTTTTAATTTTTTAATTAATTTTTAAATAAAATCTAAAATTCAATTTTCTAAAAAAATTAACAGTTTTAAATCTTTACAAAATTATCCCAAACCCCCAAATTATGTTTACTACCTTACCGGAGACCACCACAACTGTCGTCGAACCACCACGACTGTTTACCCCAACCACTCATCGCCGATAACTGACGGTAGGTGTGCCGACGACTTCCTTTTGCGGTTTTGGCTTCTTTCGACGTTAGGAAGCCGATCGACACACCTACTGCCGTTTACTGGCGATGGGTGGTTGGGGAAACGATCTTTGGTAGTCCGACGGCGGATATGTGTGGGGGGGGGGGGGGGGGGGGGAAACTACCGGCGGCAGATTCGGCTGGGGAAGTTAGGTATTTTGAATTAGGAGGCAAGCATAGTTTGGGCTAGCCTATTTTTTTTTATGAGAAATGACAAAGATTTTATATTCTTCATACTGACTAAAACGATTATTTTCCTTGGCAGTAGTATGAATTATGTAAATGAACTAGTAGCTTAGGCTCAAGTGATGAATTGGTTTGTTGTGTCATTGTCTGCAATTTGTATCCACAAAATGGGTCAATATTTCTATGCATGCAATATCTGCTGTCAAGATTATGCTCCCCCTGCCAGTTTTACCATACCAGAAAACAACACAAACCCAACACCTCTGATATTGAAACCATGCCTGGCTTTACTCTCAGTTCCGCAAGTAAAAACAAACGCGATAACTCTACATGTTACTCATGGCTACTGCTTTTTGTTTCTTTCCATTTGGAAATTCTCATCTGGGGACCATTGGAATAATCCAAAGATAAGGCACATTGCTCAGTTTCCAGAAAGGTAACTCAAGTTCTACTCCAAAAATCCTGTTGAAACTATGAATCAGTGAGGTAATTGTCACAAAGGGTCACTTTTGGCGCCGAAAGTGGTTCTGCTGGTTTATCCAACTTCCATGCACATGTGTGACACTACGAATCTTTATGCCTCGTCCCTTTGCTTTCATTTGTGGGGTTCACTTAATACTATTATTATTAATTTATTAGCAGGCTGAGGATTGTAGCAAAATCTGTGTCTCAACCTCAGTTCCCACACACTTTACTTTGGATGCTAATCTCTATAAAGGCTGCATTTCAATGGCTTAAATGGATTGGCCATAGCCATTAACCCAGGGAATTGCAGAAAGGGAATGCCAATATCAACCAGAATTGACTAGTCCAATCTTAAGGAGGTAAGGTAACCTGGCCTAATACTCTTTTGCCACACCTTATTTGGTTGGTCTTAGGGGAAAGTATTTTTTTTTTCCTCAAAAATATCAGGCTCAAATTGTTGCTAAAGAAAATAAAATAAAACAAGGAGAAGAAAAGGAAAGGCCAAGATATTTTTCTTCTTCTTTTTATTTGATTTGATCGTATATGTATCTTATTCAGTCTGCAACTGTGTTTTCCAGCTGCTTCATCTTCCCTGTTCCAAGTCATAATATGAAATGAAATCTTGGACGTAATCTACCAACCGGAATGGCCTTTCCCTGTTTAAGTTTTTGTCATGTTTCAACTTTCAAGAGCTCAAACCAATGGAAATAAGACATATATTGATTATATTTGGCTGGACATGTCTGGAAACTTCTTTGTTTGCAGATGGCTATTCTAATCGCTCACCACATTTGCACTATGACTCAGATTATGGTATGGAATGAGATCACAGAACACAAATTTCAAGAAAATAAATACCCTTTTCCCACACCATTCTCTGTTTCCAGGAAATTTCCTTGCAATTTCATATTCTGTCATCTTCTTCCTTTTTTTGTATGTGTGTTTACCTTTTATGCCAGAATCCCTTTCCATATAAGCCATTTGTCACAGCTGGCCAAGCTGAAATTTGATTCAAAAAGCCAGCACAGACATTACCATTTTCATAAAACCTCACATGCTGTAAGATTTCTTTCTCTACCTAATATGCAAAAATCAAGACAAAACACAAAACCAAACCGCCTCTGGTTGCTCATATGCTAACATTCAAGAACAAAGATTGAAACTTTGAAACCTGATATATATATAAATCATACATAAGGTGGATTAAATTCAGATGCCGAAGCATTTGAGTTATCTAGTCTATATAACAATCAATCCGATACAGAAAAAGAGTTCCTCGGTTACCATCTTTAACCCCATATATTTACCGTTTTAAAACTCGAGTTTGAGAAGAATATGACTCAGATAGAAAGAGCTGAGAAACAACTTTCAGATCGAAGCAGAGGAGGGCGCTTAACTCGTTCAAGACCAGGCAACGCGGTGCTCGATTTAGTCCTAACAGCTCTGGGCGAATCCAGGCTTCGACGAAGAATCCTCCCCATGGCAAAAATGGGGTGCTCCGTCTCATCCGAAGGACTCCACGCCCTAAACTTCTCACAAAAACTCATGTGCCGCTCCAACGCTTCCTCCGTGGAGATAAGCGTCACCGATCTCAGGGCCTCGTCTTTGACGGCCTCGATGCACAGCCCGCAAATCCAACGGCCCTGGTAACGTTCCCGGACGCGCACGATGTAAGCAACGGTGCATTCCTCGGTGAAGCCACAGGACTCGCATTGAACGCAGTGGGTTTCGGTCGGGGCAGTCACTTTGCTTGGTGGGTTTGGAGTGTCTGAGCCTGAGATTGCCATTACATGGAACCGAACATTGAATGCTCTGTTTTCTTTGCTGTCTGTGCCTTTGAAATCTGGTCTGTAACTTCAGTTTAGTTTGTATGGTGAGTGGAACAGGGGAGTGAAAGAGATTTATAGCATGTGATGTGGGTGCGATGAAGAGAGAGACAAATCAAAACATACTGTGAAACAATAGTGCTTTCTGTGTTTGTGGGCTGTGTCATGGGTGTGGGCCTTTTTAATCTTTGTTTTTTAGTGAATTAGAATCCTATTTATTATAAAAAAGAAACAAATTAGTAAGATTTTGGGTTATAAGGTGTGGGGCTTCAGGATTTCTAATGTACCTAACAAAAAATGCTATATTAATGAACGAAAAATCAAAACTTTATTTGAACCTTAAAAACGAATATAATCCTATTCGTTCAAGTTTGGTTCATTTACTCCTCTGCTTGTTCATGCTAAAATTGTATGTGATTTCATTGAACCTGAGAGAGTTGGGTTCAAACTTCAAAGTAACAGATTCTGGATTCCATCTCCTTTCTAAGACAGAAAATGTCATATCAGCAATTTAAGGCCTCGTGGCTTAAAAAAGAGGCATGTGCAGACATTTTTCAGGCTTGTGATGGGACAAACGAAGTGATAGACAAACACTGGCTTCCAAGCCTTTAAGGCATTTAGGTACCACAATGGAATCTTTTACCTGGGACATAGATACCTGACTTACCCGAGTCGGTGTAGGCAGTTCGGTTTTAGTCGTTGGATTCACCGGAGAGATTTTGTTTCTAAAGTTTTGATCTTTTTTAGTTTCAACTTTGGAGGTTTGACTGGTAAGCCAATGCCATTTGTTTATGGTACAACATATGAAAGAAATTCTGAGCAAGAATGTGATTCTTCCTGTCGGTGTTTCTTACATGGTATGAATTTGTGTTTCTTTATCCCTTTGCAGGGCTCAAGGGGGAAAAAACATGGAGTTCCTTGATTTCATTGCACCTCCCTGAACATGGGAACTGCAATAGTTAGGTTCTTCAAAATTTATTAATAATCAATCTCTTGTACATGTGAAACAACATATACGTACTGCTAGACTCAATAGTTTTTTACATGAAATGGATACAACGGATAGGGGGCAATAACGAAAACATGATACGAACACAACACGAGTTGTTGGGATTACAGATATAGCAAATGTAAATTAAAAAGAAAAGCGGTAGCGATGTACGAACATGATACTGAAGATCCTAAACCGTTTCAAGATGCTTTCCTTCAAGTATAGAAACCAGTATCAGAGTGGTACTTTGTTTCAACCAGGATAAGAGATTAAAGAAAGTAGCTGCTCATGTTTGGGAAATCGAGTTACAAGCTCTGAACGTTTTGCAAGCTCAAAGTCTTGGAACTGGAAGGCAGGTGCGCAGGTGCATCCTACAAGTGAGTAATGGCTCTCGGCATCCCTTGATTCATTTCTCGACACCGCCCCATCAGCCGAAACGTGGAAATCCTTTGTCGGAAATGCACCAAACCAAACATTTGGAGGCACTGTATATTGCACCTTCTGATCATTCAGCAAATCAGGCCCAAGACATGTTAGTTTTACTTGCCCATCTTTCTCATCCAGCTCCAGGACCTGTTTCAAGTAACAACCAGGGATTTATAACCCCAAAAAGATTATGGTTCCTACATGATTCACATTTGTATCGACATAAATCAATAACATTTGAAGTTATCTATCAGTTCCCTGTCATGATTAAAAAGGAAGACTGGTACTGGTATGGCTTGAACAATGTCAACGTAGGCCTTTTACCGTAAGAGGCTCTCCCAAATAAAAATGCCAGGTCTCAGCACAGGGTATACGGTGAAGGTGCGACACGCTCCCGGATGGTAACAAGAAGTAAATACACGTGCTAACAGGGCGTTCGACTTTGTCTGCAATGAAGATACTATCATGTTAGTAAGGGAAATACAACTAAGGAAGGACTAGTAAATAAACATTGGCATACATGGGATAAGAATAATAATACTTAGAAACTGGAAAGAAACCAATTTCATAAAAAAAATCAGAGCTTTCATGAACTGCAGATACAGACCCCACTATTTAAACTTCTAGGAAATCAATTTAAAGGCAAATGGCAATCGGGGTGTAATTTTCAATGGAGTGTGCTTTACAAAGTGTGAAGAATTCCCTTACAGACACTATAAACGGTATGCAGATAATCAAAATCTTCTGCTTCCTATTAACTTCTCACCAAAATTAATGAGCTTTGGGGTAAAAAAAAGGGTGAGAGAATCACAATTAGCCTCTTTTCTCTCATTCTGTAATATAAACTAGATCTTAGGCTTCTTGTGTATATGTATATGTATATGTACTTCTGCATCTTGTACACTAATATCACAATAATTCCAAATGATATTCGACATCAACAAAATATAGAACAGATAGCATGAAAAGAAAATTGCTAAATAAATCAAACAAGAAAGTGGTATCATAAACCCCAAATGAAAAAATAAAGCTAAGATTTACCCAGATTCAAAGATTTGATCTTTAAATCACATCACAAATTCACAGTCAATGGATAAGGCATGTACACAAAAAAGTGCTTACATAGAGGAGGAAGTTGAGATTTGGAGAGCATGACCGAATTATCCCTGAAAGTTTCAGCAAAGAAACCACCTTCAGGGTGTGGAGCAAGATTCAACTTTGCTGCAATCTCTGATGCAGAAGCCATGTTTTTTCCCCTTACTGCAAAACACTGTACTTTTTTACTCAAAAGGACAATGTTTTCACTTCAACAACAACAAAACTTATGGCGATTCTGTCACTTAATAAGAAAATGGAAAGCCAAGGCTTACCTAATACCTAACCCCACATTTTTTTTCAACATTTTCTATTGTTTTTTCTAACACGTTGCATAGACCTGGAAATCTTTGCAAATGCAATCGTCGAATTCTTTGAATTCTCGTTAGGTATGGGCCGGTTTTAGGGTAAAGTGTGCTCGGCCATCTACATGTCTCAAATTTAAGTTCCACCTAAACATTGGGTTGGGCTTACCAAGCTTTTAGATAAAAATTAGAAGTATAATTTTGACTCTAAAATAACACTTTTCAAATGTAAAAGTTGAAATTTTTGCTTTTGTATACGAGTTGAAAAGTATTTTTTTAATACATTTGTTTTGTTAAAAGTTATTTCTTTAGCATTGTAAGTACTTGTTTTAAGTACTTTTCAAAATCAATGCTAAACTAGTATAACTTTTTCACTTTTTCAAGATTTCTTATCCTAATTTATAAACAAATCGATACAAATATACAATGGCTATGTACAGACGTTCATGTTTGGGTGGTTAAAGAATAAGGGAATGGCAAATATCTTTCTTTTTTATTTCTTCAGGTTGATCTTTGATCCCCTTCCTGTAATTCCTCTTCGGTGGGAAACGTCGAAGCCTGGATCTCGATCACTGCCGACAACCTCAGCTACCCTTTTCCGGTCTCACCTATGGGACAACGGCAAACAGGGCCTGTCTTGGGATTTAACTTATCTCTTCTATCCTAGTAATGGCTTCGTTTAAGGGTAATCGTTTATCAGGGTTACTTTCAACGCAAGCAACTCCGATCTCGAGCAATCGAAGCATATTATCAGCTGAAGATGCATTGCTTGCTATCTCAGGATCAACCAATTCTAGAGCTCGGTTCTCTGATATCGATGTTTGTACCCATTGCACGATATCGATCCCACTCTTGCCATCGCTTAAATATTGTGAAGGAAGCTTGCCTGTCATGATCTCCAGGATGACAATTCCTAGACAATAAACATCTGATTTTTGGGAGACTTGTTGGTACTGGAGATATTCTGGGGATTTGTAGGCAAACAATACTTGGGCAACAGTGCTAGGGCTTGCCATGGGTTGAAAAGCATAGTCACTTAGTAATGGTTCGTAAGTTTGAGTTATAAGAACATTGCTGGATTTGAGATTTCCATGGGGGAGCTCGTATGTTGCAAACTCTGTGTGAATGAAACCGAGTCCTCGAGCAATCCCTTTGACGATCTTCAGACGAGTCGGCCAATTTAATTTAGCATGAGCTTGGTCTTTCTTACCTGAAATTTAGAGTTTTGATCGGCTTCAGATTGAATGTGTGTATCTGAAATGAAAATCCATACACAAAATGTGATGACATTACCATGCAAGATGTAGGACAAGCTGCCCTTGGGCATGTATGATGAAACAATAAGCTTCTCCTCTTTCCTAAAGTAGTATGCTAATGGCGTCAAAACATTGCAGTGCTTCAACTTCCCGAACCGTCTGATTTCGGCATCGAATGCATCTTTTCCCAACCTATTCATCCCCTTCATTCTCTTCACCACCACGGACAGTCCACTGGACAACTTAGCCTTATATGCAGAGCCGAAGAGGCCATTTCCAAGCACCTCAGCTTCTGCCTTCATCAAATCCTGCAACCCAAATTCACCTTTCTCATCATTCACCATGACCATGTCAGTCATCCCACTCTTGGTGGAAGATGACGTTGAGTCCCTCCTCGACCCCGATTTACTCCTCCGGTTCGACTCACCAGACCTTCGTTGGATGGATTCCGGGGCTAATTGGACCGGAAGCGCCTCGTCTTTTACAGATCCCTTACTTACAACGCCTTTTTTTTTCTCGTCCTTCTTAGTCCTACGCGTTGCAGAAATAAGGGAGGCTATCACAATGCAGAGTAAAAAAAATATGGTCGTGGCTACAAGTATTACCTTGCCATCCGAAATGGCTTTGGCTTTGGCTTTAGCTCTATCGGTTTCAGTTTGGTTTTGGTTATGGATTTTAGCCGATGGTGGCGGACTCGAAGCTACGCAATCTTTTGCCACTGGCTTCCCGCAAAGTCCTAAGTTTCCTCGGAATGAATTAACACCGAACTTGGCCAAACTTTCTGGGATTTCCCCTTCCAAGTGATTAAGCGATATGTTAAAAGAGGTCAGAACATTCGGATATTTCAAGGGCGGGATCGATCCCGAAAAGTGGTTTCCCTCTAGGTGAAGTTCTAAGAGATGAGGTAGTTGCATTACGGACTCAGGTATATGTCCGGTGAATTTATTTTCACTTAACCACACCTTCTTCAGAGATCTCATCGATGCGAAATAATGATTCGGAATCTCACCGTTGAACTGATTATGAGACAAGTAGATAGCCTTCAAAGAACCGAGCTTGTTGAACAACGGGATGGGACCTGAAAACGAGTTCCTCATGAAGCTGATGGATCTCAAGTGACGAAGGTGGAGCAAAGGTTGAACGTCGATTGTTCCCGCAAGGTGTAAATCCGTCAAATGGAGACCAATAATGTCCTTTCCGTGGCACATAACGCCGAACCATTGACAAGGAGATATACCTGGTCCTGGAATCCAACTAATCATATTACCATGCGTAAACGAGTCCTTGAACTTAATCAGGGCGTCTGCATCAGATTGAGAGGAACAAAGGGTGGGAAAAATTACAAGGGAAAGGGAAAGGGAAAGGAGGAAGCGAACAGCAGCCATTACTGACCGGAAATGATGAAGCTCCGGATAGAAAAGAGCCGCTGCTCGGAGAAATCATGTGGTTTCGTGAGTCTTGGTTTGGGTTGTTTTGTTTGCTGTTGCTTGATTGAGGGGTAACAAAAGGCAGGTTTTCCATGCCGGTAAACTGTATTGTGGGTTTGAGAGGAGGTAGGCTAGCAAGTTACATTCGGTACTAATAATAGAATTGGCAATTCAGGTTATGGGATTTTGGGATTGGAAGGGAGAAAAGTGAGGCCTGCAACTTCCTTTTGACCTTGTCAATGCCATTCATATCTTGGGGTTCACACCATTCAATCTCGGACAAGGAAACTACTTATTATTGAACAATGATCCAAATCTGAAATTAGTAATTTTTATTAGCTTTGATCAGTATTATATACTCACCTACTGGTTTTCAAATTCACTTCATTAACAGGACAGATTGCAACACTTCAACAATATTACCTACCAACATAATGAACATTGCTTCTCGTTGCCGTGAAAGTGACCGAAGATTTAACTTCTGTCGTGTGGATCGATCAGTTGCCATGAAATTCACCATTTTTTACATTGCAAAAGCAAACGTCAGAGTTGTAAAGGGAACAATCTTACAAAGGTGGCTTACACTTTAGGTTTAGTGAACAACTACAAGGAAGACACGTTTCATAAAACTAACAAAGCACCGTACGACTTAATGCCTCCTCCCCAAAAAAATCTTGAGAATTTGATTCTTTCTCTCTCACCTGCGCCATTACAGACTTCCCTTGAAATGCACTCCTCCATTTACGAACGAGATCCACCAGCTACTGATAGTTAACATTTCACCTAAAAAAAAATACACCCTTTTTCGTTTTTTCACTCTTCTTGTACAAAAGATCCTTCTTTTCTGTGTTTCAAATCCAATTGCCAAAAGAGTTTTTCTTGAACCGAATTCCCCCCTTCACTAAAAAAAACCCAGAAATGGTGGAGACATTGCCGGTCGGGCGGTCTCAGTTACAACAACAAAGGCTGGAACTTAAGAGATGGATTGTGGCATTCCTTTCGTCGCATAAAACTCTCTTGACTGTCCTCTGGATCGCGGCTTTCGGTTCGGTTTTCTTATGGCAACGGAGTATCGGTGGGGATGGGTTCTCGATATTCGCCAAAGCTGGTCCGGGTCGGCCTATACCCAAGATGCGGCCTTTTGCGTTTAATTTGACTGATTTTGGTGGGATAGGGGATGGGGTCGCGGATGAAACGGCGGCGTTCGAGAGGGCTATCTTGACGATCTCCAAGTTTGGGAAGAGAGGTGGTGCGCAGCTCAATGTGCCGCCCGGGAAGTGGCTGACGGCGCCGTTCAATCTTACTAGTCATATGACATTGTTTCTAGCTGAAGATGCTGAGATTCTTGGAATCCAGGTTTGTGCTTTCAATTCATTTTCGTTTTCAACTAAATATCATTTACAATGGTGGGTTTTCCCCCTCTTGAATCAATCTTCACGCTGAACTCAATAGCTTAAAAGCATGTTTAAGATTGCCATTGAAAATGAATCTATATTTTGGATTGTTAACTAAACAAGCTTCTTTTATTTAACATGTTCAGTTGTTATTAGTTTAAGTAGTTTTACAATGTTGAAGCCAGTTTTTTGCTGTTTGTTTAAAACTTCTGGTTTTGGTGGCTTCAAGTTGTGACTGTTGTTAACAATTACAATGTCTATTGCTAATTTTGGATGTGATCTTTTTCTGGTATTATACAGGATGATAAACGATGGCCTTTAATGCCTCCATTGCCTTCATATGGGCAGGGAAGAGAGCGGAAGGGAGCTCGGTTTGGGAGTTTAATTCACGGTCAAAACCTCAGAGATGTTGTTATAACTGGTTAGCTCTTTTTATATGCCCCCTAAATAAGCCAGTAATTTCAGTTTTTAAATCATTCTGTAGTGTTTTCTTTAGTTGCTTGAATTAAAAGTTTGCTCACATGATAGGCCTTTTTCAGTTTCTCTATCTGTAATCTATGACTTCTTTGAAGCGTTTTGTGATTCTGAAGTTTTGGTAAAAGAACTGAAAATGGAAGTTATATTCCGAGTCCATGTCCATCCCTTTATTTTATGACAATTATCGCCAAAGCTTTATGGTAAATTTCATTGTTGTATAATGGAATTTGTATTTGTAGTCTACCCTTTCTGAATAAGCCAATTTAGCTTTAAAAGTCATATCACATAATAGTTGATACATGTAAAATACTATCTTTGTAGGTTGATTTCTAAACCTGTTTTGTGTTTCTGCATCCTTTATCAAAGTTTTCTATCCTGCATCCGGTATAAATTTTAATTCCACTTGCCAAATTGACGAAGCAATCATAATTAATAGAAAATTTTGCTCGGCTGCTAGCAACACATGTAATGTAGATTTGATTCGCTCAAATTTAGACTCCAGAATCTTAGCAGCTGGGTGAGTCCCTTGTCGATGTGATTTGGATAAAATGATGGTTAAGACCTATATTCTGCGTAAATCATTTGTTGCTGACCGAGGCTGATTTTACTCTGTCTTTACAAATCAACAGGGCATAATGGTACCATAAATGGACAGGGTCAATCGTGGTGGAAGAAGTATCGCCAAAAGCTACTCAACAACACCAGGGGTCCACTTGTACAGATAATGTGGTCAAGTGACATTGTAATCTCTAATATAACCTTACGTGATTCTCCGTTTTGGACTTTTCATCCATATGATTGCAAGAATATAACAGTCAAGAATGTTACCATTCTGGCTCCAATATTTGAAGCCCCAAATACTGATGGAATTGATCCCGGTAAGTAATCCTCAATCATAAAATTTAAGCTTTTGTCCGTGAGAATTTTTTGTTGCTATTTGCTGAGGCTCTAGATACAATTCTTATTCTTACTATGAACAGTTGTTTACAATGTCCATTCTTCTTGAAAATTGTAGAAAAATATCCCATTCATGCTATGAACTGCACAGAAACATTAAGGCGAGAACTTATGAATTAGCATCCTAAAGTTTATTAACGTTGTGTAGCGTATTGCTTCCTGGGTCAAATCTACACACGTGTACGGCTGTACGCTACATTTCTGCTTGTTAATTTGATGTGGGGTGAAAACAGATAAATATTAATTCATTCTAAATGTAACTAAGTGCAAGCCATTTATGTCATAAATAGATTCATGTGAGGATATGGTAATAGAGGATTGCTATATAAGTGTTGGGGATGATGCAATTGCAATAAAGAGTGGCTGGGACCAGTATGGCATAGCTTACGGACGACCCTCGAGAAACATTCTTATCCGAAACCTCATTGTCCGCTCTATGGTCAGGTGAAGTTTCTTGATTTAGTTTTCCTCCATCTTCATGAATATTCTATTGCCTGATTGCTTTTCATGTTTTCATGAGCCAACCATAAGTCGATAACAATACGCTCCATGCAATCATCTGTAACCACTACACATAAGATTTAGTAGCATTTATTCTGGGATAATTGTCAGAATATTTGATAATTTGTGTTGTCTATAATTTTTTCAATGAAAGACAGAAACAAAAGTGACTTTTTTAATAACTTATGCTTTGTGTTAAACCAGTTACGATTCATTATCTATTTAGCATTAGAGCTTTGTGTTAAATCATGATTCCTTCGGATACTTACTAAAATTTTGCCTTGGCTGAACCATGCCACAGTGCTGGTGTATCGATAGGCAGTGAGATGTCTGGTGGGGTATCTAATGTAACTGTGGAGAACGTCCTCATCTGGAGTTCTAGGCGCGCAGTTCGAATCAAGACTGCGGTTGGAAGAGGTGGATATGTTAGAGATATAACCTATCGGAATCTTACATTTGATGGTGCCCGAGTTGGAATTGTCATCAAGACAGACTACAACGAGCACCCTGACGATGATTTTGACCGAAAGGCCTTCCCAATAATAAGGGACATAAGCTTCACCGAGATATATGGTCAAGGAGTCCGTGTACCTGTTAGAATACATGGTAGCGAAGACATTCCCATCAGGAACGTGACGTTTAGGGATATGTCTATCGGGATAACATATAAGAAGAAGCACATATTCCAGTGTGCCTACGTTGAAGGCCGCGTAATAGGGACTATCTTCCCTGCTCCTTGTGAAAACCTCGATAGATATGACGAAGAAGAAAGACTGGTATTGCGCTCTGAATCCCAAAATGTAACAGATATAGATTATGACATATGAGAAAATGGCGGTTCACCGTCAGCCAGCCATTCTTTCTGGGATCAAAGCATGTTTATTTTGCAAGAACAATGATGGAGCAGAGCAAGCATGTTTATTTCTTTCCATGCCGTTTTTGGCTCCACTTTTATAACTTGTTTGATTCACTGAGTTGTGTACAGAGAATTTCAAGTAGTTTATATACATTTTCATCGGTTTATTGAAATCAAGTTCATAAACGCATTACACCCGCCCCCATTCTACATTCTTGCAGTAAAAAGGTGTTGAATCCTGAAATTCAGAATTTTTTCTTTTTTATAAATCGATAACTAAAATATGAAACAAAACATGAAATAATAGACACTGTGTAGAAAAAATAATTAAAATACAATGCACATGAAAATAACAAAATACTCTAATAATTCGAAGTGTCTATAATATAAACCAATAGTTCAAACCACACGAACCCAACAAAGGTACTATGGGCGAATAGAATCATACATGGACGACCGACACGTCCGCCTCCCATCAGGGAGGCCATGTCGCCGGAAAACCGTCAAGAAGCAAGCTTTAAGCAGCCTCTATGTCAATAGTCCTTTCATCCTTTGGGTGCTTAAATAAATTCGGATTGAGTTAGCTAGTTTGGTGCACCCAACTTAAGATGTGTTTAAAGTTCAACCATTTTATTATCTTTACATGTGATCCAAAGGTACAAACCCAATTTATGTTGGTCCAGACCCATACTTTCTTTATATTATGTAAAATTCATTCAATTTTCTACTTCTTGAATCATTAGATAAAAAATAGATGATTGAGATTATTTTGTTTACCTTTTTATTCTCTTAAAAATATTTTTATTTTTTATCGTTAAAAGTTAATTTTAGTCATTCATTTACTCTCATCTAATAATTTAAAAAATATAAAATTAAATAAATTTTAACTGATATAAGAAAATTTTATCTCGTGAATAATTTTAACCGAATAACGCCTTTGGTAACATGTCATTTTCTTTGCCTAATTATTTTAGTGTAGTCGGAAGTTGTATAGTTCAAAATACGATACTGATCGTTTATATTGTTTAATGCTTCTGCAATTACGTGGTAGTTTCAAGACATGGTATCAGGTTGGTTCTCGGAGGCATGCGGTTGCAAATTGCAATGATTTGCTGGACCGGTTCGGTTGGTGGTTCAGCAATAACAAACATTTAATCATTGCTTAATTATAATATAGTAAATGTGCAATACACGTTTTTCAATCCATAAACGAAGTTGTTGCCTCTTTTCCTACAAATTAATTAATTAATTAATGGAGCACATAATATAAGTTCAATTTGATTTAAATTTCATAAATTATTATCATAATGATTAATATAAAATCATTTTACAATTACATATACATATAATAAAATACAAACAATTATAGCATTAACTTTCAAATGAAAAAAAAAAACGTGACGGGAAAGTAAGGAGAGATAGAGAGAGCTCACGGTTTTAGCATGAGAACGGCAGTCCTTTAACACCACAACTCACGAGAAAAGGGAAAAGATTCGTTATGATATAGTGCGGTAATTTTCACCAAATGGAAGGGTATTTCATTATAAGCATCATCCACGTGTACCTTTAAGATTGGATAGTCTGCCGGTGTGCGGTGCATGTGCACCTACCACCAACCATTTCTTTTTCCCCTCTCCGCGTTTCTCACGCGAGTTTGACTCTTCCACTTTTCTTTTCTTTTTCAACAAATTATTATTGCGATTTCTTTTCACAACTTCTCAATTTTTAAAAATAAAAATGAATCGCATCTTAAGAAAAAAAATAACAATTTTTTTAAAAAAATAAGGGGAGCATCTGTTAAAAATACATGTTTTTTACATTATTTGGAGAAATTGATGGATGAAATTAACTTTTTACTATTTTTTCAAATGATAATCTTTATGTATTCTATTGTTAATCTCGTACATTCGTTTCACTCATCTAACGATTAAAAAACATGAAAAATTTTAAAAAAAATTACGTTGTGTAACTAGAAGATGCGAGGCACTGAGGAGTTGAGAAAGACGATCGGGGAAGCGGCGGATGGCAGCCAGCTCCAAGGTCGGCACCGTCGCTACTTTTCTTTTGTAAAAAAGTGACCGTCGTTATTTGATTTTTTACTACTAATATGACAATAAAAATTCAATTTGAACTGATTTTTATAATTGATGATTAAATTAATATATTTAATAATAGACATGAAATATGACAAGACATGCAACAATGGGAACAAGATTACAAAAGCTGGGTTGTTACAAGATATTTATTTATGGCGGGGTGAACAATGAAACGATTTTAAAAATAATAATATAATCAAATGAAAAATGTCGAGACGTACGATAGTGGTATTTTCATCCAAATATGTTGTTTTTTATATTATCTATAGATCTGATGTTAAAAATATTAATTTACGATCTAAAGTTCTTTGTAGAATTCGTCTAAGACTCTAAGTGTTCGTTATTAACTATTATTAAAGAAATAAAATTTATGTAGCTTGTCATATTAGCTAGACGAATTTTATTAAAAAAATAAAAACATATGAACTCACAATCAGTTAAGCGAGTTCTTATAAAGGGGAGTAAAAATTTTCTGGCTCATAGTCATGCCTTCATTTATGCTTTCTGTTAAAAAATACTTGAAAATTAAATTAGGAACACTTGCCCTAAATTCCGAATCTTAAACCATATACCCTTAAAAATACAACATACTCTAAATTTCTTATATCTTAACCTTAAACCTTAACCCTAAACTCTAAACCTTAAACTCTTAATTTCATTGTGGGTGCATAAATGGAAGCATGATTAGGAAGCAGACGATTTCTACCTTATAAAGGTATTAGATTGAAAATAATTTTTTTACGAATTCAGATACGTAAATAATATAAAAATTAAAGCTTTATTTAATCAATTAATTATTTAATTTTTAAATTAATTATAACGGATTTGTACATTAAATTCATTTTTAAAAAAGTTGAGTTTTTGAGATCTTGAGCACTTAATTTTTTTGAATAGCTTGAGCACTTAATTTTGGATTTCAATATATACTTATACTTATAATATATATATATATATATATATATTTTATTTAGTATTATAAATTCAATTTGACATCAATTCAACTAGGAAAATATTAGTATAGTCTTTATTTCAAAGAGTAAAAAATATGATTGTAGGAGTGTCTTCATTTTTCATGTTTTTATAAAACCTTTTTATTTAAAATTCAAACGCATGATTATAAGGTTTCGTATGCACATTTTTTTCATTGTACCTATACCTTTTTGTTGATTTAATTTTTAAAATATGTTATTTTCATTCTAAGTATATTTTTAAGTGTTTAAATGAGTACGAGCCCTATTCTTAAGCGAAGTAAACAATTGCAAGCGATGACACTGCAGCGGTGAGCTTGGTTTTGACAGTCCCTCATGCGCGGAATGTGGCGCCGGGGTCAAGTTTATAGTCATTGCCGTTGTCGGATTGACATAAGCTCAATATGAATGGTGCAAGGAGAGCCTTTGACGGTAGTTCATCGTATGGCGGGATTATACGAGATTGTCATGGTATGTGGGTCTTGGGTTTTTACAAGTTTATTGGTGTATGTTCCATTCTTGAGGTGGAACTTTGGGCCATTTATCTCGGTTTGGTATGTGCCTGGGATCGTGGTATTCGCTCTCTCGTTGTGGAGTCGAACTGTTTGGAGGCTATACGTATCTTGAGTATTAGGCATGCTTCGAATGGTTGGATGAGTATGGTGCAACATATTGTTGAGATTGCTCGACGCAATTGGATGTTACAGTTTCAACATAATGGTCGGGTCGACAATAAGGTTGCCGATGCAATTGCTCGTGATGTTGCAAATGCAGATTTGGCCATCGATTTGTTGGATACCCCTCAGCTGACGTGGCTTTGTTTTTTGAGGCGGGTCGCAGTTCTGCGGCTAGAAATTTGTAGGCTTTTGTGGAAATCTTGGTTTGTTTGGTTTTTAGGCTTGGCATGCAACATGCTTGTTTATTTCGGATTCGTAGATGTTAAGTTTGTGTATTTAATATCACCATGTGTATTCTTTTTTCAGTACGTTGTTATTTAATTTGATATAATCAACTCAATAGAAAAATAGGCAAAAATCAAGTTTGCAATAAAAAAAATACTAATGAGGTTGGTCCAAGTGGTAAGCATCGCTTAATTAGGTATTAAGTTCGAACTTTGTGTATGTAGAAAATTCTCGATGGTAAACTCACACATAAAAACTAATTGTGCGACGTAGGTTAGTCCGAATTAGTCAGGACGGAGTCTTAAAAAACCAGAAATACAATTAAAAGAAGTAAAGATTTACAAGGGTTAAAATTTGTAATTTAATTATATTTGATTTTTTTAATAACATACTTCCACCATATTCGAGTCTTATACTCAAAACTAGTTTGGTCTGAATTTATTCGATTCGTCGGATTATACTTGAAACTTTAGAAAATTCATTACGTGTAAATAGAATTAGATAGGACTTATTAGATACTCAAATAATCAAAGCTATTCTTTAAATATATCTGTTTAATTTATAATTTTTAATCTATATATTTTGATTAAATAGAAAGTTTTTATATTTTAAGTCAAATGTCAAGATTTATTTTTACGGAACATGTAAATATAAATATCATTGACTATTCAATCAATCAAAGAATATTTATGTGGATCTATATAGTAATTTAGTTGGAGGATGATTGAAAAATCTTTATTTCATTTTATGTTTTTATATAATATTAAATATAATAATTAAAAATAATTAAACACGATATTTATAAATTTATATACAATATTTGAACACTTTACTAATAATATTTTTTATTAAATAAATATATTACATTCTCATGCTGCTGAAATTTGAATTAATATAAAATGAAACAAGATGAATATCTATGCCAATTAATAGATCTCCTTTATTAATGATCATTTGTTGAACAAATCTTTATAAATATATATATATATATATATACATATTTGTATAAAATATTTTGTTTTATTTTCATCAGTGGTGTGAAAAAATTAAAACAGTTATGTTTCTATATAAACGTGCATATTCACATGACTGTATACGTGTTGAAATATTAGCGATTAGCGGAGAAAGGAACGCGTAGGTGCCATTTGTTTTTCTTTCAAGATGGAAGAAAAGAAAAGAAAATAGAAGCGGTTGCTGTGTTTTGTGTCTGTGGCGCCCACTTTGCTGTATATTGACTTATTGAGTATTCTTCTCGTTCCGATTACTCTTATTAAGAGAAAAATACGACGGAATTAAAAATTTTATATAGTAAAATCAGAGTAAAGTATGAGCTATATGAGATGTTCATACTATTATAATAAATATAGTTGATTTTAAACCCTGATAAATAAAAAAAAACAATTTTAATTTTTTTATTATAAAAAATTATATACTAACTCTTTGATAATGGGACTCTGTCGTTGGGTAAATGAATGGTCATTTTCGTGATCCCAAGATAATTATGTTTAATATTGAGTAATCCATCTCTTTCTCATGTGACAAAATAAAGGATAGAAATTTTCTGCCCCTTTTAGATACTTCTACTTATGATCTCATGCTTAAAATTAGGTTTAGGGATAGGGTTTAGGGTTTTATAATATGGTTCATGGTTAGAGTTTAGGAATTTAGGGTATGGTGTATTTTTTAAGGTATAAGGTGTAGGGTTTAGGATCTATAATTTAAGGTTAAGGCTTGTAATTTAATTTTGTAGTATTATTTAGTGTTGGGGCATAAATAGAGGCACCGAAAATGGGCAGACGGTTTTTAGAGGACGGAAATCGTCTATCCCTAACTATGCCCCCAAAAGTGCATTCATTTTAAAATAACGGGTTTAGAGTTTAGGGTTTAAGGTTGATGTTTAGGGTTAAGGTGTATAGAATTAGAGGTATGGTATATTTTTTTAGGGTTTAGGATATAAAAATTAAGGTTAGGGCTTAAAATTTAATTTTTGAGTGTTTTTTAATAAGGGTACGTAAAAACATGATTAAGGGAATACGATTTTTACTAAAAAAAAAACTTAATAAATAGGCCTGTTTACAGAAACATGATATCCTTTGTGTAGACTTTTTGACTTTACCATGGTGCTCGTGTTCCATGTTTGACTGTCTGAGTTAGAACTTTCATAGAAATAAATTTGTTCGGAGGAAATTTAATTTTTTGTCAAATATATGAGCTGAGTAAAACAAAAAATTTAGTTTTCGATAAGTCAAAACTGTCTTCCTTTGAGAATTTTTTTTAAATAATGCATATCTAGATAAACAAGAGAAGTAAACTCAAAGTCCTGTAATTAGAACCTTATTACAAGATTAGAACTTTATTACAATGTATATTTTATTATTTAAGTATATTTTATTATTTAAGTATATTTTATTACTTTAAACAATTAATTTAATATACATAAATAAACTTTTATTTTTATTGTTTTATTTAGAAAGCACTTTAAATAAAAATTAAAAAAACAAAGAGCATCCATTAATTTATAAAATTATCACTTAAAAAATTACTGAATATTTCACCTTAAAGATAGAATGTGGACCCTAAACGTACGTTCATGTTACTCCTCCATCCGGAACTGCCATATGTTCAAACGCATCACCAATGTTAATTATTAGTACTAGAGATTTACAAAATAAATTGTAACAGTTAATCGGACAAGAAAAAATAGATCAAAGTAGTGATGGTTCATTTTACTAAAAGAAATTATTTCTTAGCATTTTTTTCTAGTTAATTTTTAAATAATACATCTTCGGACAAGAATTGTTACATAGTACAAATACACATTTATATCAATTATGTCTTTTATAATAAAAATATCAATCATGTATTAAAAAAATACTTTTAACAAAACACTTTTTTATTAAATAATAATATTTTATTTGAGTGATTATGATTTAGGTTTATAATCACTGAATTTGGGATTTAAATCTCACTATAAGCATTTTTTTTAGTTTGAATTTCATTATAATATTTTTGGTTGAATATAAAAATAATAAGAAAAATATGTTGAATACTGATAAGTGTTGGGTGCAATGACAATACACATTGCACTTTTAAAGAAAGAATCTAAAATCGAACATTGAAGATGACATTATTGAGATGGAGAGTCACGACTCACGAATCTCGAACATAAATCAAAAAATGGACATAAACTATATAAATAATAATAGTAAGCTAACAAAACCACATTACATTAACGATAAAAACACGTTTGATTATTTAATTAAGAATACATTTTGTTAAAAGCACTTTTAAAAGGTGCGACCGATAGAATGCGATTTTATCGTACATGACACACTTTAACAGTAAAAGTGTGTTGTTTTAAAAATTAATAAAATATAAAATTAAAAAATAAAATTTTAAGGTTTTATTGGGTGAACGAGCCTAAAATTAGTTTTGAAATATGAAATAAGTACATAACATTAAATATAATTATAATATAAATAAAAACTGAATTTTAAAAAATTAAATAAGAAATAGCCTCAATAATATCGAAAACAACCTGTTAAAAAGGAACATAAAATAAAATGATAAAACGTTGCAAGAAAAAGGAATAACCAAAAGAGAAAAAGAATAGGAAAAATAAAAAACACGTGTTTGAAAACCTAAAACAAAGGAGACGAAAAGATATTGAAAACTCTTTCCTTCCAAGCTGAAAAACTCGAGCTTTAAAAAAAGAAAAAAAAAAAGACAAGAAAAAAACATTTATTCCTCGTGTTTTTTAACTCAGCACCACCATCCTTCTCTTTCCCCCAACTTTTTTTTTCAAAGATCAAAACACCGTTTTCTCCTTCTCCTTGTATAAATAAATACATAAATTCCTTAGCTGAAAAGCATCTCAATTTAAGTAGATCCTTAATGAAGTTGTAAAGTAAGTTCAAAGATCGAGGTTATTTGATTTCCAAATCATTCTTTGAAAACTCAAAAGGGGTCAAAACACTTGGATTCTGTTTTGTCGGAAGTATGTCGTGTTCCTCGGAATCTACGGGTTTGAAACCGGCGATGTTACCGGAGAAACCGAGCTTTGCCCAAACTTGTAATTTGTTGACTCAGTACTTGAAGGAGAAAGGCAGCTTCGGAGATCTATATCTTGGAATGACATGCAACGCTGAAACTAACGGTAAGTTCTTCGTTTCATTTAATTCTTTGCTTATTTTTTCCTCTTTTAATCTTTTTTCAGTTCTGGGTTGCTGAGTAAACTGAGAAATAATCATTGAATCAGGAAAATTTTCGAGTTTGATTTGAAGCTAGTTTATATTAATGATGTTCAATTAAGCTTTGTGATGTTTCTTTTACTTCAAAGTTCAGCCTTTTTATTTCTCTTTGGACAAGATGTTTGATTTCCCATTTAACTTTCAAAATTTTGAAATGGTTTTGAATCAAATCAATGCCCAAATTTAGGATGTTTTTGTCCTCAAAATCAGATTTGCAAATTGACATATTCAATTATTCGTAGCTAATGTTTCGAAACAGTCAGAACACATGCCCTTTAATTTCTCGGTCATCCCCTGAAATGACTCAAATTTGAAAGTTTTGGAAAAAGAAATTGTGAAGAAGAAACGGAGCACGTGATTCAAAAGTTTCAATTTTTGCGGGATGATGAGATCTAAATCATGTACGTATGTTTTTTTAGAATAAATTTCTGTTGAGAATTTATCGTTTTTAACTCGACAGGATCGTCGGATTCTTCGCTATAAAAAAAAACATAAGTCGTTTCAAGTTTTGAAAACATCAAACCAATTTCTACGACGACAGAATTTGAGTCTAATCTATAATGTATCGCCGCTTTATTTATGGATATGCTGCAGGGACCCCACAGGTGCCACCCACGACCATGAATTTGTTTCCGGTCGATAACAAGTCCGGTGATGTTTGTAGCCGAACCGTTGGAGCTCCTAGGAACTTGGGATCCATGGATTTGTTCCCTCAACAAGCTGGTTTTTCGGCACCGGCTCCTAAGGACGATGTTCGGAAAAGGGTTGATTCTAGTGTTACTAACACGAACATGTTTGAGCCTCCAACTGCACAAATGACCATCTTTTATGGTGGACAAGTGATTGTGTTCAATGATTTCCCAGCTGACAAAGCCAAGGAAATCATGCTTTTAGCTAGCAAGAGCAGCTCACAAACCAAAAGCTCCAATCCCACCCCTTTTACTTCTAGCAGAACAAGAAGTCCAATTGAATCCAGAATCGGAGTTCCTCCTACCTCGAAAGCGGTTCAACCTGCTCAGCGACCCCTTCCTGGCGGTAATCCTCGTTGTCCACTTCAGTTTCTTTAATTCAAGGAGTTAGGGAGATGGACTTTTGCTTCGTACTTCATGTTTTATTATTGGATTTCTTATTAGTTTTTGCATCTATTCGCAGCAGATCTGCCGATTGCAAGGAGAGCTTCGCTGCATCGGTTCCTGGAGAAGCGAAAGGATAGGTAGGCATCGAGAGATTCCTATAGAAATGTCATGCAATTCTTTTAATTTGTCATTTCATCAGAGTGTTGTATAAGTTGTTGTATCGATTTATCTCAATAAGATCTTAGCATATGCATTTCATGACACAATTAAGGTTCATTTGTCTAATTTATACAACTTTCCGAGTAAATTTATTGATGTTGATATGGTTATGATCATTTTTCAGGATCACCACGCAAGCACCATACCAGATAACTAGCTCCGCCGCATCACGTGACAGCAAGTCATGGCTGGGTTTGGCTGCTCAATCACCATAGTAACCTAAGCCAATGTCTGAGCTCTTCTTTTTTTGAGGCTTTTCTTAAGCCTTCTATCCTTTGTTTGTATCTTTTTTCAGCAGGGTAAGCCTGCTGTTTTCTTACCTATCTATCCATGCTTGCTTCGAGTTATCAGCTCTAACGAGCCACCGTAGATCTTATCTTAATTCCCAGCCAGATCTGACTGTAATTTGTTTGGTGTTATTTATATCAAGGAATTTCTAGTTTATGTTAATTCTGAATCAAAATTTTGTTTTTCTGTCATGATATGGCTATGCACACATTCTACCCCATAAACAATTGCTGCTATTGATGAGTTAAGAAAATGCTATATATATATATGTTTCGAATCACCACATAGGTAAAACGACATGAACTTGCAGTAGATACAGGGGCAAATGGGAGGGCGGGTGCCCCTATTGCCCTATTGCCCTATTGCATTATTGCCCTGGCCCAGTTCAAAAGTTAATTATAGAATTTCATCTACCTAATCCAACTGCTTCTGAGCTTTTCATTAACCTTAGACGTTTGCAAGATTCAACAAACATCCTGTTAAATAAATAAATAAAAAAGTTCGTAAAAAATTACAAAAGAAGGTTTGGCAATTAGCAAGAGAAAATGAACAAGTTCGGGAACTTACTGCCATGGTACATCTCCCACCAACATCCAATCTCCATCCTTATCCTCGTATGTAGGCACATACTCAATTCCATTCGCTTGGTCCAGTTTTTTATCACTCAAATAATTCCCTATAAAATTATAATAACTAAATTACCCTGGTCTTATGTACTTTTTACCATTAAAATGGAAAAATAAGAAGAAATTAAAAAAAATGTATGATATATTATATTAATTGGAAACTTACTTATGGTGAAACATGAGAACATGTCTTCAAGGGAAGTGAGCAGCTGCTGATAAGTATTGTACATCTCGAGATCAACTTTCCTTAAATATGGAGCACCGTCCACCGCCACTTTTACATATTTGCAACTCTTCGTTCTTCTCTTTGCACTACAAGAAAATGTATTTTTAGTGACATTAAAAATGGTCACAAAAAGTATTAAATTTAGTCACTGAAATTCACAGTGATTATTTTTTTGAGTCGTCACCACTCGTCACTAATAACTCCGTGACTATTATATTAGTGACAACTTTTATGTGTTTCGTCACAATTAGTTATATTATTTGTGACTACATTTTTGACACAAAAGATTAATAACAGTGACTAAAATTTAGACACTAATGTTATTCTTATTAGTGACAAACATTTTTATCACAAAATACATATTGAAATAGTGTCTAAAATATGTTGTCACTTTTAATTATGAAAAAAATAATTATATAATAACTATATTTTTAGATGTAAACATCTGATTTATGTACTTGAAATTTAATGGGTCATTTGCATTGTAAATTTCCAAATCAGGCGCCAGATTTGCAGACATGGATGCTGTCACTGCATTTGACGTTTTTATCTGAGAATCAATGAATCCATACTGCAACTGAAACTTCTCGAACTCGGCATGATGCTGGTGATGCTGGGAGTTTGAGGTGTTAACATGGGATCCGACCATGCTACTACTGCTTCCGACCTGTCATGTACGAGGTCTTGGTTTTCAATAATATAATCGAAGCTTTCATCTGTTAGAAATGTAAATTTTAAGGAAAATATACCATGTCAAACAGGCTTGAACGTCGCTTCTTCTTGTCGAGAGCTCGATGTTCCTCTTCTGTCCACGGAACTCCTAATCAATCCAATAATATTTCTGGTTATTTACTTATTTTTTAGGAAGAAGAAGAAGAAGAAGAAGAAGAAGAAGAAGAAGAAGAAGAAGAAGAAGAAGAAGAACACTACACAAAAACAGTTCTTTAGCGGCGTTTTTTTAATCCTATAGCGGCGTTTTTTAGCGCCGCTAATAACTTTTCCGGCGCTTAAGAAAGCGCCGCGAGAAACGCCGCTTAAAGTAGCGCCGCAATAGTTCGCGGCGTTTTTAGGTTAAAAACGCCGCAAAAAGTCAAGATCAATAGCGGCGTTTGTATTTACAAACGCCGCGAATAAGTGTTCTTTAGGGGCGTTTATATTTGTAAACGCCGCAAAAAGTCAAGTTCTGTAGTGGCGTTTGTGTTTACAAACGCCGCGAATAACTGTTCTTTGGTGGCGTTTTCTATTTCAAACGCCGCGAATAACTGTTCTTTAGTGGCGTTTTCTATTTCAAACGCCGCGAAAGTCTGATCTTTAGTGGCGTTTTATTTTACAAACGCCACAATAGCCCGACTTTTAGTGGCGTTTTACTTTTCAAACGCCGCTAAGCTTGATTGTAGGGGAAATAAAATAATAATAAAAAATAAATTTTCTCTATTTCTATTTCGTCAAAAAATATAAATTACAGATTCAAAATATTTGTTAAATAAAATATTTATTTCATCCTAAAAATATATTGTCACAATCAACTTACAATATTGGTTAAACAAAATATTTATTTCATTACAAAAAATACATTTTGTTACAATTTAATCCCTCTACATATTTCGTTCCTATGCCTCTCTTTCCCGATCCACTAGCTCTTGGTCAACACTACTACCGACCACAATCTCGAATTCCTATACCAAAAAAGTTAAATATGAGAAGTTAATAGCAGTTTTAAAACTTTAAAACAATTCCACTATCCTGTGCAATTTGACATAAAAAAATTGGACAAAAATTGCATAAAAAAAACTTGAGAAAACAACATAGCAATTAATTTCAATGTTGTTAATGAACTCAGTCAAAGTTTTAGTAAACCCCAATTTATGTGGAGAAAAATACTTACTCAAAGCATTATCTTGATCAGAAAGAACCTTATCTAAAAGTTTATGGACTGCAATACAGTCCTTTAGTTTCCACCTCATCACTGGTCCAAGTGTTCCGTTTCTGGATAAGTAAGAGAAACAATCAAGATCAAGCTTGCATTGCACGGATCAACATCAAAAAGTCACAAAAGTTGATACACTAAAAGCATTACGTTGGCAAAACTTTATTGGATAAATCTTCAATTAACTGAACAACTTCGAGTTTCTTAGTGGGATCCAAGACATACAATATTTCAGCAACTACCACTCTATGCATCAAAGAATCTGCAGAACGAACAAGTGTATATTAAACAACTATTCAAACTACCTCATGGATCAGGAATAATGATATAGAAAACCAACACAAGAAGACATATATATCCTTTACTAACGTAATAAATTAAATCATGACCAAATGAACCTCTGATCTTCAATACAAACTTCTGTATATATCTTCTTCTTCCTCTCAAATCAGTCTAGAATTCAATAGTAAAGTTCAGTTTACAAAGCAACTCATGCCCAAACTATCTCAAACCAACCCTTCAGTAATTATTTTGGTCAGTGTTTCTATGAAATGAACTGTTTTTTTCTCTTTTAAAGCATATTCAGTAGCAGCCTATGGGATATAAAAACCTACCTGGTTTTAGCATTCATCATACTGCCAATTCGTATGGGTCATACAAATAATAAAAAGGTACAGCGGAAAAAGGTGAAATGCAATTGTTTGTAATGTAGAAAAACAACATATCCTAGCATCATCTATAAATCCCGTAGGGAATTAACTTAAAACTCCTTGTCAATTTGATCCATATCCGTATCATTTAAAGATAAAATGGCCTAAACAAGTTTGGAAGGGTTCTAGACAAGTTGCGCTATACATTTATGGATAGTTCAATTCAAATGACTACCACCACAACAAGATACACATCATTCATAGACCTTCATTAACTTCATTGCCAGACAATTGTTGTTGTAGTAACAAACCTCCATTTCTTTTAAAGTATTCATGTTTCAGTTTGATATCTCTTCTTCTTCCCAGTACTTTGTACAAATGCCATGAACAAAGTAGAACAAATATTGTTCCAACACTAGTGCTACAACTTGTATAGTGCTAAGCACTGTGAGAAAAATATACATGAACTTAAGGGTCACCGAGACCCGGTTCCAGGTTGCTGGAGCTTGCTCCTATCAATTAGTTGTCCAATGAATCGGATGTAAAACAAATAAAAAGAGGGTAAAGTTGATACATACCTACAGTGATGGGAAAATTCCTCCATTTTTCAGACCTTTTCGTAGGAAACTTTGGATTGATTACGGGAATGCATGCATCGTTCTCATTTGAATAATAATATCCTTCAAGACATGCAACAAAAACACATCTTTATTCTTTAATGACCAAACCAAGACTAAACAAGTTTGAGTTTGGAGAACAGAAAATGCTTGATTTGCTAAGTCGACTCATCTCCTACCTAGGCCATATTCAAGATCATTTAATCTGTTCTAGAATTTCTTACAATGTCCAAGACTTGCAAATCATATTTCACTCAGTACAGTGCTACACTGCTACTTATTCTGAAGTCAAGCTTTAGATTAATACTACATCACTTCAACTCCATCCACAATTTAACACAATGCCCTAGTCTATTGCAATTCAATTCCACTCGGTAATCTTTAATTTCAAATAATGTACTAGTCTTTTGAAGATCCATTTGATCTCTACTTTACCACCTCCATTGCTATCACATGGGTATGTTTCTAAAGTTATCTAAATTCAAACCACAGAGTATCAAATGGATCAGTCCAAAAGAGTACTAAATGATCATTGAATTACCAAACAAAACATGAAAAGCAGCAGGCATGCATCAAATAAAAGACTGAGGCATGAGTCTAAATTAAAATTAAAATTAAAAGCAACACAAACAATTAAATTTTGAAGTTCAACCATGGCTAATTTGACCCAACAAACATAGCAAAACTTAACTCAAGATGGAGATAAACATAGTATCACATGAAACACAAGAAACTAAGCTTCCCAAACAAACCAGAAAAGTTCTTCAACGGTAACTCTTCTGGAACATTTCCCTAGCGCCTCTTCCACCAAACTTCTTGGGCTCGCACCATCTGGGATCAGCCACCAGCAAAGTCCTATCGTACCTGACCAAGACATCCTTAATCTCCTTCTTGCTTTGCTCATCAACATACTTCTGGTAAAAAGCGACGAGGGCTTTAGCAATGCTTTGACGGTGGAGCACTTCACCAGATCCGAACGGTGGAGAAGCTCCGTTCGACGGTGAGAGTCGCATACCTCAGAACAACATTGATCCAACGGCGGTTGTCCAAGATCCGATGAAAAAACGCTCCGCGAATCAAGTCTCGTTTCAAGGACTTGAAGGCTCATTTCTGAGAAACTGAACCGTTGGTAAGGAAGAAGAAGACGAGAGCTTCATTGTGGTGGCCTTGGTTCACCGGAAAACTAACCGAAGCGATAGTGACGAGATTAAGAGTGTACGGCAGCTGCATAAGTGGCTGCTAGTGCTTTGTAAACCCACGATTTAGGGATTTTACAATATGTTCATTTGGGGATCGAGGTAAGGGAGGGGATCAGTCCGAATGAGTAATAATGGACGGTGAATTTATTTTTTTGCGTCGTTTTTAAAAGAGCAAACGCCACGATAATAACATCTTCTGCGGCGTTTTTTTATAAAAACGCCACCAACTCAATATTTTTTGCGGCGCTTTCGATAAAAACGTCACCAACACGATGTCTATTGCGGCGTTTCTTTTAAAAACGCCACCAATGATCTATCTATAGCGGCGTTTCAATAAAAACGCCGCGAACTTTGTCATTTTGTGGCGTTTTTTTCTTAAACGCCGCTATATGTTTAAACTTAGCGGCGTTTAACTCAAAAACGCCGCGAAAAACGCCGTTATATACCAAACTTGGTGTAGTGGAAGAAGAAGAAATGTAATCTAACAGACCTTTCTTTCTTTCATGAGATGGAGCCATGAGACCATCAGAAAGGTAACAAATATTGGAAGGTTTATCAGAATTGTCATCCGTGGAGATTATAGGAGAACACTTGTTCATGTCGAGTTGAACACCGAAGAGCCTAAGTCCGCCGCCGCACACAACAGTAGTGTTGGTCATGCAGGTCCTTGAATTATGGCCTATGTTTCCACAATGTGAGCATTTCCTGCCCATTTCTGTACCCAAAGAGAGTGAGATCAGAAAGGAAGAAAAGAAATAGAGATTGGGGAGAGGTAATAATAAATAAGAGATAGGTTGGGCGGTAGTGGTATATATGAATATGATGGAGGAGTAGGTGTGGGGTTTATGAAAATGGAGGCATACCTAGAGCAGGTGATTTGGATGGACATAGTTTTTTCCCAAATTATACAATTACTTACACTTCCCTTTCTACATTTCTTATCTTATATTATCTCATGCCCCGCATCTTTCTTTTTCTTCTTTTCCATCTATATATGGAGAATGAATGTAGCTAACATCTTATATTTATACATATAGTGAAAAAGATGATGATGTTCATCTTAAAAAATTCAGTTTCAATTTATTTTGTCTATTAAATTTGTGTGCATTGTCAAATGTGTTACTGCATGTACATATACGTATAAGTTTACTCTGATTTTTGTACAAGTGAATATTGCTCATATGTTTGAAAGAAAAAGAAGAGTTCCATGCATCTGAACTAACAAACATGAAACAACCAGCCAGAAAAATAATACTAATAGTAATCTAGAAACATGCGAGAGAGATAGAAAGAAGGGGGACAATATCCTCCAATAGTTTGGAGGTGTGGGTCGTTAGACTTGATGGCATAGAGAAGCGATAACAAATATCATACAAAATCATGTATTTTTTATGGGGACCAACCTGTCTAAACTCTAAACTAATATATATATATATATATATATTAAAAAAATAATACACTTACCACATCTTTAAAACTTGTGACTTACGTTTTTCTTTATATGAATCAATAGAACGAGAACACTTAATTATTGGACTCGCTCCAATATACTTTGAAAAATCAAAAAAATAATACACTTAGTCACTTATCAAGTAAGCATCATGTGCACCAGTCCTAAAATAGGAATTAAAAGTGGGTGGAGTATTTTAGATTAGATTCCGGTTGGTGGTTTTTATTAGTACTATACTTTCTTTGTGTTAATCTGGACCTGCTGATTTCAATTCTATATTTAATTCTGCTTCTTTTATACATACTTTTGATGATAAAGAATATTGTAATCTTGGCTGCTATTTTAATTTATGTTTATTCATTACTTCCCACTTGTGCTGGTCCATTCTCCTGGTTTCGTTCATGGGATTTATGATACTCATTGTTAAAAAAACACTTCTTTATTCTCAAAATCCAATGTTCTTTATAAGTAAGGGCTGAGTCTCTAAAAATATAGTATAAAAATGTAAAAATCTAAGTTGATTGTTTTTAACTCCTAAAATATATAATTTATTGTTGGTCTTAAATTTCTGGAGCATGTGATTAAAAAGCTCTCAGTTCACATTTTTCTTTCTTTTCTGGAGCATGTGATTTCCTTAAAATAAGATTGATTATTTTCATGATTACTGATTGGCATCTTTCTTCGTCCATGTGCATGCATGTCTTTTACTTGGTCATCGATTATCTCCAATGGCACTGCTGACTCAATTTTCACATTTTTGGAGTAATACACCTTTTGTCCGAAAATAGAAAATTTGGCCTATATCACCAATGTATGATGCCATGGGAATAGGTGCCGCTGGAGCTAGCCAGGCAATCAGTAACGGTAGTACCATTGAATATATAACGTCGGATTTTTTGTCCCCGACGTGTAGCGTGGAAAAGAGACACGTGAGCCCCATGGAACGTAATACTGGATGTCGAAATCCCGACATGTGGGTCCTATGTACTGTGCCATGTCAGCATGAGGATAGGGATATTTGTCTAACTCTAGGCATCAGCCGGACACTTTCTGATTCATCTCTGGGTCGCTTTCTGACACTTTCTAACTCTAGGCATCAGCATGAGCATGAGGATGGGGATATTTGTCTAACTCTAGCGTGGAAAAGAGACACGTGAGCCCCAATAAAGTTTGTCATTGTTGGTCCACAAAAAGAAATCTATACCTAATTAACAAATTAAGTTATTTCCTATTTTCTTTACAAATGTAGTTTATATCATTATAGTAATTAATTGTAATAAGTGTCACGGGTTGTGAGTTGATGAAAAAATTATTGAATACCATAATAGTTGGTGGTACCCATGGTGTTTTATTCATGTACTGATATGACTAATATGAGTATAATGTGAGATTTCGATATAGAATTGTAATTTGGATAAATTACATTAAAACACTTTATATAATAATAAAATCATTTTTAATTGGATTTAACATGTAGTTTGAGTGAAAAAGCGGATGATGATCATCTTAAGAGATCTGAGTTCAATCGCTTTGTCTGCAAGGTGTGCGTGCATTGTCAAAATGTTAAGAATATGTGTGAATATATACTACATTGTAATCAACTTTAGACTATTAAAAATTTATTTTTAATCTTTCAAACTTCAAAATTGAAGTTAATTGTGTGTTTAAATATATTTAAATCAATGATCTTTAGATTACTGCAATAACAACAATTTTTTTATAATCGTCAATATTTAATTTATTAGTCGATTAATTTAGATAAACTGAATTTGTTTATTCACATAAAATGAATTTAAATCTCTGACCTTGTTTAAGAGCAATATTATATTTTATGAAGACATAAAATTACATTAGTGGGCCAAAATGTAATAAACATGTTCAATCAAGAGACAATTAGATTATTTAATAAATATCGATTAATGACTTTTTAAAAATTTCATATTAAAAAAACACAATATTCATTCAACTTTACAAGGGCAAAGACGAGTTTTTCTTTTATACTTTTCTAATGGCAAAGACTTTTCGGATGAAAAATAATAAGTTTTGTTCTCATCAAAAGGACAAAAAAAATAGTCCATTCTCTATAAATCGTCAGCAATGACAATTCAGAACAATTAATACCAATGTTTGTAAATATTATTTTTCAACAAATTAATCAGAAAAGAATAGATAATTCAGTTCAACAATGATCTTGTCATTTTTACAAATGTTATATTTATTTAATCAATTTGATATTATATGTTAAATAGTATATATTTAATTTTTTTAAATTAACGTGATTATAAAGTAATATCTGTTCATATATATTTTTAACCCCTTGACAATACACATACACCTTATAGACAAAGCAGATTGAACCCGTGTTTCCTAAAATAAATATCATCTGTTTTTCTACTGAGACACCTGTTGAGTTCTATTATTATTATTATTATTATTATTATTATTATTATTATTATTATTATTATTATTATTATAAATATACCTTGCAAATTATGATTTGTTTATGTGACATACTTACATACATTGCAAATTTTTTGCTTATTAGATTAATTTTTTTATTTAAAAGTCGATCTATTACGTATATAAATCAACAATCATTTATTTAAAAAAATAACGACATAATTTTAATTAATTATAAAAAACCCTTTAAATCTTTAAAACTACTTTGACAATTTCTAATATAAATTTCGAGCTGAAATTAAGCAATAATGCTTTATTCTAAATCTTAATGCGAAAAAAGGTAATAACGATTATCCATATAACTTGACGGTCTATAGAATATATTTACTATAATATAACGATATTTATATTCTAAATAAAATTGTAAGAATTTAAACTTATATGGGTGAAAAATTGAAAAATGAAAAATATGAAAATTTTGATAATATGACTTTTAGAACTCTACAACAAGATTTGTATGGTTGTTTTTCCACCACATTATCCACTTTGTGCCAAACTATTGTTCGGAAGTCTTGCTACAAATAACTAACTTGCCCCTAATAATTTTGAATTTTAAAGTAATTGACTTTTACTTTTTGCTATATGTGATTGCCTCAAGGGAACATTGTCCAAGCCGTGTTGCTTAAGTAATTTTATAATTCTTCAAAAAAAAACATTTTATAAATGTTGATAATTATTTGATCAACAGAGCTCAACTTCCCCTATTATTAAAATATTCCATGAATAATACAAATATGTTTTTTAATGTTTATTTGGTATTCACTTTATTAAGGGTAATTATACCATGCACTGATAGTTAAATATTTTGTTTTTACAAATGTTTTAGTTTTAGGGTTTATAGACTCAGTTTAGGGTTTAATGTTTATAGATATATGTTTAGAAGTTTAAATTTTATGGATTGTGATTAGAATTTAGAGTTTATGAGTAGACTTTATTGTTTATAGGTTAAAACCTAACTCACTGACATATTACCCTAAGCCTTACATTATAAACCTTAAGTTCTAACACTAAACCCTAAATTCTTACCACAATAGATATATTCTAAACCCTAAACTAGACGTATAAAACCTAAAATTAGAACACTTGTGGGCCGCCAGTACATGAAATATTTTATCTTTTATTAAATGTGGAAGCATTTGGTAAAAAAAATTAAAAAATAATAATAGTATTTAATGTTTTGTAGTATACTGAAAATGTATAAATTAATTCAACTTTTAGTTGGTTTAGTGGGATGAAGTGTGAGATTTTTTAAGTAAAATACGTTTCTAATTTAATATTATGAGTAAAACAAATTGATTAGAATGATTGCTCTTATAATAGATTTATATTATATTATATTTAATTTAAATTAATTAATTAATAAATTAAATATTAATAATTATAAAAAAATAAATAAACTATTTGGTTAATCATTCCTCACTTTTTAAAAGGTTCGCACCTTAAATCAGATTAATATTGTTGTCGAATCTAAAATCAATTGTGGACCTGAATAGAGAGATCCAAGACAATTTTTATGTACACGAACCGAATTAAATAATTAGTATTTAATAATTTATAGAAAATTATTATTATTGTGATGATGATGGTGGTGGTGATGATGATGATGATGATGATGATAGGTTGTATATAAATTTTGGAATAAGAATTTTTTGTTATTTTTCGGTGCTTTTTTTTATGTTCTATAGCAAAATTTAAGTTTAAGTTTAGAGTTTAGAATTTATGGTTAGAGTTTAGAGAAATTAGGATATGATGTATTTTATAGGGTGTAAGATGTAGAATTTAAATTTTAAAATTTAAAATTAAAGCTTGTATTAGATAATAAAAAATACCGAAAAGAATAAAAGATTTTTATCCATAAATCTTGTACGTACCTCATGTATTTGCCGTATAAGTTGACTGATGGATGCAGCCACACCGCCCAACCTCCACGCGTGCGTAATTAGTATCCTACTCCTTCCTACTCATTAAATTGACTTTGACTCAGTACAAGTTGAAGAAGGAAGAAGAAGAACATCCTCAACTTTGAAACTTCGTCCCTACTGAAACGTGCAAAATAAGTTGAAGACTAATGGAGATAACTCAATAATTCTTGAAATTCATGTCACATTCATTTATCTTCTACCTTACCATACCTTAAATACAAGTTTCATTTATGTATAGATTAACAAAAATTTAGGTATACGAGTAATTATTCCACACACAAACGATACAAAATAAAAAAATTTCACGAATATTTTATTTTAGGGTTAGATTTTAAGGTTTAAAGATTAGGGGTTTATGTTTAGTGGTTTAAAATTTGCGGGTTGAGATTAGAATTCATGGTTTATAGGTTAAAACCTAAACTCCTAACCATATTACCAAAATTATAACCACAACCCTCTAAACATAAACCCCAAACCTTTAAATCCTAAATTCTAACCCTTAACTTTAAAATTAAGATGTTTGTAAAAACTTTTTTTTTACCGCCTGTATACTGAATATAAATTTTATACATATTTATATTTGAAAAGACAATAAGAAAGGTAAAGTTGTCTAACTTTAAAATTAACAAAAACTTAATAAATATTTAGTCTATAGTTTAAGAGGGTTAAGACTTAATTTGACAAATATTTGAATAACAATGAATAAAAATGTTATTAGACAATAAATTTTTTGGGCACAAACCCCTCTCATTTGTTTAATAGCTTCGTCGTTAGATACAATGTCTATAAATTATTCAAACCCCTTAAATTGGAGGATAATATGTACATAAGCGCATCCAATCTCATTTTTATATTAGTTCTGTTTGACTATTAGCGAATAATTGATAGCGGGTTTCATTAAGCTGGTAGCATTAGTTGATTTGACAAGCAGGTTACATTAGCTGATTGTATAAAAGTGTTTGATGAAATTAACTGATAGTTGATAGCTACTTGATTATTTAAACAAGCAAAACAACATATAAGGACATGATTATATTAGATACTTGTTTGAATAATTTATTAATTATCAATATTTTGTATATTAATTAGATTATGAAAAATATTTTTTTAATATAAATGACTAAGCATATTTTAAGCATCTATATATTAATTTATAATTTATATAATTATTGTGAATACATTTTACTTAATTATTAAATTTAAATACAAATATAAATGTGTGAGAATAAAAAAGAAAAAAAATATTAGTTTACAAATGTCACAATATAAAAAATATATATGAGGGTGAAAAGTTAAATTTAAGTTATTTAAAGATTTTTGAAAATTATTAAGGGCAAAATGGTCTTTATAACTCTTATGTCAATACCTCTAATTTCAAAAAGCTCATATTAACAGCTTTTTCAAAATTAAAGGTTTCACCTCAATCCGCTATTCACCAAACATCCAAACTAGCGATTTTGACCGGTCAAACCTCTAATATTAACTCAAACCTCTCATTTTGGTTCAAACCGCTCTTTATCAAACATGACCTTAATCGATTATTTTTTTATAATTTAATAATGTATTTAAATTAGATCCATACTTATTGTGTTAAATGATATAATTTTTTTATATTCTTTATATATATATATATATGAGTATTTAAGAATGAAATGATATAAAAATTTGCTCTTATTTTTTCGGAACATCAATTTTAGTATTGATTGTTGACACCTAATTTGTTTTTTTTTTTTTAATTTTTTATATTTTAATAATAATGTTTATTTTTGTGGCACATGTTTCCTCTATCCTCATGACACGCGTTTTCATTTGTCCTTGTGGCATGTTTTCTTTGTTTTGTGGTTCGTTTTATTTGTCCTTGTGTTGTGGCATGATTTTATCATACCCTAGTGGTAGTTTATTGCTCGCACAGAGATTTTAACGGTACTAGTTCTGATTATAATTTTGTCGGTGGTTATGGAAAGTTAGATCCCCACTCGGTTGATGATTGTTTGCCGATGTAATCACTCCTAGGTAGCGGAACATTATGCCTTATAATTTGGGTTAGAATTAACTTTTTAATGTTGGGATAAAAGGACACCGAAAATGGATAAAATATTTTTATCCTCTTTTTACATAGTCTCTCCCTTTAACCCGTAGTTTTCCTTTCTACAACCATAAATTCTACCGCCAGAACCACCGTCCCCTTGCTCCGGCGGATCGGTGAACTCTTTGTAGAGCAAAAACAACAGAAAATTTTGAAATTGTTATGTTGAGATAAAAATAAACAATGTTTTTTTATCATTAAAAAAAAGGTTGAGAGAAAGTCAGAAGATGAAAACGACGACTCAACGTGGTGAGTCATAAAGAAAACAAGCGAACATGCAAGGTAACTTTTATTAGTGGACCATTTCAAAAAGTCATAAATATGTACTTTTCCCTAGTTTTTTTAATAGACTACAATATCTGCAATGATCAGCCTATACTTGTAAATTATATCCCAAGCATTATATAATTGCTGGGAGGTTGAATATATTATATATATGATTGACCTTGCCCTTTAAAACATATGCTTCTATTCAAGCCACCCATAAATCCTTAGTTTGCATCATTACCGCTATGTGTTTATAGGGACAAATGTATAATTTTAGGTTACGAGCTAGAGCTTAATATAAACATTCAAATTCATGAGAGAAACGTGAGGACGGAAGAGATAAATAAAAGAACATGTCATGACTGAGTTAGAGATGAAGTCAGCATTCGAGTGTGAGACTTTTTAATTTCTCAACAATATTCGATGAACAAAAAAGGAGAGAAGGCCTTAAGGATTTTGGTGTTTTGAATTTCGATCGTATTTTTATTTGAGAACTAAAGACTTTTTTCCTTTTTTAATTTTATAAAAAAATAATAATCACAAAAAACGCTTTAAAAAGAAGAGAATGTTAATTATTATAAATTAATTTCTTATTAATACTAATTAACTTTTGAAATTCCCGGAAATTACAAAACATTTTAAAAATTTGAAACTAAATATTTTATTGGTAAATTATCTAGCAAGTCACTGAACAGTTTTCAACGAGCTGCTCGCGAACTTATCGAGTCGAATTGGGTCTTGCTCAACTCGACTCATTAAGATCTCGAGTCGAGTCAACTCGAGTCGAGCATTAATCAAGTTTTGACCGAGTCGATCTCGAGCTGTTTGTGAGATGCTCAACTCAATAAGCACCCGTAATAGTGAATATTAATCGATTTCAATCTATTTAAATTTGATTTATTTTATAAATTTATATTCTATGGATTTCGATGTTAGTCTTCTTTATTCATGCCTTAAAACTTTTTTATTTTTACAAACCTTAACTTTAATCACCAATTATATTTGTTAAAAATTTGGTCCATATTTGTCAATGATATACTATGGTATAACAGAGCTAACGGTCACCATTAGTATTTGCAAAGATTAAATAATAATTTATTAAAAGAGTAATCTTACAAATATTAATACAAATTTTACTCACTCGTTTTATTTTAAACTGCTATTAATATATTGATATATTTTTAAACAATTATTAATATATTGATATATATATATATATTATAGGGTTAATAAATGGTTAAGATTATTTCCTTATATTTTATTTTTCAATTGATAATCTTCACATTTTCTACTGTTAATCTCATTCATCCATTTACCTTCATCCAATGGTCCAAAAAAATGTAAAACTTTTAAGTTTTATATAGTGTAAGAGGATCCTCTCTCACATATGAGTTATATTTTGATACACAAGATGTATAAAAAATAATTTACACAATCATTCTACAAATTTTAAAACCTAAATCCCAAACCCTAAATTTTAACCATAAACCTTAAACCTTAAATTCTAACCATAAAATTGAAAGGTTTACCTATATATATGTAATATGAATATTAAATAATAATTTCGATGTTTATCCTAAAACAAGGACAATTTCAATGTTCGCCCAATATCAGGTAAAAACATATATATGCTAGGCTTTTGTGTCTATATGGCTATTAATTTAGAGTAACATTAAACAGTGGGGAATCAAACAAACCCCATGTGGGATTGGTTCTTTTTAGTAGATAGCTCGAAAGTGGTTAATTAGATAGCTATTTGCCACTTTCCTAAATGTTACTCGATTTTTTTTATAATTATCGACATCGAATTCATTACTTGATTAATTTAAATTAAATATTGTAAAAAATTATTATAATATTTTATCTCATTATATCAAATGGTTGTTAGTTATTAAAAAAATATCTCTGAACGAAATGCTGCTAACAAACTTAAATTTAAGCCAATGAACGAGACTAAGTGATTTAAAATGAAACACAAAAAATTAACAAAATATGAGTACATATTTTAGGGATGATATTACATTAGTACTTTGTACTATGATAAAATTTTAATGTAGTTTTTATTCTTTTAAAATATTTAATAATTAATATAGTATTTGGACTTGACAAAATGTCTAATGTGATACTTGTACTTCAAGTCAACGTGGTACATTTTTTTCCGATGAAATGTCCAATTTAAAGGGGAAAAACTCATTTCGTTTTATATATATATTTCACATAATATTATAATATCCACGTGGGCTACTGGAAAATTGTCCACATGTTTAATTTTCATCGATTGATTTGGCACTAATGTGTTGACTTAAATACCATAATAATACAGAAAAAATAGTTCAAGTATCATATTGGACATTTTGCGAAAACATAAGTATCACATTGAACATTTGAAAAATACAGATACCACACTAATATTTTTATCAAGGTACAGGTAACAAAATGACATTATCCTAATATTTTTTACAACAAATGAACGTGAAGTTTGAACCAAACAGCATGCATGAAGGAGATTTATTGTGATCTGTAAATTACTATGGTTTGGAAAAGTGTTTTCAGAAAGTGTAGTAAAATATGTTGTGACAAAAAGAATTACTTGATACATAAACTTTGGAAATGATTAAAGCATGTATTAATTAATAAGTGTTGGGTGCATTGGAAAATCACATTATACTTTGAAAGAGAGGACACGAGTTTAAATTTTAGAGACGAAATTGTTGAGAGGTGCAGCCACACACCCTGAATATGGACCGTAAGACGGACATGGATATTACCAAAAAAAATATCTTAAAAGTAAATTGGTAAATCTAATGGTTGAATTAGTATTACAATGGTTATAATCTAATAGGTTTGTAACCCATATTTTGTGAATATCACAAGCTTAAGTTTTTTTACAATGAAATGAAGAAAAACATTTCCATCAACTTGTTTGGTTTCGTGGATTCAAATTCCTACAAATACAAACCGATAATGCTCAGATTGTCCACCTCTTATGTGATTTTTAGTGCAGATTCGAACTATTTACAAGCTTCGCAATATTGGCCGGTACACCGAAATTACATGGGTCTTCTAACAAAGTAATATGGTAGCTGATGACATGGCTAAGTTTACTTCTATCCAAAAATTTTAGACTCAAGCTTTTGTTAACGCCCTTGTTTCTATTATGCACTTAGTTATCGTAATGTCTTTGTTGTTAATGCTAAAAATGTAACTCATTTCATAATACTATTTAATTTTATTATAAATAGAATTAATTATGCTTTAGAAATGATGTTTTTACTCTCACTATTTATCCTGGAATTTATTACGATCGCTTAACCAGAATAATACTCTACCCTGGTTAGTAGTTGGAGATTTCAATGAGATTCTGCTGGCCTCGGAGAAACAGGGAGGATTAGTGAGAAGCGCAAGGCAGATGGATGCTTTTCGAACTGTTTTAGAAGAATGTGCTCTTGATGATTTGGGCTATAGTGGTCTTTGGTTCACCTGGGAGAAAGGAAGAACCCACGCAAGCAATATTCGTGAGAGGTTGGATAGAGGTGTTGCTAACACCGAGTGGTGGGATTTATTTCCAGATTTCCAGCTGAAACACCTCTCTCACACGTTTTCGGATCACTGCCCCTTTTAATTAACACGAGGGGTGCTCAGCCCTCGGTCAAAAAGATCTGGCATTTTCGGTTTGAGGCCTCTTGGGTTTTAGAGGAATCCTGTGAAGAGGAGGTGAAGCGGTTGTGGTTGAACTCTGGAGGCGAATTCCTCGACCGACTGCGATATACCTGCAGCGGTCTTGATGCTTGGTTCAAGAAACTTCGAAGCGAAAAAAGATTAACGAAAAAAGATTTGACTGAGAAGTTAGAAAGATTGAACAACCTTATTCCTACAGACGATGTCTTGGGAGACATTTTGGACACAAAGATTGCGTTGAACTTTGAGTTGGATAGGGAGGAACTTTACTGGGAACAACGTGCGCGGTCAAATTGGTTACAACACGGGGACATGAATTCTGCTTTTTTCCACAGATTTGCCTCGCAGAGGAAAAAGAAAAACAACATTAAAGGCCTACAAAACAGTGCAGGAGAAACAGTTTCAAGTGAAGAAGAGATGCATTCAATAGCACGTGAGTACTTCACATCCTTATTTTCCTCAAATAACAGCACTCAGTTTGATCATGTTATCGAGAAGGTTGCTGGTTGTATCACTGAAAGCATGAACCAAATGCTGTTGTCGGAATGGACAGAGGAGGAGATTTTTTTGGCTGTTAAATCAATGAATCCGTTAAAAGCAGCAGGAGAGGATGGATTGGGTTCTTTGTTTTATCAACGGTTCTGGCATATCCTCGGCAAAGATGTTGCCCACTTTTGCATAGCTATCCTCAGAGGTGATCTTACTATGACCGAAATTAATCATACTCGAATTGTTCTAATTCCAAAGGCCACTAACGATGCCTCGATGGACAAGTTCAGACCAATAAGTCTTTGTAATGTCCTGTTTAAAATTGTTTCGAAGTGTGTGGCAAATAGACTTCAGGGTTTCCTTTCCCCTTGTATTGACGAGGCACAGAGTGCTTTTGTCCCGAGATGCTTGATCTCGGACAATACTCTAGTGGCCTATGAACTGATCCATTTCATGAGGAGAAGAAGGTGTGCTAAAAAAGGCTATCTTGCTTTGAAACTTGATATGAGCAAGGCTTACGACCGCGTGGAATGGGGTTTCCTTGAAGCTATTATGTTAAAGATGGGCTTTGCTTCGGAATGGGTGTCTTTGGTTCTAAGATGTATAACGACGGTCTCTTATTCTGTCGTGATCAACGGTTCGGTTGGGGAGAGTTTCACACCATCGAGGGGCCTAAGGCAGGGTGACCCCTTAAGCCCGTTCCTTTTTGTTATTTGCAGTGAGGGGCTTTCTTCTCTCTTAAGACAAGCTTCAACAGTAGACAATACTATTGACATCCGCATTACTAGAGGAGCTCCTTTGATATCTCATTTGTTTTTTGCGGACGACAGCCTCATATTCTGTGAAGCATCTACTCAGGGTGCTAGCCAAATCAGTGGTATTCTTCAGGATTATGCAAGGAGCTCGGGGCAAGTCATAAATATGGAGAAATCGGGGGGGGGGTTTCAGTTCGAATGTGCTAGACGACACGGCAGATGATGTTCGACGTATTTTGGGCGTGAGGCACAGTATAAACCCAGAGAAATATCTGGGTTTACCTCTGATAGTTGGTAGAAATAAAAGAAAGGCTTTTATGTCTCTCCGGGACCGGTTTATAAATTGCCTATCAACAAGATGTGTTAGAGTTTTATCTCAGGGGGGAAAGAAGTCTTTATAAAATCCATATTGCAGGCTATTCCGATGTACTCCATGAGCTGTTTCTTGCTTCCGATTTCGTTTTGTCACGAGCTGGAGCAAATTATGGCACGCTTCTGGTGGCAGCATTCACAAGACCGTCGGGGTATTCATTGGTGTTCGTGGCGGGCTTTGTGTTTAACGAAGGACCTGGGAGGTTTAGGTTTAAAGGACTTTGCAAAATTCAACGTTGCACTCATTGCGAAACAAGGCTGGCGTATTCTTCAGAATCCGACATCATTGGTAGCAAGACTTCTTAGGGCCCGTTATTTCCCAGCAGGTACATTCATGAAGGCCCGTTTAGGAGCTACTCCCTCCCTAACGTGGAAGAGCATCTGGAGTGCTCGGGGTCTGATGAGTGCTCAATTATGACATATTTCATTTGTTATTTTTCTAGCTATTGAGACTTCTTGCTGCTTAATACATGTTGTTTTCGTTACATTTTGTGCAGGGACCCAATTCTAGAAATAGCAGTGAAAATGAGACATTTCTGCAGTTTTTATTATAATTCTGTCATGACTGGCATTATGGGCACGACACCGGGCACGACGCGTCTGACGTGGCAGTGACGTGGCAATGACGTGGCGACTTCTAGAAGCTTCTGGAACGTTATGAGAGATGTTATCAGCTTATCCGATTAGATTCCTGCATTTAAATTTTAAAACATTTGAATTGTTTTATCTTTTATTTATTATTTTAAATTATATTATCACTTTATCTTTGTAAATCTAAGCCTATAAATACCACCCTTGGTAAAGGCTTAGATCATTCATCATCCATCCATCATTTTTAGTTTTTACCTTTGTAAACATTTTTAGTTTTAATTCAAGTTTTTTTCCTTTATTTTCTTATTTCATTTATTTTATGTTATTTAATTATTTTTCCAAAACCAAGTTAAGCATGATAATCAATATCATGCTTAGCTAAATTTCTTGAGCCAAGAGTTAGCCAAATCAATTCTAATCGTGAGAATTGAACATTGCCTAAATTCCTTCGGGAATACATTTTTATCTTTTTGTTTAGATAGTTTGGCAATCGGCCTTACTAAAGTTTTTAATCGTTTTTCAAATCAAAAGAGCTCGTTGATCTGGAATCGTTTAAAAATATAGTTGGGAGGAAGGATCGGCCTGTGGCAATTTCGACTTCCTGTGAACACTCTTAGCGGCGGTCCGCTAAGGAAAGATAAGATCAGAAGCGATTCTACTTTTAGACAATTTCTGAGTCGGGCTTTTCCTGCTTTCAAAACTAAACACTTTAACGACGATAGACGTGGCTAATTTGTTTAAGAATCAACCTTCGAAGATAGTCTTGGGAGAATTGGTTACTCGAGAGAAAAGCAAGTTGCGACGGGTTGGGCCTCGCAGACTGTAACCGGCATGATCCCCGAAGTAAAAATCTATTTCAATGATCGGAATTGACAAGGCTAGCTCGAGGCTATTTCACACACTTGGTTTCCCTTGTTTTTAATTTGTGCACTTTATTTCATTACTTCATCCAATATCATATCACCCCCCCCCCTTTTATTTCTTTGCTTTTTCAGATATTCCTGGGATTTCGGATTCAACAAATTCAAGTAAACAATTCCAGCTAATCTCCCTGCGGATCGACCCTCTTTCCCTATACTTATTTAATTTCTTATTTTATTTATTGCTGAAAGAGGTTAATTATTTATATTTATTTTGACCGGTTAAAGACGACTTGTCAGGGTCTCCTTGAGAAGGGGCTGCGTTGGCAAGTGGGCTCGGGGGGTTCCATATCCATTTGGAATGATTTTTGGTTACCGGCCTAGGAACCTAAGTTAGTCTCTACGGCTGAAACTGCAGAACTAACCTATGTTTCAGACCTAATTGAACCAGAAATAAGAGTTTGGAAAGAGGAGCTTATTCTATCAGTTTTCAATACAACAGATGCTGAGGATATCTTAAGTATTCCTATAGCTAATCAGGTAACCCCGGATAGACTAGTGTGGTGCGGAGAACATACATGCATTTATACAGTAAAGAGTGGTTACAAAAAAATTAATTCCAGCAGTGCACATTCGTAATGAAGATAAAGAGTTGCTCAGAAAATTGTGGAAATCAAAATGTCCATCAAAAGTAAATATACAATGTTAGAAAATTCATCAAGAATTTTGTTCCGACTAAAGTCAATCTTTTCCATAAGCGTGTTACCAACAATGTGGTGTGTGCAAGATGCAACCTGGAGCCAGAAGATTCAATTAACGTGATTCGGGATTGTTGGTTAGCGAAACAAGTATGGACAGGTATGAATTTCCAGACCATGTCTCCTATTCCTACTCAGTTTTTACACGATTTACCGGCGTGGCTAAACAGTTTATTAGATGATTTTGGCACCACAAATTATGAAGGCATACTTTTAACGATTTGGGCACTATGGCATGCGCGAAACAAATTTGTTTTCGAGAATGTTACTCAGAAGCTAGAGGATGTTATTACCTGGGTTAAAAGTTACCTGTTGGAATTGGGTATCATTTCGGCCAGAATGCAACATCGGCAAATTGTTGATATCAAGCCTTGGTTGTTACCTCCTCCGAATTCGGTCAAATTGAACTTCGACGCAAGCTTCAAGACTTTAGACAGGTTTGCATGTCTGGGCTTGGTCATCCGAGACGAGAAGGGTTTTATCCTCGGTGCACAGTGCCTTCTCTTGAACCACGTCCCCTCCAGTTTTGCGGCGGAAGCATGGGCAGCAAAAAAGGGAATCGAATTAGCAATTGATCTAGGGTTCAGGAATTTGATTATAGAGGGCGACTCTCTGACGGTGATTAAAAAGCTTCGGTCCAAAGGTCCAGACTCATCAAATATTAGTGCGATAATGGCAGATGCTAAACAACTTTTTGGGTGCTTGGATTCTTACCAGATCTCCTTTATACGCCGCGGGGGGAACAAAGTCGCGCATGAACTGGCCCGTGAGCGCCTCAGCATCGCCGCTGACACAACATGGGTTGAGGAAGCTCCAGAGCGAATAGAAGCCCTAGCCGCCGAGGATCATCGATGTGCAGAACCGCCGTGAGGCTCCAAACTCTTCTTCCTCTCTAAGAATCAGGATCCCTATGCATGTTCGTCCCCGATTCTTAGTTTCGTCGCCTCCACCTAGATCCTCATCACATGTCACCATTTCTTTCTCGTCGTAGCGTGGTGGTCGGAGTGCGTCCCTTGTCGGTCTAGCTTTCCCCTTCAAATGTCGTGTGGGGGTTTTGTTTTAAGCTTTATGTTTTGTTTTTTGTTTTTGAGACAGATAAGTTTATGTGTTTTAAGACTTTGTGATGGTCGGTTTTCCATCCGACCCTTCAGTTTCTTTTTTCTAATAAAGAAAAGCTAGCTGGCATTTTCAAAAAAAAAAAATAGTGAGCATCTCTTTCTCATTTTGAATATCCCTAAGCAAATGACATCTGCTTTGAAACACTCTTTGATTTTCTTATATACCTTTCCTAAGTGTTGTTTTGAGGTGAGAGAACAACGATACCATCAAAGTCCATTTTATCTTTTGAGTGTATGAAATTTGGAGAGTCGTGCTAATCTCATGGGTTATTCGTCTATTGTAGCGATTACACACATCGGGCCGAATTCGCTTCTAAGATAGTGGTTAATACCACGACATAATTTGGTTTTGTTTAATTATTTTAATATTTTTCAGTCAGTGTTAACGCCTCATTTTGCAGCAGTTTGTTTTCCAACAATTTAGAATTAAATTCTATACTGCAAAATATGTTGATTCCAGTCAGAAATTTTGAGAAATTTACTGCTGAAAGTCTAGACCATAAAACGAAGTTGTTGTTTGCTAAAAATCAATATCAATCGCCTGGATAAAAGACAACGTGACAACATGGTTTGAAAAGAGGAAATACGAAGCTCAGAACTTCGAAATGAGAGATACTTCAAATTAAATAGTTGTCAAATTTTGATTCGATTCTTATAATCTGTTGAGAATAATGTTAGAGGATTATTATCTTTCTAACCTTGTAAAATTTTCTTGTGATTCTAGAATTAACAAATTTTGAAGAGATGTTAATTCGAATGAAGTGATTGTTGCATAGAATTTAAGATTTATTCTACAGACATGATGAGGACGAACAAGTCTACATGAAGAATTATGATCTTACATGTGAGGTCACATTATTTAGATTGTTCGTTTATTAGTTCATGTTTTTAATATCACATGAATTTGTCTTTATTATTAAAGAGTGTTAATTATGGTTTTCACAAGTCCAACATTTTATGATGCGCCTGGAGATTAAAGTACCAAAGAAACGTCGTACTTTATGATATTTAGGGGCTCAATCAATTATTTATTTCTTGAAACCGCGATTTGAGCTAAGTTTTGCTAAACAAAGGTTCTTACTTGATGCTACAGTGGTCAGTTACTTGAAGTAATAGTAATAATAATAATAATACAAATCATCTCTGGGTTTCGGTACCCCAGCTTTTGTATTGTATGAGTATCCCTCTCGTGCGTCCTGAAAAATTTTACAAAAATATATAAACAGAACAGAACCTCTGTAATCGACCTGTTAATGGGTCAGATATTTAAGATCTGAACTGTCCACCTTAGTTGGGCTTGGGGTGGAAAAATACAATGCAGATGTCATATTTTAGTTGGCTCCAATCTAATTTAACCTAGCCCAATGAGAGTTTACTGTCCAGGACTAATAACAGTTTGGGATTGGAATGATCATCTTATAGTGGACCTGTGATTTGATTATGCGGTCAATGAATCGAATATTAATATTTATATTAAAAAAGTAATGACAATTTGAATCGAAGAGGTGTTTATAAAATTTTAGTAAAACACATGCTATTTACCAAATTTCTGAACTCCTAATTGATGTAAAGAAGGAAAACATAATTATAAAAGTGGATGATTTCCATCACCCAAATCCTTACAAAAAGCCCCCATTGGCATAACAAGTGCGATTCAGAACATAAACACCCTCATTGAAGAACTTATTTTTATTTTGATTGTCCAGAATGTATATCCTCAATTGTACTGCAGGATTCATGGCTAAATATCTATATATGCATAAGTTTTTATCTACTAGATTGAATATTACGTTCTGAAATTATAAGGTTAATTTCAATATTTGAAAATGTTGCAATCATGCCCATAAGGTTAAGTATAATTCTTATCATCTACTACTAACGAGTCTGATATGTGCCAATTAAGTTGATTAGTACCATATTACCCGAATAACATTGTATTAACAAATAAGATTTGTTACTATTTTTTTATCCTTAAAATTCCAACTTAATGTCCTGCTTAAAAAAAACAATGCGACTGTTAGCGTTTGACCCGACAATTATTGGTCTATCGGTCTAAGTTGTGTCCACCCAGTTATTTATAAGCTTAATTTTAAACAGGGTTGTCTTTTGTTCAGATTCACTTATTTCATGTTCACAGAATTGTAGTAATGCGAGAAAAGCAAAGGGATGTCAATATTTTAAATAATTTGTTTAATGTTACAGTTTTTATACATCATGACTAGGGGTGTGAAAAACTGACCCGACCTGGTAACCTGCCTGAAACTCGATCGAGTCAGAACCTGGTTTAACCCGAGAATTTAAAGACCGAACCCGACCTGCACCCGACCGAAACGAACCCGAACCCGAATTTGACCTGTAACTGTAGAAACCGAACCCGAACTGCACCCGACCGAACTGAACCCGAACCCGAAATTGACCTGTTACTGTAGTAACCGAACCCGACCTGCACCCGACCGAAACGAACCCGAACCCGAGACTAACCTGCCAGATAACCGATTTAACCCGACCTGTTTGGACCCGACCTGTTTTGAACCCGACCTGTTTTGAACCCGACCTGTTTTGAACCCGACCTGTTTTGAACCCGACCTGTTTTGAACCCGACCTGTTATTGACCTGAACTGTTCTTGACCTGAACTGTTCTTGACCTGAACTGATATTGACCTGAACTGTTATTGACCTGAACTGTTATTAACCTGAACTGATATTGACCTGAACTGATATTAACCTGAACTAATACTATTATTTGATTTGCTAATAATAATAATTATCTGACATTTAAAGAAGTTATATTTAATGAATATAAAATAATGTCAAGTATTGAAAAATTATAAAATTAATAATAATTTCAAGTATTGATAAATTACTAACTTAACTTCAATTAAAAGATAAATTGAATTAATAATAATTCTAAGTATTAATAAATTGTATTTCTAATTAACTTGACTATTATTTTAAAATAACTTCAAAGATAAACTATTATACTTAATTAACTTAAGTGGAATGAATAACTATTATTAAATTAAAATTTTATACTTAATCAAATTAAGTTAAATGAGTAAAAATTATTAAATTAAATCTATATTCTTAATTAAAATAAGATGACTTAAATTTTTTATTATAAGAATAAATTAATGCTAAATAATTAACTTACATTCATTTTAATTGAAATTAAGTTAGTTATTAAATTAACTTAACTTAAGATTAAAAATAAATTTAATTAACTTGCATTCATTTTAAGTTAAGTTAGTTATTAAATTAACTTAACTTGCATTCTGATAAAGTACTTAATTACATAAGTTGAATGAATAACCATTATGAAATATTTTTTTATACTTAACTAAAATTAGTTTGAAGTTATTAAACTAAATATGTATACTAAATTAATATAAGATAATCAGTTTTTTCTAAGTCAATTAAGTATGTAAACTGATTAACTTAAATGACTTAATTATGTTAACTTGCTTAAAATATAATAAAACATTAACTTCGGATGGAATCAGGGATACTTCTAAAAAACAGAATAAGGTAAAATTTACAAACTGAAACTTACAAACTTGCATTCTGATAAAGTACTTTATTGAATAATACAAGAAGTTTAAACTTACAAACTGAAACTTACAACAAACTGAAACTTACAAACTAAATAATCTTTACAAACTGAAACTTCAACTTTAACATTACAAAATTTACAAAACTACAAAAGTTTAAACTTTAAGCTCTCAGATCTTATAACAAAGTTTTACAAACTTTGCTACCAGAATTATCATCATCGAGCTTTGAAGGGCAACCAAGTTTAAATTATGGGCAACTTAACTTTTAAAGCTAAGTCACCAACATAATTAAAACTAGGAAAACCAGCAACCAGCAACAAACTGCAACAATCAATTAAAATCATTAGAAACATTAACAGACTGAAATAAAGCAAACCAAGCATATATAACTAAACAGAAACATACATACATTCATTCATATATAACAAAACAAAAAACAGAAGCATACATACACATTACATAATGAACAACTAAACATAAACATGCATTCATATAACCAAACATAAAACAGAAGCATACATACACATTACATACTGAGCAACTTAACAGAAACATACATACATCCATACATGCATATATAACCAAACATAAAACAGAAGCAGACATACACATTACATAGTGAACAACTAAACAGAAACATACAAACATACATGCCTATACAACCAAACATAAAACAGAAGCATACATACACATTACATAGTGAGCAACTAAACAGAAACATACATACATGCATATAAAGCAAACATAAAACAGAATCAATGAGAAATATAAAATTAAAAAAAAGACAGTGAATAAGAACAACTTACCAAACATCTCCAGCTTTCAACAAATCAGAAACATACCTACCAGATCCATAGCTTCCTTGTTCTTAGAGGTCCCTACAAAAAAAAGAACTAATCAGTTATGAAATAAAAAAACAAAAAAAATAAGTTAAACAAATCAGAAACTTACTCTGCACTAGGATCTTCATCAACTGCACAATCTTTCATAACAGAAAGATATTCCTCATCCTCTTCCTCGGGCTCAAACCCATACAACCAATTACGGGTTGTCACAAATATCTCAACATTTTTAGGAAGGAGTTTAGCCCTTAGTTTATTTAAAATCCTACCACTAGTGCTAAAAGATGATTCAGAAGCAACTGAAGTGATGGGAATGGCTAAGATATCTCTAGCCATGAGAGAAAGTACAGGGAAAGACACAGATTGGGCTTTCCAATAATCCAAAATATCAAAGTCTGAATCATCAGCATGAGGGAGAAGGGGCAAACTAATAAAAGAGTCAACATCTGACTTCCCACTCCTTGAAGCAGCTAGATTAGCATCAAAGTTCTAGAAAGAAAAAAACAAGTCAGTAATTGAAACTAAAATAATAAAATAAAGGAAACTGAAATAACAAAAAAAACTAACCTGAAAAAGGTTAGACTTCTTAAATGTTCGAGGCCGACCAGTGGAGGACTCGGTTGTACTTAGAGAGGAGTTACTTCGAACAGAAGATCCAGAATTGCAAAGGACAGATTTTGAATAATAAACATACATGTTTACAAATTCATTGTAAACAATACTTACCCTTCTCTCAACCTCATCCTCAACATAGAGGACAGAATACAACTCCTTCAGGAGTTGTAATTTATACCTTGGATCAAGCAAAATAGCAAAGGACAAAATGGTCGAGTGCTCAGACCAATACTTCTCATACAACTCAAGCATAGGTCCAGCCATTGCAGAGATGGCCTCACAAGGATCATTGTGAGCATCATACAACAGTTTCTCAATGGCAACCACATTAGCCAAAAAAATGTTAGAAGTAGGATACTTAAAACCAGAAAACAGTGTAGTAATCTCAAAAAAAGGCTCCAGAAAATCACAGATCAATTGGGAAGTTTCCCACTCAGAATCAGCAATTACATCTAAATCATTTTCCCTATTAACAAACAAGTTTATGGCTACTTTAGCATCAATGGCCCTACGAAGCATTAGATATGTAGAATTCCATCTAGTAGGGACATCTAGGATTAATTTACCAGAAAAAGAAGAACCACAGTCTTTAACAGCAGAGTCAAAGTTACAAAGTCTAGCATCAGAAGAATTAATGAACTTAACAATTTCACGCAACTTAAGAACAGAAGAGTCAATTACCTTCAAACCTCTTTGAACAATTAAGTTCAAAATATGGGCAGCACACCTTACATGAAAGAACTTACCACCGCAAGGTAGGGGAGAAATAGCATTCAAGTCATCCTTAAGCTTCTTCACCATTCGATCATTGGCAGAAGCATTATCAACAGTAATGGTAAAGGCTTTTTTCTCAAGACCCCATTCACATAACATTTTTTTCACAAACTTATATATAGACTCACCATCATGTGGAGGGGAGAAACGCCTAAAATTAAGTATTTTAGACTGAAGTTTCCAGTTATTATCAACATAATTAGCAGTCAAAGCAAAATAAGAACGTGAAGTGCAAACAGACCATCCATCACATGTAAAGCAGATACGACTAGGAATAGAACTCATAGAATCAATGAGCAATTTTTTATGTTTTTCATGCTTTAACATGCAATGTTTAGTAATGGTATACCTAGAAATATGCTTAACATTAGGATTCAAATACTGATGCAGAACCCTAAGTTTTTCATGCTCAACAATACTTAAAGCATAACCATGACAGAGAACAGCTTCAGCAAATAGTTCACAATATTTTTTTTGATCAAAAACAGATGCAGAACTACTAGTAACATTTTTAGCAAGAAAATCTTTATAGGCTTGGCATTTATCAGTATGTCTTTTAGGTGTAGAAGTACCAACATAAGAATCAGCTTTATAGCTAGCAGTTTTGCAATACTTACATTGAGCAATGACACCATCAGCAGTCTTAATAAATGTATAGTGATCCCACACAGGAGAAGTTCTTCTCCCAATGTCAGTTGAAGCCCTCCTCCTAGAGGAAGGAGCAACTATTGACACTTGATCATTAGCTTCCCCTTCAAAAAATAATTACAGAGTTAGTAACTTTAACACTGAAAACAAGTAAAGAATAAAGAAAATAAAAAGAAAGAAAGAACCTTACCAGTTTCACCAGGATAGTTCATCTCAAAAGAATCAGAATCCATTGCAGAACCCAGAAACGTACCTGAGATTAAGAGGAACCACAGTTAGTAAAAAAATTAAAATAACTAGCATGCATACTAAGTCAACAACACAGAAACCCTAGCATGCATACTAAACAAACAATACAGAAACAGAGGGTGGTTTCAGTTTAATCCTTGTACGTGGCGTTGTTTACACCGAACCCCAGGGTCCTTTAAAAACCCCCTTTGGCACCAGTAGCCCCGCAGGTCTGGTATTCCAGCCTATATACTCGGATTAAACCAAGGAAACCCTAGCATGCATACTAAATCAACAACAGAAACAGAAACCCAAAAAAAACCAAACAAAGTAGACATGCAAACATATAACAAGACAAACATGCAAACATATATACAAATCAGAAACATGCAAACATATATCAAAACTCTAACATGCAAACATATAAACAAACCAGAAAAAACAGAAGCATAAATCGAGACTGTAACATGCAAACATATATACAAAGCAGAAAAAATACATACAAACATAAATACAAATCAGAAAGAGAAGAAACATGCAAACATATAAATGAAAACATATATACAAATCAATACAGAAACATGCAAACAAAAATAAGACAGAAACATTTAAAAAATAATTAAAAGAGGAAGAGAAGAAACCCTAAACCCAAACGCAGATGTGGAAGAAGACTCTTGAAGAACCCAGAAAAGATCCTGAGATCAAAGCACAAGAGAGTTAGTAAAATGAAATTTAAAAAACTAAATAATTAAATGAAATATGAAAGGGTTTTGTACTTATCGAGAGAGAGAGAAGAAGACAACGAACAGTCTGGACAGTGGAATGAGAAGGGTCAGAGTGGATTTGAAGATGTTTAGGGTTTGCAGATTAGGGTTTAGGGTTATATGATTAGGGAATAAGGTTTGGGGTTTGAGGATCAGGGGTAAGAGTTTATGGTTTCAGGATTGGGGTATAAGGTTTGGGGTTTGTGGATCAAGGGTAAGGGTTTAGGGTTTCTGGATAAGGGGTAAGGGTTTAGGGTTTTTGGATAAGGGTTTAGGGTAAAACAGAATTGAATTGGGGATTAGGGTTTGAAGGATTGAAAAGATGGAAATGGAAGAACATAGGGTTGTTCTTGAGAAAAAATTAGGTTTTGATCGAGAACAAACAGATGGAGAGTGGGCTAAGGTGTTTGTATAAGATCTGGAGAGGGGAAATTGGATGAACAAGGAAGAACTTTGAAAAAAAAGATGTTTTGATCGAGAATAAACAGGTTTTTGGTGGGCTAAGGTGTTTGTATAGGATCTGGAGAGGGGAAAGTGGAAGAACAGGGAAGAACTTGGTAAAAAATCAAGAGTTTGATCGAAATAGAATGAAACTTTCTGGGAATTTTGTGTTTATAGAGGAGAGAGAAGATGAGATGATATTTTGGCAGAGTAACGGTAGGGAAAAAAGTGTAAAATGAAGGGGGGGTGAAGGTCTATTTATAGAGTGAGTCCGGGTCAAAAGATCCGCGCGTCATTATACGGGTCACGCGGGTCTTGCTCCGCAAGCACTCTTAGTTTCAATTCTTTCATTTTAATCCTTTTTTATTTGAAATTGAGCTAATAATTTTGTTTTCATTTCAATTTCGTCATTAATGCAGTTTTAAGCTTTAGTGTATGGATTTAATTTAGGGTTTGGGGTTATAGTTTAAGGTTTTTCTTTATATATTATTAAATTTTATATTTTAGTTTTAGGGTTTAGATTTGTGTAATTATTTTTAGGTTTAGGGTTAGTCTTTGAATTAAGATTTGAGGTTTATGTTTAGGGTTTTAGGTTTATTTTAATTAATTTTTAGGTTTTATATTTCATTTAATTAATTTAGGGTTTTTGGTTTATTTTAATTAATTTAAGGTTTAGGGTTTAATAAACCCTATACCTAAACCCTAAATCTTAAACCCTAAAATACTAAAAACCCTAAACCCTAAGCCATAATCATGAATCCCTAAAAATAAAAACCCTAAACATGTAAGTTGTGGTTTAGGGTTTATTTTAATTAATTTATGGTTTATGATTTAATAAACCCTAGATCCTAAACCCTAAATCTTAAACCCTAATCCTAAACTCTAAACAATAACCACTACCCTCTAAACCATAAAACCCTAGATCGAGTGTTTAGTGGTTAGGGTTAATTACTTATGCTTTAGGGTTTAATGCTTAGGGTTTAGAATTAGACATTAGGGGTTTAAACCCTAAACCCTAATCTTTAATCAATGAACCATAGTCCCTAATCCTAAACCCTAAACAATAACCACTACCCTCTAAACCATAAAACACTAATATTTAATCTATAGCTCATAGTCCGTAATCCTAGATCGATGGTTTAGTGGTTAGGGTTAATTACTCATGCTTTAGGGTTTAATGCTTAGGGTTTAGAATTAGACATTAGGGCTTTAAACATTAAACCCTAATATTTAATCAATGAACCATAGTCCCTAACCCTAAACCCTAAACAATAACCACTACCCTCTAAACCATAAAACCCTAATATTTAATCTATAACTCATAGTCCGTAATCCTAGATCGAGGGTTTAGTGGTTAGGGTTAATTACTTATGTTTTAGGGTTTAATGCTTAGGGTTTAGAATTAGACATTAGGGGTTTAAACCCTAAACCCTAATATTTAATCAATGAACTATAATCCCTAATCCTAAACCCTAAACCATATACATTTAATTACAAATAATAATAACAATAATAATAATAATAACTAATAATAATAATAATAATAATAATAATAGTAATAATAATAATAATATTAGTACATAGTAATAATAATAATAATAATAAAAACTAATAATAATAATAATAATAATAATAATAAAAACTAATAATAATAATAAGCATAGTAAATATATAATAATAATAATAATTGTATTTAAGTATATAATAATAATAATAATAATAATAATAATAATAATAATAATAATAATAATAATAATAATAATAAACCCTAACCACTAAACCCTAAAACCTAAACGCTAAAAACAAAAACTATTAATCCATCAATATATATATTACATGTACCTATGTATGTATCATTTTATGAACAGTAAACCCTAAACCCTAAACCCTAAACCTTAAACCCTAAACCCTAATCTTAAACCCTAAAAACCATAATCCATCAATATATATATATAATTAATGTAGGCATGTTTGTATTAATTTAAGACCATTAAACCCTAAACCCTAAACCCTAAAAACCATAATCCATCAATATATATATATAATTAATGTAGGCATGTTTGTATTAATTTAATATTAGTAAACCATAAACCCTAAACCCTAAACCCTAAAAACCATAATCCATCAATGTATATATATAATTAATGTAGACATGTTTGTATTAATTTAAGACCATTAAACCTTAAACCCTAAACCCTAAAAACCATAATCCATCATTATATATATAATTAATGTAGGCATGTTTGTATTAATTTAAGATTAGTAAACCATAAACCCTAAACCCTAAACCCTAAACCCTAAACCCTAAAAACAATAATCCATCAATATATATATATAATTAATGTAGACATGTTTGTATTAATTTAAGACCATTAAACCCTAAACCCTGAACCCTGAACCCTAAATCATAAACCTTAAACCCTAAACACTAAAAACCATAATCCATCAATATAAATATAATTAATGTAGGCATGTTTGTATTAATTTAAGACCATTAAACCCTAAACCCTAAACCTTAATCCCCAAACCCTAATCCCCAAACCCTAAAAACCATAATCCATCAATATATATAATTAATGTAGGCATGTTTGTATTAATTTAAGATCATTAAACCCTAAACCCTAACCCTAAACCCTAAAAACCATAATCCATCAATATATATATAATTAATGTAGGCATGTTTGTATTAATTTAAGATTAGTAAACCCTAAACCCTAAACACTAAACCCTAAACCCTAAACCCTAAACCCTAAACCCTAAAAACCATAATCCATCAATATATATATAATTAATGTAGGCATGTTTGTATTAATTTAAGATCAATAAACCCTAAACCCTAAACCCTACACCCTAAACCCTAAACCCTAAACCTTAAACCATAAACCATAAAAATAAATCCAATAGTACCAACTATATATATATATCACGTATACGTAATCCCCTAAACCCTAAACCCTAAACCGTAAAAATAAAAATCATAATCCATCAATATATATAACACACATAACACAATAAACCATAAACCCGAAGGAACCCGACCTGAAATGAACCCGACCTGAAACGAACCCGACCTGAAATGAACCCGACCTGAAACAAAACCGACCTGAAAAGAACCCGACCTGAAACGAAACCGACCTGAAACGAACCCGACCTGAAACGAAACCGACCTGAAATGAACCCGACCTGAAACGAAACCGACCTGAAATGAACCCGACCTGAAACGAAACCGACCTGAAATGAACCCGACCTGAAACGAACCCGACCTGAAATCAGCATGTCAATTAACCGTTTTGACCCGACCTGAAATGAACCCGACCTGAATTGAACCCGACCCGAAATGAACCCGAACCCGAACCGAATCGAGTCAAAACAAAAAATGACCCGAAATGACCTGTAACCGATTTGACCCGACCTGACAGAGCCCGACCTGAAACCCAACTGTTGACCTGTTTTTACATCCCTAATCATGACTGAATAGTTCATTAGTTTTTTTTCATAGCAGTGGGTCCCCAAACCCAACGAAAGCGTGCCTGATTAAACAAGCTAAACAATATTCGACAGAGAAAAAATAGTCGGAAATCATTCATGATGATGACGACGATGTGTCGGACGGATCATATGTTTCCACATATTCCCACATGTCAAGCAACACGGAAAACAACCAATAGGACCCAGACTCACAAATTTTGCCAGGTTTCTTTTTTTCAAAAATGAAAATAAAGGTAAAATTAATTATAATGAGTAACATAAGCATGATAATAAGGTAAAAATATAATGAGCGAGTGGTCCACATGTTTCCACAATTTTACTGCGTGACATGGATTCAATGTTGGAAAAGTAAAATATAAATGTTTGAAAGTACAGTATAAATTTATAAATAATTTAATTTTTTATAAAAAAATATTATACAAGAACAAAGGCAAAAGAAATTGGGGGTTGCCCCTGCTGCAGCCCACACAGCTCCGTCCTTGCATTGGGGTTGGGATTGCAATGTTCCGTTGATGAGTTTGGTTTTGCAGCATCATTGGAGGCTGCAACAATGATCCAGCTGGAGAGAATAGTTGTTGAGATGACTGCTGCTGTTGCTTCAATTTCAGGAGAAATTGTAATTGCAGTTGCTCTGTGAGGCCCTGCTGTGACAATTGCTGGATATGCGGCAGCTGCTGCGTACTCTGGGACAGGCTTTGTTGCAACTGTGTCTGTTGCTGCTGCCTCTGTATGAGGTTAGGTTGCTGTTCCATCTGTTGCTGAACCCATGTATCTTGTGGTAACGACGTCAAAGGATATGAAGTCATATTAGCATAGATGAAAGTTTGGGTTGACTGGCTATTGCTTGTCAGTAATTGTTGCTGCTGCAGCTGAGAGTAAACAGCTGACTGATGCAAACTTTGATTTGGAATCTGGTTAGGAGCAATAACACCATTAGTAACTTGCTGCTGCTGCTGCTGCTTAGGAGATGGCTGTGGCTGTGGCTGCTGCTGTGGTTGTTGTGGCTGTTGTTGCTGAAATTGCTGCAGCTGATTTTGATTTGAAGGAGTCTGCAATATCTGTTGGGGCCAAGCCATAGGTGCCTGAGGCAACTGGTTGACTTGGTTTGGATTTGCTTTATTAAATTGCATATTCGATGCGGGTAGTACAGGAGCTTGAAAATTCAACAATTTTGAAGGATCATCAATGCTTAGGTTATTTTGCAGCGGATTCGAAGAAACCACTGATGGAAAAAATCCAGATTGAGCAGTTGGAAACTGATTATTTTGTTGCATGCTCATCCACTGAACTAAACTCAAACCATGGAAGATTGAACCAGGGGCCTCTTTCATACCAAACTCATCTCCAAGACAAGGCATAACTCTCTTGAAAGCATTCTCAACATCCGAATCATCATCTGCAAATACATTTTGAAAGAGACTGAAGTTCTTGAAAATTTTCCATTCCTTCTCCCAGCTTTCAGCAAGATATATCTGGTGAAAATGGTTTACCTGGCATCCCTGGTTGCTTTTGAAACCTTGGCCTGAAAAATGGAGGTGGACATATGAAGAAAGGAGATACAACAGGCTCAATTTCCCAAATTGAAACTCGCCTTGGCTGTACAGTAGCTGTAGATTCATCCCATCCAACCTGTTGAGAATATAAAAGTAAATTGCCAAAAGTGATAATTATGTGATCTTTTCTCCTTTAACCACAATATCTTGACTTGAACATAAATTAAGCAAGTATTACTTTAATAATGTATGTATGGTCCAGCAGGAAAAAATCATGGAACAATGAGCAGGCCAGTTTAAGTGTTTACAGTCAAAATGGCATTTGCAAAGATATCCATCACCAAGCGCACTTGCACGTAAGCCCCGGCAGAGGATGAAGTATGTAGCCAAGTCCATTTTAAATCATAACAGAGCAACATATTATGAACAAAACAAGATATAACTTACCATTGGCACATGTTAATGCGTTTCCACTGAAAATATACCAGGCTTCTTTTGGAATATAAACGCAAAAGAATAAGAAAGGGCCAACATTTGCATCCATGAATAGCATTATGTCAAAAGAATACCTGTAGATTGCGCCACTGTGAGTTTTTCCATCGCACAGGATCCAGGTCACTGATACCAGTAATTGTACCCATGTGTCTGCGTACTCCTGACTCCTCGGTCTCAAACATCATTCTAAACCGCATGCCAAGAGAAACTTGGGTATACAAGGCTTTGCTATATTTCGCTAAGGGGATCACAAACTCAGAGGGGCTTGCCCTATCAAATAAAGAAAATATTTTGAGACCTTATATTAACGATTTAAAATATTTTTCTTTTGAATGAAAACCGATGATTAAACAATAATGAAGAATCTAAGAACAAACAATCTATGCTATAGCAATACCTTGGGTTGTAGAATATAGTGAATGGGCTGTTATTTGCTGCAGCATGAGCTGCAGCAGCTAGGATCCCTATATGCATGCTATCACTAGAAATCATTCACTGATGACTGGAGAGACGGCTGCTGTCTATTAGCACGCCTTATACCCAAAAGAAGCTGTGACTTCTCATCTCTACATTCAAGCAAAGAATTTAAGTTAAGCAGCAAAATGGACAGCCAACTAGTAGATTCTATCAACTACATGGGTACACAAGCAAAAATAGATTTGCATATTTATATGAATCACACCTTATGAAAAGAACCGAATCGCCAGCAAAGAGTCTTTTCGTGCTAACAAAGACACTCCAACCGGTAGTCAGAAGGTGCCTCTTTGGTTGACCTGCAGAGAAGCCATTATGCATTTGGACTTATTATTCCATTTCAGGTACCTATAACATTAAATATAGAAGATGACATGATAAATTGAACAAAATGATATGACTCCCAAGTATCACTTTACAGTATCAGACTATTAGTAATAAAGATCCAAGTAAAATTTATGAAACTATCAAATCTTCATCACAAGAGTTCAATGAAAGAATCAAATAACTCCTAGACCTACTTTCACCATGCCACAATCTTTATGTTATAATACCAGTGCTCTGGTTGTGAAAGGGAAGGATAATATCTTCAAGAGAACAATACCTCGATAAATATGTCTAAAAGTCCACGCATTTTCATGTAAATCTCTTGCTGATAACTCTTGACAAGGCGGTTGCATCGAAAAATCCTACCAAACATCACCATTAAGATCTTAGGAAATTAGACAGAAAATGCTTACATAACCACCTATCAAATCTTAAAATATAAATCTAAATGCTGAAAGTTTGAACACACCAGAGGAGGGAAGATCTTCTCAGCTGCTCGACGAGGGACAGAAAACCCGCCATGAGTGCTGGTGTCACTAGCTGTAAGAGTCTTATAAAAGAACTCTGCAGGTTGTCTGCTTTGCTTGAGGCCCATATCAGATGCCAGTGTTGCTTCCTTGTCATACTGCACAGAAGTACCATTAAGATTCTTCCTATATTTCACTATACTTGAAAATCGAAGAGAGAAAGAAAGGGACTCCGCCGTATCCATTAATTAATTCTCAAGTTCAATAGCTGACCTACTTTGTTTACAGGTTGAAGAGTCATCCGGGCATAGACCTCATCAGTTTCTGGATCAGCCTAATTCAAAATTTAAATGATTCCATAAGTTAGCAACTAGGATTTCCCATATCGTTTGACCATTACAAAGTCATGTTCATGCACATGCTATCCAGAATTCCGATTCGCATTTCAGTGGACTCGACACCAGATAAAACTTCCAGGAAAAGAAACTACAGATATCCTTACATGCAGTGTAACATTATGGAGCATGCAAATCAACTTGGAAGGAAGATTAGGGTAACTCGGTATGAAATCAGTCTCCTTCTGCATTGATGCTGCAACCTGGACAAATTTTATTAATTTGAGAAAATATCAAAGCTGTTGCCTGTTCAGAACAATTATTCCTTGGAAATGAATGAAGAAAGCGACTCACTTGCTCGTTGTGGCCTTGAGGAAAGTAAACCACCAGACTTCCAATTGGTGGCAACGAAACAAGTGGTCCAGCACAAGCATGCCATAATTCTGAATTCATACTCTTCCTATCTCCTGCTCTCCAAAACCAACCAGAACATTATCAAACATCCCAGAAAACAACAGAAACTCATAAAAAATATTTAAAGCATCAATTACCAAAAAGGTTTCGATATTCATTTTCACTAAAACGTTGAACAATAGACAAGACAACGACTAACTTTTAGAGTCTCAAAGCAAAAAGATACCAAATTTCCCAGTATCAAAGATTAATTTTACTTTTTCCCAGATAGCAAGCTCGCAACAAGAAATTATCATGAATATTCTTTCCCCCTTTTTTCATCTTCAATTTGCAAAATGATAAATAATCCCCAAACCGAAAGTATGAACTACTAAATATAAACTAATAATTTGAAACAGAGTAAAAGAGAAAACAGTAAGAAAGATCAAACCTTCAGCAGGATTTGCCAAAAATCCATTTGGTGGAGTCTTCATGCTTACTAATTTGAATCAATTACAAGAGTATGAAGGGATCCAATGGTTTTGGTTGCTCCTCCATAGATATATAAACTTTCTTCACCGTAAAGTTACTTACTTACTTTAGCTCTTTGAAAAAACAACGCTTCAAAAATAAACTTCTTTTTTCAGCAGCATCCCTTCGTCAGAAAACTACTGCAGACACCGTTGAGACGCCGCTCCTTCCATTCACATTCAAGCCCGAAAGAATCAAAGAAACGAACACTTAACTTGAAGAGAAGAACAAACGCCAAAACCATGTTCTTTGCTCACACTTTTCCTCATTAGCATCGTAACAAGCTTTGATTCTCTTGGAATTTCAATCATTTGAAGCATTTTCTTCTCCAAAACAAAAAAATATCAGATTCAGTCGATGAACCGTAGAGTACTTACAACTGCATGTGCATGGGATGGGACATTAACATCCGGTTCAAAAACTCAAACTCGCAGTTTCGGTCTATAATCTGACCAGAAAAGAACAAAGTTTTTCATAAAGAAATAAACTTTATGGGATCAAGGAGAAGAAACAGACTTGTCGCCGGGAAGTCAGAGAGGCAAAGCAAAAACAGAGCTTAAAAACAGCTTTCTTCTACTATTATCTTTCTAGCCGAAGATATAGAAATATAGTTGCGCGTGTTAATTCGCGCGTGGTGCTATGATGGCACACAGTTGAAAATTTTTGTACCGAATTTTCAGTTTTTCACCGCATGGAAATACTTACACCGTTTGGAATTTGGAACTTGGGAAATGCGCGCGTCCGTACTTGTGCGTAATTTTCTTTTTCCTTTTTACTTCTCGAGGTAATTTTCTAGTTTGGGTTTGGCGGGATTATGATCTGGTGTGCGGCAGATATGGAAATATTTGTATGCTCTATGACGTGGCATTGCACCTGGTGCGCGTCTCTCTGTTTCTTCTATATGTATTTGTTGTCAACCGTTGATTAGGATTCTTCGTTGTGGTGTTTAGGCCCACCAACTTAAGCATCATTTTTTAAGTGAATTCGTCGAGTTAATTTGGCGAGTTTCATTATTTTTTATGTTTTAATTGAATTTGTTATACTAATTTGGTGAATTTATAAGTTAAATTTTTTTAATAGAACTCGTGGTACTACTATCTGTATATTTATAATTGAGATTGTTACTATTATATTCTTAAATATTGTTTCACCATGTGTGTGGCACTAGTTAATATATTAACAAATAAAATATTAAATTTTTAAAATTAATAAGTGATATTAGTATATTTGTATGAAATAATTTGCATAAGAATTATATTGAAAAGTTAACCAAAGCCATTGGACAATAAATTTATATAAAAATCAAGTTTCGATGGTCATTAAATCTCAAATTTAATAAAAAGAAATAAATTTATAATAGAATGCGCACTTTTAAAACCATTTCACGTTTCAAAAAATAATAATATTAATAAATTTCAATGGGATAGTTGAGAATGCTTTTACAAATAATATGGACAATAGAGGATCCTGATTTTGAGCATCAATAATTTAGCAGTACATTCACAAATATCATTTTATAATTTCATATTTTCATTCTTCTCCCACTACCCTATAATTTAAAAATATTTTGAGATCCACTAATTAGCTTAAATGATTAAAGATGTCTATATTTTTTATTTTGTATGTGTTCGAATCTTAATATAAAAATATAATATCTCTCTATTTAAAAAAATATTTTCATAAAATATAAAATAGTTAAGACAACAAATTAGCCCAGGTGCCTAACCATGACGCAATTTCTTGTGGCGTTCGAACAATAAATTGTAAATATATGTCTTTTTAATAACTATAAGTATATATATATACTTTTATTTCAATCTATATCAGCCTAACAGCTACGTGCCACCATACACGTATTAACATTTTTATCAAAAAATTTTCTCCCATATGAAACACCATTATCAAAATTGCCCCCCACAATCATGGCTTTCATCACTACAAATTTCTTTTGTATTTTCCCTCAAGGAATAAAAATATAAAATAAATTATCAATCAAATTTTAATTCAATCAACTTTGTTATTGTTATAATTTCTGAAAGACTATTAGTTTAAATTACACAAAATAAAATTTAAAGTTAAAGTTTTCAAAATATCTTCGTCACCGTTAAACTAGAAATATCAGAGACAAAATTCCATTAAAGAAATAGTGGGAATCTAAAGGTACAAAATTATAGAATGGAAATGGGGAATTAAAGGTGGAATGAAATGGCGACAGCAACTAGATAATGAAGGGGACAAGACATAACTAACGCCATAACCATACATTTGTTCTTTCATTATGCAAATGTCATGAGTAAACATGGTGATATAGGCTAAATTTGCTATTTTCGGACAAAAGGTGTTCTTGCGTCTTATTACTCCAAAAATGTGAAAATTGGGTCAGCAGTGCCATTGAAGATAATAATCGAGTGGGGATCCATCTTTCTAATATTACTGACAAAATCATAATAAGAGATTAACGTCGTGAAGATCTCTGTACGAGTATTAACCGATCGTTAAGGTATGTTAGAAAAGTTAAATTAGCATAAACAAGAAATTTTAAAAAGGAGAAAACAGATAAAAAGGCATATCATCTTATGCTTAACCAATAAATAGCAAATATTATGCATATACAGCTTGCAAAAACAATAGAAAATAAAAACATAATGAGCATGTTAAATCTCAACCGTCCATTCGATGTCGTCGTCGTCATCAAGTAGGATTCAACGGCGACTTTCATTGAGCCTGTTGATCATGTAGAGAGCGTTACTGGTAACCTTGGCCACATCAGTCATCTTTTTTTTGACGTCCGATTTAACCTTTCCGTCGACTCCTTCAAACCCATCGAGACACGTGTCCTCATTGGTCAGCGCCGCACTCACCCATGTCTGCGCATTGCTCATCTGAAACCCGAACGTCTCCCCTCTCAAGTGCTTCAACTCCCGCAGCGTCTTGCTCAACTCCTCCACCGAATCGGATATCTGCTCCACGCAGTCACAGAGTGCAACTCGCTCCCTCTGGCTTTTCCCTGTCACCCTCGTTGTCAGGAAGGTTGACACCTTCCGGGCACGTGACAGGCTGACTTTGACGGCAGCTTGGGCTAAATCACGTGGGGTGTCGGCTGGGCCGGAGTAGGAAGAAAGGGTCCTGAAGCAGAGGCTTGGATAGCTGGCGTGGACACATGATGAACGGACCAGATCATGATCAGATGCAGCATCAGGCTTTGATTTGACGGAGCTGGAGATGAGAAGGAGGATTGTTAGGAGAAAGAAAAGGGTTTCCATTGTCAAATGGTATGGTACTGACTACTGAGTGAGTGAGCGTTATGGGTTAAAGTTTGGTGCTTTACATTGACGGGGAGATAGATTTTATAGATGGAGAACAAAGGTTGGGCAGATGGCAGGCTATTATTGGCTTATAGTTGAGTTAATGTCTATATTACCCTAGAAAATATTTCGACTGTATGTAATGTGAAGGGCAGAGCTGGTAATTTGAAGAAGACAAAATTCCATATTGAGTGCGGAAACTAATGCAACCATGGGGCCTCATGAATTATTGGAAGTAATAAAGCCTGGTAAAGAAAAAAGGGGTCTCGGCCCCAAACATATGAATGTTTTGGATGCTGTGCCTGTGTGTTTGGGTCGTGAGGCAGGCAGTGCATGTGATTCACACAGAGACGCAGGGCTGGCCCTGTGTCCCACTATATTTATTAGACTTAGAGGAGGATAAAACTTATTCAATTTTACATTTTTATGAACCACTGGCAATGGTGGGGTTAGTATGAAGACACAACACAAAAACTGAGTGCCAATTGGCAATTGCAACCTTTCCATCTAAAACCTCACTTGGGACCCTAGACCGTCCCTTCCACCGAATTTTTAGGTGTTTCGAAATGTAATACTAATAATTAATTATCGCTATTCGCCAACACAAAATATTCACTGCAGAAACAAAAAATCCGGTTTTATTATTTGATTTTTGGGGCAAACTGCAGGCAGTGTTTCTCGTTATGCGCTGCTAATAAACAGGCACATACATAGTTTGTCTTATATAATTATTTAGTATAGGCGTTGTACTAATTGGTTTATATAACCCACGAGACACATTTGAGTTGCATGCACGAAGCTTCTTGTCTTTGTTTGCATCCCATTGTACCAGCTACAACTAATATAATTTTTTACTATCAAATAGAGAGATAATTATATATATATATATATATATATTTAAAATATTAAGATTTGAATCACATAAGATGGTGTAGCATAAATATTTTTAAAGCAAAAACAACTATAAAGAATGAGACAAATGTGAATCTCAAAATTGAGTAACATTACATTCTCAATTAAATATTGAAATTTGAATTATACAAGATGAGACAACAAAAATATCATTGATTACTGAACCGACCAATTATAAAGAAGATGAAGGCACGAAGCTGCGTACCATTTCTAGTCACAAATGAACCAAAACAACTCATTGCTTAAAGGCTAAACCTTTTGCTTTGCTCTTCTTAATGGTTGTTCCGTCCGAGAAATATATTTACATTCACATGTTTCCCCAACCTTAAACCAAAAAGTCATTAACGCAATAATTAAAGACAAAAACATTATTATCAGACTACAAATTTAATTCTAAACAAAAACACCAGCTACCACTCTTCTACACGAATCGTCCCATAATCTAACAACGTTGCCGTTTATCGCCGTCAAATCCTGGTAACGGTACCACCCCGTTTCCCCTTTCCTCAACCTCAACACTCTTTCCCAACTCTCCCACCATTCTCCGCCGCAACTCCCTTCATTACGGTACCCCTCACCGCTGCACCATTCCGTCTCCGTCGTATCACCGTCGACATCACTCTCTCCCCCGATAGCATTCTCGTAATAAACAGTCAGCTTGGGCATTCCTCCTTTCGTCACCCCATCGTTGCAAACTAACTGTGAAACGCTCGTTTTCGTAACGGAAGCTGGTGCTGGAGCTGGAACTGAATCTGAAACCACATGAGAAGCTGTTGGCTTTTCTTCAACTTCGGGAATCGGTCTATCAGTAACGGACGACGACGGGCTTTGCTCGTGACTTTTAACGGAACATGACGAGGTGGCGGCGCCGGCGGCTCTGATCCTCCAAAAACTAACCGCCGCCGTGATGACAGCGACCCACGTCCATAGATTATTAACAAGAGTGAAAATCCCAAAACTTACATAGTTAAATGCTAAAGCTTCGACCCGAGAATCCAACAACTGGTTCATGTTTTTCTTGGGTAGAACTCTAGAGTCTAGAGATTATCTAGTTTTGTTTCAGTTTGGTCATGTGGTTTGTAAGAAAACCAATCAGGGGAGTCTATAAATGGTAAGGGGGTAGGTTTAGGATAGAGAAATATGGACCGTTGGATGGGCCAAGTTGAGAGTAGGGATCTCGAGATGCTGAGAATCGGAAGCTAAGATGCTAATATGCCGAGGTAGATCCCAATCACATATTCCGAATTTTAGGTTAATATTTTATGTGCGACAGATGTTTGTTTATAATTGGTGGTTGCTTTCATTTCAAAAATAATATTAATTGGTGGTTGTTTTCACCTCTAGTCGTTGTCTTGATGGTGGCTGTTTGGTCTTTTGCAGCAGCAGAATATATAAGGCCGAGAGGAAGAGAGAGAAGAGAGAAAAAGATATGATTGTATGTATTGTGTGGAATGAGAGTAAGACACGTGGGAGTATATCAGTGGTCTAATAAAAATCTAATACTATAATTTTTTTTTGAATTATCTAGTGTAATGCAAGGGTAGCATATGTTCAACTTTCTTAGTCTTTTCAAAGATGGCACACACAACATGCGTTAATGGTGCTCGAATTCAAGTCCCAAGAGATGATAAACATCTACCTTTACCACAAGAACATAAGAGGATGAGCTAATACTATATTTTTTAATTGAAACCTACTAGTTTAAGATATATGCAAAATTACAATAAAAGTTTACATTATAATAACCAAAAACACTTAATTCGTACATATTCTTATAACCATGAAACAAGAAACTAGCTTATCGAGATCATAACAAGATCATACAAGAAAAAGTTAATAATTCAATCTAAAAATTCGAAACAAAATATAAATACAAATATCAACGAAGATCAACAATGAAAAGTAAAACTATCTACAAATAACATAAAAATCTAATATTGTCTACCTTCCTTAGTTTCTACTAGTATTATGTAAAATTATTTAGGGTTTTTTTTATAGTTCACACAATTAAAATTACAAGAGTGATATGTAAATAAATATTAAAAATAATATAAAATAATATCTAACATTTCAATAAACCCAACATATGTGGTTTAATATAAACTTTAAATTCTAAATTTTATTATAAAACAATTAAATATTAACTGGAATAATAAATCCATGAAAAACAATCACACATTCAGTGATATCATTTTACAAAAATAAAAATTAATTATTTATTTTTTTTGTGATCGTAATATATGAACACATGAGATGAATACAAACACAAAATTCACACCAATAAAGTAACCATCAACACTTTAACTAATGTAAGATTTTTAATCAATATTTAAGGTATTTATTCGATAATTTACATCCATTCTCTAAAAATTATCATCCAATTAATATGTTAAAAAATCATACAAAATAAATATGTATAAAATCATTTAACAAATACAAAATTAATCTTACATAAAAACCTTAATCTATCACAAGAAAGACAATTAGTCCTAATTTCATTTGCCCCTGGAATGATAAAATATCACAACAGTCCTTATAGAATTGCAAAGTTATAAAATAACACAGTGATAAAATTTTCATTTTAATTCATACAAATCTATAATTCAAATTTGGTCTCCAAAAAAGTTTCCGACTTCCCACTTGCACAAATAGTGAAAAAGAGGTTAGAATATATTTAAATTAAAAACTCATACATAATATTAATATTCCCACATAATGAAACTTAAATCTAAATACTTAATATTATCGGTACAACTAATACAAAATTATAAATAGTGACGAGGCCCTTCAAAATCTAGTGCAGTCCAAGGAGAGGCGAAGGTAAGTTTGGGCATCAAGCTAAAATAAATGTAATGATAGTTTTGATTTGTGAGTAAAGCCCACAAGTGAAATGGGCTTTGAGCCTTTAAAAACCACTAACAATATTTATATAAGTTCAACTAATGGTTTATTATTATTATTATTATTATTATTATTATTATTATTATTATTATTATTATTATTATTATTATTATTATTATTAATTTATAACTATTACAAATTAGAAGAAGTAGAGAGTGAAACGTAAGTTAAACAAAAATAATTATAATTTTATCACCTCAATTGTAATTTTGTCTCTAATTAAACAATTTTTCGGTAAATAGTGGTTTGAGTTAAAATGAGAGATTTGAGTTAAATTTATAAGTTTGACCGGTCAAATTAACTAATTTGAATGTTTGGTGAATAGCGGATTAAAATAGTGGTTTGGGGTGAAATTTACAATTTTGAAAAAGCTGTTAATATGAATTTTTGAAATTAGAAGTTCTGATGACTATTTTACCCGTAACAATTATAAAAAATCCTTAAATAACCTAAATTTAATCTTTTTATTTTAATTCTTCACCCTCACATATTTACATTGTGAAATTTGTAAACTAATATTTTGTTTTCTTTTTATTCTCAGTTATTTATATTTATAGTTAAATTTAATAGTAATTGATTAAGTTGTATTAAAAATAATTATATAAATAATAAATTAATATATAAATCATTCAAATGTGTTTAGCAATGTTATATTAAAAATATTTTCATAATCAAATTAATATTAGTAGATATAAAATATTGATAACTAACAAACTATTCAAACAAATATCAAATATAATCATGTCCTTATGTGTCATTTTACTTGTTTAGATAATCAAACAACTATCAGCTATGGATTAATTTTACCAAACATTTTTATACAATTAGCTAATACAATCTGCTAGAAAAATCAACTAATGTAATGATCTATCAGCTAATATAATCCGCTATAAGTTATCCGCTAATTATCAAACATGATCAAATTATTCTTTATTGAATATAACATAAAACATGAACTAAATAGAATCAACAATTTATATTGAACAAAAAAATATAAATTATCTAAGGCGGATTCAATAGTAATAAATTTTGACGGTATAATTTGAAGAGCCTAATTAAAATTTCAATTTCTAGAGGTATCAAAGCCCTTACTAGCTCTATTCACTATCCACCCTCGGGCGGATCTTCAAACATCTCTACATGTTTTTCACAACTCAGTTTTGTCATGAAATTAACAAGCATATTATGTTTTCTCGTAATGCATTTCAATTTCACACAAATCATGCAATCTCCCACATGTTTTTCATGGCTCAAGTTTGTCCGTAATTAACGTTTTTCTTTTATTTCGGTAGAGATAATGTTTTTGTACAGCAATAATGGCCATGGATTCAGACTTTAATTTGGGGGCAAGAGTTGAAAGAAGTTGTAGAAATTTAATTTCAAAATTTTGCACGTTCCACGGTCGTTTAGGGGAAAGGTCGATATTCAAAATTGGATTGTTGTTTGGGTAGGAATCACATGAATTGGTGCATTTGGACCGCTCCCCTTCAAGAATTTGTATATGGCTGCCGCATAAGCCACCCACAGGCCACAGGCCACACTAACAATATAATGGAGGTGTGTGGCCGTCACTCAAACGAACCAAATATGTTTTGTCAAAGTCAAAAGTCTATGTCTCTCGGAATATTTATAGCCTCTCCAACTGTGTAAAGCTTAAGCCATGGGGAGAAGCCGCCACCCATATAATCCATGGCATGGAGCACTAATTATATTTATTCCCTTAACATGAGATTTAATTACCCATCTAAAATTATTGAGTTTAGTAGTTTCTCATATAAAATTATTGACTCTAGAGATGTAATAATATGGAGAAGACAACATTGTTTAAAGCACCGACAGAGGATGACATGTTATTCACATTTTATTTGATGGTTAGAGGCGAATTGAAAGCTAAGCGGTGGTAATTCTAAAGATTTCTCGGGGAAAAAATATAACTAATCTGGATCGACCCACGTCGCGTACATGATTTTGGTGGGTGAATTTTTCAGCGGAGATCTCGAACTCCAAATATGTTTAAGCGATACTAAATTACTTACTATTTAGACCAACCATTAGTAACTTATTTGTTTTTTAAGGCACGTGTTCATTTTTTTTCTTATTTTAAAATTATAAATCAGAATACAATGTGCATAAATACATAAAACTATACAATATTTTTACATGCTCATAACAATCTATCCGAGGTTTGCAATGAAGTTCTTGATTCTCTAATTTAAAGGAAAAGGCAATACCCAACCACTTGATAGTTCATCCATATATGGCAATTTAATTCACACCGTCTCAAAGTGTTTATTGATGCAAAGTTCATGGATTATGGAGCGAAATTATTTTGCACTTATTCCTTTGGAGGATTTACTTAAATACAGCTCTAGATTTTTTTATTTCAAAAATATGGTCTTTCTTATTTTAATTCCCAAAATATTGCATTTGCTACAGTACCTTATATACTGGATTTAGTTAAATTCGACTATGAACAATATTTTTTTAAAAACAAATCCTAACAATGCTTAAAGTTAGAGCCTCCTGAACCTGCCTTTAAAGGTATTTTTAAAATTTTTAACCTAAAGTATTGTTTAAAGTTAGAGTCACTTAAACCAACTTTTAAGGTACAGTAGCCATTGCGAGGAAAAATATTCTTTACTGAAAATATACAGTGAAATTTTCCTTGAATAAAATTTCATAGAGACGGTGTTCATCGATTTAAACTGTGTAAATAATTTAGCAACTATTTTTTTTGAAAGGTAATTTGATTGATTAAAAATACCAACCATACAACGAGCACATATATGAGCCTCGTTAAAAAACCTCCCTAAACCTAGGTGGAGGAAAAAGAGTGCATCATATCTGGTTATATACATACAACGAAAACAGAAAAACACCATGACCATAATCATAATCCCAAAGTCCCGACAATACAACTTTATAACACAACCACCTAACGCAAAACTCCAACCGAAAGCCTAGTGTAAATCGGCAGAAGGACGTGCTTGATCCCGAGGGCCGCTGCACTACGCATCAGAAAGCTGCAAAAAACCTGCAAACATCTACCGGACAAAACGGATGAACATAAAACATAACTATTTTTTATTTACACTTTTTTACCTTTTTCTATTACAAATGTTGAAAGAAGTAACTACTACATTAATCACTTTCTGACAAAATTATACCAATAATTTTCATTAATATTTGAGAATGTTGTGTATATACGTGGGCCAAAAGAGAATCTAATATTAGCAAGTTGGATTAATTAACCGATATAGGTAATTAGGTATAGTCGTACACACATATCTAAAGCAATTAAGACTAATTAAAAATAAATTCCGTATTCTCTTAGTCAAATATACTTTAATTGATATCATCATTTTTTTTCTCCATTCTTTCTAGAAATAGAGAATTAGGCTTCCCCGGGACTTAAATTAATCAACTTTTGCTCTTCACTTAGAATAAAATTTGTTCATTTATTTGACTCCATCTTTAATACTTGTTCAAATTTCAGGATTCTGGGCTGTCAATGCTGACAATGCATGCAATCAAACCAGTCATAAGTAAATAGATTATTGGTTAATTTTCTAGTACGAGTCGAGGATTTGAAGTTAAAAGTAAAATATAAATGTTTGAAAATGGAGACAAATTTATAAATAACTTATTATTATTATTATATAGCATTTTCTAACATATGCATATATATATATGCATAGATTAAGGGTCATTTAAGAGCCTTCATTTGAAAAAAAAAACTCATAACCATTTAATGTATTATAAAACCCTAGAAGATTCTATTGAAAACAATTCTCATTTAATGTATTAGAGTTTAGGGTTTAGGGTTTAGAGGTTAGGGTTTATGGTTTATAGATTTAGGGTTAGTGTTTAGTGTTAGTTTTTAGGGTTTAGAGGTTATGGTTTATGGTTTATGGATTTAAGGTTAGTGTTTAGTGTTAATTTTTAGGGTTTATGATTTTTAGGGTTTAATGTATAAGGTTTTAGGCTTTCAATTTAAGGTTTATAGATTATAGTTCATAGTTTTAGGGTTTAAGGTTAGGATACATGGTCCAAGGTTTAGGGTTATAATTTAAGGTTATGGTTTTAGGGTTTTGATTTTAGGTTTTACTACGTTGAATGAGTGTTTTTACTAAAATCTTTTAAGGTCTTGTAATACATTTTTTTTTTGAAAAGTATGGGCCTCATTAAAAACCCCTTTCCTATTGAAAGGGGAAAAGAGTACCCCACTAAGGTCTTGTAATACATTAAATTATTGTAATTTTTTAAATAGAATTTTATATTTAATGAAGACTTTTATATAACTTTTAACCTATACATGTATTGAGAGCAGGGAATTATCCTTCTTTAACCCCATATAGTTTCGTCCCTGTTAATTTTCTTGTCCAGTATAGCTTATGTATCACTATTATTATTTTCCAAATATAGGTTCCTATGCACCAGTTAACTAAATGAGTCATTAAGTGTATCAAGATTTGTATAAAAGTTGGAACTTTGAACCAACACAACCTTGATATTCTCTTCTTACCAAGGACTGAGAAAAGTATGAACTTTGAACCAACAAACACACACACACAACTTTTGGGTGGGAAAAAAAATCAATTTGACAAAATTTCGAGAAATAATACTTTTCAAAATTCAGACACCTCTGCCAAATGTTTAAAAACTGGCCCCTAACAACATTCCACATGTTTCCACTAAATTTCCATCCTTTTTCCACCACTTTACAATTGTATTGATTTGCAGCTCAAGCAAGGCTCATGCACTTTGTCAAAAAAACATGGGTGTTTTAGATTCGTATATGAACATGTTATAATTTTCAGACATAAACAGCTGATTCCTGCAATAAAACTAGATTTTCCAGGAAACTTACAAGTGTATGGCTCTAACTAACTACTAGTTTTTTCACATCATATTTTAGAAAAAAATGATTATTTGTCCAAATCAACTGGTTTGACATTTTCCAAAATTTTAATGATGAAACATTTGTAATATGTTATCCAAAATCTTGTAGCATTATATCTGTTAATTATTTAATTAGAACCATGTTAAAATAATTTTGTCTATAAGATGTATATAGACTTTTAAAAAATTGTTTAATCAGGTGAAAGTACGGACAATTTAGAAACATAAGCTGAATTTATGGTAACAATTATTTATAGGATATGAAGATGCCAAGAAATTTTAAGTTAATCATTCTTACTTAAACAACCAAATGACGTATTTAGCGAAAGTTCCCTTCACTGACGGACCAATTTCGCATTTGGTACTGTAATAATATTATATTAAAGAAGTAAATATTGGTCCGCCCTTCCTCTTTTTCCCACTCTTACTTCAATTCACGTGCCTTTGACAATGACCTCTTTCGTTCCATGCAACTATATAACATGCAAAATCTCTAAGCTTTCATCATCTCAAAAACCTTCATTTCTCAAACCCTTAATTTCTAGCCCCAGATTTCTCTCCGAATACCCGAATCCGAAAAAATTTCAATGGCTGATCTTCACCACGAAAACCCTGCTTTGATCATCTCCAAGATTGCCATCATCGGAGCCGGTGTTAGTGGCATCGCGGCTGCTAAACAGCTATCTCGGCACAACCCAGTTGTGTTCGAGGCCACGGATTCCATAGGTGGGGTGTGGAAAACATGTGCTTATAACTCCACGAAACTACAATCGGCTCGTAAGGATTACGAGTTCTCGGATTTCCCATGGCCTAATAGAGAGGATCCGAGTTTTCCCAGTCATGTTGAGATTGTGGATTACTTGGAATCATATGCTAAACACTTTGATGTGATGAAGTTGGTCAAGTTCAATTCAAAGGTGATGGAGCTCCGTTTTGTTGGCCACCAGGAATCAGTCGAGCTTGCTGGAAATCCTGGGGCCTATGTGAGTCCATTGCCGGGCCACCCTGTTTGGCAGATTGCCGTGCAGACTAACAATTCAGAAATCCTTCAGGTTTGTTGCTTTTGTATAACCACAAATATCCGACTCATTAGCCGACTAATCGAACATGTTTAATGCTTATTTTTTTCAGTGGTATGCCTTTGAGTTTGTGGTTGTTTGCATTGGGAAATATGGGGATATACCAAAAATCCCAAATTTCCCAAACAACAAAGGACCTGAAGTGTTCCAAGGCAAGGTACTTCATTCCCTTGATTACTGCAAGCTGGACAAGGATGCTGCTTCTGAGCTACTCAAAGGGAAAAAAGCTGCAGTCATTGGCTACAAAAAATCAGCCATTGATCTAGCTGTAGAATGTGCAGAAGCAAATCAAGGTAAATTATCTATTAAATAAGTATTTCATTATAGTTTAGCATTGTGCACTTCTTCATCCATATAGTTACTAACCAAGTGATATAATGAAACTAATTATTCTTATCTGGAAATAATTCTCTCATATTGTATTTAGACATAACAGCAGTTGTGCTTTTGTTGTCATACGTGTAAGATTTGCTGTAGTGTTGTATGGGGGCAGGTAGGGGACAAGTGGCCTCGATTTTCCACGTTAGGAAGGTCGAACTTTGCATGGATTTTGATCTGTGTTTTTTGTGTTAAAAGTAAAAAGGTCAAGTTTCAATTTTCAAACGCATGACCAACCAAGCCATCCAACCACGCACGGTTTGATTGGGGGGGGGGGGGGGGGTGGACTTTTTTGACCAGCATGTTTTCAACGTTTCTGAAACATAACATTGGAATTCCAACATGGGATTTTAGACTTTTGATCAGTTTGATGATAAGACAGTCCAGGTGGACAAATCAAGAAACTTTTACTGAAAATGACATGTAGATCTGTCTTAGTCAATCTTTCCTATCTTGGAAAGTTTTGAAGTTATTTCATTTGCCAAATATGTAAAATATTAATTTGTATTCCAAATGATGAGTTACAGGGCCAGAAGGGCAAGCATGCACCATGGTAGTAAGGACACTTCACTGGACTGTCCCACATTATTGGGTGTGGGGTTTGCCATTCTTCTTGTTCTATTCAACAAGATCTTCTCAGTTCCTCCATGAAAGGCCTAACCAAGGCATTCTCAGGACCTTGCTCTGCTACCTCTTATCTCCCTTGGTGAGTCAACATTTCTCGACTCAAAACCCTTAAAAACACAAATACACTCACACATATATATATACACACATATAAACTGATATATATGGTGCTTTATTTTTGGCAGAGGCGAGGGGTTTCGAAGTTCATCGAGTCCTACTTGCTTTGGAAACTTCCATTGCAAAAGTATGGATTGAAACCAGAGCACCCATTTGAAGAAGATTACGCATCATGTCAGATGGCCATCATGCCAGAAAACTTCTTCACTGAGGCTGATAAGGGGAACATTGTTTTCAAGAAATCATCCAACTGGTGGTTCTGGAAAGAAGGAATCGAGTTCGATGACGGTACCAAAATGAAGGCCGATGTTGTCATTCTCGCAACTGGTTATGACGGAAAGAAGAAACTCAAAACTATTTTACCAGCCCCATTCCGTAGTTTAATCGAATATCATCCTTCTGGAATCATGCCCTTGTATAGGTAAAAACATCATTAGAAAAAGAGCTTGGTTTGGGAGTTCTCCATAAGAATTTTTTTAGACTTATTGATGTTTAATTACTGTTTTTTTGGCAGGGGCACGATCCACCCATTGATACCAAACATGGCTTTCGTGGGTTATATCGAAAGTGTTGCGAACCTTCACACATCAGAGATTCGTAGCATGTGGCTTGCTCGATATGTAGACGAAAAGTTTAAGCTCCCGAGTGCCGAAAACATGCTGGAACAGATATATAAGGAGATGGAGGTGTCGAGGAGGACAACCAGGTTCTACAAGAGGCACTGCATTTCGACGTTTAGCATCAATCACAGCGATGAGATCTGTGAAGAAATGGGATGGAATTCTTGGAGGAAGAGAAGCTGGTTTGCAGAAGCGTTCAGCCCTTATGGCAGTCAGGATTATAGCCACAAAAACTAAAATGATCACACGGTTAACTATTTTTTATTAATGTGCACCTCAGAAAAGAATCAGCTAATGCTGAAAAGGAAAACAATAAATGTTAATAAATGAAGTAGAAGTAATCATCAATTCATCACAGAGTCATTCAATTTCAATATCCTTAAAGGACTTTTAGGGGTTTCCTGTATTTTTCATATCAATTGAAAGAGGGGAAAATAAAACAAATGAATGAAAGAAACATGTTCTTAACATCATTTTGATGTGTAGAATCAGTGTCACAGGATTTATTAGGAATCTAATACGCGATAATTAATGCCAAAACGATCATCTCTCAAGGATAGTAGATGTTTGTTGATCCAATACAAATGAGAAGCTACAAAACTTAATGACCGCATTCTCTGTGCTCGTTTAACCAAGGTTAGGTGTTGTATCTTGTCTAATGTGGTTTTGGAACATACCCGTCAACAGCAAAGTTTCGAGTGGCAGCTGGGATTGCTAAATGAATTCCATCGAGTTCAGGCCTTGCAATTATTTGACATCCAAGTCGAGACCTGAGAAGTACAAGAACATGACAATCCATTTAGATTAAACTACAGAGCGCGCACACAGAGACACATTCTATGGTGAACTAACTCACGTTTCGGTAAGTCCAAAGGCCAGGTCCAACATGTCATTCTCTTCATCACTTGGATCTTCTAATTTATTATAGTACTCCATATCCTAGCAAAAAAGTGCAATAGTTAGTCCCTAATAGTTTAGGTTGAAAGAATATTATGAATAGCCATGAATCAATCAACAACAGGAAAAGCATTTGATTATCATACCATCACTATGACGTGGCATGTTGAACAGGCAAGTGAAGCCTCGCATGCTCCTGAAACAACACAAGCATATATTAATTTTTAACAAAGAAATGCAAATTAATCGATCAAGTAAATAACCCATCTGTGTGTTACCAAAGCATGTTAATTTGTATCACAAAAGAATAAGGAGGTTTAAAATCACACTATGCTATGGTAATGCACCTTCATGTGAACAAAATGTATTTCAAGACAGACACATGATTATAGAAGGACTTTCAGTAAACGGATTACTCCAAGTAGACAACAGTTAGGTCCAACGAACGCTACGAAACTATGAAAAGATCAACAATAGATCATAAGCCTTGCCTTCAAGCTCTATATCATTTTGATGAGCTGCTTCCAACATCGACATGCCAACAGGCACTTGAATGGAGATTTCTTCTCCATCCTTTGAAACAAATGTGACAGATATCCTGAAAAATAAGATACTCTAATTTGAATAAAATGGAGGGAAAAACACAGTTATAGATTAAATGCTTATAGAACCAAAAACTGTTTAAAGATCAATGATGTGGTGCTATCAAACTCCAGACTTTCATTGTCAATGAATGAATTACAATCTGAATCTTCCACCAACTAAAAGTTTAAGAGCCCGATTGTGCAGAGATGGACAGTAAAGCAGAAAAATACACAGTCTGATCAAAGATGCATGCATATTTAGACAAAAGTCCTCCTATTGAGGTGTTATGGTGCTCTGGATGCCCCCCTACCCCCATATCAGCTGAGGCATTAATGGACCCTGAAGGTTCAAGTTCGTTTTGAAGCATGCTAATATTTGTCTGAACAATATGAAGTCCTGACAAGGAAATGCATTTCCAAGGCGGTATCCAGAGCACCATAACACCTCATAGGAGGACTAGTAAATCAAAAGCTATACTAAAAGAAAACTATATGATATATTACAATATAAAAGCTATATAATTATAATTATAATTATAATAAAAAGGGATTAAAGAAGCCGTATACACATATATTATGATACAAAGTAGTAAATCTAAACTGAATTCAGGTTACATCATCTCTCCAAGAACTAGTAAATCAAAATTAGGTGTTTGTATTTCATCTATACAATCTAAATAATTCACCAACGCAGGAAGACAAGCACTAACAAAATACACAACTTCATCAAGCAATCATAGGCACCATGCTAATACAATTTTATCTTAGAAACTTACGTTTCTTTCTGTTCATCCCCTCCCTCAGAAGCATTGTTTGAAGCCGAGGTAGAAAAATCACAATGCTTCTGAAATATGGCCCCCTGAAAAGCTCTAGTTTCGGGCAGTACTTCAAGCTGTCCAAAAAATTGAAGGAGAAAAAGATCATGGGAAAACTTTACAAATTATTCCCTAAAAATGAAATCTTCTTTCTTCAGATAAATAACTAACTAATGCTGAAATATGTTTCTTGCCCAATTCTGTAAAGTGCAATACCAACCATAGGGTAACATAATTATCTCTGTCATTCAAGGTAATTAACAGGGACAAGCATATCATAACCACTAGATTAACTTTGAAAATTGTCCATAACAACAGATACAAGAGTTAACTATTTGTATCTTTTCGGAAAAAGGAAAAAATTAACCCCAAAAATAATGACCACCGACCGGAGAACGCTGGTATTGTCCACAGGGCCCTTGTCTAAATCTTGTTCTAGAGATACAAGTATATCCGCCTATGGAAAATAATGCAATTTGGAGAAAAGTCAGCAAAAGAAAAAAATAACATTTCATTCAAATCAAACAAGCTCTAAATATTTATAATGTCAAATTTCCATAGAATCAAACAGTAACAAATGGACCCAAATTGAGAGTAGTAACAAACCTCTCGATACTTCTTTGGCAATCCAAAATCCAACTCTAGAAAGCCTAGAAATCAACATAATTTGATGTCGTAAAACAGAGCCCTGTTTAAAGGAGAAAACATAAGTATGCTTAGAAACTTAAGAAGCGTCAAACTGTTAAGAAACATAACAAATATCCAAAAGGACTAGCTTTTGAAGCTAATTAATCGAGAAACTTCAACTGGGTATTCAGCTAAGACGCTGCTAATTAAACGGTATAGGCTACAATCTCCGTTGAGCTCAAACAACGACAAAATCAATTGAGAAATTAACTTTAGAAAAAAGAACATACCTTTTTGCAAAGAGATGAACAGAGGAAATTGGAACCAGGTTTGGGCCAATCAAAGTAGGATTTTAGATTTTACTACGACTGTTCCGATTTCCTTTGAAGCGTTCGAAGGAAACAGGTAGCCACCAGCGAGGGCGAGTTTTTTGAGTAAATAATATTCGACGCAGGGAGAGGGGAGGAAAATTAAAAACGACGCTATCATGGAGAACGAATCTTCTCACTGAGAAGACAAAAAATAAAAATAAAATGGAGATGCGGGGGATCGAACCCCGTACTCTCGCATGCAAAGCGAGCGCTCTACCATTTGAGCTACATCCCCAATTTACTATCATTATAAACTAAAATATTTTAACGTTTCAAACTGAGAAGTAAGATCAATAAAAAATATTGGAGATGCGGGGGATCGAACCCCGTGCCTCTCGCATGCAAAGCGAGCGCTCTACCATTTGAGCTACATCCCCGAGATGATATTCGATATACTCTAAATATGTATAAAAGCTATGACAAAGAGATTAGCTAATTTGAGTTTTAAACCCGTCAAAATTTGAGCCTTTCCATAAATCAAGAGTAATTATGGACATTAAAAATAATATTTAGAATATATTGATCTCAAATTTAATGTTTAGGTTAATTATGATACTTAGATCATAATTTTAAGGCTTTGCTATACTTTAATCAGAAATATTTTTAAATTTTTAATATTTATATTATTCAAATTTAATATTTATAATTTTTAAAATGTGCACTTTTTAATTCATCTTAATCGCGGGACCCGATATTATAAAATTCAGACAACCACAATACACTTTTAGCCCTCCACCACGCCATAGTAGAAGCATGATAGTGCTTTATATTTCGGTCACCATATAAAACCTTTTTTTTTGTAACGACTATATATTAGACTAAATATTTTTTGACCCCTCTAATTGAATCCTAACTACAGCCGTAGTTAATCACACTAACTTCCATTAATCCTACAAAAATTATCTTTAAAAATTCTAATGTTTACATTGTTGATTCGACTGTAAATTAACCTATTCCGAACATTGGAATAGCTTTTACACTGTATATTACAATAAAAATATGCTTTAAGGGTTACTTTTGTCATTGTAGTAGTCTTAATTTATTGATTTTGCTCATGTGGTATTGTTCGCATCAATTTGACCCTTAAAATAGTCGAATTACATCATCTTTGGCCCTTTGATTGACGAGAGCCAACGTTGACCGTTACGGTGGCAGTTTACGATGCTGACATGGCAGTTCACATGTGAAGATATCGTGGTAGAGGGACAAAATTAATTTTTCGAGCAAGTTTAAAGGCAAAATTATTTTTTAGACAAAAAAATGAGTAATAAATTATTAAAATAACATAAAAATTAATAAAACATTTGAAATAATATTATTAATAAATGACTATAAAATAAACTGAAAATATTAAAAATATCTAAAAATATATTAAAAAACTAAAAATATCATAACCTAATACTAACTCCATATTGGACAAAAACTTGATGTCTCAAGAGCCAGATGATAAGCTGCAAAAACTCCATATTGGACAACGCGTTTCACTTATTTCAGTTCATCACCATTTGCACCCTTGAGTAAAATCTGAAACAAAGTTAACCATTGGGCCATATTAGCATCAAATATTGTTAGAAACATTAACATATACTGGAAAGAATTCCTAAATTATAGACAAATTTTATTTTTACTTGGAATCATACTTGTAATGCAAAATTTTTTATAACTAAAAATTGTTAGAAACGTTAACATATACTCGAAAGAATTCCAAAATTATAGACAAATCAGCACTATAAAACTGAAAGGACTTACAGTATAACCTAGAGACTTTGGGCAACCCTCAAAAAACATTAGTGTCTTTGTCAATTTTTTCCCACCTTGCCCAGCACTTCCATGCTCCTCAAAAAATTTCTCCACATGGAACAATTCACAGTAACCCAACTTTGGTGATGTCAAATGATCAATGGACGGAACAATCTGAGCACTGGTATAGCGGGCAACACGCTCTAAGAGTTGCCTCTTAACATTGAGAACAAGTGATATGTTTTTAGAAAGAAAGTATTCTTGAGCAGACCGGGACACAAATTTCTCCACCAAAAGAACATTAGGATGATGTGCATCGATTTTAGCAACTGCCATCTTCAGATATTCCGTTTCCTAGAAAGGAGGAAAGTTAACAAATATTAGCTCGACAAAGGTTAATTAACAAAACAAAATAAGAGGGAATAGTCAGAAATACAAACCTGCTTCAACAATGTATCAAAGCTTGACAAGTGATTAGAATTATCCGGATATTCCAAAACTCCTCCAAGAATTAGAATACGAGATTTATCGATTTTTGAAGTCATTCGTCGGTGAGTCACATTTTTCTTACAAACAACTCCTTTAACCATACCACTAGAGAAAATATTAAAAAAAAGAAAATCAGAATCTCATCACAGAATAAATGGTAAATAGAATAAAGTGCATAACATATAAAGCATTTTTTTATGACATGTTTGATTTTATTGTTAATAGTAACCATTATTCCATATTATTCCCTCTAAAATGCCTCGAAAAAATATCAAGAATCACTAGAAAATCATTGTGAATGCTCAATACAAATAGTAGTGATATTAAAAAATAAAAGCTGATGAGTTACATGAAGGGATTTGATTGGAGAAATAAGTTTAGCATATGTGAAAGTTATTTGTATTTTTGAGTTGTTAGTTATCAACTGCTAAGAATATGAACTAAGCTGAAGTTGTGTTATTGTTGGGTGATGTTTAATAATTTTTTAAATTGAGTTCAACAAGATTGCCTTTCACTGCGACGCCCTGCAGCTATGCATTTAACTTTCACATATCCTCTAGGATCTGTTCCTGCTCCTGTATCTGGCTTCAGAAGTGTTGCAGATTCCCATAATAAAGATATGATTATATTCAACCAATTCTCCTTTCCATCGTCATCTCCAACGTAAAAGTTTTCGAACAGCAAAAGCTGAGATACCAAAGCTCTAAAATGCCCATCTGTGGTCCTCAATATACTTATCCCTGCTACATTCTTCAGTGCTAAAACAATTAGAGTGTAAAGATATGATTCATTGCAAAGGCATTAAAGCTACCCCTCTCAACAAGCATTCTAATATATATTCAAAGGCATGAGAAATTCCAGAGTCAGATATGTTAGCAATGGGGAAGGTACCTGTTACCACAAAAGCCAAAATCTACTATGCCTGAACTTTGATATGTGCTCATCCCAGATGACTCGATGTTTTGTTCACCACCACTCATATGTGCAGATTCACGATGGCTATTTTAGTTGAAACGAGCATATAAAACTCTCTAAACTATTTAGAGTGTTTTTTCAACAAAAAAAACATGAATGATTGTTACATTTCTTATGTTTTTATATAGCTTTGTTAGATCTCTTATATCTTTATACAGCTTTTGTAATCATAATTTAACTTATATTAAGATTTTAAAAAATATATATATAATCCAAATTTAACTTTAATTAAGATTTTAATATATATATATATATATTAAATATATATAATTTTAATTCAACTTAATTAGGATTTTAATATATATATATATATATATTAATATACATAATCCAAATTTAACTTAATTAAGATTTCAATATATATTTATATATTTTAAATCTAAAAGTTTTAAATGTTTTAAATGTTTTTATTCCAAATTTAACTTAATTAGGATTTAACTTATGTCACATCAACTATTTTCTTTCTTTCATTTTTTTTCTTTAACCATTAATAGATTTGGTCTTTTGTAGAGGTGACAAACGAGTCAGTCGGTTCGGGTCATTTTGGTTTCGGTTGTTTCGGGTCTGATATTTTCGGTTCAGATTTGGTTTCGGTTCGGTTTTAGTTCGGGTCTATTGTGTTTCAGGTCATTTTCAGTTCAGTTAATTTCGGTTCAATGAGAGATCAGTCGTTTTTAATCAAATTTTTAGGTTGGTCAGATTTTTACACCCTATATATGACTTTATAAAGTCAATATATTTGACATTTTAGTGATTTGTGCGGCTGTTTCTATTTTATCTTTCTTTAATTCTATTAATCGGGTCCATTCGGTTCGAGTCTATTCAGTTCGGTTTATTTCGAGTTTCAGATCAGATTTCGAGTTGATTTTTAGTTTCGATTCGAGTCTGAGTTCAGGTAATTCGGTTTGAGTTTCGGTTCTCGGGTCAAATTTATCAGGTCTAGTCTTTTGTAATGTACCCGGATTGTTGTGATCGTTTCCCTGTAGCAATGCTTGAAAATTTGTAGCATCATTTTACGGTGGGCTAACACTTTCTTGTCAGTCCAAAAAGAACTTTTGGGGCTTAACTCTTATTCGTCGGCCCTTTTAAGCCCAATATTTAGGTCAATGACCTTTGCCGCCTTTGCGTAAAAGAGCAAAGAGGATCCAATTTCCATTCCCCGATGCACCGTACACGATCGTCAATCATCCGAACATGAATACAAGAGTTTCTAGCAGCAACGGTTCTTTTTAACTTTACTTTTGAATGCCTTTTAAGGACCCACCCACCCGATGTGGGAATTGGGATCCACCATCCATCACCGTCAAGCTGAAGCCATATGTTTCTCTTTAGTTCGCGGGTAAAACTGTAGAACCTCCCTTCACCACTCACCACTACCCGCCACCTCCATCACCGTCTCCATCCGCTCCTTTTCAAATTTCCGTTCACTCTTTTCCTCCACTCTTTGTCTATTCTTTAGTTCCTCCTTTCTCGAAATTCATTTTTTTTCATTTCCCCAAAGAGAAGAAAAAAATAGAAATAAATAAATAAATGAGCCTCTCCTCCCGTTACACCACCAGCCTCCGTCTCTCGCCCGACCGCTCCAACAACCTCTTCTTTTGCTGCCCTCGAAGTCGAAACTCTTTCCGTATCCGCGAATTTCGCGCGTTCAGACGACGCCGCTGTTTCAAGCTCTCCCGCCCCAACCCCACCCTCCAAGCCCAATCCAATTTCTCTTCCGATAACAACCTTTTCCAGAATCTTACTTCCCTCGGGTTTCTCGCTCCGGTTTTGGGTCTAACTTCCGGCCTCGCTCTTTATTTGTCGTCGCGGTTGAATTTAACGTCTGGAGGTCGAAACAATGCCTGCGAAATCGGGGAGTGGGTTTTGTTTACCAGTCCGACGCCGTTTAACCGCTTCGTCATCCTCCGATGCCCCTCCATATCGTTTGAAGGGAGTGAGCTGATGGAGGATGTGAACGAGAGGCTGGTGAAGGAAGATAGGCATTTTGTGAGGCTAGATAGCGGGAGGATGATACAGGCGAGTAGAAATAGAGGAGAGGAGCACAGTGAACTGGAATACCAGAGAGTTTGTATAAACACGGAGGATGGCGGTGTCGTTTCGATTGATTGGCCGGAGAGTTTAGACTTGAGCGAAGAACATGGATTGGACACGACGGTCTTGGTGGTTCCGGGAACGGCGGAGGGTAGTATGGACGAGAAGGTCAAGGCGTTTGTTAAGGAGGCGATTTTTTGTGGGTTTTTTCCGGTTGTTATGAATCCTAGAGGTTGCGCTAGCTCGCCCCTCACCACTCCGCGGTAAGCTATTGAGTTCTGAAAGTCTAATTTGTTATATTTCATTACTTCTTTTGTTTATTGCCATTTGTTTAAAATGATTGTCATATGCTTAAAGTGACTGGGAATTATTTACTTGAGAAAATCATATGTTCTGTCAGATATTAGTTCGAAAGAATTATCTAATATAAGCTGGGTGCTTTGTTTTTTCCTGGAAGCTGGAAGTTTATTGAAAAGCCGTCTGAATTTAAGCCCACTTAACGACTTTATTTATGTAGGTTATTTACAGCTGCTGACAGTGATGATATCTCCACAGTTATACAGTTCATCAATAAGGCAAGACCATGGAACACATTGATGGGCGTTGGCTGGGGATACGGTGCAAACATGTTGACAAAATACTTGGCAGAAGTTGGTGAGAAAACGCCTTTGACGGCTGCAACCTGCATAAACAATCCTTTTGATTTGGAGGAGGTCACAAGATTGGCTCCTTATCACATCGCTTTAAATGAAAAACTCACTGGTGGACTTATAGATATTCTAAGATCTAATAAGGTTGGTTATTGCTTCAAAATTTGCAGCTTTTCACTCATAATCAGTTGATGACTCCGGTGTTTCAGTACTAATTCATTTGATTCGTGAATGATCTAGGAGCTATTTCAAGGTCGAGCAAAAGGGTTTGATGTGGAAAAGGCTTTATTGGCCAAATCTGTTCGTGACTTTGATAAGGCAATATCTATGATCTCTTATGGCTTTGAGGACATAGAAGACTTTTACTCCAAATCTAGTTCGCGAAGCTTAGTTCGTAATGTGAAGATTCCTGTTCTTTTTATACAGGTACCTTCTAGAACTTCTGATGCCAACGCTATCACTTTTAGGACTTGCCTTGCAATAGCTTGTATTTTTTTCTGTTTCTCTCCTTTGCATGTTTGTACAATGGCTCAGAACCCAACTCCCCTTTTGGGGAAGAGGAAACCTAGATGGTAAACCTAATTTTTTGTGAACTTTTCTTTGTACAGGATGATGACGGATCAGTTCCACTGTTCTCCATACCGCGTGGATTGATTGCAGAAAATCCTTTTACCAGCCTACTACTCTGTTCTTGTTCTTCATATAGAGCTACAGTATCTTGGTGCCATCATCTTACTATTGAGGTAATGTCTTCATTTTCTCTCCTCTCATCTGTGGTCCTTCATTCATTTGGATTTTGAACCCGGAACAATTTAAGCCCTACAGAATTTACTTAATATTTCATGATAAGATGTTTCCATTTGCCAACTATATCCTGGTTATTACAAGTCATGCTAACCGGGCTGGAGTGACATGTTATGTAGCTTATGTCATCATACTTGATAAAGTTTCGCCATGAACATTGCAATTGATTTTCCTCATTATCATTGGTTTATATAGTGGCTCACTGCGGTGGAGCTTGGACTCCTAAAGGGCCGTCATCCTCTTCTAAAAGATGTTGATGTCACCATCAGTCTTTCAAAAGGCTTAGTTTCCACAGAAGGTAGGTTGACTGGTAAAGGACGAAACATTAAAAAGCTTTTGGATCTTTCTAGATCAAATTCTATAAATGGCTATTCCGTTGGTCCTACAAAAGACATGTTGGAAGATGGTGGTACATCTGCCAGCATCCACCTTCAGTCCGGACAAGATTCGCTCAAAGATGTGTCAGCACAGACCAAACCTCTTGAAGGAGAGTTGGTCAAAGAGGAAGCTGTACCTGAAGATGGAGAAACAGGGCAAGTTTTACAAACTGCACAAGTAGTTATGAACATGCTTGATGTAACTATGCCCGGAACTTTGAAAGAAGCAGAGAAGCAGAAGGTAGGGCTTATAATAAACATAGCAGTTTCTTCTTTTATCTTACACGTACGATCATTCTGGGTTTAAAAAATGTCAATATATTTTCATCAATTTCTAGCCTTCAGTTTGCCGTAGTTTGCATCAAGTATAATCTGAATTTTGAACAATCAAAATGATAAGCTAATGTTAAAGGACGGCTTCTGCATGTGTGCTTGTGGGAAAGAAATATGTAAACTGTACAAGTTTTGTGACATATATTTCTTGAATGAGTAATTTAAGCGTTTGGGGTCTTTCCATATTTGGTTTGACTTTCTTTAATCGATTTATGATTTTCCTCGTGGTTTGTTGATATTTATATTTGTTTTCCTTTTATAAGTGTTTTATGGAAAATTCAGCTTATATGATGTTATTTCCGATTTTTTATTATTTTCTGGTGTGGCAGGCTTGGTTATCTAAGCATCAATTTTAATCTGGCATGAGTTTAAGAATTTTTAGATATGAACTTTAGGTATGTGAAATAAGCATCAATTTGGGACATAAATTTGAGGTATGTTAAATAATCTTAGTATATACATCCAGGTATTGGCTGCTGTTAATCAAGGAGAAACAGTTATGAAAGCTTTGCAAGATGCTGTTCCAGAAGATGTTCGTGAAAAACTCACCGGAGCTGTATCCGTTATTATGCATTCTCAAGGCACAAATATAAAACAGGGTATTGAGTGGATTCCCAAAATGCAATCAGGGTCTGAGTCAAAAGTCCAAGAAAGTGCCAGTAAAGCTCATTCTACAGATGAGATAAAAAGAGCTCAGGATTTGGCAAATGGGACTGATAGCAATCAAGTTGGCTCGGAGAAAGCTACTGCTGGACAGGGATCAGAATCTCAGCCTTCAGACAATATGAAGAAGTCTGGGGATGTAGGTCAATCTCAACTAGCAAGTGGAGATCACAGTGATATTTCTTCTTCAGTCAAGAAGGATACAAATGAATCGGGAAAAATTCATGAAAATGATGATCTCAACAAGGAAAAAGCTTCTCCACATGCTGACTTGATTGAACCAGGATCAGAAACTAGTGCGCCTAATTTGACTACCCAACCTGAGAAGGAAGGTAGCACAGATGAAATACTTAGTGGTGAGTCCAAAGAAGACCGAGATGGTGGTGTAGGAGGCCAAACTGAAACAAACGGTGATAATAATTCCCAGCAGAAGGAAGAAAAAGTTGTGGATTCTTTGACTGACCAAAATAAAGTGGCATCTGCAGGATCTTCTGAAGCCCAACCAGAGGAAGGGGAAAGGGACGATGATCAGAAAAAAGATCTGCAACGTACATCCGATCAAAAAAAGCCCGTCACTGATTCCAATACTGCATCCTTCAATGTTTCTCAAGCATTCGATGCTCTGACGGGGATGGATGATTCCACCCAATTGGCTGTTAACAGTGTGTTTGGTGTGATAGAAAATATGATTGATCAACTTGAGGAGGAAAAAGAAAATGATTCTAATGTTGGACATGAGGTTAGGACTGAGAATATTGAGCCTCTGCCTGAGATGCAAGATTCATCTGGAAAAAAAGAGGGCAGTGAAAATGATAACAAATTAAGAGAAACCGAAGGCAGTAAAAATAACCAGGGTGTGATTTCCAGTAGATTGCCTGATCCTCCCACACATAATGATCGTGGAAACGGTACAGCCTTGCAGGATGACTCAACAAGTGAATGGCTGCAGAAGGAATCCCCACAAAATCCCGTTCAATCTGATGTGACTGGTAGTGGTGATTCTAAGGGAAATATTGCAGGCAGTAGTTTAGATTTTCCAAGAAACAATGATCGTCTAGTTGGTCATAAACCTCTGGCTGATTATTCAGATAGAATTATAAATGGCAATCCATATAGTAAATACGTCCACAGATATTTGCTTTCAAAACAAAGTACCAAACCACTAGATGTAGATACAACTACAGCTTTATTTCTAGACTACTTTCCAGAAGGTGGTCAGTGGATGCTCTTGGAACAACCAGGAGAGAACGGTGATTCTACTGGTGATCTTACAACTCATAGCAGAGAGCCTGAGACGCCAGCTGCTGAAGTGAGTGAAATGGAAAATTGCATTGAAACATCATATGAAATATTAGATACTGAAAGGCAGCATGACCCTGTTGGAGAGTTTGAGACTATAGGCAATATGAATGGAAATGCTGGACAGGACTATAGGGGATTAGAGAAATTGATGCAGCTTGTAAAAGTTACTATTTTGGATTCTTTGAGGGTGGAAGTTCATCGCAGGCTGAGTGCATCTGACATGGAAGAAATGGAATCTCAACTTGCTATAGATATTGAAACAGTTGCAAATGCAGTGTCTCTCTCTATTAGAGATGATGGGGAGCTTAATGATTTTGAGGGCAGGGAGAGTGTTTTTGACAATACCTCAGATAAAGTTGGTACTATTAATGGAGAGAATGTTATCAAGGTTATTTCATTTGCTGTTCAGAGCACAAGTTATCTAAGGAGAGTGCTGCCAATAGGTGTTATCATAGGATCTAGCTTAGCTGGTTTGAGGAAGTATTTTCATCTATCTACAGTTCATGATGATGATCAAAGTGAAGTTAAAGCTGCTGAAAAAATGCAAATATCTCCGAGGGAAAATCATGGTAGTACTAGTATAGCGGATATTGATCAATCACCTGTTTTTAAAACTAGTCAAAATGGTACTTTGCATGCCCCCAGTAGCAAAAAAGAGGTAGAAACCGGTTTGAAAAGCCTAAACAAAGACGGTGTCATGGTTGGTGCTGTTACAGCTGCTCTGGGAGCATCAGCTTTGCTAGCTCCACTGCCAAACCAGGTAGCTGTTAAATTCTTTAGAATTTTTTATATAAGCATTTATGTATATTTTTTTTGTTGGCTGGTTAAACCTATCTGCACAAGGGGTCGAGCAGTGATATCCTTGGCTTGTTACTAAAAATTAAGGAAATTTTGGCAAGTAATAAAGGTTTTCAACAATATTATCATCAGCAAGGTGTTCTTTGAATTTTATTGTCATTAACTTTTAGGTATGAATGTTCTCTAGGAATTATGCTTATAATTACTTTATTTAATTGCTTCTAACTATTGTTTCATGTTTATGTCATGGTTTGATTCTCTAGGAACCTTTTTGACCTTGCTCCCTATCTTTCATGGTTAAATGAATAGTTTTTGTTGTTTTCTAAAATGGTTAAAAAGCCTGCTCATGTCATATCCACTCTGCACCAAGAGTATTCAAGGAAATGTTGAATTATTTTTAGTTGAAAGATTTTTATTTCAAACTTTTAATCTTCTATTGTCATATACCATGCATGTTGATTGTGCTTTATATACTTTTTTCCTTATCCCAACTTGGCATTCTTCTCATTCTTGCTGGTGTATAAAAATGCAAAGAATCCCCTAGAAGAAAATGGAACTGCAGAAAGTTCATCCAAGACATTCGAGGAGAAAGTTCATCAGCATAAAGAGCCTGGAACTCCTGAGGAAATAGTAGGTGACAAACACCAAATCAACATGGTCAGTAGTCTTGCAGAGAAAGCCTTGTCAGTTGCTGGTCCTATTGTACCTACAAAGGAGGATGGTGAATTGGATCAAGAAAGGTCTTTACCATATGCCTGATTTATGTTTCTGGAAGTTGTCTGTTTTTTTGGTACTCTTCGGCACTCTACTTACACGTGTCTTTGTCACCAGATTGGTTGCTATGTTATCAGATTTGGGACAAAGGGGTGGCATTTTGAGGCTAGTTGGTAAAATTGCCTTGCTTTGGGGTGGTATACGTGGTGCAGTGAGTCTAACGGATAGGCTTATCTCATTTCTCCGTATAGCTGAACGCCCCTTACACAAAAGGTATTAAGTGGCTGGAAACTTTCCCTACCCACATTTGAATTCTATTTGAATTCACGATTAAGAGTAACTTGGATCAATTTGTTCAGGCAAGAGATTGTATGCTAAATGTTTTAAAACATTTTAACAGACATCAAACACGTTTGACATTTCTGATATATATCTGGGTGCTTGGTGCTGATGGTGTTCTACTTTTCCACCTAGATTTGTGTTTGTCATCTATCTGTTCTTTTGTACTGATGTTGTACGCTTCCTCGTGTCCTGCTTTCTTTTAACAGGATTCTTGGCTTTGTCGGCATGGGTCTTGTTCTGTGGTCACCAGTTATTGTTCCATTGCTTCCGACTCTTGTGCAGAGCTGGACAACAAATAATCCCTCCAAGTTTGCTGAACTTATTTCCATTATCGGCTTGTACGCTGCTCTCATGATACTTGTCATGTTATGGGGCAAAAGAATACGTGGTTATGAAAATCCATTAGAGCAATATGGTCTGGATTTGACGTCATCAACGGTATGGATTCTAGCTTAAACCCTTTATTGAAGAAAAATCTAGATGGAGTATTTCTCTCATATGTTAGCTTCTGATTCTTACCATGCATGTTGGTGTATGTCTTCGAGGTTGTTTCTTTTCTGCACCTGGTCAATTAGGGGTTTGATTCTGAGAGGAAATCTTAAGTTTAACAGTCATGAACAGCTGCTATTATCCTAGACAGGGTGAGTTAATATATCTATTATTACTTGCAGATCAGAGGTCTTCTGACGGGCTTGATTGGAGGAGTCATGCTTGTTATGTTAATACAATCTGTAAATGCTTTGCTTGGCTGTGTCTGTTTGTCTTTGCCTTCAAATTTTCTTCCATCGTCTTTGGATTTCCCGGCTAGGCTCAAAGTTTATGGGAAACTGCTTGTGATGGCTGTTCGAGGAATTGTTACTACTACTAGCATTGTGCTAGTTGAAGAACTGGTTTTTAGATCATGGCTGCCTGATGAAATTGCTGCAGATTTTGGCTATCATCGGGGAGTTATCATATCAGGGCTTGCATTTTCTTTGATCCAGAGGTAACATTCTCTCTCTCTCTCTTGCAACTCGTTTCCCCTTTCTTTTTCTTTTTTTTAATAGTGTGAGATATTCTTTTGGTGAGATTTTTTCTTTCTTTAAATTTGTAAATCTGTTATTATTTAAAAATAAAAATAAAAATAAAAAGGTTGCTAACAGTTGCCCCAATAATGGTTGAATGGGATTGCAGGTCTCCAATGGCGATACCCGGGTTATGGCTTTTATCTTTAGCATTGTCAGGCATTCGGCAAAGAAACGAGGGCAGCCTCTCGATTCCAATCGGGTTACGAGCTGGGATAATGGCTTCAAGTTTTGTTCTACAAACAGGTGGATTTGTAATTTACAAGGCAAACCATCCTCTGTGGGTAACTGGAGCTTACCCCTTTCAACCTTTTAGCGGAGTAGTTGGTGTTGCATTCGCTTTAGTGTTGGCAACCATTTTGTATCCAAGACAACCTATACCTATGCAACACAAGATTCTGAAAACAACCAAAGAAGAATAGATAGGGTTTGGAAGGACAGCAAAAGTGGTGCATTTTTGGGGTCAATAGTTTTGTGCAACGGTGCCGGTCCGCGCAGTCAAACTTTGTAATTCTCACTCTGTGTGAGTGTTAAGGTAAAATACTTGTACATGCATGTGATGTGAGGGAAGATTTGAAGCAAAAAAAGAAAAGAAAATGTGGATATTGTGGCAACATTGTCGTCGCATGGCGATGGTGTAGCAGTGTACAGTAGTTTGCAAGTTTTGAAAGGCCAATCTTGTAAGTTGTAAAGGTATATGTCAATAATCTAATACGTATATATATATACGAGTGGAGTGGTTCCCTTTCTGGTTGAATGTTTCATTTTTGTAGGTATGAGAATAAAATCAAGAAATATATTCCAAATAATATACTGTAACTTGTAGACCATAGAGTCGTAGGTTACTGGGACACTTGATTCATTGAATTTAACAATTGTAATTTTATATTTTCAAATTGGATTAAATAGACCATTTTGGAGTCGAGTATTATCATTTATATTTTCTTCGCTTAATTTGACTCAATCATTTATTAAATAAAACACAATGATGACATTGATGTTTTGTTTTAGAATTAAAATTCGAAATTTAAACTTTTTTTACAATGAAAACAAAATTAAGAGAAGAGTTGAATAAAAAGATGAAACATGAAAAACAAAAGACACAATCTTTAGCTTGAATTGAGGGGCGCAAAACGCCATGTTCAAACAATGCCGGCAGAAACAAACTGAAATACAAAGAGGCTTTTCTGCTAAATCCTTATCCAATTCCAAAACAACAATTATTATTCTCCAGAAAAGAAGCCGCCCATTGTTGCTCATCTCCTTCAGTTTACTCCTCTGCCAAAGGAACTGATTCAGCCTGTAACAACCACAAACCAGTAGCAATCTAGTTAAAAAGAAGATACCTAGACCAAACAAAAGTCAATGAGAGAATTTTACCAGTTTGCGGTACTTAAGAGCATAGAACATCTCGAGATAACGGCGGCTCTCCCGGCGTTCAAGGTTGGAGACATGCTTCCAGAATCCGTACACTCCGGTGAGGGTCAATAGCCTCTCCGAGTAGATCTTCCATGTATATCTGGTTTTTCCAACCATTTGTATTTTCGTTAGAACAGACATAAAACGTATGCACAAATATGAAAAAGTAGAACAAAAATTGTGGGAGCTTACTTCTCCTCAATACGTTTCAATCCTCCTTGTGAGATCTTGTCCCAGTGAGATGGATCTGCCTTGCACTTCTCGAAGAAGTTGACAAGTATCTCGGCAGCTTGATCGCCGTGGTATGGATCGATGTTGAAACCGGATTTACCGTGCACAATGATCTCAGCCGGTCCACCGTTGCAGGTTGCGAATGTTGGCAAACCGCAAGTCATTGCCTCCACAACTGTCAATCCGAAAGCTTCATACAATGCAGGCTGTACAAATGCACCTTTGGTGTCACAGATGTAACGGTAAAGTTCTCCGTTACGGATGCGGTTCATTTGGGATGATATCCATCTGAATTGCCCGTTCAAGTTGTACTTTTCGATCAGCTCGAACATCTTCTTCATTTCAGCTTTCTCTTCCAAATCTTTCGATTCCTTTCGCCTGTCTCCACCTACAACTACGAGGTTAACCAACTCTCGTAACTTTGCGTTCTTGCCATACCACTCAACAAGTCCGGATAAATTCTTGACACGATCCAGCCTTGCCATTGTAAACAGAATTGGCTTGTTGCGGTCATTGAGCACGCATCTGACGGACAATCATGGACAAAATGTTAGATCAGACAACAAATGCTTGAGCAATCCGTTTTGCTAGTGGAAAACTTGCACTTACAAGTGTTCTTCATTCTCAACTTTGCTGTAAAGAAGCTCTTCGATCTCGGGATGGAAATGCTTCAACCTCCTCTTCTCCTCAGTGTAAGGGAAGTATATCTCCATATCAGCACCGGGGGAGACAATGTTGAATTTGGGATCGAACACATCGATACCGTGTACAACACGGTAGAGACCGGGTAGGGTGAAAGCAGTGTGGCTCTCGTATTGACCTACAGTGTCCTTGCTGGAAATCATTAGAGAATTATATGAGTTAATGATCTTTATCCACCAAGTTAGAGAATGGTATTTCGAGAAAATATCGAATCAAATACCGAGAACACAAATCATCTATGTATACCTTCCTGCAATTTCCTGGAAAGTACTGGTTATGATGAAATCTGTATGGTTCATGGCAAAAAGATCAGCAGTAAATTGGCAGGAGAAATGGTATTTATCTTCAAGTTTCTTCCAGTAGATATCTGAATCTGGATATTTTGTCTTCTCCAATGCATGGGCAATGGTACACTACACAAGGGTGAAAAAACAAGTCATTGTACTGAAATGCGATCAAATATATGAGAACATATAAGATTCTAGTAAATTAGTTCCACACAAACCTGTGTGACACCCAATTTATGTGCAAGCAAGGAGGCAACGATATTGCCGTCACTGTAGTTTCCGATGATCAGATCTGGCTTGCCTTGCAATTCTTTGGAAATTTCATGAGCAACATCCTGTGAAGCAAACAGATTTACTAGTAAATAAAACAAATGTGATCTACCATCATAGAAATGAACATAGGAAGACCAATGGTTCAAGTGGTTCACCTCAGTGTAAGTTTCCAAGTATGGCCAGACTTCGAATCTTGAGATCCATTTACGCACAATTCCCTTCTCTGTTCTGAAGGGTATTCGAAGAATATCTGAGTGCTCTGTTCCGTATACCTTCTCAAGTCTTTGACCGCAAGTTGTTCCGACAGCATCAGGAAGAAGTCTAGTAATCTGATAAGGAAACAAAGAAATTACATTACAAGATAGCCAAATCATATACAGAAGAAGCCTGAAACAAATTATTAAAATTACTAGCAGTAATCAAGAGCTCTCACGATGAGGATTCGAGGGGTGATGTTGAGTCCTTGCTGCTTGATACGGAGGAGCATCTCGTTCTCTAAAGCTCGGACTTGATCCAAGATATAAACGACCTGGCCACCGGTATCAGGGTACCCTAAAACATTGTCTTGAGCAAAGTATCCGTGGGGAGTAAGAATCACAACATTGAACACCATGGGGATCCTCCCAAGGAACTTCTCAAGGGTGCAAGGGTCAGGTGCCTCAAGAAGGTCCAAAAGGAGTTGGATCATCTCGAGCACGCGTTCGGCGGAGTCACCCCAACCTCTCTCCAAGCCGATTTCCTGGAACCTGTGTTCGAATTCGGCATATGGTGTCTCGGCAGGCAGTGTACCAAGATACTCCTCTGCCTTCCTCAGAACATGTTGGAGAGAATTCAGGTTCTGAATTCTATCATTCAACATCATGCTCTGAAAACAAAAACAACTAAAACCCTCAGTATTTTAAACCCACAAAGACAAAACAGACTATACTATGAATCTACTAAATCTAAGTATCAACATGCAAGGAAATCTATGTCTGATACTCTGATCTATGCACTGACAACAAATTTGACTGATGTTTTTATGGAACATATACCTTGCCCTTGTGGCAGTGGACTCTGAGGAATTCAAGCAAAGGCTGCATGCTCTCTCTGTCATGGAACAATTTTGCCGAAAGGTGGCGATTGAGGAACTCCACACCATTACCAATCGACTTCGAAAGAGTCGGGCGAGGGAAAGATGAATTGAAGGGCTCAAAATCCAATTCCAAAACAAAGTTTCCATTTGAACTGCAGAACAAAGCAAAAAGGAAAAACACTGTTAAAAAACCAACAAATTTGAATAAACAGATCAAATGAACTCTACGCTACAGTGTGTATATATTGTTACCTTCCATCAACAAGCTCTTCCTTGAAGTGAAGATACTCAGCAACAGAGAGCTCTTCAACAACAAGGGCGTGAACATTCACTCTAATGTACTCCCAAACACCAGGCCTTGGACGAACAGCAAGTGCAACCCAAGGGGGCAACACGATCGCTTCCTGTTAACACAAAAAAAATGACCAAGATCAAGATTCTGTAACCAAAAGAAACGAAAAGAAAATGGAGAAAAATGGTTTGTTTTACCTGACTAGCCTTCAGTATCTCAAAAAATGCACCATCAGCAAGCTTCTTCCTGTTTTCTTCAGGCACAGCTTCAAACTCGAGAATGATCTGATGGTGTTGCAGAATTCCTTTTCCTTTACCCTCGATCCTACAATGAAACATAGCAAATATAAACATTTCAAAAACAAAGGAAAAAAAACAACATGCAGAGCAAATTTGAAAGTGATCTTTGAAGATTACCTTGAGAGCAAGGCCAAAATCTCGTTCCTGTGAGCAATAAGAGTCTCGTCCAAACGCTCGCGGAGACTGTGGACCCGGGTAAGCGCACGCTCGGCCATTTCTTTGAACTGAAAAAAGAGAAAACAGAGATCAAAAACAGAGTAAGTGTTAAAATCAAACTATGTTTGGTGTTCAACCAAGTTTCAAGTCATATGAGAACCCCTTTTTTATTTAAATCTTAATGCAGCTCAAAGAACATCATTAAAACCATCACTTTGAGTGGATCATATGTCACTGTTTTTTCTACAGAAATTTGGGCAGAGAAACGCCCCTGTTCAGCCCAAAAAACCATGGTTGCAATCCGGCAGGGTTTTATTTCTTCAACATGCAAATTTTGAGAGCAAATTGACCAGAAAAACAGAACCCCAGAAGGTCAAAATAAGAACAGCAACATGGGGAATGAAGTGAATCCTTGATCAAAAGTTTCGAACTTAAGATGAAGAACACAAAATGAACTAAAGAGCAGATCAAACATAAAAACAAAACTAAATGAACTAAAGAGAGAATGAAAAAGAACAGAGCAACAGAAAAATCACCTAAACGAAAATAACGAAAGGATGGGTTTAACGCAATGAAGAAAGCTGGAGCTGGGAGGGAATTTATAGAAGGAAGGGCAGATAAATTATGGTAAAATAAAAATAGTATCGATTTATAAATTCAAAAAAAACAACAGTAACTGCGGTTAAAAACTTAAAAAATAAATTTTAAAAAGTGTAAGAATCTTGAGGACTTCGAAAGAAATTTCATAAGCCGACAGATTTTTCTAGTCGGAGTGGCTATGTTGGTAATTCCAACGTTAACGAGATGCCAAATGTGTCCGTCAATGCAAAAAACAGAGAATCGAGGAACCGGAAAGAAAAGAAACCGCTAGTTTGCCCAAAAATAAAAGAAAATGCTGCGAATTAATTAAAGAGCAAAATGCTGCGATAAGGCAAATGCCTTATACATTTTTATTAGGAAAATATATGTTAACTATTTAATTGATTTTTTTTTTTTTGCGGTTCAAGTAATTTTCATTAGATTTCAATTTTAGTAGAGAAAAAGTGGGTCTAAATTGTTTAAATTCGATTCTGAAACGTGGTAAAAACCAAAAAATACATATACGGTGAAATTGATCTAAATATTATTATTGAATTTATTTTCTTAATAATATAGTTCTCATCACTTTATTTTTAAGAATATGGTGATTCATTGTTCAAAATTAAAAATCGGATAGAGCATTATCCGACTTCATTCAATTTTTTGAATGTTTTTTTAAGTTAAAATATTGAAGACAGTGGGAGAAGAGTCCAACTTCAGTATAAAATATTGTTTAAAATCGGAATGAGAGTAATCTGACTTCATTTGTTTATTAATTTCTCGACAAAATATTGTTCAAAGTCGGAGGAAGAGCGGTCCGAATTCTAATTTCTACAGTAAATCACCATATTCTTGAAAATAAAGTGATGAGGACCATATTGTTGGAAAAAAATTCAACAATAATATTTGGGTAATTTCACCACATATATGTGTACCTTTAATAAATAAATAAATAAATAAAATTTATTGGGTTTAAAAAATGGAAACTACTTTAATACACAAATCTTCCAAGTTTAGGGTTTATGAATTTAGGTTTGAGTTTAGAGTGTAACGTTTAGAATTTAAGATTTATGTTTAAAATTTAAAGTTTAGGATTTAAGGTTTAAGGAGAATTATGATTAAGGCTGCTAGGGTTATGGATTTAGGTTGTAGATTTCTATAACTTAAATATGAAGAGTTGTGTAATTTTCACACAACTTGTATATCAAAATATAACCTTAAATATTAGTATATCCAAATACATAAGTCATTTTTTATAAAATAGCTTATAAATATATGTTCGTACTCATCGTTATTTTTTTTCATTTTCTAAATTATGAAGCCCATGATTGGTAAATAAAGGTTTGACCGGTCTAATACGCTAATTTCGATATTTGGTGAATAACGGATTGGAATAGCGGACTAGAGTAAAATCTCTAATTTTGAAAAAATTGTTAATATGAGTTTTTAAAATTAGAGGTTTTGACATTAGAGCTATAAAGACCATTTACACTTAACAATTATAAAAAAATATTGATAACTAGTAAACTATTCAAACAAGTATTGAATATAGTATTATATGTCATTTTGCTTGTTTAAATAATCAAACAACTATCAATTAATTTTTCTAAACACTTTTATACAATCAGAAAAAAATCGAAAAAGTTTGCAAAAGTCAGAAGCAGCAGAAAACATGAGTGGGGTCAAAAGCAGGTGCTTGTGATCATATTCATCAAAAAAGTTCAATTCTCTGCAAGTTTTCTGCAAATTTTGTGTTAAATTTATCTCTTTTTTCAATGTGATACAACAAAGGGTAAATTACAAAATAGGGTCACTCGTTTATTAGTACTAGGTCACTTAATTTCAAAAGATTACGAATAACCCACTTAATTAATCAATTGTTACAAATCAAACATTCGAAAAAATGCATCTTACAAAGTTACAAACAAGTCATACAATTAATTGATTTATAATAATCATGTCCTATGTAATTGCACCGATGTCGTTGGTTGTTGTTTACGGTGGTCGAAAACCCCCAAATCTCACTATAAAATTCATCTTGATTCCCTCATTCAATTCATCGAATTAGATTGTCGTTAATCCATCTTCTAAGTCATGAAATCACCTCCAAAACATTTCGAACTTCTTGAACTTCATCTATGCCATCCATTGTCAGACAATCTTCGTCTTGAATATGCCCATCACCTCACCAACAACAACCTCTTCATCATTCATCCAGTGACTCGTTTTGTGACTTTTTAAAATTATATGGCCCATTCATAATATTACTAATAATTGAGTAACTCGTTTATAATCTTATTAATAATTGGATGACAAACGGGGTGGTTTACTCAATAAAAAATCATTATAAACTTTTCAAACAATGCCTTTTAATATTGAATTCATTTTTAACAATTCATCAATATGATTGTAACAATTAATACAGTAGACTCATTTGTAAATTATTTGAATTGAACTACATGTTTGTAATCTTAAAAATAACTAAATAACTTGTGATAAAATTTACTATGTAACAAATAGTAACGTACAAAATTTATTGTGGCGTCTACCATGTACTATTTGCAAATCATCTAACAACGTTTTCCCCCACCGACCAAAACCACAGGCCCCAAAATTGCGAAGGAAAAAAAAGGATCTTCTTTAGCATATGCCCCCCCCCCCCCCCCCCCCACACACACAAAAAAAAAGAACAAGCAAAATAAATTTGTGAATTTATATTTTGATAAAGTGGAGATTAGAAATATGTAAAACGATGTTGGTCCAATCCTCGACAATTGATGTTGATATTAGATTTTACGGATTTTGTTACCACATTAAAAACACTATTGACCATTAGGGATCAAAATTAACATTAAGCCAAAAATTAAAAATCAATACCGCCTCCGGCCATACCTTACAAGTTACAACCCACCCGTGGTTTTGTTGTTACTTTCACAATACCGCTCTTGTTTGTTTTCATCCTCGTTTTGGGGTCCATTGGCTTATTTAAGAATTAAGATTACCGTATTTAATTTTTGTATTTAATATGTTAAAAGTAGAAGTCTATGAATCATTTTATGTAATATAATAACTGAAAAGGATTAATCACCATACAAAAGTCACCCATTGGCTGAGTTTAGCTATGTACTAATTATATTTTAAAGATAATATTTTTAATCAAAATGCTTTGATTATTTTTTTTAATTTAGTGGCATTTGGATTAAGCATATTATTTTTAAATGGTTCATCCGAATACAATAAGAACCGGCCACGTAATTCTTTGCAGGGGGAATTTAGTCATTTCGGCTTCCTTAATAATTTGTTAAAAAAAAGATACTTTACTCTTTTTTGGATTAAAAAATATTGAATCCGTGACGGTTCTCAGCTCAGCGTGAATGTCACGGCGCGTCAGTTACGGTACGGGGTTGGGTTGGGAAAGATCCTCAGTTAGCAACGTGGCAAAGTTGAATTGGTCCATACGAAAACGTGGCATGTGGGATCCCAACGAAAGAAAGTGGAAAACAGTGTACTCTAGAACTGGATTTGCCCGAAAGTTCCATCGACGTCGGACGTGGCACGAGAGCACCGACAATTTCTAAAAAGTACTCGAGGAAATAAATAAATTCAAAAGATTATAAAACAATTAATTGATTTAATATTTAATATATATATATATATATATTCCATTATAGTTTAGGAATTTGAGAAGACAATAATGTTGTCTGGAAAATCCATTGGATGGGTGTTGAGGTTACCCGGTATTTGATTTTCCAGCCCCTCAAGTGGTTTATGACCTAATGTTGACTTCATAGATGGCGTACTATATCTAATAACTAAATTTCCTCACCTATTTTTAAATATATTGGATACTTAATTATATATATATATATATATATATATATATATATATATATATATATATCACGGTTAGTTTTCTCGATTGTCTGGTCGTTTTTTTATTTTATATCTTTTAGGTTAAATTTGACGGCGTCACGACTGATCAAGATAACACTTATTTGTAATTCTGCTGATATTCTCTGCTCTAGACCCTTGGATTGAATTTGGTTACGTAGTTTGCATTCGTAGATAGTTTTTCATGACGTAAAGCTTTGATTTGCATTTCTCGGTGGTCTTTCAATAGCTTAACCTCTTTTGTGGTTCGTTTGCCGATTCAATCAGATTTATTCGTATCTATTTTTCGTTCGAGTCTTTTGGATGAGTTTTAACATTTTTCATGTATGGTCCTTGTATGATCTATAGTGGCTAACTTTAAGAAAAAAGTCTAAATTATGTATTTAATTTACGACGATAGTTGTAAGTCTTTATTGTAGTTTTGAATATTTTCTCGTTTAATAAAACTAGTTGCTTCTGTTCAAAAAATATATAAATATATATTAAAAATAAATAATCATTCGAAACCTTTTAAACTGATAACTGATTAGCGCTGATGTAGTATCTTTTCTATGCAATGGGAATTGGTTAGTCTTAACCACAACTTTTAAGAAAATATTGATATAAATTATAATGTTTTCAAATAATAATAAACTAACAATACAAGGATGACAATTGTGCTTGATTACTTAGCACTAAGAATGTTTATTCACCGAGAAGTACATTTGGCCGTTTAATCAAGCTGTTCATTTTTATTTTTTTATTTCTTTAAAACCCCATTTTTAATTTAAGATTTGTCAAAAAAATATTTATTTACCAATAACCCAATGTAACAATTGATAAGGAAGTTTTATGTTGACAATATTAAAATTCAAATCTTACATTTATTTTAACATTTTCAGAAGATTATGTGTTTATTATAATATGTTTAAAATATTTGGGAAAAAATATATTTTAAGCACGTTAGTGAAATGAATGATTGATTAGGGACAATACCGATATGCCTGTGGAAAATAGAGATGGAAAAGGGATTAAGTGAAATGAAAGTCACGTGGAGGGGAGACAAAGAGACATCAATAAATACCATCAAGACTTTGATTGTTTCAAGTTTTTTATTTAAATGGACCGCCCGTAGTTTAGAGGGTTTTGGGAGGATTGGAATGCGCGACTGTAAAAATGCCGCAGGAACTGCCAATGTCGTCGGTCTGCGATTTAACAGAGAGCCCTGCCCCGTGACCGAGAGAAATCCATTTCCGCTCAGGTTGTCCTACTGTTGGTGATTGGATCATTCTAGGGACCATTTACTGTTACTGATTGCATATATAAATAGTTGTATTTATTATAAATAAAAGTAATCGGATTTTTGTTAAGTGTATAATTGCATCAAATTAGAAACTAATAAATTAAATTGCGCAAGGAATGGCAAATTTAGATTTAATTTTAAAGTTTATATGGTATTAACAATATCCTAAATTTTAAATTATTGATTCATATATTCAAACTATACTATAATCTATTGATTATTAGTCGGGTTAGCGAAATAAGATGTTAAGTTTCTTAAGTAACGTAAATATTGAATTCCAATGTTACTGAAGTAGCAAACTGAATTTAAAAAGTTGCCTATAATATATATATATATATATATATATTTAAAAATTCTCGTTAGAATCATATGCATTATATACATGGATATGCGTGTGATCCAATCACTCGTGGTAAAGTACAAATAAAATTAGAACATTGATAATAATAATAATAATTTAATTCGTCATGTAAACGTATGTCGCATATCATTGTAATTTGGTGCTTAGCATCACCGAAGTGGTATAGTAGTTGCTGAGATATTTAGGTAAAAAAATAAACACGTGAACTAACTCAAGGTAATGAAACAAAATAATGACTCAAACATTTATAATTTATTTATGAATTTACACCTCTCTTTCAAATATTTATAATTTATTTATAAATTTGTACCACACTTTTAAATATTTATAATTTATCCCTTAATCTAAAATTTTAGCTCCGTCCTAGAACTAACTCGAGGTAATGAAACAAAATAGTGACTCAACAATTTGGTTAGAGTTTGTTGTTTAAGATTGACACCATTTAGCTAATTTTCTCTGAATCTGCATATAAGTTTCGGTTTTGCCGTCAACGCCCACATTGCTTATGTTTTTTTTATCAGCCAACTTGATGAATTTAAAACTATATAAATAGAATGATTGGTGCAATGACATCGATTCAATGTTTTCATGTAGTAAAATTTATTATTAAGATTTTCTGAAACTAAACTAGTAATTAATAAAAAATAATAATTAGATATGAGTTAAAAGACTGAACAGTAACCAGCCTAGCATTCCAATCAGCACGCACCAAAGAGAAAATTGGATTTTTATAATTCCCTACTGACAGTACGAAAGTAGATAAATAAATAAATTGTTACTAACATTTTTTTAAAGTTGGAAAACGATGTTTTGTAGGCCCTTCAACCTAAATCCACTATGGATAAGTCCTTGGCCAACTATCTCTGCAGTCGAGTTTGGTCTACCTAACACATTGAATTTCAATTTTCCCAAGTTATAATGGATGGTTTTACCTACAATTACGAATATATCATGTTTAAACTTTAATATATATATTATTATGTTTATCTTGTAGTATTTAAAATTTTTCATGTATTGAAGAGAAAACACGTGATATTGATAGGACAAATGAGGTACATGTCGAGGCTGTAAGAAAATGACGATTGTTACAAAGTGGATGAGGAATCAATGTGGCCAAATCAGGAATCCTATAAAAATATCTCCAACTCATCGTTGGTGACATGGATTATGACTACGGTTGTCGTTGAAAGGTAATTTTCAATATGGTTGAAATAATTTCACGTGATGAGGTAACAACATCGGTTGTCAACAATGTTGGCGGGTAGAGTGGGTATTTGATTGAGTCAAGTAAAAAAATTATAAAGTGATTTTATTTGAAATTATTTGACTTGATTCGAGTTTATGAAATTTAAGTTGAGTTATTTGAGTTTATAATCAAATGTAATTACAAACATTTATAATGTTATGGTACTAAATAGTTCAAATTTAAATGACCTTTATATAACTATATACACTGCACATATATATCAGACATAATGTAAAGACTTTACTTGAACCGAACTTGAAAATTGATCCACTAATTACTAAAAATTTAGCGTTATTCAAATTTTTATTTTTTAATTCAAACTTTATTTGATTTTTAGTCGGCTTTATAAAATTATGAGTCAAACCAAGATGAGTCGATTTTTTCGTGCCGAATCAAACTAACAAATCTATTTTTAGTCAAATTTTGTTCGCCCCTGATTACGGGACTAGTGAGGTGTCAGTCCATGTCATTGTTATTTACTTATTAGCTTTAATTTATCATATATTTAAAAAGGTAATTATTCTATGCACAAACAAGCGCTTGTAGAAATTTGTTTACACAAACTTCTTAGTTTTAGATTTAGGGGTTTAAGTGCAGTAGTTTTGAATTTGGAAGCTATTGATAGAATTTCGGTCTTAGGGTTAAAATTTAGGGTTTACAGGTTAAAGCCTAAATCTTCTCCCTATTATCCGAAAACCTAAACATTAACCCTATAACCTAAATTCTAATCATGAACCCTAATTCTAAACCCATGCACTGAAACTTATAGACTCTAAACCATAAACTAAAATTTTAAACCTTAAAATTATGACGTTTGTGGAAACGAAAAGTTTATATCACTTACTTATAAAATAATAATACTTTTTAAAATAATAACACTAATGTTATACGGGGACTATAAGTCAATAAGTGTTTTCATCCAAATTAAAAGTGAAATTGCTTTAGAAAAAAGAATCGCGATAATAATCTATATAAATATAGCAAATACTAGGGGGGGAAACACATATTTTTTCATCGTTTCAAGGTCAAGTCATATACGGTTTTGCGTGCTGTTAACGCATGAAAAAGATAGTTTCATCATCAAAATCATTAAGGGAAAGAAAACAAATAAACAACCTTTTATACCAAGGAATCTTTTTACTCATTGGCTAATGAAAGAGATGTTGGGTCATTTGACGTATTATATGGGGTTTTTTTATCCAAATAATTATGTAAAAAATTGTATTTCATAAATTGAGTGTTTATTTATTTATTTATTTGTGAAGTATAACTGTGTGAACAATGTAAGAGAATTTGTTAAGGAATGTAAACGATTTAAAAAAAAAACATCAAGAAGTATTAACATTTTAGACAATTATTTCAAAGTGCATACGAAAAAGACAATAATATGACGAATCATAAATACATCAAATCATCATATTTTTTTAACAATTTCCAAAAAACTCTAACCCTTTTTAACGAGTTTAAAATTACTATAGCAACATCCATGTTTCAAAAAACAAAAATAAACGCATCTTATATCATGAAATAAAAAATTTCACATCATTATATGTGTCAAAACCCCATATAAAAGTCACAACCAATGATCATCTTAGATGAGAAAAAAAAAGGAGACGGTGGGATGTTTACTTTTTATATAAATAGATTGTGAGGGGCTGAGGGCGTAGATATGAAAGGATGGGGGTGCGTTTGTTAAATTTATGTTTGTCATTGGCTAATGACTTTTCTAACACTCAAGCGCCACCACTTTACATATCTGACTCCCAATGATCTGAAATGATGTGGTTTGTCTAGTGGGCTTAAACCTAATAACGTTAATAATAGGATAGAGTAGTAAAAAGTTCAATTTAACGCTGATATCATTTATATAGAGGTTGTTGTTGGTAGGACTGTAAATAAGACGAGACAAATCGTGAGCTACTTGAGCTCGACTCGGTCAAAGTTCAGTCAAAATTTAACTTGATTGGACTCGACTTGAGCTTAAACTCGGCTCGAGTTCTTGACGAGCCGAGCAGAGTCGAGCTACTTGATACCCGACTCGAAAAGCTCACGAGCTACTCGAAAATATAATATACTAAATTTTTTTAATTTAAAATCTAAATTCATAAACTTAAAACTCTAAATATAAACCCTAAATATAAGTATTAAACCCTAAAATCTAAATCATAAACTCTAAACCCAACAACATAAACCTCTAAACCCTAAAATTAACAAGCTTGAGTTTACACAACTTGTGTATCAAAAAATTTTCTTCATAGGACTTTAAATGAGACGTGACAGATGAAGAGTTACTCGAGTCCAATAGAGTCAAAGATCGGTCAATACTTGACTCGATTGGGCTCGAATCAAACTCGAACTCGACTCGAAATCTTAACGAGCCGAGCTTAGCACTACTCGAGCTCGACTCGGCTCGTTTACCCCCTAGTTGTTGGGTTTGGCATGTTCTTTATCTTTGGCTATGACATGTTATTCGAATATTATTGATATATTAACAATGAAAGAATATAAAACATCTCGTTCTATTTTGAGATGGATGACGATATACCATGTTAAATAACGATTTAAAATTTTTCTAATACAGTTAAAACTGATGGCATAAACTTTTATAAGGTTATCAATTTTTTTTTTATGAATAAGACGTTTTATCTCATTTCCTATATATTTTTTTTCAATAAAATCAATTTCTTTTGGTTCAAAAAGTGTCAAATAATGGATAGACACCTAAAGTCCCGTGACCATGTAACCTATATAAGAGGCTGAATATTGTAGCGTGAGACAATTATTATGCTGGTTTTTGCATGGTTTACAGTTTACACCCACGAAATCTGGTGGGGCTCAAAAACCCACCGACTTGTCGAGCAAGTTCAATCAAAATACCAAATTTCTGGTCCTCCTTACATTTCACTCTATTTATTTCGCGTGTTTATTTCAATATTCTTTGGTTTTTGGTCTTTTCATCCCCACTAAAATACAACATTTGTTCCAAATTGCAGACCCAAAATCTGTCAGGAATTCCCTCATAGTGCAAGACAACATTACGCTTTTAGCCAAACTTACTATAGACGATAATGTTTAAATAAATATTTTTAATTTTCCCCCCATGGTGACGAAACTTGTACCATCCAAATATAAACCGTTGCTTTTTATAAAAACTTTCATGTGCTGGGCGATGAAAAAGAAAGATCCAATTCTCAAGTTGCGTGGAATAATCACGTTCCAGTCTAAGTATCTGGAAATAGACTTTGATGTAAAGATCGAAAGGTTCGGATGGTGGAATTTTGGATTGAGATTTGACGTCTTGTTTTTTTAAGAATGTTGAAGATGGAATCAATCATTAATCACGGGCTTTTGATATGAAGGAGCCCAGATTCCATTTGAGTCTGCCCAAGCCTTTTCACGAGGCAAACCGCAAATCCACTCACTTTATTCTAAAAAATGTAGCTGGTGACAAAATTGTTAAAATATTTGATTTTATTTATTCGTCACGGGCCATTAATCTCTTCTCGAAAGACCTTCCTTTTCGATGTGGATTAATGACCCCGCCTCTTATCAGACGTGACATTTTTCCCCACTCAATCTCGTGACACCCTTGTCACGAGATTCCACTCTCGTGATTGGCCAATGGCCAATTGTCACGGTTGTCCACGATGCTTACCCTATTCATGTGCGCTCAACGTGAAATCAGGCAGTCAAAAGATCGCTCCGATATCACTTGTCACAGGGCCATTACCCTCTTCCCAAAAGACATGTTTGATAAGATGTGCAGCGCCACCGTTTATATATCTCAAGACCTCTCTTTTCTTTTTCGATGTGGGATTAATGACCCCGCCTCTTCTCAAACGTGACATATGCATGTTAATTAAAAATCGATGATTTGATTTTTTTCGAATAATTTAAAACTTAATGTATAATTTAATCCTTCAACTATATCGTTTCTCTCATTCAATTCTTTTAGTTTTTCGATTTAAATTGTTCTTTTAATTATATTAGTTGGTTTAATTTTTTAATAAGTTAAGAAATCGGTTGGACATGTGAGCTTGATAGAAATTTTAGAATGCACCATATGTTCTTAAAAATAAAATGATAGTGATATTTGATATTGAAAAACAATATAAAATTTTCAAAATATATGAAATATAATAAAGAAATAGTTCAACGCTGGTTGATGTAATTTTCTAAAACATTTAACTGTTTTTTTATTTCTAAAATCTTTCAAAAAAATTATATTCTATTTATATGTCAAACATTTTTAACGGTATTGATAGTAATAGGGACGATTTGAGGACAAATAATAACGTTATGCCTTGATCCGGAAAAAATAAACTAAAAGGTCTAAACTATTAGACGCGGTATAATTTAGGGACTCAAATATGAATTAAGCCTAAAACGTATAAAGGGGTATAAGGGTACTTTTACCTATTTCGTTGCTGAAAGTGCCAAGCAGAGATAAATGCTTTACCCTAATTAGATCCTTTGTCACTCCCTCCCTCCCTCCCTCCCTGCATCTGGGTTTTTGCCGTCGCGGAACCTGATATATACGCGAAGTCGTAGCCTCTTTGCCGCCTTTTCTGTTTGAAAAAGAAACAAAAAGAAAATAAAATGGGAAGAGAAACTCCAAAACAGCAACAACAGGTTTCTTACACGGTGGAGCAGCTTGTGGCCGTCAATCCTTACAATCCCGACATCCTACCTGATCTCGAGAACTACGTTAATGAGCAGGTCCCTCTCGCTATCTACTAATCACGTCATTCGATTTTATAGATTTTCATCATCTGAGATTCTTTTTATGTGTTTGGTTTAAATTTCTTGAGTATCTTGATTTTGGATCTTTCTGTATTTGACTGGATGATGTCGGAATCAGCTTTGATTTTATTGGATACTCTACATAGATTTGGCTGTTTCTTTAATCTTTTAATATGGAGTGTTCAAATTTCAATAACGAACAGTTTCTTACATTGAATTGTTATGAGATCCTTGTTAAATTTGATAAAATCTCTGAGTTTCTGTTTAGGCCTTCTATCCCTGAACATGACGTAGCGATGCTTCACTTTTTTTGATGTTGGAATTTAGTTTCTGTGGTGAACCTCTTCAATGTGTTCTTAATACTGTTTGAAAAACATGTAGTGCGTTTGAACCCCAAAAGGGCAACTCACGTTTTTTGGAACTTGCTAAAATTATTACAAAATTTGTCTCTGCCAGGTTTCATCGCAAACATACAGTCTGGACGCAAATCTCTGCCTTCTTCGTCTCTACCAGGTACCGCCATATCCTCCCTTGTTTAGGGCTCTCGCTTTATGTAAGAGAAAGAATGGAAGGGAGAGAGCAACTCAGTGTTTTTTAGTACTTTTAGTCTCCTACTACTTAATATTTCTAGTTTAGCCTATCTTCTGAAGGAAGAAGATGAAGCAAAATTTAGGTTTAATAAGTTACTACTTTTCTTAGTTTTTACTGATCTGATATTTTCTTTGTCCTTGTAGTTTGAGCCTGAGCGTATGAGCACCCAAATTGTTGCACGCATTTTGGTTAAGGTTTGTTTTGGTTTTTGTTTATATCAAATTATAGCTATTTATCAGCTTATTAGTAGGCTAGAAACTGTCATTTCTAATGCTTTCTTTTCCAACTTTCCTCCTGCTTTTGTGCAGGCTCTCATGGCAATGCCAGCTCCGGATTTCAGCCTTTGTCTCTTTTTGATTCCAGAGCGAGTGGTATCATTCTTGTTGTAGATATTTCCTTTCTGATTTCCATTTTACATTTATACATCAGCATTTAAGCATGTTTAATGGGTGTTGGCATAGGCTGTTTGTCTTGGCTTTTGGCGTTAGTCAAGTTTTGTCTTGGATTTCCAAGAGATCAGTGGCTACATGTGAACGATAAACCTGTAACCCTGTGGAAATTGAGAAAGTAAAGAATTCTTGTTATCCAGAAAATTATGCAAAATTTATTAGTCATTACTGTAAATTTGAAGATATGTGTACTTCTCTTTGTTAAACTTGAAAGTCTAAGTCCTGCTTATTTCTATCTGAAGTTGTAATAAGTAGTTTGTCATACAAATGGATAGCCTCCATTCATGCACTTGTGAGAACTATTTAGGGAAGCACACATTTGTCAAAGCCATTGTCATTGTAAAGTCTAAAATTCTACCTTTTCCCGTTTTATCGTTCCATATTTACCGGAAAAAAAATTTCCTCAGAATTTAAGTTTGTGGAATGGTAAGTGACATTTTGCATGTGATATCAGCAAATGGAGGAGCAGTTCAAGACACTGATTGTTCTCTCGCACTATCTGGAGGTGTGTATTTGCCCTTGCTCAGTAATCTATTAACAGTACTGATGGGTGGATGATTTCATTGTACATCTCATTTGTAGACAGGAAGATTTCGTCAGTTCTGGGATGAAGCAGCTAAAAGTCGTCATATAGTTGAGGCTGTGCCAGGTAAATGAACTGTGATGAGATGCATTTTTTTATTTGAATTCATTCACAATGCATCAACCTATGAAAAGGACACTGCGGCTTACTAGAGTATTGAATGCAGGTTTTGAGCAGGCAATCCAGACATATGCTATCCATGTCCTCTCCCTGACTTATCAAAAGATTCCAAGACCTGTACTCGCTGAGGTATGCGATACGCATTTATAGTTGCGATTTGAGACAATCTCTTATGTGTGATACTTCAAACTTGTGCTTTGGTTTGGGTGCTCGACAGGCTATTAACATTGAAGGCCTATCCTTGGACAAATTCCTTGAACACCAGGCAGCCAACAGTGGTTGGATTCTTGAGAAGGGCCATGGCAGAGGTCAACTGATAGTCTTGCCTCGGAACGAATTTAATCATCCGGAGCTAAAGAAAAGTGCTGCTGATACTGTTCCATTGGAGCACATCACCCGTATTTTCCCCATTCTTGGTTAACTTGGAGTTATTTCCTCCATGTTTTCATGACATTGCCGCCTCTCTGTTTGTTGTCTTGGATATATAACAAGAACAAGAAAAAGTCTATTTTAGGACACACTTGTCAAACTACCTCAAAGATTAGCTTTGAATGGGAACTTTTTTTATTTCCATTTTGTCACTCATCCGAAATTTAGAATATAGTTATTTATTATGCTTTCTTTCTTGATTATTATTATGCTTTTACTTCTCTGTGAGTAGTTGGATTTTGGATCTTGAAAAAGCCAGAGAATTTCTTCGAACTTTGAGAGGTAGAACTAGTAGTTGAATTACCGTAGGCATTGGTTAAAAATTATTTATCTTGTGGCATTCATTAAATATGTATTAATTAAAGGGGAAATATCTCCATTGTTAGTAGAAATGAAAAGTTTTTATATGAACTTTAATTTTAAGGTTTGTTTAGAGTTTAATGTTTAGAGGGTTTAGAATTTATTGTTTATGGTTAGAATTTATAGTTTAGAGTTAGGGTAATATGGTTAAGAATTTATGTTTTAACTTATGAACTTTAAATTATAACTTTAAACTTTAAATTCTAATTTCTAACTACTCCTTTAAATTTAGACTCTTATACTTAAATCCCTAAATATTAAACTTTAAACGGAGTTTATAAACCTTAAAACTAAGTTGATTGTAGTGTGGAAACTTTTTATTTTCACGTGCATGAAATAAGTATGCTTAATTATATATATTTTTATAAATACTGTTTAATCGGTATCTTAATTAGTGCTTATATATATATATATCGATTTAACATTGTCTGATGTTTTGCTAGTAAAGTTTAAAAGCACTTTAAAAATAGTTAATTAATTGTAATAATATTTTATTAAATATAAAAGCTGATATTTTTTTTTTGGATATAATGCTTGAACTGTCCAAATTTCTCTATACCCTTAAAAATAGAAGGATTTACAATGACTAATATGTCAATCAAACTAAAATTACTCATGAACCCAAATCTTACGCTTATGAACCCAACAAGTGGTATAGTGAAAAAGTGGATGATACTCAATTACTCATCCTAAGAGGTTTGAATTCAATCACAATACGGGTAAGATGTGTGCATTGTCAAAGAGTTAAAAATATTTATGAACATATATTACCTTCTAATCACATTTAGACTATTAAAAAAATAATATTACACTTATATTATAAATAGATATTTAAAATATACTAACCTTTTCGTTTAGGTACCTAAAATATTTTTTTATCAAAATAAGTATCTAAAGTATATTCTATTCATCTAGATTTCTAAAAGTTGACATGTGACATTGCTTAAAAAAATACATTAGTTACTTATTTTGACAAAAAAATATTTTAAATTCATACTTTGACGAAAAAAATATTTTAAGTACTTATTTTGATAAAAAATATACTTTATTATTATTTTGATAAAAAATATTTTAAATACTTAAATAAAAATTTGATAAACTCTAAGTAGATATAAGTATAATTTTATTATACATTAAGCATTTTCAATGCTTATCGTTATAAATTTTAAAAATGTTCGGAAGACATTTGTTTACGGCAATTCTCAAATAAAAAAGCGTAAAACGCTGTGTTTTCCCTAAGCGAGCATTCAACAAGTGGCGCTTCAACGAACTCACCAAAGCCCAATAAAGGGTATTTCTGTAATTCAATGCTCCTTCGTCCCCCTAGCCCTCTATCCAAATTCCAAGTCGTTCACTTGTTTCACTTTTATTCCCAATCCTCTAAACCCTAACTGGAAGGGAAAATACAAATTAAAAAAAAAATCAAAACCCTATACTCTTACAATCTTCGGTTCATTGGCGTCAAATCCTTAATTATCTGAGACAAATTGCGAATTATTATCAATGACTTCCTCGAAGAAACATTACAAGGAGAAAATTGCTCGTCGCAAGTAAGTATAAATTGCTTTCTTATCAATGCTTCATTTTCTTTAAACATCGTGAAAATTGGATATTTTGGTGCGGTATTTTCCCTAAATTTCGATAATTAGTGGATTTGAGATGGAAATTAATTGTGCAGAGAGGAAAAAGCGGAAGAACCAGAGCAACCAAAGTACAGAGACAGAGCTAAGGAGCGTAGAGAGGATCAAAATCCAGATTACGAGCCAAATGAATTAGGTTCCTTTCATGCTGTTGCTCCTCCTGGAACTGTCGATCTTCGGTTAGATTCTGCATTTCCCCCCTTAAATCCCTAATTTGATGCAGTTTTTTAAAAATATATGCTATGGAGTATGTTTTATTAAAGTTGCTCTGCTTCTATAATAATTTAATTATTTCCGTATGAATGTGTTTAGATCAGCCGATGCTAACAAGATATCTATTGAGAAGAGCAAGTACCTCGGAGGTAGGCTTTTCAGTATTATAATTTGAAACTATTAATAATTTGATTGGTTTATTTTCTTATCTGGATGGTGTCTGCTACATTCAGGTGACGTGGAACACACCCACTTGGTGAAAGGGTTGGATTATGCTTTGCTTAACAAAGTTAGGAGTGAGATTGATAAGAAGCCTGACGATGGGGAAGAAACTGATGGAAAGTCTAGGTAAGTAAGTTTAATTTGGTTTCCTGTTAGTCGAAACCAATGTACAACATTTCTAAGTAGGGCTGGTAAAAAAACTGACCAAACTGAAGTGTTTGGACGGTTTATGTGATACAAGTTTAAAAACCATGGTTACCTGTTTCGAATTCAATTTTTTATGTAGTTTGTAAATAATTTTTATTTTTATATTGAAAAAAATAAATGCTATACATTTCAAATAATGAAAATAACTTATAAATATTATATAAGAATTATTAATTGCTTTTACTTATTTGAAAAATTAACTTTTTTTTAGAAATATTTATGTAAAGACTGAAAAACTATCAAATAAACGTAAAAAAACATAAAACAAATCCATTTTGTCAAAATAAAGTAAACAAAAAAAGCCGAAATAAAAAAATAAGAACTGAACCATTACTAACCAAATTAAAACAGAGTTCAAAAAATCTAAGAATGTTCTCACCCCTATTTCTAAGAGTTAGTACAAAGCTTAAAGATTTGCTTTGGGTCTACTATTTGCTAATTGTATGTCTAATTATTCTTTCATTTTGTTAGAAAGTTATCAGTTTTTTAGGGCTAAGTAGTCATTACTAATATACAATACAATGGTCGTTTATGTTAGATGATGGACTGTCATTGCATTTAAGTTTCAATAATTTCCAATTTATCTTTTAATTGCAATTGATAATGTTGTAATTGTTTTAAAACAAATGTTTTTTTTGTTCTGACAGAAAATCAAAAGAAGACCAGCAATTATCATTTCGAACAGCCATTGCTAAGGTGCAATATTTTCATCTTAAGTTGTGGAATAATTTTTTCAATATAGTTATACAAAAATTATTCTTTTTATTGGTTTAAGAAGCTGTTCGTATTGAGACTCTTTTAATTTTTCTTTTCCAGTCAGTGTATCAATGGATAGTGAAACCTCAAACTGTTATGAAGACAAATGAAATGTTTCTACCTGGTCGAATGACATTTATTTTTAACATGGTGAGAATCTTGGACATTCCCACTCTGTATTATTTATAGGGGGATACTATGGTCTATGGGTACTTCTGCATGCATGAAATTTGAGCATTTAGTGGTGTAATTGGTCCATGTTTGCAAATATACCCTCACACTGTTGCACACTAACAATGTTTTGGTTCTTAGGTGGTTCAGTTGCTGCTTAAAACTTGCATGTTAATTCAACTTTGAAGTAGAAACATTCATTTTATATACTTCCTTCGAAGCTACCTTGTATTTGATATAAAATTGAATAAATTGTGCCAAGTTTTTATCCATGAGTTGATTGCCTATATAGTATTGTTGAATATTCTCAATTTTAATCTTATAATTCCAATTTCCTGACTGAATTTTCCTTCTTTTTTTAACCCAGGAGGGTGGATATTCTAATGATATTCCAACCACCTTGCACAGGAGTAAAGATGACTGTCCAGTGCCAGATGTCTGTATATCCATAATTTATTTGGGAAATTTTTATTTTGATGCTAGATGGTGTTTCAGATGTTGATTACAGACTTCTTGTGCAGGAAATGGTTACTGTCAATGTTGATGGTTCTGTGCTTGATCGAATTGCTAAAATTCTGTCATATCTTCGCCTTGGTTCATCTGGGAAGGTTCTCAAGAAGAAAAAGAAGGAAAGAGACGCCAAAGGTATTTTCTGGTTAATTGTCTATTATAATTTGAAGGCTAGCCTTTTAATTTGGGTTTAATGTCGGATCAACAACTGTACATGTTGCTTATTGCTTTTATTTGTGACTAAGCTTTCTGGGTTTTTTTTTGTTCTTAATATATATTTTTATTTTTTGTAACTAATGTTTTCACTTCTCTCATTATAGGGAAGATTTCATCGCTTGGTGAATATTATGAAGAGGAAAAGTCATCAAAGCCTAATGGTGGAATGTCTAATGGTAAAACTGAAAAGGAAATTTTGCCCCCGCCTCCACCCCCTCCAAAGAAACATCATCTTGATTCGAGGGAGAAGCAAGGCCCAACTATTGCTAGAGCAGAAGAGGATGATATATTTGTGGGGGAGGGCGTTGACTATAATAGTCCTGAGAAAGATGCGGTCCCAAGCCCTCTTTCAGAGGATATGGAAGAGTCACCTCGACATAAGGAAAGAGTTTCGTTCTTTCCTGAACCTGCTTATGGCCCAGTCCAACCTGCTCCTCCTCCTCAGGAATGGCAAGAACTGGTACGTTTTCTTTTTCTACTGTTAAATGCACAGGAGAAACATAATGTACAAAATGAAATTTTGTAGAAAATTTTGGAGATTAAATAGTTAAAATTACTCTTCAATTCATTTTTAGCTACTGATGTGCTGAAGAAAAATTCTATTTTGTCTGTTTGTTTTCAGAATGTTTATGATGCCCTGCAAACACAGGCCTTGGCTGGTGGATACCAAGGAGAGTGGCAGGACTACCAATATGCTGAACAATTAGCTTATCCCGAGCAATACCTACAGGCTAACATGCAAGGTTATGAGGTACAAGCAGGATCAAACATTCCACAGGATCCACGATATATGACTCAAGAAGAGAAGGATCGAGGATTAGGGTCTGTGTTCAAGCGGGATGACCAAAGGCTTCAGCAATTGAGGGAGAAGGATGCACGTGAGAAGGATCCTAATTTCATATCTGAGAGTTACTCTGAATGCTATCCTGGTTATCAGGAGTACAACCGGGAGATTGTTGACAGTGACGATGAAGATGACTTGTCCAAAATGGATATGGGAGGACGAGTAAGCCTATTTGTCCACCTTAAATTGGAAGCTGCTATTCATTTTTTTCCGGTTTTAGTTGACAGATTGGTGATGTTTATGCTACTATTAAAATGATTTCAACAGGCAAAGGGTCGTCTTCATAGATGGGACTTTGAAACAGAGGAAGAATGGGCAACATACAATGAGCAGAAGGAAGCAATGCCAAAGGCTGCTTTCCAGTTTGGTGTGAAGATGCAAGATGGAAGGAAGACACGGAAGCAAAACAAGGACCAGAAGCTTAACAATGACTTACACAAGATTAACAAAATACTGGCAAGAAAGAAGATGGATAAAGAGTCTGGTGGTGAAGGTGGAGATCATAGCTATGATATACAACCCGGAAAGAAACTAAGGATATCAGGTTAAAAACCCCTTTACCAAAAAGGTCGAAAAACTGGTGTTTCATGGAGCAGATGTGCGAGTGATTATATGGTAATTTGCATGGAGAAGGTAGGTCATCGGCGACGAGTGCAAACTCATGGGAAAATCATTTCAGGGCAAGGAGGTATCAGCCAATTAAGCTTGAAATGGTTGTTATTGTAGAACTCCCGAGGTTGTTGCTTGGCCGACCATCGCCAGGATGCTTTTGTATCATTTCATTTATGCTTTTGACATAATGACTTTTGAGATAGAGTTTCTTCTGAAATTATGCCTGACCAGAAACCAACAAAAATTTAACCCGACTTTGAATTCAATTAATTTGTTCATTGGTAGAAGCTAAGGGCTGGAAAATAAATGGAAAATGGGATTTTTATTCACAGAATGCATCACTCCTACAGTTTTAGTAATTACACATTGTAATAATTACAATGAATTTGAAAGTTATTATGGTTTATTAAACATGCAATTATTTTTAAAAAATCACCCACTGAAGAGTGTAATCAAGTGTTTGAGTTGTGCTGAATTAAATGAGATTTATCAGTTATGACAGTCCCAGGCCAAACCTAAACCAACGGAGTTCGTACAATTAACCTAACACTAATCAGCCCAAACCTAATTTATGGACTAGGAATTTGTCTTAAGAGCACAATCCCAGGCCCTAATCAGCCCACTGCTAGATCAAAGAAGCTAATTGTGATCTCCAGCCGCCCAAATCTAATTCGTGGGCTGGGAATTTTGGATGTAAGCAGATCAGCCTTTCTAACGCCCTGCGATTTCTCTTTCTATTTTATTTGATTTTATTCCCTAAGATTTCGTGCAGTGGCTGTTCTTTTGTTTTCGTTCTTTATATCCTCAAACGACTTACACCGTTAGTAAGACACGACACGAAGAAAAAAAAACTCGCTTTCCTGCTTCTTCTCGTTTTCATCGTTAAGGGTTGAAGGATTTAGGCTTCGAAATAAGGATTCCGGTCGGATATCTAATCACCATATACTCATACGAAAAAGGTACGAATTTTATCCCAATTTCTATTTCTATTTTTGTTTCCCGCGTTCAATCAATAAATTAGGATTAAAGATCAACGTCGTGAAGCCCTAATTCGGAGAAGTGTGGTTTTATTTTGATTTTGTGAAAGAGCTCCGTTTGAACTTTGAATTATGTATAGGAAAAAGGGAAAAAAGTGTTTTTATGAGATATATTTACTTCCTTTGTTATTATTTTTTGTTTAGGGTTTTCAGTAGGCTGCTAAGTCGGGTATCAAGTTTTGAATTGCTGTGAAATTGCTTTTCGAACTTTGGAACCTGTTTCCTGCTGATCCGGTTGCATGGCAAGTTTTGAGGGCAGGGTTTCATTTTCGTCCCTTCCAAAGCTAGAAAAGGGAGATAAGAATGCCTATCAATTCGATGATGATTATAGTGGTTCTGTTTGGACTGAACCACAAGACAAAAGTATTGTCCCATTTGGCTCGAAGTCGATGAAGAATAATTACGTTTGTCAGTTTCCTGCTGAGTCTGATGGTTTTATTGATGGAGGATATGATTCTGGTGACGATGTCTGTAGCTCAATGCAAAATGGCTTGTATCCAGAGGTGAACTTGAAGAATGTGTTGAGTGGGTTAGTTGCAATTGTAACTGGACGTAATAAAGATTCCTCAAGTGTTTCTGAGAATCAGCAATACCAAAGTTCTAATATTTCATTTCTGGGGTCTGGAAAGAACGGGGATACATATTTGCACTCCTCTGTTTATACACCAAGTGCCCCGCCACTTCTGGAGCCAAGCGGGATAGATTATAGTGCATATAAAGAGGTTTTGGAAGCTGAGCCACCGGAGTGGATTCCCGATAGTGCTACCACAGTTTGCATGCAGTGCAGTGCTCCCTTCACTGCACTTACACGTGGCAGACATCATTGCCGGTTTTGTGGAGGGATTTTCTGCAGAGCATGTTCTAAGGGAAGGTGTTTGCTACCTGTTAAATTTAGGGAAAGAAATCCCCAGAGGGTGTGTGATTCTTGCTATGACAGGCTTGATCCATTGCAGGGGGTTCTTATCAATACCATTAGCAATGCTGTGCAAGTAGCTAAACATGATGTCATGGATTGGACCTGTACTCGTGGTTGGTTGAACTTGCCAGTCGGTTTGTCCATGGAACATGAGATCTACAAAGCATCCAATACCTTGAGAAGCTATTGCCAGGTAAGATCCTGATTTTCATTATTCATGCAGGACGATAGTTTTGTTTGCCCAAAACTTCCATTAACCTTGTGATTTCTTTCCCCTATTATTATGAAATCCGTATTAGACAGTTCTTGACTTGCCAACTAGATTATTTTTTTACGGGTATTGTTTTGCATCTTGAAAAATAAAGTTTAGTTTTTGTATATTGGAGCTACATAAAGACTATGTTTTGACACTGTCAGAAGCTTCTAGTAACAGTTGTTGAGTTGGACAGGTTGCTAGATTGAATCCTGAGAGATCTATACCATTGGCAGTTCTGAAAGGAGCCAAAGGCTTAGCCATTTTAACTGTTGTTAAAGCTGGAGTTCTTGTTGCATACAAAGTTGGGACTGGTCTTGTTATTGCTCGAAGGTCAGATGGAACATGGTCTGCTCCATCAGCTTTGTTGTCTGTTGGTTTAGGATGGGGTGCTCAGGTAAACTTCTAGTCGAGAAAAATATACCCGTCCTTGCTGAATATTTATGTCTAGGCAGCTGAAAGATCATTTGCCTTCCTAGTTCCAAGTATTTATATGTGTAATCTATTAGCTAAATGTTGCTTTTATGTGTTCCTTAGGTTGGGGGTGAGCTCATGGATTTCATAATTGTGCTTCATGATTCAAAAGCCGTGAAGACGTTCTGTAGTCGAATGCATTTTTCTCTTGGTGCTGGCTGCAGTGCTGCCGCAGGACCTGTGGGGAGAGTGGTTGAAGCTGATCTTCGGGCAGGGGATAGTGGCTCTGGCATGTGCTATACCTATAGTTGTAGCAAAGGTATTTCATCCTACAATGTATTTATATTCCTCTTTTGCCTAGTTGATGGATTTGACAATCCATTTTGTTGCAAATTTTGCAGGGGCGTTTGTCGGTGTGTCATTAGAAGGAAACATCGTGGCAACAAGAATGGATGCCAACCTACGGTTCTATGGCGATCCATATCTCACCGCTGCTGACATACTACTCGGGACCGTGAACAGACCAAAGGCTGCTGATCCCTTGTATGCTGCTCTGGGCAATCTATACTCCAGCCTACATTCTTAGTTCCAGCAACATTCTTCATTTGGTGCTGTAGCTTGTGAAACAAGCAACAACTCGAGTGCATGGTGCATATCTTGCCATGGATGATCCGACTGTACAGGTTGTTTACGTGCATGTGGATGAAGGAATGCTTGTATAATGGACGAGTAACTTTTATTCTTCCTTTCCTTTTGTACATTTTACATGTCAAATTCGCATTGCATCAAATATGTATCAATAGTTCTGAAACAAACCATTCGATTACCCTATAAATATTTCTTATTCTTATTCCATGCTAAAAAATTATATAATAAATAAAGAGTTATATTTCAATATACATGTTGTGTAAAATATTACTTTATATTTAGATTAAAAGATTTTTAAACCTAAATTTCTAATCTTAAAATTTTAAACCCTAAAAATATTATGTATCATTAATATTTTTACCTTTGACTATTTAAATCATATTGATTGTTACATAATATTTATATTTGTATAATTATATATTACTTCTTTAAGGATAATTATATCATGCCAAGGATAATTATATATTGCATTGGCAGGGGAAACACTTTGTTTCCACAAGCACTTTAATTTTAGGGGTTAAAGATTTAATTTAGGGTTTATACTTTAGGGGTTTAAGTTTACGTGCTTAGAATTTAAGGAGTGTGGTTTGAATTTAGAGTGTAGAGTTAAAATTTAGGGGTTATATGTAAAAAACTAAACCCCAACATATTATCCTAAAACTTAAACCCTAACCTTTAAATCTTAAAACCAAACCCCAAACTTAAAATTTTAACCACAAATATTAAATTATAAACCTCTAAACCTAAATCTCTAAACTATAAAATAGATCACTAACCCCTAAAATTAAGGCGCGTGTGATAACAAAATGTTTCCACTGTCAGTATATTTTCTCTTATTTTAATATTATTTAACACTAATAATGATATTGATATATTAAAATAATATAAATATATTATAACAATATATTCAAATAATATTGATAATACTTTACGATATGTTTTTAAAATGAACATTTTATCTTATCAAAGATATCTTTTAATATAGATTTAAATATAAATATTTTATCTTATCAAAATTAATTTTTAAAAACCTTTCTAAAAACAAGATGAAAGTGACCCTAACAATAGATTAAAAAATCCCCAGAAGAAAAGAGAAACCCTAAAGAAAAACAGGGTTCAGATTTGAAATTGAAGAAACGCTATTTTTTTCATCATGACCGTCCATCCCATCAATAAAGGAATATCAATAAAGAAGCGAAAAAGACCAGAATTTCCACAGGGGATTGAGATCTTTGACCTCGAAAGCGATTCATTTTGTTTTACACCCATTAAAGACAAAGGCAACTCCAAAAACAACGCAATCTCCGTTGAACAGTACAGTGAAGAACAAGAGCTCCGACTTGCCATCAAGCTTTCCACCATAGCCTACTGCAATGACGATTCCGAGCCCCCAAACACTAAAAAACGTGAAAAAGGAAAGAAACCCTTCACCGGGGAGTCATCAAACTCCAAAGCTAACCGATACCCATCGTTTATCTGCGAAATCTGCGTGGAACCCAAGCAAGCAAACCAACTGTTTAACATAAAAGGCTGCTCTCACGCTTACTGTACCGATTGCATGATCAAATACGTTGCTTCCAAATTACAAGAGAATATTACGGGTATAAGTTGCCCTGTTACGAAGTGTGAGGGTTTATTAGAACCCGAGTACTGTCGCAATATCCTTCCGAAAGAAGTTTTTGATAGGTGGGGAGATGCTTTATGCGAGGCCATGGTTTTAGGGTGTCGAACGTTTTATTGTCCTTTCAAAGACTGTTCCACGCTTTTGATTGATGATGGGGGAGAGGCTGTGAAGGAATCGGAATGCCCTACTTGTAGGAGACTCTTTTGTGCACAGTGTAAGGTTCCCTGGCATGCTGAGATTGAATGCAGGGAATTTCAAAAGTTGCATAAAGATGAAAGGGATAGAGAAGATATCATGTTGATGAAGCTTGCTAGGAAAAAGAAGTGGGTTAGGTGCCCTAACTGTAGGTTCGTTGTGTCCAGAACCCGTGGCTGTAGCTCCATGAGATGCAGGTTAGCTTTGTTTCTCACCTTTCTTTTTCCTTTTCCTTTTTAGTTTTGTGGCTTATATTTGGTTTACTTTGCTACCTGCATATGTTTTATGGTTCTGGGTTTGGTTGCTACTGTTTGAATGGCATTATTCATTGTTTTAGAGTTGCTAAATTGTAAAAATTTCTTAGTTATTTGGTGCACATTGTCATATATATATATATTGCAAGCTTCTAAGTAATGTAAGAAGTGAAAATTGGATATGGAAAACCCTTTTTAGAATCTGCTTTAAATCTTTCCTACAAATTCATCATCAGCAAGTGCAGTTTTGTTTTGTTTTTATCAACTTTGAGGTTATGCATAAAACAGGTGTGGAACTGCTTTCTGCTACGGCTGTGGATCTGCTTCCTGCTACGGCTGTTATCAACCCATGTGAATCGTCGTTAGGATTTTTTTTAAAGGAGATCAACACGTATTTCTTAGATTTTTAAAAAACAAGACATGCAAATTTCTAAGAAAATTAATAATGTTTTACCAACAGATATGGTATTTCGCAGCAATAATATTATTTATTTTTCATGATTGGGGTGTTTTTTATTTTATTTTATGAACTAGGGTGGTCGTTACAGTAAAATTATAAGTCCATTTTTGAATAATGTCAGAAAATCCCAATGATTTGACTTTTCTACCACAACGCCAGTTGCATGCAACTTTTTTTAGAAAAAAAAAATTAAGCTTGTCCGATTTTTCTGTCCCCAGTGTTCAAACAACCCTATTTCATGAACTAAAAACTCAATACGATAGAGGCATGTCAAAAAAATTCTACCTATATTTGATTAAAAAATCACTTTGGTTTATTTTTTAAAACATTTAACTTTTTAATGTTTCAATTTAGGTTAAAATAATTTAAACAAACAGTAAAATGTTTAAAATGACGTGACAAACTTACATGACCATGCTCACTAATAATAATTATAATATAATTTTTTGTACTGATCATATTAAGAATTAGAGTATTTCAAAAAAAAAAAAAAAATAGGGGCTAAATTGGCTATCTAGTTAAATGTTAATGACATTTTTTAACATTATGCCTACGATAAAAATCCCAAAATTATCTCCAACACACATAATCAACCATTAATTGAATTATTATTATTATTAAAATAAGATTGACAATATCAAATAAGAAAACCACATCATATCATAATGTTTAATAGTATATCGTAAGATAATGAGATTGACAATGGGGTTGTTCAAAACTCCAACTGCAGCAGTTGTTCAAACAAGAGGAAGTGCTCCCTTTTTGCCTAATATCATTCCCATCCTCCCAAACAAACAAGGCTTAAGGGTCAATTTAGCCCTCAATGCACCAAAAAGGAACCTACTAGTAATAGTGGGGCAAAAACTAGCTCGTTGAACAAAATACGAATATATTCTACACTTAACTCTTCTTTGATCTCTGTTTTGCAGAATACAGAATATTGGGGGGCCTGCTCAATGGCATGATCCATATATGGGAACAACAATGGAGGGTCACTACAATACAATAATTACATTCCTAATACCATGCCTTTTATCTTATGCAGAATAGGGAGGGGGGGGGGGAGCAAAAAAGAATGAAATTAAAACTAAAAGAGCCTTAATTCTAAGTTGGGAGGGAGGGAATCTAAAGTGAGTCAAAGGTTTGTCAATAACCATTCACATTTTTGTGAGGTTTCTTCTTGAAATTTGAGATGCTACAGTGTGGACAGACATACTCCAGCCCATCTGTTTTTGCATAATCCTGCCATTTAGAAGATGGATATATCGAGTTAATTGCAAACCGATAGAAAAAGTCAACCAAGGAAACGGAATCAACTCAAAATCGCAAAAAAAAGATGACGGTAGTATTATACAATGTCTTATATTAAGTGCTTCAGCACATTGCAAACGTATTTTTAGCGGTTATAGCACACTTCTGTTGATCTCATACAAAATATAGTTTACGCTACTCTGATGCTGGTCATCTTTATAAATTTGTTTAGCCAATACGCACCGTCACTTGAAAAGAAAGTTCTGAGAAGGTACCTTAAAGGCTCCAAGACCCTGCCGCCTATCACAGCCAAAGTGAGCCCACTCGCCACAAATTCCACAGTTTACCCAGTCACCTGCTGCGCTACTGTTGCCACACAAAAACTGTCCAAAGTCAGTACTTCAAACTCACTGTGCTCATGTAACGTGTGTGTGTGTGTGTGCACGTGCGCGCGCGTGTGTGTGTGAGAGAGAGAGAGACCTGTGACACAACAAGCAGCATTCTCCATCGACATCATCATGAGCCAATTCGTACTCTAAAAGGTAAGTCTCATAGTGTCTTTTCAGAGTGTTGCCCACTCCCTAAGTAATTAAAGGAAAAAAGAACCGTTAAGTCGTACAGACATTAGAAAAGTTCTAAGACAACAAGCTAAAAGTCTAAAACTCGATAGAAAGAAACAACATACAACAAAAACATAAAGAGTGGAAAACATGAAAAGTCATTTGAAGAACTTAAGAAAAAAAAAAGACAAAAGTTGAAACAACACAGGATTTATCATTTTTAGTGAAGCTCTACAAGAACTGCGAACTATATCAACAAAAATATTATCAGAAAGGGAAACTACAAGGCTGACAACTTGAAAACATACAGTCATTCTATTTGTCAATGTGTGATTTCGCATCTTCGAAAAAACTTGTCCCTTCCAATTTATGCCGTTCCCAACATGAAAGCCTCCTCTTGACACCACCTGCAAGAAGCATCTTTCAATACAACTTTTTTGCCAAAATTTCAATCATATTTACCACAAAGAATGGCTTACCTCTCTATACAAGTTAAAAAGATCAAGACGCTTTGCATTCAGAATGGCATCAGGAAACTCAGCTAACCCACCTTGAGGAACAAGACGAGTATGTCCCCGAAGAATCAGAAACTGCATCACATCTCTCAAAAATTCTTCCTGCCAGAAAATAAACCAACGGGCATAAAAAGGATATATTAGAGGAATATACTCAGAAAGATACTAAATCATGCATCACAGTACTAGTTCATCTCTATACCTGAGCACGCGATAATAGACAATTACACCAGACAAGTGCATCTTAACATAGATCATAATCTTGCACTACAATGTGTAAATGAACCCCAAACATGGACGCCATATTAACAAATTCTTAAACTCAGAGAAGATGACTAACCTCAGAGCAAACCTGTATTGGTGCTCGATCACAACCATGTTTCTTAAGAGGTAATGGATTTAAAGAAATAATCTGCTGGGCCTGATAAGAATTAGATGATGCTTTCCGATGTGTAATAGGAGCAGGTTGCTTCACAGGCACTACTGTCAAGTTAACCTTTCCTTGGTCACCATCATATCTCTCAGCTTCAGAAAATCCAGAAAAGGGAAGCACCTTATGGCGATGGGTATGAGGAATTGGCCTCATAGCAGAAACATTTAGTTTTGGTCTTGCATTACCATTTACACTTTCCATGATACTACAGTTTAGAGGTTTAGTGTCCCTAATTGACTCTGACCTTTTCCGACAAGGTGCTGGAGGCACCAACCAGGTGGGAGATCTGGTAATTATAGAACTATCCCAGAGGGGATCTTTGCCCTGGCTCGCAGAAAAGAAAAGCAGGCGTTCTGCATCATCTTTTTCAAAAGAAGCAACCGACAACCCTTGAACGCTAGCAATCCCCAGCATAACTAAGCTGCGGTAGGATACATCCGGTGCAAGTTGCCTCAAAATCTGTTAAACCATTCCCAGAAACAGATCATGGTTATAAAAATATAAGTCAAGCTAAGTCAAACAAGATTACCATCATGAAAAAGGCTTCATAACATAATCATTTCTCAAAACACAATTCAGTAAAAGTTTCTCCTTCAAATGTTTATCTATACCTCTAATGAAGTTTATGGTAAAAAGAACAAACAAGAGTTTACAGAAGCACCCATAACTGCACATGCAATAGGCATGGATGAAACATATAATAAAAAGAAATTGTTATAGCAAGAAAAAGATGGTTAAAAATAAAAATCAGACCTGCAAAGCCCATGTGGGAACCTTCAAGCACACTTCAAACACACTTGCACCACAGGCAATTGAGGTTGATCTGCGAGGCTCAGATGAAGACATTTTGCTTCCATCAGAGTTTGACTGTGCATGGACTAGCTGACTATTCTCGATAAGCTCATTTTTTATATGATTTTCCAACAGCTGAGACAGCAAAACAAAGAACGAGAAAACAAGAGTGTTAGGTGTGAACTAAAAGAAATAACACTAGCAATTAACCTGATCAGAATTACTTGCCTGATCATTAAAACAAGTCTGTGCACTGCCAGAAACTAAAAGTGATATGTGAGCTGAACTACAGGTTGAAAAATCACAACGCATGGTCATTACACCACGAGAAAATGTCCCGGCTTGAAGTGGTGGTGGTGGAGCACTATAAAATAGATGCCGTTAGTATGTTGATGATAATTACACAAAAGGAGCTTGGATGTAGCAGTAGGTGGGGAATGGAAAGTTCATAAAAGAAAAGATCAAAGTCACAAACACTCAACCTCAAAACCTGAACAAAGCCAAAAAAGTTAACATTCTCCCAAAAGAAACATTAACTAAGCTCAAAGTTATATATACCTCGCGCGGTTATGGAGTTTGCTCCCACGTATCTGAAACAATAGCCTTCTAGTTAATAAGAGGTTAAAGACGGATTAAAAGTATTAGCACAGCTGATGCTCACACACCCACACCCACACCCACAACACAATTATACAATCATGAGAATATATGCTGATGTTTTCCCATGTGAACATGAACATCAAACAATTGACTATATGTCTGCATTCTCATGTCATAAGACCCTATTACAGCAAACCACTGTATGTGCCACCTCTATTTGAGAGCATGCGCAGAATAATATTGATCTCATTAATAAATTTTTGTCATGCCATTTTGATTATCAAGGTGACGATGATATATGAACACCCTTGCTATTGTCAATACTCTTTTTTCAGCTAGCTGATCTTTCCAAGCAAAACTGAATTTTGCAAAGGAGAACACTAACATCATAATGCTTTTTAAGACTGTATGGTGAACTAAATTCTAATAAAACTATCATTTGAAACATTTAGGATGAGAAGATGGAGAAGTGAGACTGTTAAAAATAGGAAGAAGGAATATAAGATCTTGTGCTGTCTTTGGCATTAAAACTCACCAAGTGTCTCTAACCAAATCTAGATGCAGCAATAATTAAGTAATCTCCTAGATTATGACGTTCAAAAGATGATAGTGGAAAATGGAAATAAACTAAAGAGATACATCCAAGGGGGGGAAATGCACTTGTATGAACTTACTTCTATGCTCAAAAGGGCATTAAGTCCATCTTCCAAAGATCCCAATAGGGATGCATCCTGCAGGGCACACAATGATAACCAATATAAAACAGGATGAACAAAATATGCGTATGATTATTTTTTGAACAAGGAAAACCTCAAACCTACCAACAGGCGTGGTGATCCACAAACAAGAAACCTCATATTAACATGCTCATCATATATCTTTATAGCAGGAAGGTTTTCAAGAGAGCCATCTTCCTCTTGCATATCGACTTCTGGTTGAGAAACATCAATCTTAGGAGGGTCACCAAGCAAACATGGCCCTGGCCTAACACTTTGTTTCTGACTATCGGAAGGGGCAATATTGTTGTTCCATAAACAGTACAGTCTAAAAGAAGCATGGGCAAGTTGGAATGCATCCCAGGTATGGCTACATGAACTGCAATAGACCAAACTGCAAAACTTTAGTACTGCTTCTAAGTAAAATTTCTTCCAGTTTGTAGGTAAATAAACAAGGTGAAGTTTAACTAAAATGGAGTACATAACTTTAAATTATCAACTAATTCCGGAAATTAACAGCAACCTCTCTGGACAACTAACACAATACAGCCACTATTCAGGGAGGTCGAGAAAGCTGACCACGCTTTATATATATACAAGGAGTAGAAGCAGAAGATGTACCTTTGTATCACTGATAAAAGTGCTTGACGAAAATGGCAGGCTTCATATCGTGAGAATGTATTTTTCCAATATATAACATAAGGGACTCCCTGGCAAGGATAAACGAATATCAACTTTTATTAAGCATAAAGAATGAATTTCAACCATTTGCCCATGATAAATCGTTTTACCCTGGAATGAAGTGCCTCTGCCAATTTATCACCATTGGGGACCTCTAAATAAACCTACAAATATTTGAATAAGCATTAAAACCTGCAAAACTTGTACAAAGAAGACACTAAATAGGACAAAATGAATGTAAAAATAACTTAAAAGGGAAAATATATAAAGCACACACACTGGGGGAAAAATCAACCCTATTCAGCATCTCTAACACATTTATCATACGATTTCAGGGAGAACAAAATCCAATAATAAACTCTAGAGAGCAATTAAAGTAACAAAATCATGCATCACTAACAGTGGTGGGCAATGTGGAACCAAAGAGTCCACAAAAGGCTTCTGGAGTAGACAAATCAACACCTCCCCAAACCAGAGAGCCAATGTCTTCGACATCTGCATTCTGCTCCCCTTGAAAGTAAACAATATTCGGTTCTGAAGATTCAAGAACCCGCCGAAACTCATCAATGCTAGGATTGTTGAGAAGCTGAACCTTCACTCACACACATGAAAATGTCACAACTTTGTAATAACTTTAAGCTAAAACGTTTAAGCTTCAAAAATTGTAGGACTATTAACACGAGTTATATACCTCGAGACGCCCTGAAGAAGCAAGCTCCGGAAATGGGTATCCCGGATTATGATCAGAAGTTTGCTGCCTATGTTTATTTTCAGAAACTTTACTACTACTAAGAACTGCAAGGAGACTGCAATGGTTCCTCAAAAACCCTTGAGCATTGAACATCATGCAAACATGCCAGAACCAATAAAACTCAGGCTGACCACTAGGTATAAGACACCAATGCCTGGTTATAAAAAATCTAAATAACCCAAAACACTAGAGTGAAATCAAATGAAAACCCTAAAAAGCTTGCTGCAAACCAGATGACTAAAAAATCCCACCTCTCAAAATCTCCGAAATTTCCAAAATTCCACCGGAGAGCCAAAATGGAACTCCGCCCTGTACTCGCAGACACTTCAAATCCCTAAAATACCAAAGCTGACGAGTTCAGAATTTGAAGAAAACCCACCCACCCAGATGGGATTATCTAAGGGGATCGGGAACCAAAATGAGCAAATTACCAGAAACGAGGATACCGAGAAAATCCCCCAAAAAACAGAGGGATGCAAACGCTCCCAAAGAACAATAATCAAAAAGTACCCAAAAAGAAGAAGAAATAACCCTAAGTTTAGAAGACTAGCTCTAATAATAAAGAAATCTCAAGTAAGAAACCTCGAAAGGACACATCTTTCTTTCACCTAATAAAAAATAGAAATTAAAATAAAAAAACGAAAATCAAAATCCGATAAAATTCAAAATCGCGCAATAAATAATTGCAACTAAAAACTTTTTTCCGATAGTTTAATTAAAAATCAAACAGCCCAGTCCCCTCTTTTTTTCTCTCTTTGTTGTCAGTTTGCATTTTATTAACTACAGTTTCCTTTTCCCCAATCAAATTTCCGTATATCTAATCCAAGTCAAAAACAAAAATCCCAAGAACCGTTTGATCAGGGAAACCCACAAAATAAGAAAAATACCCATTTGTCGATTAAATTCTGTTTCTTTAAGTTTCACGTTTGTTAGAGCCTTCCAAGAATATAACTTCAAGTTACCCTGCTTTCAAAAGATAGGCACTACATTGTCATCGCGAACGTTAACTTTTCTTCTTTATTTGCTCCTGCTTTTGTGTTCTTGGCATTAACAGGTCTCCTACTCCGCACGATTGGTGGATTACTATAAAGATTCTCATAAGGAGTGGATTCTTTCTTTCTTTCTTTCTTTAGTTTCTTGATTCGGACACGAATTCAGGACCTGGACTGGTTGGTTCTATTCTCATTGTCCGATGTTGTCATTGTCATTTCCATGATCATCAGCAGCAGCAATCTTTTGCTCTTGAATCTTCCGTTAAATGCCATTTCTTAACAGAATTTTAAACTGCGACTTCCAGGATTTAACTCCTTTTTTGTCTTCTTGTTTCTTCGGCCATCTCTTGATTTATGCTCCAAGAAGAAGAAGAGGAAGAAAGAGTGTTCTTTTCTTTTTAATTCATTTGCGTTTATTAAATATCATATGTGTGTATATGATTTTGATTCTTGAACATTGGTTGTGAAACGCGTTCTTAGTACCACAATCCAGAACTGTTATATGGGAGTGTAATTAAAAGTTTATTAATATATTTCACATGGAATTTATTGTTTTATCCTACCTGTATATATGAGGGATAAAAATCTTGTCATTTTGATGTTAACACTAAAAGTAAAATTTTAAGCTATAACTTTAAATTTTAAATCATAAATTATAAACTTTAAATTTTAAAAATTAGACCCTACCACTAATTTTATAAATTTGACCCTAAACTTTAACATTAAACACTAACTCTAAATCATAAATTTTTTTTTTTTATTGTAAAGGCATAAACGGGGTATCGAAAAAAGGATACATGATTTCTATTTATATATGAGACGATTGAAAACCAAACTTTGCAATATAGTTCTTAATCTTAGCTTAATGGTAAAAATGATAGAGTGTTAGAATTGATTTCAAAATTCATGAATCTAACGAGTGGTCCAATAAAAATGAGAATAATGTTTATTTTATAAGATTTGAGTTCAATTCGCTTTGTATAATATGTGTGCTTTATCAAAGATTATGAATAGAGATTGTTTTAAAATCATCTTACTACTATTAAAATTTTTCAAGAATCAAAGTGATTTAAAAGGAATAAATTAGATTTCAAATCATATAATTACGTGTTTAATTACAAATGAAATATTTCTTTTGAATAAATTAGATTTCAATTTTTTTGTCTTTTAATTACGTGTTTAATTACTTCCTCCAAAATCTCAAATAAAGAAAATAAAAAGAAATTCAAAATCACTACGACAGTCGAAGCTTTCTTTTGAATCAGACATTCATATTTATAATAATTCAATAATCGTCAACAGTACTTTTTGTCTCTGTTCAACTAGACGCTTTTGAGATGATGGAGTGACAAGCGAACCAAAGTAAACTTACTGACTGTTTTACAAAAAAAGATCTGAACACATAGACAAACAACCACGAAAAGAGGATCTAACTTTGAAAGAACACCGACAATCACAAATAAGATACGAGCGACGTGAGAATCTCCACAGAATCGCAGATCTATCGCAGAGATAGGCGAACAACGTGCCAAAACGCAGAGAAATCGTGCCACAAGAGCAGAGTAAACGTGTGTCACAAAGGCAGACGAACTTACACAAATATATGAAAAGAACCCAAACAAAAGAAATTTTTATTAAAAATATATGATAAAACTGAACGAAAATAACAAATTAAAATCATATATAAAAGATATGTATGGTAAAGAACGTCGACGGTCGACAATCAATATCAAAGTTGGTGTCGTCGCCGACCAAAACAAAACTAAAAACAAGTGACTATGAGAAAAGGAGAAGATAAAGCGGCTAGTTACTAATAATATTTTATGTAGTTTTTTTAAAAATAGCCACTGAATTTTATTAAACCGTGAAAAAATTTAATTACAACGCAATCAAGAAGAAGACAATTTGAGTTAAAATAACACAAAAATTAATAAATTCTATCGACGTACTATGTGAGTGAAAAAAAGCATATTTTATGTGAACAACTAATTTTTTCTTTGATGATTTCCTTATATTTTATAGTTGAGTCCCTTACATATATTTGTGCTTTTCAAAATTTGAGTTAAAATAACCCACTAACTCTATCGATGGTAATTAATGGTTCAGATTATTTCTTTATCTTCACATTTTTTACTGTTAATTTCATCATACATTTCACTCATCCAATAGTCTTAGATTAGTGTAAAATTAAATGAGTTATTTTATTTAATGTTCATATAAAAGTACAATAAACACCGTTAAAAAATGTACAATAAACAATAATATCAACATAAAACAAAGATTATAATTCATAATTGCTTGGATTATTTATTGGTTTGCGTTTTTGGATGGAGCCGCATGGGGGGGTTACCGGCAAACCTCCAGAGAACGTAGCGCCGGTGACGGTGCCTGCGTGCCTTGAAAGGTCAGGGTTGCCGCTAGAGGAGGGTGTGGAGAGGGAATCGAAGAGGGGACGTAGCGTGAGTCCACAGGAGACGGGAGAAGGGATTCGCGTGGAAGGTGATAATGGTGATGTCTGCATACAATAGGCGGTAGACAAGGAGGTTGCTGGGGAGGTACCGGGACAGGCATATTCGTCTCCGGTGGCCAGTAAACCGTCTTTCCGAGATATGGTAGCCGGGAAGGAGGGGTCCGGCGCCTTGATTGAAGAGCTTGATGTGGTTCTAACGAAGGAGGACGTCCGTATCAATTTTGAAGGACCGTTGCCGCGGATCGATTTTGCGGATCGCGTACATGATTCGATAGATGCGAAGTTGGCGTGCTCGATTATCGTACGGTTACTTGGTAAGGCGATTGGGTATCGGGCATTATTGTCTAGGGTTAAGGCATTGTGGACGCCGGCTGGAAAGTTTGAACTAGTGGATCTGGATAATGAATATTATTTGGTGCGATTCGAGTTGGAAAAGGATTATGATAGGGTAATCTCTGGTGGTCCTTGGGTCATCTATGGTTGTTATCTTACGGTTCAACCGTGGTCCAGATCGTTTTCTACGTCGGAGGCTTATCCTCAGCACATTGTGGTGTGGGCACGGCTTCCGGGACTGCCGTATCGTTACTACACGAAGAGCATGTTCAGAGCGATTGCGGGTATGTTTGGTAATGTGGTTCGGATTGACTATAACACGCTAGAAGGGAAGAGGGGTCGATTTGCTAGGTTTGCCATTGTTGTCGACTTGAATAAGCTGTTGCTCTCGGGAGTGATTATTGATGGATTCCGTCAGGATGTAGAGTATGAAGGACTACCACTCATATGCTATAAGTGTGGGAAGTATGGGCATCAAAAGGAGGTATGTGGAATTGAAGGTAATACGGCGTCTGGTTCATCGTCTAACTCATCTACTAGTGTGGAGGGAGGAGCGAGTGATAAAGAGATGTATAGCCCATGGATGCAAGTCCAAACCCGCCGCCGCAAGCCGACGAATGTAACTAATCGTGGTATTGAGGGAGGGGATGCTAGAAGGATAGCGAATCGATCTACGGGTTCGCGTTTTAATGTGCTAGACATTGAGGAGGATAGAGATGTGGGGAATGACAGTAAGGAGATTGCTGAGGAATGCATTGTGGGGAATGGATTGGAAAAGGGAGAGAGTGACTCGGCGGGAATGGCACACAACGGGGTGCAGGGTTCAGGAGGAGTGGTGGCTGTTTCATCGGGTGGGACTAGCAGTGGTGCGGTTGCCTTGAGCGTGAATGAGAGTAGCACGGGGAAGGTGATGGATGTGCGTGCAGAGGTTGGTGGGGAATGCATGGAGGTTGCGGATGATGCTGGAAGAATTGCGTCCACGCAAGAGGTCGTTGTTGAGAAGTCCTCTCTGGAGGGTGGTAGTCATACGGTAGTTCGGGTATTTGATAAAGGGGAGAAAGAGGTTTTGCGGGATGCAAACGGGCGAGGTTCGAAGGGAGCGGTACGGAAACAAGCGGTTAAAAATGTGCCGAAAAATCCTTTAACGGCAAAAAATGTGGGCTCTAAGGGGTTAAAAGTGAAGAAAAGGGATGAGCGTGGGCCTCCAAAGCCGGTTCTGAAAGAGTGGATAAGTAATATGACGGCGGAACTTGACGCGGCATCGAAGGGTGGACAGGATGACCGTGGGGTGCCGTCTTCGAGGAACGGGAATGAACATGGGTCGGTGCAATGGCAAGAGAATAAGGTGTTTGAGAGTGGTTCGGGAGGGAACATGTCGTTCTAAGGTGTTGTTTTCTTCCCCATTTATTATCTATGATTATAGTTATTTTCTAGAATGTGCAAGGAGCGCTTAGCGCTGATTTTTATCGATGCTTTAAGCTTTTGGTACAAACTCAACGACCGGATGTGATTGCGTTGTTTGAACCGCGTATTAGTGGCCCGAAGGCGGATAGATTCATTCGGAGGTCAGGGTTTGATTGCTCGTTTAGAGTGGAGGCGAATGGATTTTCAGGAGGGATTTGGGTATTATGGAAGGCAACGGTTAAACTGGATATTGTAGCGGTGTCTTCACAGTTTGTCCATGGATGGTGTTATGATGTGTGTCAACGTAAGCGATGTTTCGTTATGTTTGTTTATGCGAGTCCAAATAGTAGTCAGAGAGCGTTTTTGTGGAATCAGCTTGGTGCTCTTGCACCAACACAGGGGGAGGCTTGGGTGTTAGGAGGTGATTTTAATGCGATAGCAAGTCCCCTGGAAAGGGAGGGAGGATCGGCTAACCGGGTTGGAGTTTGTGAGAGGTTTAAAGATTTTCTATTTGATACGGGTCTGGTTGACATGGGTTTTCACGGTCCTTTTTTCACATGGGAGAGGGGGGATTTGAAACAAAGACTTGATCGTTGCGTCTGTAATGAGTCTTGGCTTGCAGAGTTTCCGGAGTCGAGCATCTTTCACTTACCGAAACTGGAGTCGGACCATTGCCCGGTTATGTTGAAGACGGGGGTTGAGCATGGGAATCGAATTTCTAGACCCTTTCGTTACCTCTCTTCATGGACGGAACACCCAGATTTCCACAATCTGGTGACCAAGGTATGGCGGAAAGAGAGATGCGTTTTTGACAATGTCCTTGAGTTTCAAACAAAGGGTGCGGATTGGAATAAGGAGGTGTATGGGCATATAGGCCGCCGGAAAACACTTCTTCTTGCTCGTATTCGGGGGATTGAATTAGCTCGGAGCAAACGGGATTCGGATTTTCTGATTGATTTGGAGAAAGAATTGAAGTTGGATCTGGCAAAAGTTTTAAAGGAGGAGGAAAGCCTGTGGCGACAAAAATCACGGAATTCCTGGATAGTGGATGGGGATAGGAATACGCGGTTTTTTCACACTAGTACACTTGTCCGCCGTCGACGGAACACAATTAATGCGCTTCGGCTGGATGTGAATCAGTGGTGCTATGATCAGCAAACCCTCCAGTCGCATGCAGTGGAGTATTTCCAGACGCTGTTCACGGCCGGTGTGCATGACTGCACGGTGAGGATGCCGACTGGAAAATTCCATGGATTTAACGCACGGGAGATGGCCCCCTTAACGGAGGAGATAACCGTGGAAGAGGTGAGGAAGGTTGTTTTCGAGATGGATCCGGCGAAGTCTTCGGGTATAGACGACATCCATGCGGATTTTTACCAAAAGAAGTGGGATGTGGTAGGTGAGTCGATTTTTGAGTTTGTCAAAGGTGTGTTTGAAGGTGCTCCATTGGATGAACGCTTGAATCAAACCCTCATTGTGCTAATACCGAAAGTAGAAGTGCCTGAGTTGATCAGTCAGTTCCGACCCATTAGTCTGTGTACGGTATTGTATAAGATTGTTACGAAGACAGTGGTTAACCGATTGAAGAAGTTCTTACCTACGTGGGTCTCGGCGAACCAGGTTAGTTTTGTTCCAGGGCGACATATTACTGATAACATCATTTTAGCCCAGGAAATAATTCATTCGATGCGCAACAAGAGTGGTAGAAAGGCATTTATGGCAATCAAAGTAGATTTGGAGAAGGCGTATGATTGACTGGAATGGCACTTCATCGAGGATACTCTGAGAGAAATCGGGCTGCCGGATACTTTAATCACACTAATCATGAAATGCGTTTCGATGCAAGTATTATGGAATGGGAATGTAACGGATACTTTCAGACCGTCGAGGGGTATTCGCCAAGGGGATCCTCTTTCCCCCTACTTATTTGTGTTGTGCATGGAACGCCTAGCCCATAGCATTGAAGAGAAGGTACAAGCTCGGATGTGGAAACCGATCAGGCTGACAAGGAATGGGACAGGGATATCACATCTCTTCTTCGCCGATGACTTAGTCTTGTTTGCAGAGGCGGATATGTCACAAATGAGCGTAATCCATGAGGTTTTATCGAATTTTTGTGCATGTTCTGGACATCGGGTAAGTGTTGTGAAAACTCAGATTTTTTTTCAAAAAATTGTGTTCCGGATAGGTGCAATGAATTGGGTCAGAGATTGGGCTTTGAGGTTGTTGGGGATCTAGGGAAATATTTGGGAGTGCCGTTATTGCATGATAGGGTAACCAAGGCCACGTATGCATATCTCCTAGATAACATGGAGAAAAGATTGCCCGGGTGGGTTGCACATACATTATCTCTAGCGGGGAGAATAACGTTGGCGAAAGCGGTTCTTCAAGCAATTCCTACCTATGTGATGCAAGCTACGTTATTACCGAAAGGAGTTTGTCTTGAGATGGAGAGGATCATTCGTCGGTTTGTTTGGGGCGGTAACCGAGAGAAGAGAAGCATTTCTTTGGTTAACTGGAATGTTATGCGTAAACCGTTATTGGACGGTGGCATGGGCTTTAAAGATTTAGCAACCCAAAACAGCGCCTTTCTTATGAAAATTGGATTTGAGTTATTAACCCAACCTAGTAAACTTTGGGTTAAAGTTATTAAAGAGAAATATGGGTGGAGTGAGTTGGTTCCGTCAAGCATTTCTAGAAGTCGATGCTCGAGACTTTGGAAGGGGTTGGATATGGTTTGGGGCGAGGTCAAGAGGAGTATTTTATGGAATGTGCGTAATGGTGAGAGTACGGATTTTTGGTATGATACTTGGGTGGACATGGACGGACCTCTGATTGATCGGTGTCCTCCATCGTTTATGCCCGGTCCGACGCCGGTTAAGTGCATGGTGACGTCGTGTGGTTTGTGGAATTGGCGATACCTAGGAACTGTGTTACCGGATGCAATATTAGCTAGGTTGGAGGCAATTCAACCGCCGAGACCTTGGTTTGGGGAGGATGTACCGAGCTACCGTTGGGAGGAGAAACGAAGCTTCACCGTCCGATCGGCGTATAGGATATTAACCGGTGATCAAACTACCACCGCTGATGATAAATGGAGGATGGTATGGGAACTTAAACTTCCTTTCCGAGTTCGTGTATTTTTGTGGCTTGTGATGAAACATAGCCTTCTTACTAATGTGGAAAGATGTCGACGGAAGATCGCTACGGATAGGGGTTGTTGTATTTGCCGAAGAGGGGATGAAGATGATGACCATGTGTTACGGAAGTGTGTGGCAGCAAAAGAGCTTTGGCAGAAACTAATCCCAAGGGCTGCGATGCAGGCGTTGGAGGTGCTGGACTTGGATGATTGGTTGCTGTATAATCTGAGGAATGCCGGCAATTTTCCGGTTAGGGGATCATCATGGGTCACCCGGTTTGCGGTAGGCTGTTGGTTACTTTGGAAGAGACGGTGCGAAACGGTCTTTGCTGCGGATGGGACTACCCAAGGAGACATCGTGGAGAGATGTCTGCAGTTGGCGATGGAATTTGAGAGTACCGCCTCGAGCTTTACCGGCATGCAAAGAAGAGAGTTACGCGTGGACTCATGGCAGCGTCCACCGCTGGGTTGGTGCAAGCTCAACACCGATGGATCGGTTAGAGGAAAGCACCGTGAGGCGGCGATTGGAGGCGTGATCCGAGATTGCAATGGAGAGTGGATCTTTGGTTTTGCTCGACGGATAGGCAGTTGCTCGGTGTTGTTATCGGAATTATGGGCTGTACATGATGGACTCTCTCATGCATGGCACTTAGGTTTACGGAAGGTTATTGTCGAGTTGGATAACACGGACGTGGTACGGATCCTGCGGAACGAGTCTTCGATATTGCACGGGGACGTGGTGGTAGATATGATCTTCGGATTACTGTGTCGTGATTGGGAGATTAGGGTTCGGCAGGTTGGTAGAGAAGGAAACAAGGTTGCGGATCGACTTGCGCATTGGTTCGCCGGTCATCGACGGGGGAGGCTCGGTTGCATGCGGAGCCGGTTCTTCTGCATGAGCTTATGCTAGCTGATAGGGGCACATAAACCCCAAAATCACATTGCAGTATTACCAAAAAATATCAACATAAAACATGTTTAGTGTTTTTATGTAGTATTTGATATTTAATTTGGTAAGGAACCGTGCACGTGCAAATCCTTTGATTTAGTTCGCTACATTCATAATAACAATATTCAAAATTTAAAATTTATTTTAATTTTTTTATTTAACTCATTGCACAAACTCTGGAAATATGACTTTTTGGACATTTGGCTTATCGAAGTCTATGACTCAATTAGTAATGTCACGTGCCATGCGTGGTTGCCTCATATGCATTGCAAAGGCAAAATTGTGAGTTAATGAATTCATAAAGTTTTCCCAATCATCATTTTTTTTAATATTTTTGTGGTATTATGATAAGTTTTGTTTTATTTTTAATCTTTAGTAAAATCTACACATATTTAATAAAATAAATAATTCTAACTCTAGCTACTTAAGATTATTATCTCTTTTTTTTAGTAAAACTATTTATTGAAGTCCTCACAATTATTACTTTTATGTAAAGATGTGTGTATGTATATTATCATTGAAAGAAAAACTACGTTTAGGCTCGTTGTTTTATTTTAATTTAAAGAAAGATTTAATTTAAAATAATAACAAATACCCCCTTATTTTTAAGGCAGTATCAATATTTGAAAATATATTTACATTTAATAAACTTTAAATATTTTAAATTAAGAAGCGGCACATTTGACCAGTTGGTCAAATTGCTCATTTTCGTTCTCTCATATTTTCTTAGATTATAGGTTATAGACCCATTAGAGACACATATTTTTCCCTTAGAGTTTTCCTTCCCCTTTAGGTAGGATTAAGATTAAAATTATGATTTGTCAATTGTATGTTTTAATTTGGCTCTTGAACTTTCTCTCCATTAAATATGTCATTTTACTTCTTTTTTCGTTATAAAAAAGTCGTGTGGTGTTCTACGAACATGCTACCCGATGTGTCACATAACACACAATATATATTAAATTCGAAAAAAAACAAAATTTTCATAAAATTATTTTTTAAAAAAATCTAAAAACTCTTATTCTTGTTAAATATGTTAGTGCCACATTGTACTTTAGGTAGCATATTCGTAGAGTGTTGCATGCTTTTTCTATAACGAAAGAACGAAGTGGGGTAATATGTTTCACGTAAAGAAAGTTTATGGTCAAACTGAATAAAAAAAGAATCTTTATGTACCCAAATGATAATAAGTACACAACATCATGAGTCAAAATACTTTTAAATATTTTAATATTTTAATTGTTTAAATTATACAAAATTAAATGTTTATGTGGATGAAAGTATCTGCAACGTTCTATAATTAGAGGGAGTATAGTAATTTAATTCTTCTACTATTAAATAGATTAATGAGGACTTTTATTCTATAAATCATTTTAAATTAGTCGCCATTAAATGGATCGGTTTAATCTTGTTAAGAAAAAACAGCACACGTTAAGGAAGCTATACCCATAAGTGGATCATAATGTTAATTTATATAACTAATCAGGATCAAATGTGTAATTATACAAATTTTATTTAACTGCCACGTTACTTCTCTATTAGATTTTAACGGCTGATGGTCAAAATAGGTCAAATTAAATAGTTAGGTGATAAAATTTTAAATTTTTGTTATTTAGTGGTCAAAATAAGTAAGACCTAATAGTTGAGGGGTCACCCAAGTAGTTTACCCTAAATTTTATATAAAAGAAAAAAGAGTAGAAAAATGATCTTCAGAACCAAAACAAAAGTGCAAGCGGGTTAAGGGCCTGTTTTTTGTTGCGTTTGACAACTAAAAATCACTTTTTTAAGTGCTTTTAGTTAAAACAGGCTGTTTTTGGTTGCTTTTAAAACTAGCTTTTCCACCCAAACTAAGAAGCTGGATTTTATAGCTTCTTGGGTGGAAAAGCTAGTTTGAAAATAAAATTACTTTTTTACCCTTATTATTTAATTATCATTTATTGTTAAAATAATATTTATGCATATATAATTGTAAAATAATATATATTTTATAATATTTATATTGAAAATAAAATTGTTTTATTTGTACTTTATTTTATATTTATTATTAATGTGTAAGTGGTATGCTCGTATATAATCTAGAATGTAGTTTATATTTTCAAATTAAATTTTATAAAAAAATAATTTTTTATTATAATTAAAATTAATTTATTTCATAAATCATAACATTAATTAATTTGAACAACCACCCAAATTTACTTTTACTTTTCAATATCATGTCTAAAATAGATATTTTATCTCCTCAAAATCACTTTTTGACATCAATGACAAACACTAACCAGTTTTTCAAAACTACTTTTCAACGGCCGTTGCTATGTGCAAAAAAGGAGAAAGAAAAGAGAAAAACTAACAATCAAACGAGAAGTCGAGAACGACACAACAAAAAGCACAAACTTCACAGGAGAACCAAAACAATACATAAATAAAACGAAATGTGAAACCGAGGGAGAAAAACAAAGTTAATCGAAGAAATTTGTTGTAAATGATTTCGTATTATTAATTTTCCTTTTTTTGTTGGAAAATTAAATCGTGTATTTTTTCCCATTTCATTGCATTACTGCCGTCAAATTTGCCACGAAATTAACTATGGAGGTTAGCGGCTTTTGCTTTCTTGCGTTCGATTATTCTCTATTGGGCAGTTTCAGTGTATTTTTATTGTTATACAAGTATAAAAACTTAACGTGTTGATTTAGTTTTAATCAATCAATTAAAGAGTAATTCAGTTTTCTTGATGGGATTTAGTATGAAAACACCTAGTCCTGGTCTCAGTCCATCTCCTTCTGCAGAAAGCTTGGTCAGTACCAAGTCCAGCTACACAGGGACGGATGTAAGTAGAGGGTGGGAGGGGCAATTGTCCCCCCTAACTTTGATGGTTTAACTACATTTTAGGCCATTAATAATTTTAAAACTATTTCAATTAAGTCCTTGCCCCTCCCGAAATTGTGTGGTATAATTTATTTTTAGGACCTTATCAATTTAAATTTTATTAATTAAGCATTGACCCCCAATTTTTTTAGTTTAATTATTTTTTAAGACCTTTTAATTTTAAAAATAATGAAATTAAATTCCAACTCTTTTAATTTTTATGTTTTAATCACTGTTTAAGATCTTTATCGTTCCAAAATTAAACAACTTGCCCCCTCACGATTCAATCCTGGCTCCGTCCCAGCAGCTACACCTGTAATAGTAGCAGCAGCACCGTTGGTTCTACTCCATATGCGACAGAACCTTACTATTGTGTAAATTATAAGTCTGGTCTTAGCCATCGTGAATCTGCCCATATGAATGGTGCTGAACAAAACAGTGCGTTATCTGGGATGAGCACATATCAAAGTTTAGCATTCGTAGATTCTTCTTCAAACCATTTTGGCTTTTGTGGTAACAACTACCTTCCCTCTCAGGGTTTCAAAAGACGGCCTGCAACCGCTATAGCAGCCGCTATTTAGCGGTATTGCGGCCGGCCAAAACCGCTATAGGTGAAAACAACAGTGGGACGCAGAATTACACTAGTAGCGGTGGATCGCGGTTGCAAGAACAAAAAGATAAATAGGAACACAATAAGAGAGAGAAAAAAGAGACTTGTATTATTCTCATGTAGAATTGTGTACAATGCTTTTTCTTATCTCTATATCTATAGGCAAAATAAGAAAACTCTAATTACAATGAATGTTAAACCATAATAATAAAGTACATTAAAATCTCATTCAATACATGGATATTCACCATAAATAATCATAACATATAATCTTATTAAGAGAGCCCATTAATTTGATAAAAAAACTCATTAAGGATTTTCAATTGAAATCGACGACTAGGGTTTGACCACATAAATAAAAGGTTAAATTATGAGATGCCAGCGTGATTTTAAGGGTATAGGTTAATTTCAATTTCAACCATATCACTTTTTATCTTTATTATTTTTGTCCTTGAATTTTTTTCCTAATTTAGAGTGTAATTTTTTTTGTTCAATGTAGTCATTTAATTTCAGTAATCTAAGTTCACAAGTGTTGGAAAACACTCTAAAAATCATTAAAAATAACTTTTTACAATTATAATTATTATGTTTTATAATAAGGGTTGGAAAACACTTTAATTGAAAATACTCTAACTTTTAATGACCACAATAACCTCTCTTATGTCCTCAACCACGATAACTGTGACGCAATAAAAAATGCAATAACACCGAGATTTAAATCCCCGATTTTCACAGATCTAAATCTTGTGAAGTTGCTCAAATTGAATTCGCAATAAATCCTTAGCTTAAAAATAACAAAAAGGCATTTTTAATTATAAGAACTAAAATACAATAAGAGTAATTAAGCACCAAATCAGGGTTTTAAAAAACGGCCTGCAACCGCGATCACGACCGTTATATAGCAGTATCGTCGTCTTCCGAATTGATATCGCCGAAAATCTCCATGGGAATCAGATTCACACCAAAAATGGTGGTTGAGGCCGTGATTTAATGAGTAACGTCCTATTGCGGCGATAACATACCGACATTCTCATTATTATCTCGTTATCGATCAACAAAGAAAAAAATACAGATATTTTCTCAGAAAAAGAGAAAAAAAATAGATAACCTTTAAAAGACGATTTCAACTAGTATTTCCTGCTATTATGGCGATCCAAGCGTCGTTCACCAGATCCGAACAATCATTCGGATGATTGTATGGAAGTGATGCGATGAAGTTGCAAAGATGAAAAAGAAAGAAAAAGAAAAAAAAGAAAAGAATTCTAGAAAGTGAAAAAAAGTAGAAAGATATGTTTTAGTGTTTAAAAGGTAGAAAGTTAATTTTATTATTAAAAAGAATATATCCATCAAGGGCCTTGATTTAAGGTAAAATACAAACACCAAAGGGAATAAATTAGATGGGTCTTAGAAACCGACAATACACTACCTAGAAAGACTAAAAAGGAAAGAAACGAATTAAATGCATCTTGAAAACCGACACTAATTTCTCCACTACTTGAATATTATAATTATTACTATTTATATTATATTGTACATTTATTACATTTAAATGGTAAGAGTTAATTTTATTATTAAATGCATATTGAAAATCGACACTAATTTCTCCATTACTTGAAGAAACAATAGTCAATGAAGAAGAATAAGAAACAACAGTTGTGAATGGGGTTTTAACTAGGGGTGGGAATTGTCGGGTACCCGGGATTCGGGTACCCGGAAAACCGGGTACCCGGTTCGTCCGGGTACCTCTTTAAACGACCCGTGTCCCGGCCCATTAAATCTGGGTACCCGGGATTCGGGTACCCGTAAAATTCGGGTACCCGGTTCATATTTTTTTTTATTTTTTTATTATTTTAAAATTAAAAAAATCATATGTTAAACACAAAAATATTTTTTTAAAAAATTAAACATAAAACTTAAAAGAATATAATACAAACATAGAAAAAATATAGGGATTTAAACTTAATTTTAGAGTGAAAATATTAAGAAACATAAAATAAAAATATAATTTTAAATATAAAAAATATATATATAATTTTATCGGGTCGGGTCGGGTACCCGGTAAGGGAAAACTCTCGGCCCGTGTCCCGGCCCGTGTCCCGGGAAATTTGCCGGGTCGGGTACCCGGCCCGGTCGGGTAATTTTTTTTCGGGAATTACCCGGTATTTTTGTTTCGGGTAGTCGGGTTTTCGGGTCGGGTCAATCGGGTCGGGTATTTTCTCCCACCCCTAGTTTTAACCCTTACGACAACGTTTTCATAGAACCCTAAAACTACACCCTTTTATTTATATTGAACTGAAGGGAAGCAGTTGACAAAAAAAGAAATAGGAAACACAAAACTAGGGTATAAAGTATTTTTATTTTAATGAACTAATTTTCATAGCTTTAAAATATTATTCGATTTAAAGTATTTTTTAATAAAAATTTTGAGAAAAATTTATTAAGTGCAACAAGACTATATTTTAAAAAATAGATAGGAAATTATATATTTTTTATTAACATCTTTTTAAACAAATCACAAAATAATTAGATTTTAATTGAAGGAGATACCACCACAACTAATGAGAATTTAATTTGGACTTCATTTTAATCCATGAAAATCATTAGATTTTCAAATTTACTATTGATTTTAATGTTTTTTATGATTATATGTATTGATTTTTTTTACTTTTGTCGTACCCCTATCGTACTTGTACCTTGTAATTTTGAAAATTATCGTTTCTCGTCTCTGTTTACGCCCCTGTACACGTATCCATATACGTGCAACATAGAGTAAAAGTATCAAGTTTCATACTGAATGGTGGGGAAGATTGAAACAAATATCGGACATGAACTATATTTTGAGAATTATTTGGGCCTTAATGGACTTGAAAAGTTTGGTCTAAAGAAACACACATACTATCCATTCTTTTCCGTTAGTCAATTCTATTTACACTATCATCAAAATTGGAAAAAATAAAAGTTAGTCCCTAAAATTGATGTTTTTTATAAAAAAACTTGATTTCTGATTGTTTTAGAGTTAATTGCACAAGAAGTCTTCAAAGTATGACTCTTATTCTAAACTAGTCCTTAAAATTAAAAAGAAAAAGAAAACAACTTTTGGTATCCATCCCTGAGATTTGAACATTGTTTTAAAAGCCACCATTGAAGGTGTAACTAACGACCATCACCGCAATCGACTAATTTGAAACATTATTGGAATATATATTAACACATGCCACGTATCACATTTTAATTGGCCAACGTTTTTAACAGCCATATACTTAAAATGGTCGAAATAAAACTTTAGGCATATATTTAGAGCGACAAATATGTTAGACACCAAAAGTAAACATGTGTATAGTTTGAGCACCTATTTAATTATTAAGCCTTTATTGTAAATCACACCTTAAGTTGATTATATTATTTTTCTAAAAAATATATTAATTATAATAGAAATTATTAACTAATTAAAATACATTTGTTTTATTTAAAACATTTATATTTTGAGTTAAAAGAACCATTTGCAACTGTTTATGTACACCAGGAAAGTTTATTTCATTTTACACTATTTATTTGTATGTACCTCTTAAAATAATAAAGACGACTCATATTTGTGACAATTGGTATGAAATCGTTAAACTCTTTAACTCTATAATCAATGTGACCAATACTTGATCATATTGTCACGGACCGCCAGTTCTAGAGTGAGTCGCATGCATGGTTTCCCAAGAGGTTCTAACGGAGATTTTGGGCCTAAAAAACCACCAAATTTAGTCTGATATGTGGAGGATTCTAGAAGATAACTACTTTGACCTATGTAAGCTTTCCATGTAAATATAAAATTTGTTTACTTAGATAGCATATATATTCTAGGGAATATTCTATTGTGGTTGGTAGACTTTGATCATACTCATCTAAGGGTGTTCAAACTTCGGTTAAAACCGAATTAACCGAACCGAACCGAACTTTTTTCGGTTAATCGGTCGGTTAATTTTAGGTTTGGTCGGTTAACGGTTAATGATTTTTTCAAACTTCGGTTATCGATTAATTCGGTTCAAAATCGGTTAATTAACCGAATTAACTGATTTAACCGAAATTTTTATATATTATATATTTCATATATTTAGTTTAGTCACAGAATTTTTAAAAATTATAAAATAGTCATTAAATTTTTTGATATATTATAAAATGGTCATTAAACTTTATCAAATTAGCGCAAAATGATTTATCAATAATTTATATCGTGCAAGTTAATGACTATTTTGTAATAGTTCGATAAGTTTAATGGTTATGTTATAATTTTTGAAAGTTTAGTGACCAAAACGATTATTTTAAAATAGTTTAGTGACCATTTGGGTGATTTACCTAAAATTTTCTAACAAATTTCGGTTAATTCGAAAACCGACCGAATTAACCGAACTTTTTTCGGTTCGGTTAAAAATTTTTGAAAATTTTCAGTTCGGTTATCGGTTAATATGAAAAAAAATTCGGTTAATGAAATTTTGAAAGTTCGGCTCGGTCGGTTAACCGAACCGACCGATTGAACACCCCTATAGTCATCGATGTAAATAATTAGGGACCATCGGATGTAGGGGACTCAACTATAAATAAAGTTCTCCTCCACTCCATTTGTATCATTCATCGTAATCAAGTCATTTACTTTAAAATATTTTGTGTTGCTCTTGAGTGCTATTGAATTTCTTTATTTGTTCTTGAATTGTCTTCTTTATAACTTGCTTCTACTTAGAGTGGGTTTTGAGAGCAATCGGCTACTATGGCTCCCTCTGGAGCCTGCAGATGAAGAGTATAAAAAAGAACATATGAGAGATAAGTCTATTGAAGAGCACAAAAGAGAATTGGTTGGATATAATTACATCTTTGTCATGGAAAGCTGCAACACTTCTAAAGCCAAATACAAGCAATGGAAGAGGAATGGTAATCTTGGTGAACCCATATTAAAATTTTCTTAAACATCACTCAACAAGAACACAACTTCACCTTAATTCATATTAGGTGGTAGCTCAACAACCCAAATACACAAATAACTTTCATAAATCCTAAAGTTATTTTTTCAATCAGGCCATTGAAATATTTTCAAGTTTTATCTGCTTTATTATATTGTAGTTTCCTAAAACAAAAATAGTTTTTTCTTATTTCGTTATAATTATACCTTAAAGTTTCTTCTGGTGTCATTGTCTTGAAGGTTTCATCAAAGCACCTTAAATGAAGGAAGGAGTCAAAAATGAATGTTTTGGTGATGGAAAATCTTCTCTTCGAGCGTAAGATTACAAGACTTTATGACCTTAAAGGATCTTCACGATCAAGGTATAATCCTGATGCAAGTGGCAGCAACAAAGTTCTTTTGGATCAAAATTTGATTGAAGCAATGGCGACTTCTCCAATTTTTGTTGGAAGCAAATCGAAGCGGCTGTTGGAGAGGGCTGTCTGGAATGACACCTCCTTTCTTGCTGTAAGTTGGAATTTAACTTCTCATTTGAATTTCACTAGGCTGGCCTTTAGATATCATTCCATATATTTTCTATATAATTTATAAATGATTTTTTGGTAATTTCTGTAAGAAATGAAAGAAACTATGGTGGTAATGTAGTCGGGTGTGGTATGTCTTGGCAGTTGGCACAATGTAGGATCTGTTTTTTCTCATTAGCATTCTTCATGCTATAAATTACATGTTGATGGGCTCTTCATATTTCTGCTATGCATAGTTAATTGATTCAATAGTCTGATTAGCTACTTTGTATTTTTCCTAATAATTATATGTACATGTTGGAACAGTTGGTTGAAGTAATGGACTATTCGTTATTTGTTGGTGTGGACGAGGAAAAACATGAGCTTGTTCTTGGAATAATTGATTTCATGAGGCAATACACATGGGACAAGCACCTTGAAACATGGGTGGGCCTAAAAACTCACTTTCGTCCGCGATACCGCCTCAACAGTACAAGAAACGGTTCAGGAAAGCTATGACTGCTTATTTTCTCATGGCACCAGATTAATGGTCTCCTGACTGTCCTCCAACAATTGTTCCAAGTGGGTCGCAGATAAGACCTTTGTGAAGAAAACACACAAGAAGTTAACTAACACTGTTGATTGATAATGTGAATCCTTTTGTCTGTATACGTCAAGATGTAAAGTTTTTTCTTTTTGAAAAGATGTAAAGTTCAATACCCCATCTGTAACACCCCAAATCTTTTGCCAAATTGAAAATCCCTAATTTTGAAACCCTAAGTCAGAAACCCTAAACTTTGGAGATTTTATAATTGATACCCTAATTGAGAAATTTGAGAATTCCTAGTTTAAAACCATAATTTGATTAAGGGGTTTAATTGAATAAATTCAGAATTTCTTGGCTTAATTTAGAATTTAGGGGGTTGGTTTGTAAGATAAGTAAAGTTAGGGTGCCGTTCTGCAATTCCTAAAATGTTCGGTGACCATACGTGTAATTTACCCTTTTGCTAGGGTACTTATTCAACATTATCAGCCCTAAAAGTCTTTTGGAATTCCATTTTAGAGACTCAGTCGCCTTTCTCCCTCTCCCTACCTTCTCCGCCTCCTCTCGCTCACTTCGGTCCGACGAAGATCCGACCAAGCTCTCGCCGTCGTGCGCGGTTTGCACGACCACCACCACCGTGACCATTATCGACCCTCGATTAAACCCCACCCACCGAACCAATTTTATCGGTCGTCATTTAGTCAGAAATGGTAAAAAATCGTTCGGTTTTTCCTGCTCCGTTCGTCTCCGCTGTAAGCACCACCATCGCCACGATCGTCTTTGAGTCGCGAGCAAACCCAATCGTCGTTGTTTCTTTGCGCCGCCATTTGCTCCACCTCTTGTCTACCGAATCTGACGTTGGGTAAGCTTCTTCTTCCCCTTTGGGTCTGTTTCGTTCCCTTGTGGGTTCTGTTTGATCTTGAGGATTGTTTTGACCACATATTTTGTGTTATTCGGTCGAAACTCGGAATGACCATTTTGACTTCATCGAAGGTATTTTCGGTGAGCTATTGTCGCCTTGTTGAACCGTCACCGTTGTCAGAATTCTTGCCGCCGTCGAGTTGTGCTGCGCCGTCAAGAGATTCTACAAACCCTAACCTTAGGTTACAACAATGTGTTATGATGCTGGGTTGTGTGATGAGGTGGGTTGAGCCTGAATTGGGGGGGGGGGATATGTGTGGTTTGAATCAAACTAAAGCAGTTTGTGAACCAAACCAATATGTTTATCGAACCGAACTGCTCTTGTGGATCGAACCGATTTTGATCGAACTGTTGACCGTGTTTGACTGAGTTGACTTGTTGACTTTGACCGAATTTGACCAGTTGACTTTGACCATTCAAGTTAATGTTGATCGTTGACCTTGAACAGTTGACTTCGACCGACATAGTTGAATGTTGTTCAGTTTGACCAGAGTTGACCTTTGACCAATTCGACTTTGACTTTGACCAAGAGTTGACTTTTTCGGACAACCTTCCTCTTAACCTTTCTCGACGTTCTGAGTCCGTATCCGCTGTCTGTTTTGTCAAATTAGATCTTGAAAGATTCGGTTTGCTAATTTTGAATAATTGTTATTGAAATAAGATAAGTTATGATTTCAGAATCTGATTCGGAATGTTCTCGTGTTCAGGTGCCAACTTTGAGACCGTTGGGTTACCTCCAATTGTTCAGACCGATCGTGTACGCCTTTCGAGATCTTCACGTGAGTATATCTTAGTTCGGTTTTCAGTGTTTAGTCGGTGGCTTAGTGTTAGTATTAATTGTTAATATAGAATTCATACCTCGTAGGTTCTGATTTAGTGAGATCCGAGCGTGAGGCTCGCCCTTCTCGAGATTAGAGCTTCTGTTGTTAAGGTGTGTTTCTTGGGGTGTTTTAAATAAATGTTGTTTTATATATAATATATACTTCTGCTTGATTTGTTATCTGATTGAGATTTGATAATGATTTGAAACATCATTCATGGCATACTAAATGTGTTTTTAAATCAAGCATCTGATTTTCGGAAAATATGATACTCGTAAGAGTTCGGATTTATGATTTTACAAATCATATCATGTGTCATTTGTTCGGAATAATATTCGAAAAAAGCGAGGGAAACCTCCACTCTGGCGAGGGCAACCTCCACTCTGTATGATATCGGATATTCGGTCATTGCATCATGCATCAGACATCATAACATTTATGATTTTAATTTATCGGATACACTCTGTTTTCGGAAATGAATTTAACCGAAAATGAAATACTGTTTTGATTATGTGTTTTGTTTATACAAAAAAGACACACTAAGCTCTTTAGCTTACACCCCATAATTTTTACTTTCAGATACTCAGACTTATTAGACGACTCGGTACTTGGAGCATCTCTTGTTTATTCAGATATACTAATATTCAGTATGAACTTTTTTGACTACTTTGATTTACTATTTTAATATTATTTGAAATATTCGTGTAATATGGACATTGTGAATGTTTATAATTTGGGATTATTGGATGCATATATTTATGAACTTGTTTTCAATATTTTAATTAATTATCATAATCATATTAATTATTGGGTTTCTACTTATTCAATTGATTATTATGAATTTTATTATATTTAACCTAAATTATTTCTTGTGGGATAAATTTTCAAATCTAACTTCTTAAATTTGACTTTTTCTTCTAAGTCGGGTTTAAGGGTTACACCATCTCCCTCTCTTCATATATATTTATATACACACACGCACGCTCACACTTCTTACCTTCATTTTAAATTCATTTTCTTTTTCCGGCTTTTCATTTTACTTTTCTTTTCATAATTTTACTTCAATTGTTGCAAGTTCTTCATTTGGATGTTGAAATTTAAATAAGAAAATAATAAATAGTTTTTTTATAATTAAAAAAAAAAGAAACAGGAGTGTATCTTCATGACAAACTTGATTCATACAATATATCATTGGGCAACCACTGACTTCCCTGAATAAAAGACTCCACCGTAAATCTTCTTGCTTCATCACTGGTGGCATTGGAGGTAACACCAGGCCAATTAATTCGTTCACTGATCCCAGATCCTGGCCCCGAATTCTCATACTCGGCGTAGAATAGAGTATCAGGTGGATCGACACCCTGTGTCCATTCAGTCCAACCTGCTGGATCCACAAAGTCTCCAATGTATGATTGCATGAATATGGTAGTCGAGAAATCCTTCCAAGGCCTACCGAAGTATGTGGTAGCCGTCAGATTGTCAAAAGGAGTAATCTGGCACTGTTGGATTGAAATCCCGGTGTTCTGATTCGGGTCAGTCTTGCCTTGTGCAGTAATCGTGTTGAACTGGTCAGGCCCGGGCTGCCTTGGTTGAATACTGCAATTTTGTAGAACCACAGCGGCATTTCCAAATATGAAGTCCACGGTTCCAGTTACAACACAATCACGGTAAAATTGTCTATTCGAATGCGTGTAAAGAGTATCCTGGTATGCATCGAAGTAACAGCGGTAGAACACAGATTGGTCCGAGGACGAACGCATTGCAACAGCTTGATGTTTTTCTGGGCCTGCAGTGTTCTTGAATCCCATGTCTCTTGCCATGAATCCCCTCCCAGCAGCAACTGTAAAGGGAAGAAAAGAAACCATTGTTCAAGCATCTGTAAAGGTGAAAATAACTAATGGCAATGAACAATTCACTTACTTAAGGTGCCTGACCAAAAGGTCGGGGTTCCATCGACATTGTTCAAGCTATCGGAGATTATCGTCTTGTACATTCCATCTCCGTAAATCATTACATTCCAATAATCCTTACTGATTGTCACGTTTTCCAAATATATGCCTTCTTTTACATAGATAATGAACCTGGATTTGTTCTTCTTGGGGATTGATTCAACTGCTTCACTTATTGTCCTAAAGTCTCCACTGCCATCTTTAGCCACGGTTATATCAGGTTTCGGGTTTTCCTCCTGTAGCAATCTCCTGTCCCCACTATGAACCCAACGAGGAAAACCGGGATCAGATTCGTGATCAGAGTGGCTGTCATGTTTTAGCAACTTACGATGAATCGGAACCTGGAATTGGCCTAGGATGGTCATTATGTGGGATGCAATAGCCAAGCTGTTACTGCTGAACTCAGTGGAGTTCCTCATAGCAAGTTGCACGTCTTGCAGTATAGCCGTGTTGTTCGAAGCCTCGATTAGACCATCTAAACATGTTTCCTGGTACGTGATTGCGCTGCTGAGCCACGTCCTGATGTCGTTAATCTTGGCCGTTGACAACACCGTTTTCCCTCCTTGCCCTGTTTGCATAGTTGATATTGATTCATTAATGTATTCAGCAGCGTGGTCCAAAAGGTTTTCGCAACCATCCAACGCAGCACGCACCCGGTGATCGATATTCACATGAGAAGAGATAATCCTTTGTGGCAAAGACGAGAGCCTCATCAGTTCATCGAGTGCAACTTCCATCGACATGGTGAAGATTTTCGAAGGACCAGGATTCGGGTCAGTATCATTCGAGGAGCTCCTAAGGGCAGCTATGCTTGAACCGCAAGAATCAGGATACCTTGTCACATTACACATTGCCTTGATGCTCTCGGAAGTGTAAGTTGGTGGATCCTCTTTGGACTCTGAGTTTTTCAAAGGAAAAAGTGTACCAAAGACTGCACCAACGATGATGGCTATCAAGACGATGGTAGAGAGTCCGATGATGATGCAGCGCTTGCGCGTTCTTCTCTGGTAGGCCTGTTCTTCGAGCTCATCTGCCCTGCAATAGCTCTGAAAGGATTTCGTTGAATCCATATATGGTTGGTTATTCTCGTTGTTATTACAAATGCTACGAGCAAGAGAGTAAAGCAATATTTATGAACCCATTTTACAATACAAGTTTAACTATGGTCGACTAAGGTTGGCTGGCTCGATAACCGCGGCCATGGAGATACATACTGTTGGCTCTTTGAAACGGCCAAATTGATAAACGAGTCGGATGTGACGGTTGTTGTACAATTTGAATATACGATAGATCCTTTACTCTTCCTAAAGGTGGTAAAGTAGTTATTCGGATCATTCGATTTGGGTTAGTCCGGATCTGATTATTTTCAATTCAATTTCGGTTTGGGTCGATTCAGCTTTAGGGGTATCAAATCAGGTCATATCGGATCGGGTCAATATGAGATTGGTCAATTTCAGTCGGGTTTGTTTTTTTGCACCTGCATATGGTTTTATAATACCAATATATTTAACTTTTTTGTAATTTGTGCAACAATTCACATCTCATCTTTCTTTATTTCTTTTAATATATATTTTTAATTTTGGGTTGCTTTTTGTTCGGGTCTATTCGGTTCGATTGAAAATTGTTTTGATTCTATTTCGGTTCAACTAAAATTCGGGTCGGTTTCAACTCGTTTCGATTTATTTGGAGTATCGAATTGAATTCGGGTCAAGTTAGCCCGGTCTAACTCTTCCCCTGTTGACAAATCGGCATTCGGCAATTACCAAGTCAACATCAATCTGAAGTTTTAGAGTATTTGAATGGAAATTGTTTTATCTGCGAAGCCTATAGAAAGAGGCAAATGGCTGAAAAACAAACAAGCTGTTGCATTTGTTGTTTTCAAACAACACCAAATGCCAAATGGGCAATTATTGTTCTAGTTGCGAGCAGTTTCCATTTGTCCAGCAGCTTGGAAACTTTCAAAACTCGTACTACGTCTTCTTCAAAGGGTCTGGCCGGCTTAACTTATTAATTACTTTGAAAGTAATGGCGACAATTCCATCACGCGTTTTACTTCATTGTGATTATTTTTACTATTGTTTCTTGAGCTGCCACAGACAAAAACTAGAGTCAACGGAATATGTTCGAGCCTGAAAGTTCATACGAGTGGATTCGACATTAAATTTGATTTATCTATTTATCTAGTTATCTAGTTCGAGCTATAAAAAAATAAAATTAAATAGAATGTCATTAGGCTCAAATCTTTTTTCAACTCAAGGAAATATTTGCTAGGGAAATTCAAAAACATCTGTATTCATGGCATTAAAACATCTCTGTTAACCAGTAGTACTATGTTAAATACGACGAAAATGAATCCTTAACTCCCCAGTTCCATTCGAACAGAAGCGCCTGCTTCCTTAACCCATGCCCCTTTTAAGAATGTTCCTACTGTATATTTCTTGGCTTCTTCCCTGTTAATATCCCTTCTCCCTGCCCACTTCACTCTACGGTCAGTTCTGGCGCCAGGCCCCGTGTTGTTGAACTCTCCATAGAAAAGGGTATTAAGTGCAAAGTCGCCTTCCCATTCAAGCCATCCAGCAGGCTCAATGAAACCCTCTATCTGTGATTCCATTATGATGGTCCTTGAGTATTGCTTCCAAGGCCTGCCTAGGTAGCTCTTGAATCGGTTTGCCACTGCTTTAAATGGTTCAGCTGGTAATATCTTACAGTTTTGTAGCACGAAGCCTGTCGTTTCGTACTTGTCTTTCCTCCCTTGGGCAGTGACGATGTTCTTTTGGTTGGGATTCGGTTGCCTTACGTACATCAAGCAGTTCTGGAACACGGCAGCAGCGTCCCCAAAGATGAAATCTATGGTGCCGGTGATCACGCAACTTCGATAGAACTGGCGGTGAGTTTGTGCATATAAGGTGTCCTGGAACCCCTCGAATCGACAGTTGAGGAAAACCGCCCGATCCCCGGAGACTCTAGCTGCCACTGCTTGATGTTTGCTTGGCCCTGCAGTGTTTCTGAATCCCATGCTTTTTGCCATAAATCCAGGAGCACCAACAGCTGAAACAAAAACAAAAACAAAAATCATCCCATTATATTTCAAAGTTGGAATGAAAATGAACAAGTTTCTGAATTATAGGTTTAGTTCCAAAGGTTAAAGTCATATTCAACATACCAAAAGTTGCTGTATGGTAAGTGGGGATTCCATCAACAAAATTCTTATCCCCTGTGATAATGCTCTTCTGTGATCCTTCACCATACATGGTAAGGTTCGCCATGTTCTTCGTAACAATTACCGTCTCGGCATATGTTCCCTTCTTGACAAATATCACATACCTGTATGCATGTTGAAAATGAGAATTATGATGGAAATGATCAGGTGAATTCAATGATGGATCATCATATATATAGCATACCTTCCTTCATATTTTGGTGGCATGGCAACAAGTGCTTCATTAATTGTTCTGAACTTTCCGGTACCGTCTTGTGCCACCGTTACATTTGGTACTGGCATGTCATCTTTCTCTTCCTTCAACAGCCTGCGTTCTTCATGGTTCATCCAGCTAGGAAGCCCATCCTTGGCCAAGAAAGGAATTCCGGTTTCTAAGAGTCGGCGTTTGGGAATTGGTTTCTCCTGCTGTAGATTCATCAATCCAGCCAAACGTCTAACCATGGAAAGGGAATTGCTAGTATGAACCTCACTATTGTTGAGGGTAGCTTCGAACTCGTGTTTCAATGGTCCCTCAGGGAAGCTATCAACGCACGTTTCCTGGTACGATATTACAGCACTTAACCAATTGGTCAAGTCACCATTGGTTGGTAGCTTCCCTGGAACAATTGTTCCTACTCTATCAGCAGAACTCTGTAATTCTTCCTTGGCATTTGCCACCACTTCTTTACAAACATCAAATGCTCTTCTTTCCAATTCGGTATTCAATACGATCGTGCTGGCTTTGGCAAAGGCCTTGTCAAGCTCTTCGGTCGTTGATGTAATGGAAGACTTGACAAGTTCTTTAGGTTCAGTCGCTAACTTTGGATTCAGTGCTATTTTCTTCGTAAGGGTCTCCACACATAAGCTCGTGTAAGTTGAACCCTCGCAAAAAGATGTCACTAATTTTGCATGTGTCACATTTCCCTCGGGTGCTGCTGATGGAGTTGGAGCCGGAGCTGGAAATGGTGGCAATGATGGTATTGGTGCAGGTGATTGAGCTGGTGCAGATGATGAAGGTTTTGGAGATGGAGCTGGTGCAGATGATGGAGGCTTTCGAGCTGGAGCTGGAGCAGGTGATAGTTTTGGGGATGGAGCCGGTGCAGATGATGGAGGATTTCGAAATGGAGCCGGAGCAGGTGATACTTTTGGAGATGGAGCCGGAGCAGGTGATACTTTTGGAGATGGAGCCGGTGCAGATGATGGAGGTTTGTGAAATGGAGCCGGAGCAGGTGATAGTTTTGGAGATGGAGCCGGTGCAGATGATGGAGGTTTTCGAGATGGAGCCGGAGCAGGTGATACTTTCGGAGATGGAGCCGGTGCAGATGATGGAGGTTTTCGAGATGGAGCTGGAGCAGGTGATAGTTTTGGAGATGGAGCCGGTGCAGATGATGGTTTTGGAAATGGCTCAGGAACTTTCTGAGCTTTGGGAGATGATGGTTTTGGAGACGGTGGTGGGGTTGATGGTTTAAGAGGCGGTGGTGGAGTTGCTGCCGGGGTTGACGGATGAGGTTGATCGTTTGATTTATGGTCGTGGCTGTTATTACTATTGCCTGTGTTTTCCTTTTTCTTACTATTTCCGGTGTTATTTTGAACCGAAACAAAAGCAAGGGCAACGGCGGCCGCAATACCAGCAATGACTAAAATAGCTACCAAGGCAATGGTTATATTCTTCTTTAATGCACGTTGTCTCTCCTGTCTCCGACGTTCTTGTATAATATCAAAATCTTGAAACGCCATTTTTATTGATCATTCGCTGAGACAGAGAAGAGAGATCTCTCTGCCTTAGAGTTCAAGCTAAGGCAGAGAGGGGAATCAAACAATTCCTATATCTCTTCTGTGCCGCCCTTCTACTTGTTCGGATTTTGAGGTCCAAACTTAATGCCACCAAATGTACAAATGGAGTCTGGACAAGAGAGGTTTCAGGCATTCTATCTAAAAGTTGGTTATTGTTTGCAAATTTTAATGAATCATACACTTTTCCTCTCTCCTAACCGCATTTCCCTCCGTTTCTACCATTCACATTGCTTTCAACCGTATGCTAAAATTGGCTGCTGTGTTAAATTAGGTCCAGTTTTTGGAAGGTTAATAAATTGCCTGCCTTGCATTGCTAAACATGGGCAAAACACACATTGTTTTTCTCTGTGGTTCTGGTCGTCTGTTAAAGATATAAACTAACTTGTGATAGTAGGCTTTTATATCTCCTTTTCTTGGATTGAATGTATTCAAGAGAAAGAAAAACCGGTGGCGTTTAACCAATTTGCTCCGGAGATAAAATTCCGAGCAAACGGAGTACTCATCGACAGTGGAAGAGTTGAAAGTGGTGCTGCCATCCACGACAATTCTGCTAGCAGTGATGATGGTGTTGACCCTCCCATCTTGTTCTAACTTCTAACATGAGATTGGTTTCCTCCTTGGAACATCCACGTTTTCCCTATACAGTCCAGCTTTAATCTTTATAATGTACCTCGTCCTGCTTCTCTCCGCCACCGCCGTGCGGAAGTCACCACCGCCACGGTTACATTAGGAGTCACTGTTGTCGCCTGTAACAGTCTCCTATCTCCCATCCAGTGTATCGCTTGCCTCACCCTTTTAAAACCAAGACAATGCAGTCAATAGTTAGTTTACTAAGAAGGCTCTTGAGATCATAGGCGTGTTGAGAAATTGACTTGTCGCCTGTAACAGTCTCCTATCTCCCATCCAGTGTTCAGCTTTGAACAAGCTCATCTATGGTTTCATCCTCCAGTTCGAGACAGTCATCAAGGGCGGTCATTCCGCGCTTCGTGAGGTTCATCCAGCGGGTACTGATGAGCCAAGAAAAGCTGGTCTCACAAACACCGGAGTCCGGAGATGCACATTTTCGATGGCAGCCAATGACTAGAGTTGGAAGCTACGTCTTAAGGGAAATTATTAGGAGAAATTAGTATTTGGAGCTATTAAATAATACAAGAGAAGGAGATCCACTAATTATTCTAGTAGTTGATGTTCACCCTGAGTTCGAATTCCATGTCCCTAGAAAATACAAGGGAACAAAAATAACAGCTTGGTCAACCGGTCAAATGTGCTTGCTCGAGACTCAAGATTTGTTAGTTTAATAATTAGCTTTTTTTTAGATAAGTTTAATAATTATAGTATTTGGAGCTATTAAATGGTGTTATATTTATAATAAATAATATGTTAGGTGATCACTAAAACTCAATTAACGATAATCAGTAATCACAACCCAAGAAAAAGAAAACAGGCGTACCACATTAAATGGGCAACTTCTTTTTCTCCTTGAAATGGTAATTAAATAAAATTCTTAATTGATTCCTATAAGCACTCGGGCCTTACAAATAAGATAAAACAAAATTGCAATTTTCATCCTTGTATTTTTCTTAATCGGATAAATTAATCCTTCTATTTTCTTACTCGGATAACGTTAACTCGTGCCTATGGTCCTATGGAATGAGCAGCAACGCTGAAAATCATTCCGCAAAAGATTCTCAACAAAATAATTGGCTAAAACTCTTTATGGTAGGAGAGCTTTCAACTGCACCCTGAAAAGATCACCAAGTGCTCCACGAACATCCATCTGAAGAAAATCAAGATTCATATGTGGTTTAGAAACATCAACGAGCTTGTTTAACATCACTTGTTACTACAAAAATTAATTTAAAAAAAATTGGGAAGATTTACCTGGTCACAGCAAATAAGTTTTGTAAGCAAAGGATAGAACACCCCCAGGTTATTCTTGAATATCTTATTGTTCATGAAGCACATGCCGTTAAGCACCTGCAAGAGGAAAATTGACAGAGATTCCCAATTACGGCTGAGATTAATAGAAGTCACAAGAGCAAAGGCTAATAGTTCAACAAGGTCTCCAGCAGAGACAGCAAAAAGAAAGAAAAATGGCCAGCCCTCATATAATACAAGTGGGAAAGGCAAAAGGAAACTGATTCGCACTGTTTTTCTCGGTCAACATCAATGTTTGAAAATATACTGATACAGCCATTTATGGATTTGCACTAATATGATTTTAGCAAAGGCTATATTGTATTATTGTTTCATAGACAAGACATGGTTATTAGAAAGCAACTAGACATTCTTTATACCTTAACAATAATTGGAGACCGCAACTCCAGAACACGATGAACATCCACCGAACTAGTTTCCCCTATTGTAGACTGGAGGTCAGATGTGTCCCTGAGTACCTGCGCACAGAAAGTGACCAGCTTCTCCTCTGCTATACCTTCCAATCTTGAACCATTGTTGTCTGAAGATATATCAGTATCCTGTGAACTATTGGGTTCTATATGTTGCCCAATATTGTCAGTAAACCCCGAAGTTGTTTTGCGCAAGACATCCAAATAAATGCATGTTCCTGCCAGTTCCTGGCGAAGAAGATTTAGAGGGGGCCTGACGAGATATGAAGTTATTAGAAACCCAGCTTCCTCCCAGAACCGACAAGGTGATGATAAACACAGAAATCAGGAGATGTGATTTTTCTTACCTTTCTGCAGGAATGTGTTGCATACGTTTTCTGAGGTTAGGATACGAATTATATGATGCAGCAAACTCTACCAAGGATAACAAAACGTCCATTATGGCAATCTTCTGAGGTGCTTTCAAATTCTCCCAGTACTTTTTCTGCCAGTTCAAACATATTTTAATTGGTAAAAATTTACAGAAATATACCACATGACAAAATGTCCAAAGATGCAAACCTGAATGCCATCAATAGCACCTAGAAGCATTAACTGAGTGATGCACTTGCCCCTAACAGTTTCCATAACAGGACTTTCCTCCTCATCCTTCGTTCCAGGTTCAACAGCCTCAGGAAGCTAGAGAATGTCAGATGAAGTAAAAGAGGGGTGAGTAAAACTAAATGAAGGATAGGCATATAACGCCAGTTACACATTACATACATAAATGAAGATGGGGCATATCCTCTCTGCCACTTTACATTTGATCCTTAAATAAAAACATATGTGGGTTTGAAATAATAAAAATAGCTTCTAGTAAGCAAATATTTCGGAAAACATAAAACAAACTGAGTGAAATAAATAAATTCATCTTTTTCTATAACGAGTGAAATAAGCAAGCAAGCTTTTTAAAGGGTTATGTGAACCTAATGTTTGATACTGGTGGAGTGTGGAGACTGATAATCAAGAACTTCTAAAGTATCTTCTATAAGTTGAAAAGTGGAACACATAAATAGAACATCTCCTGTGATTGATCCGCCAGAGATATGGGGACATTACACACCCACAGAAAGGAATTGCTAACCACCAAACAGCACAACCAAAGATGACATCTTACCTTTGGTGGTGAAGAAGGAACTGGAATATCTGATGTTGCTTTTGCAGAACGACTTCTAAGAAATAGGTTATCCATCATATTCCCCATGATTCTTTGACCTATCGTTTGGCTTCGTTGGAGACTCGCAGCTTCAGCAGATTTCTGAGCTTTATCTGATGGTGAGGGAATACCTACATAACAACAATGTATACATTCATAAGGTTTGCTAAAGGACAAATTCCAAATGACTGGACTAGGCTGTTTCAACAATATCATAAGGCTCTTCCCTTCACTCATGGTATGAAGGAAAACCAGACATCAGAATAATACCAGAGGAGAATTGAACTTTTTCAAAAAGTTCGGAAGACTTCTGCAAACTGATTCCGAAATAACGGATGACAGATGCAGTTTCCCAGTTGTCTAAAGTTTAAGCAATAGTAATGGGAAAAAATCTCAACAGCTAACCTTCAGATCCATCTGGGTTAGATTGTAACCCAGATTCTTGGTTGTGATCTTGTGAAAGAGATGCATCTGTATCCCTTTTGCTGCTATTAATGCCAGAACTTGGGGATGCATGCGGTAAAATGTTCCCACTATCAGCAGAATCAAACTGCTGGACCACGCCACCTGTATGAGCTTTTAAATCTGCAGTTAAAATTGAGGGGTTCATTGGATTCTCTATCCCCGACGCATTGAGTAGCTCAAGCGGTTGTGTTGTGTATGATGCATCTCTGGTGATAGAAAAAGGAAAAGAGAATACATATAACTAACAAATACAAATTCTAATTGTTACGTATAACTAACAAATATTTATTCTAATTGCCAAAAAAAATTACGACATACAGACCTTATGCTCTTCAACAACATATCCCAGTCACCCTCACTGAACTGGTGTCCACCAACCTCTATGAGATGCACCAACGCACCAAGAGAAATTGAAACCACCGTCTGATCTGTCTTTTTAGCACAGTCCAACAGCAAACTCAAGAGTGGTGACAGCATAAAACACACCTCCTGTAGAAGAAAGAAATTCAAGGTACCAATAATTTGTGTACCATTTAGAATTTAGATGATATCCAGTTTACTGTCACAATTTAAAACCCAACTACCGCCCCCGCCCCCTCCATATTAAATCACACAATAATACAGTTAAGAGGACTATTAAAACTAGCCTACCTTGTAAAAAGTGTTGAAAAGGTTGCACAACAACCGAAGTGAGTGAATGCTATTTTCACGAAGCCACTCATCTCCAGAGGAAACTAAGCTGTCCTTTCCGGCATGTCTCACATGATCAAATATGGGAAACAAGGTACGATGGAAAATGCTTTCCCAAAATGGAGTTGAGAACTTCCTACCTCTTTCATTAACCAAATCAAACAAAACTTCAAGCGCACAACTCCTAACCTCTGGTCTTGAATCTGATGTTAAATCGGATAAACCAGCTAGCATTGGGAACCAATAATACTCGGCTACATCAAACGCTGTGCCAGTATTAACATCAGTCAGTTTCCGAGCCCCACCAGGAATACGTCCCTGTAATTGAAAAGTATATTGAAGCATTTAAGCAAGCAATATGTCAATTACAAATAATATAATGCATCAGAAATTGAGAAGATTAGCAAAGATTGTTTGAAATAATCACCGAGAGCAAGCAAGTTAACCTGAACCTCTTTTTTTTTCTCTCAAGGAAAATGAGCTCATATAAACCTTCACAGTATTAAGAAAAACTAAAGCATACTTACATATATATATATATATAAGACAATAAACGTAGTCTTCATGTTCGAAGGGATGGTGACCATGACTGGTTATAGATCATAAAGAGAATATTTCAGTTAAAAGCGCTTCTACAGAAGAGTTTAGAGATTCAAAAAGTTAGAGGAGTTTCGAAAATATATCTCGCTTCCAAGCACTGTCGCATTAGCAACTAATTGGTAGTGGAACCTTTCTTCATTGAGATCAAAGATACTTTTATCACTGAGATGCTAGATTGAGTTTTTTCTTTTTAGACCTTATATTGGAGCTTCTGTAGTGTTGTGGATTTTTTGTGCTAGCAGTTACCATCCTTCCCGAGTTTTGAAGCAACAAGTTTCAGTCCAGTAATTTCAAAGCTAATTCCAGATCCACGTCAAGAAAGGCTTGGAAGCATTGGCATTGATCATTTGGATACTGAAGAGTTAAATCTGTTGCTGCAGTTCATATGTTCAGATGCTGTTCCACTTCTGGTGCTGGCTGGCAATTCTCCTACAGCTATGAGGAGCAGCTGATGTTTTGGGTCTTAAAGCAAATATTTTCTGTCAAGGGCTATTTTCTGAAGCAGAACAATGTGTTCTTTTGGTTTATTAAGCCAGGAAATTACTATTAATTGTTGTTACTTATTGCTCAATGCCTGGGTTTTAGAGTAAGAACAATTTGCATCAGCTGAGAGACTCCCAATTCATTAAGCTAATTGATAATTTAGGATAAGAAAATTCAAGTGACATGGTTAAATCTAATGGATTTCTTTTGACCACGTCAAAAACCATAATATGCAGAGTATAAAGGTCGCTATAACATAAGATACAAATGTATTTTAGGATATGTAACAACCTAAACACAGGCTCCACCCAGTTACTTTCTGAAAGCATTTGCCTACATAGACAAACATGGCAAGAGTAGACAAAAAAAACCTGGTCAACCATCCCAACCTGAATTAACTAAAAAGCTCAACAGCCAGAAGCTGACTTGTCTGACTCTGGCCAGTTGCCACCCTTATGAAACAAACTTGCTTAAATAATAGTAAGGGTATAAATGCAGATCAGTTCAAGATTTTGGCCAATGTGTTATTAGAGAAAAAAGTAATTCTCTAGAAGAGGGCAAATAAAATGATGAAAGCTAATTTTGATAGAAAGGGATAGACTACGTGCTCAATTAAAAATCAAGCTGAAGGACGGAGAAAAGACCTCTGCAAGACGATTTTCACATATACGGAGAAGGGCGACAGCCTTCAAACTTATGTCGAGCGAAGTTTTATTGTTGGCAAACCTAATAAGACAGTTGATGCAGTCCATAAAACAATCTCCAACAACTTGATCAAACAGTTCCAGTATAACTGCAAAGAACAAGATGTTAAATTAAATGGAAAAGAAAGAAGAGAAGCATCATATTGGTAGAAGAACAATGGGATTTTCTTACTCTGTTCCACATTCTCGAATGCCTTTTCAATAATTGATTCAAAATCATCATCTGCAGCAGCAGTGAAAATCATAAAAACACTTTGCCATCCAGACTTTATGCTAGCAACTTTGGATTTTATCAGCTGCAATAACATCATCACCAGTCAAGGTGCACCCCAACGGAATAAGAAAAAAAATTACATCTAAAGGTTTATGATTAAAAATGTATTAACTTAAAAATATGTAGATAAAGGAGGAGGGGAAAACAGCAGCAAGCAAGAGGAGTAGTTATTCAGTTAAATCTGAGCAAGCACACATACTTGAACAATGCAGTCCACAATAAGGCTCCTTATGGTTTCGCTTTGATTATTCCGCATAAGGACAACAAAAGGTTTAAGAATATCATTTTGGAAAGTAAAATTGGTCAGTTCAGCGTGCTCCAAATACTTCATACCAAGCTGCCTCAAGGAATCTATCGCATATACAGCAACCTTCTCATCAGCATGGCTGCCAGCAGAAATAAAATGATTTGCAAGTACAGTCCATATTCTAGTCCAGACCTGTAGGCGTATTATTAAAACTTTTTAAATGTAAACCAGTATGTAATGTTGATTCCACTAAATATCAAAATAACAGCTGATGAGTGATCAAATTAGACATCTCAAACTAACTCATACCCAAAAATAAAAGGTTCTTTTCTTTAAACTATAGTAACTTTACATGTAATGTTGATTCATTGACATGACTTTTTTCAGAATATTCTCCACAATCTATCAAAGCGCCATGGCACAAACACACGCAATTTATAAACCATTTTCCTAAATAACCAGAACTATTAAAAAGGAATGAAAAGAAATTTGAACTAAGAAAGTTAATTGAAACTCAACGATGGTCAGAGCATTTTAAACAATCCTCTCTCTACTATCCTACGTGCTTCTCCTTAACATTCCAGTTGCCCAACCATTGAAGTGATACAGATCCTAATCCACATGATGAGGTTCAAAGCATGACTAGCCATTTAAATCTTGATAATAATTATAAACATGAACAAGAGGGTATTGTGGAGATCAGTTAGTTTAAAGAAAGTACCAAATGTATACGAGCAATATTGTAATGACTGATCTCAACAGCCCTTTGCAAGCTGAAAACACGAGCTGGAACTTGTTTTAGTTCTTCTGCTGATACACCACATAGAGCAGTGAAGAACTCCACAACAGAATCGCTAGGCAATTTTTCACTACTCAAAAAAACCTGTTCAGCTGGTTTCCCAGCCTGTTCTTTCAGTGCCTGCACAACAGCCTCCTTGGCGACCTGATTTAATCCATGCATGACAGTTGCAGCAACAGCAGGGGTTGTCGTAATATATTCAAGCCGAGAAACACATTCAAGAACAGCATTCCATGTGTCTTGAAGACAGTCTGGTTCTACATCACATAATTCCAATAGAGTCCGCAATGCTTCCACATTTTTAATACGCATTTCCTTTGGGGAATGCAAGAAAGTAAACCTAACATCCAAAAATTTACATATCAAATATTACAGCTAAGCTATTCCCCTAGGGTTAAGAGTGTTATAATGATCAGACATGGACTGCCCAGTTAAACAACTAATGTAATAATGATTGATGCAAGGGTTTTCCGAAGTCAGGAACGGTATTTCTTCAAAAAGTAGAGAAACCAGACAAGGTAAGAAGAAACAAAGCAAGGGTTATAAAGGGACTGAGGCAAAGTAACTAGGTAAACAGCAGCAAGAGGAGCTTTTTCAAGTAGAACAAGACAGCAGTACCTGATCAGAGATGTTACAAAGGCAAAGCGCATGGTATCCATTCCAAGTGCATATGTGAGATGTACCCCAGCTCTAAATCCTTCCATACAAAGAACAACCATTTGCTTGTCTTCACTTTGCTCCATTGTAACAGAGAAGGTAGCCAACAACGGCCATCCTACAGCTTCAACCATTGGGCTCACAAGTTCAATCTCTTGTGCAGTATAAAAAACCCCTCTGCTTGCTCCTTGGTTCCGGATGATAGCCTGTGTCTTCTTAATTATTGCTTCACTTTTGGACTTAGCATCACTTGATGACTTTGTTTTAGGGAGAGACAGTTTAAGGATACTAACAAGGTGGCCTCTCTCTTCATCCTCTGGCTTTTGCTTGTCATCTTCCCCAATGCTAGCAGCAGCATCTTTCATTTTTATCTCCTCTTTAACAATAGAATCATATATCTCTTCCAGAAGTTCAGCAGGGGCACACTCTTCAGGGTCATATGTGGTATTCATACGAATAAAATCTGACTTTGACATTTTAGGCCAGATCATTGGGTTATGAGCATCAGTATTCAGCAGAATAACTGCATATGCAAGAACATATGCAGTGCCTGCACTCTTGAAGAGGCCTGGATTATCAGCACAATACCTGTAAAACACAAAATGAGACAATTTACTGTTCTATGAACCATTCTACCATGTTATACGGTGAATGTTCTTCTAATACAATTCTTAGTGTCCACTTATTATGGATTACACACCTCTTTGCATAACTATAAAATAGTAAAATGGCATTTGACTCCTATTTGCATTGGGTACACACAGCCTTGTTGTGGATTTGAAGATGGGGGTTATACAACTTTCAATCTAAGATTAAAAAAGAAGCACACAACAAATGGATACTTGAAGGATGCTTCAGATATTCATCTAATGATGATTCCCTTCTCAAGGATGTTTAAATATGTCGCCGTAATTGAATTCCATGCTTGTTTTTATATCTTAAGAACAAAAGACAGTTTTCTGCACACGGCATCAAAATCCCCATACCTTTCTGCAAACTTTTCCATGATTCGATCTATCTTTTGAGCCTCTCCAGGAAGATAGAATCCTTTAAGAAATTCACGTATTGCAGTATCAAACTTTATTCCTGAAAAGGTAATTGAATCTACATAAGCATGCATGACAGCAAGGGGAAACTCCTCCTGTTGACCTAGATAATCACCGATCATTGCCTGCAACAATGCTATGAGTTAGACCACTTCTCTAGGAATTGAGCAAAGTTTGTCTTAGATAAGAGTTCTCTACCTTGTCGAGACTGGGAGTATTTCTCAGAAATTGGGCAACTGAGGCAGGAGTATTTTCCACCAATTTATTTGATATCAGATTATCAATACCCTTCACTGGTTGCCTGTTGAACTACAATATAATTAAAACTATGTTTTAGTGCCTAGTTACAATACAATTTATTTTGCATTGCAGAAAACTTCCAGTCTAAAATGATAAATTGTTAGTATAAAACATGTCCAAACTACCTCAGAGATGGCAGCTGCCATGGTAGATTCATGAGATTCTGCCTTCTCAAAGTTACCAGTAGCATCTTCCGATTCTCGTGACAAATCTTCTTCAGGAGAACGGCTGCCTCCTCTATTCCTTTCTGGTTGTCTTTTAGATTTCTCCCAATCAATCAGTGATTGTAGTATGTTGACAAGGCACTAAAGAGTTTTAAAAAGAAAAGCTTTATCAAACTACACTGGACATGGAAGCATAGAAACATAAACCATAGATAGTGCTAATAATTGAAAATCTGATTTTGTTGAGTTGTTCAATAGATAAACCGACCTGGAGTGAGGAACCCCTAATAGATGTTGTCTGGTTGACAGCAACAGTGTTTGAGTCAGCATTTTGTGCCCCTTGAGCTATTTTAGACAGAGTTGTCACCTAGAAGGCCAAAAGGCAAATGGGATACTTATCTAAAAAAAGCCTAGATAAAATATATAAATAACTGTCAGGTTGACCGAGTTCATACCATGCGTTGGAACAGGTTAGGTGCCTCAGGATCACAATCATAATTCGCATAAACGTCAACAAGCAGCTGGGGATTTTTGCAAACTTTCTCAAGCATCCTAGAAAAATTAAAAAGGATGGATAATATAAAGCAACACACTAACATGGTGATGACAATATACTGGAAAGTGAAAACCTCACAAATAACTAAAACCAATGCCCCAGTATAAATTTGTAATTGCAATATCCACTCAATTAGAAAGGGTGCCATACCGGAGAACACTAGTTTTTTGGTTAATGGGGAAGTCTGCACCATCCAATGACCGCAAAACAATCAAGGGAAAAAAGAAACCAATTTCACCCTAAAAGGGAATAAGATAAAAGTACTCAGGCATAAAGCAAAGATGTTGAATATCACAGCAATAATGCTTTATTTGAAAGAAATAGCTTTATTAATCTGTAAAGATAGTAGTCATACTTTAAGACTCTCTCGAAATCGCAACAAAAGCACAGAAAATATCCCAGTAGCATACTGCAACATGAAATCCATCAGAGACATTCTCAAGGCAGATTCTTCCAAAACAGGGTAAAAAAGATATTATGTAGACGCAAAATAACCTGAAATATGACAGGGGATTGTGAAATTGAAGCCTGCAGCAAAGCGTATAAAAGATATGCTTTCACTGAATCAATGAGATGGAAGTCCTTTGTATATGAATGGCTAACCCCTCCCAACAAATCCTGCAATACCATGTAAATATATTCAAGGACATTAGCTACCTATCCTTTATTACAGATAAACAAATTTTAGCATTTTAAGACAATGAGTATATTTGAATTTTAGAGTTCCCTGTATATCCAAACTCAAATACAATGAGGTTACACGAATACTTTCCCTGCCAATAATAAGAATGAAAATAGCAAATATATCCTTTTAACACTGGAAAAAAAATTGAAGTGTATATAAAAATGACCCAACATTGTTGGAAAAACCACTGTGTTCTACTATAAAAAAACAACATTCTTAGAAAGCATAAAATAAATTCATAAAGTTAACCTGCAGAAGCTCAAGAGACAAAATCTGTGTCTTGGTGTCGTCAGTATCTTCCTTCTTGCTCATCTGGAAAGATAAAATATTTCATGAAGGGAATCCTAGCAAAGATTTCAAAATGCATAGAATAACGGGTGAAAGTATAAGTAGTACCTTGCAAAGGGTACGGAACACTAGTAATGCATCACGTTTACCAATACTCATGCTCTCAAGGTCAATCCCTCTAAGATAAGTTTTAGAGTCATGACCGCAAGTATCAACAAACAATTGCAACAAAAATATCAGCCAAAGTAAGAAACAGAAACTAGCAATCTGGGTAAAAATATTTTGGTACATACCTCGTGATCTTTTTACCATCCTCAACATTCACAACTTTGTCAAGAGCAGCCTCTAAACCCTATAAAAACGCATAAGTTTCATCTTATTAACCATAAAAAACAAAAGAAAACTTCACCAAAGTGAACACATAGAAATTGGTACAAAACCTAAGACCCGCAAATCAAAAGAAACAAAACAACAGCAAATAGAAGGATGAACCTTGATATCAGCAGCACCAGCAAGTTTTTGAAGTTCCTCGATAGATGGAAATGTGGCATCCTTGACCCAGTTAAGTGCAACCCCTAAAGTTGTTCCATTGTCATTTTGGTCCCCTGAGGAAACTTCTTCTGCTTTTGAGGTGGAATTATCCGAAGAAGCGGCTTCAATATGATCTGAAGAACCAGATGAAGTAGGGACCTGAATTTCACGTTAAAAGATATTACCTTCTTCCATATATAGCAAGACGCAGAAGATAGTCAAAAAGCTTAGAAATAAAATTCCATACCACATCGGTCTCCATTCTTCTAAATAGGATGCTAATCATCTGTGTCAACATTGCCTTTGATGTTGCTTGGTTTATAGGGCTCTTGCTACAAATCCAAGCCACAAATCATGAGTACTTTTTTTAAATGGAATATCACTATCTTCAACAAATATAAAATAACACCTGTGAAGAGTAATATTGTAGCAGACTCTGATAATTCCAAGCAAAGGTTCCCCATGGACTGCAATTTCAATAACAAAATTACAACAAGACTCGGCTCATATACTAGACAATAAACAAGATAACTAGATCCAGGACAATGTACCTCTGAACTTCGTGGACGCTACAGCAGTAAGAAGTACCTTCAGTACTTGCAGTATTGTACTGCAAATTGTTTTCCAGAATTAAAAATACGCAACAAGCAACACATGCTAAAAACAAGGTTAAGAGACACAATAGCCCATACCTGTCGGTAGAAGAATTATCAACACAACTGCAAACCATATTCAGAATATCAGTAAACAGAGGAACAGTTTTACCACCATCTAAACCAGGATCTCCCTCCAGATGATCATAGGCAATTAGTTTCTGTGCTTATGGAAATAAAACAGACCATGTCAGTAATCATTATGCGAAAAATGTAACATTTGAATTTCCAAAATCAAATTGAACAAAAATAAACATGAATACGATAAACTTTCAAAAATAGTAAATCAAGAAAGAAAGCAACTACATACATGAAGACAATCCAAAGCCGGTTCAAGGATTTTTAAGTTCTTTGTCTCAAATGCAAGTCGAAGAGGATTTAGAACAAGCTCCACCTCAGGCCCTTCCAAGGTGTACCCTGCACTTGCCAAGGCAGTTGTGATGGTTCCACTAACACGTTGTGGCCCGATGGAACTACATATAAAACAAAAAAACAAAGATTGGAGGTCATCCATCAGGTACCATTCTAGTTTCATTTCCAATGGAACTACAAGTAAAACAAAAAGAATGGAGGTCATCTAAAATTGTTACAATATCAGTCATGATCACATTACAGCAACTGATATCAATTCCACATTAGATTTAACAAGGCCATTTAGAGTGTTAGCTGAATCTTACAAAGGATAAAGTGAGAGAAAAAACTTCAACTATGAACTACATGAAGCCTAAATAATCATAAACAAATTGAGCAGAAAACATACAAAAAGGTTATTTCATTGGGTCTATATCTTTGGGTAAGAAACTAAGAACAGAAAAAGGAATAGCAGATTATAAGATTCCAAATGGAATAAACCTTCCATCTCCGGGTGATGCCTGATTTGCCTCGGTGGATGAAGAAGGCCTATTCCTTTGTTTAGGACCATCTGAGAAATGCAAAAGTAGAACAATATGTAAATAGATGAAAGCAGTGACCAACCAGCAACAATTTTAACAAGAAATTAAAGGAACAGATAAGTTCACATATTAAAGGAAAACAGTAAAGATATCATATATTAAATGCATGGATATCATTACTCTCCCATCCCTCCTCTTCTTAATGACATAGTTCCTATTTCATGCAGCAACCAGCAATATCGTCTTTTGAAGATTTAATCAATCAGGGGAGAAGAAGAAAAGATCAACTCCTAGAACGACCCATTCTAACAACAAAATGAACCGGGATCACTATTCATTGTTCTTTTCATTATTCCATTTGAATAAATCAATAAAAATAATTTTGAAATGCAAACAGGTTTGGAAACAGAAAATCCTACTCATTTTCTCATAAAAATGTAGAAGTAATCACTTATATACAAAGGCATCAAGTACTTGATTGAAACACCAAGCTTCTTGATCAAATGTTAGCAGAGATTACAACTTGTAAATTCCACAACTAGTCCAAAATGCTAACTTATGTCTAAGTACCATTCTAACTGTATTTTAAAGTTGAAAGTGATCAAATATGGAAGGAGAAACTAAAAGAACTAAACACCGGCTAATGCAGTAGAAAATTCCATAAAGCACATACCAGTAATAGGAGTTAGGACCTTTTAAACTCGCAATGGTATTTAATTCACCGGAATCCAAAATTAGACTAACGAATAACAATAGAAAGAAAACATATTGAATGCCAAGAAATTATAATCGAAGCATAATTACCAGATAAAAGAAGATCAATAGAAATTGGAAGTAGAAATCTTCTTCGGATCTAAAGAAACAATAAAAAAGACAAAGATCCATAAAACAAGATTTAAAAAGAAACTACAGATCTGACCTAAATAAGCTTGAATAGCCTTGTAAAGATCAGGATTCTTTTTGGCGGAACACTCCTTGAGCATCGACTCGAATGCTCGGCTTACAAATCCACCTGCCGCCATTTTATTATTCTCTTCTCCAACGCTTGAATGCGATAGTTTCCAAGTTTCCTTCGCCTGTCTCACCTAAAGCTCAAGATTCATTGACCAAACAGGTCATGGACGAGGAGAGTTAAGATCTGCGGTTACAAATAGAAAAATCTATACAGAGAGGGGAAACGGAGAAAACAAGATACCAGCGTTTATAATTTGCTCCGAGTGAGAAGAAATCGTAGTTAGAACCCATGAAGATCTGAAAAAGAAATAAACAGATTTCTTGAAATGATTCTTTGCAAGAAAATGTTTAAAAGCGTGTATGCATTGTTTGTGTTTACTGGGCTTTAGTTGCGATGAACCCGGACAATCCCGGATTTTGATTGGATTTGGCGTTAAGACTAATAACGGTCAGGTTTGTCCTTTCGATCTTTGCTGTAACTTTTTATTTATTTATAATCAATTACTAGTTTTTACGGTATGGCTAAAAAAATACATTTGAATTTTGAACGATTAATTATTGTCCATGGTTGCGAGCCCAAACCCATTGGATGGAATATCAGCTTCGAATTCAGGCCTATTGAATGGGCTGAAGAGATGTAAAGGATACTCAGTATCTAAATTCTATTCGGTTGTCTCGTGAATTCAACGGACAAAAATTATATGCTCTTTTTCGGTGCTCTTATTTATGCCTCAACACTAAAATATATTATAAAATTAAATTTTAAGCTCTAACACTAAATTTTAAATCCTACATCATATACTCTAAAAAATACATCATACCCTAAATTCCATTAATTTTAACCATAAACCATAACATAGAACCCTAAATTTAATTTTAAAATTAAGGCATAAATAAGAGCACCCAAAAAAATAAAAGATTTCCATCCGAGTTCAACCACATATTTTCCCTATGCTTATACCGTGCAAATGAAGATTCTTTATTTTATATCAACCACTTGTTTTTTATTTTTTTATTTTTTTTCATTTTCACATTACATATTTATATATGCTCAACGAACCTAGTGAATTGTTCAAAAAAGGAACTCTATAACAATTAATGATTCAATAATTGAATATTAATATCTCGTACCATGGTCATGGACGGAACCATGTTTAATATAGGAGGGACAACCGCTTTTAAAAATTTTTAGTATAATTGTATCTGAGGTCTTTTTAATTTAAATAATAGTAAATAAAATTTTAATTTCTCTCAATTTTTAAATTAAAAAATTTAATAGACCTTTATTCGTCTTAATTTTTATCCTAATTCCAAAAGCTTTAGTAGTTTATCCCAAAGCTTTGATGTGTTACTATTTTCATTTTCACATTACATATTTATATATTCGGTGTAAGATATTGTGAAACAAATATTTTAATTTTGATATAACTAAAAACCTAAGGACTAAATTAAAAGTCTAAACGAATTTTAAGTCCTAAAAATATCCCCATATAATTTTTATAATATGCCTAAGTTAAAAACATACTTTTCCAATTATTTTTCTAAGTGTTTCAAGTCAAAACAGTGGTTTTCATGTACCCGTTCCGAAACGGCCTCAAGGCGTTTCGAAACAGTTTCACCACTGTCGACCACCGTTCCGATACGGGTATCGAAACACCTGGAAGCGTTTCGAAACGGCTCACCTCGTTTCGAAACTGTTCTTCATGTTGGATTAAAAAGGGGTTAAATTAATTCAAATATTTCAGATTTTTTTAATATATAAGGGGTGTTTCGAAACGGCTAATGCCCGTTCCGAAACGACCCTTTGACAGTAGCCATTCCGTTTCGAAACGGATCAATACCGTTCCGAAACAGGGGCTAGGTTTCAGTTTGAAAAATATGACCGTTGTATGTCTTAACTGATTTTATCAAAACCGTTAAGGCGTTTCGAAACGGTCTAGGACCATTCCGAAACGACCCTTTTACAGTGGCAAAACCGTTCCGAAACGGCCCTAAGGCGTTTCGAAACGGGCTCTTAAATGCACCCCAACGGCTCTTTCTATTTTAGTCCATTCCGAAACAGGTTTCCCGTGTTCCGAAACGGGTTGGTGCAGACAGCATTTATGGTGGTAAGAGAGGGTTCCAACGGCTCCAATTACTTCTCCAACCACTCAAACGGCTAGAAATCAATGAGAAGGTATAAAAGGGACATCCAAAAGCATCAGCAACAACTATTGAACTTCAAGCAAACATCCAAACATCAAATTCAAGCATTAGAGCAAAAATCCCAAATTTGTGTAAAATCCCAATTTGTGTTCTTCATTCTTATTTTGTAAAATTGGGTTGAGTGCTTGTATTGGGGCTATCATTTGTATTGAGAGATACCTAATTAGCCTACAAATTCCTTTGTTCTCTTGTGTGAGGGTTGGGTTGATTTTTGGGTAGAAAAATCAACCGATATTGTAAAGGGTTGCCTCCTTGTCCTAGAAAAGGGGAAGATCAATTTAGTGAAATTGTTGCAAATCCTTAGTGAGACTAAGGTAGTGGATGTAGAGTTCATTTGGAACTTGAACCACTCTAAATTCCTTGTCCTTCAATTTTAATTTGCCAATTTCCACTACAATCCTTCAAATTTCCAATTCACCCCCCCTCTTGGTAAATATCGATCTTTCGATCCACTCAACAATTGGTATCAGAGCTTAACTCTTTGAGGATTAACAACCACAAGAGGAGATCCTTGGAAGAGTGTGATCATCAAAATATCAAGAGATGGCTTCAACCTCCGGTTCCGGCATGTACGAGTCACAATCAACCACCAAGCCTCCTTTCTTCAATGGTGACAACTACTCCTTTTGGAAGAACAAAATGAGGCTATTCATCAAGTCAAGTGACTACCTTGTATGGGATGTCATTGAGGATGGGCCATACATTCCATTGAAGCAAGATGGTGAAGGCAAGATGGTGTTGAAGAAGAAAGCCGAAATGAGTGAAGAGGAGAGGAAGAAGATTCAAGTCAACGATAAAGCTCTCCACATGCTTTTTTGTGCTTTCGGTCCGGACATCTATTCAAAGGTCTCCTCCATTGAAAATGCCAAAGAAGTGTGGGACACACTTGAGACCACTTACGAAGGCACCAATGATGTCAAGGAAACTAAGATTGGACTTCTCAATCTTAGTTATGAAAATTTCAAGATGGAGCCCGATGAGACGGTGTCAAAGATGTTTGATCGATTCTCCACAATTGTCAACGGGCTAAAGGGCTATGGAGAGATCATACCGAAAGACAAGCTTGTCCGGAAGCTACTCTATTCACTTCCTGAAGCTTGGGATGGGAAGAGAACCGCCATCATCGAAGCAAAGAACTTGAAGACATTAAAGCTTGATGAGCTTGTGGGTTCTCTCCTTACTCATGAGATCATGAAGCAAGGAAGGGAAGATGAGAAAAAGAAAGAAGAGAAAAGAGTAGAGAAACTTGAAGTTGAAAAGAAGAAGAAGATGGGAATAGCTCTCAAGGCTAAAGCTTCACAACTTGATGAGAGCTCATCTAGTGATGAGGACGAACTTGAAGAATTGGCTATGATAGCCAAACGATTCTCACGATTCATGAGGTCCAACCGGGGTAGAAAAATCCAAAGAAAAATGGACTTCAAGAGCAAGAGCAAAGAAGAAGGAAAGGATCCCATCATTTGCTATGAGTGCAAACAACCCGGCCACATCCGTTCGGAGTGCCCTCAACTCAAGAAGAAGAGCTTTGAGAAGAAGAAGAAACTCAAAGCCAAACTTGCTACTTGGAGTGATGAGGAGTCATCGGAGGATGACGAACAAGAAGTGGCCAACCTTTGTCTCATGGCACTTGAGGAAGATTCCTCCTTGGTAACCTCTAACTCATCTACTTTAGATTTTTCATATGAAGAATTAAATGATGCATATGATGAGTTGCAAGAGGTATATGATGAATTAGTTGAGAAGTTTAAAGAGTCGGTCATTAAAAACAAGAAAATCATTTTAGAGCTAAATGAGAAAAATGACTCACTCACTCAAGCTAATTCTAAATTTGAGAAAAAGATTTTAGGATTAAAAGATGAACTTAAATTCTTTCAAGATGAAAATGTTGATCTTAATAATCTTTTGTCTCAATGCAATAGTGAACACCAAAAGGTGTTAGGTGAGCTAAATGAGCTCAAAAAGTCCTTAAAAAATGTTGGTAGTGTCAAACATGAAGTAGGAGAATCCTCTAGAACACACCAACCTAAGAAAAGGACTAATTACTACAAACAAAGTAGCTACCCTAGACATAGTAGAGCTAAAAGAATTAGAAGTGTATGGGTTCCTAAGGAACTTGTAAAATCTAATAATATTATTGCTATGTCATCTTGGATTCCTAAGGGAACCAAGGTTTTGGGAGCTAACACTCATGGACCCAAAATGATTTGGGTACCAAAAATCAAGGTTTAATATCTTTGTTTGTAGGGGGGGCATTGCTACAAGGCCAAAGCACAAAGTCAAAACTCATGGTACCTTGATAGTGGATGCTCGAGACACATGACCGGAGACAAGAGTTGATTCATGGATTTAAAGCCAAAAAGTGGAGGAGTAGTAACATTTGGTGACAACTCCAAAGGCCACATTAAAGGTATTGGCTCCATAGGTAATCACTCTACCATTCTCATTGAAAATGTCTTATATGTCGATGATCTTAAACATAATTTATTGAGCATAAGTCAATTGTGTGATAAAGGATTTAATGTTTTATTTGATAAAAATGGATGCAAAATTGTTGACATTAAATCTAATAATATTATGCTCATAGGTCATCGCATAGGAAACATATACATGGTGCATTTAGATGACATACATACATCTCATGCATGTTTAGTTGCTCAAAATGAAAATGATGCATGGTTGTGGCATAGGAAGCTAGGACATGCTAGCATTAGTGTTTTGGAAAAACTAGTCTCTCTAAATCTAGTTAGAGGTTTGCCCAAAATTAAATTTTCAAATGACAAAATTTGTGATGCATGCTCTAAGGGTAAACAACATAAGTCTTCCTTTAAATCCATTAATGATGTTTCTACTAGTAGATGCTTACAATTAATTCACATGGATTTATTTGGGCCAATTAGGACTATGAGCTTGGGTGGTAAATCTTATGCATTCGTGTTAGTTGATGATTTTTCTAGATTTACTTGGGTTCTCTTTTTAAGTACTAAAGATGAGGCTTTGGAAAAATTCATCACATTTTCAAAATTAACCCAAAATGATCTTGAACTTAGAATTTCACACATTAGAAGTGATCATGGAACCGAGTTTCAAAATTTAGGGTTTGAAGAATTTTTGAATGAAAATGGTATTAGCCATAATTTTTCGGCTCCTCGAACTCCTCAACAAAATGGGGTAGTTGAGAGGAAAAATAGAACTTTACAAGAAATGGCTAGAACTATGCTTTGTGAAAATAATTTACCTAAATATTTTTGGGCGGAAGCCACAAACACCGCTTGTTATATTGTAAATCGAGTAATGATTAGGCCAATTTTAAAGAAAACACCTTATGAGATTTTAAAATCTAAAAAGCCTAACATTAGCTATTTTCACCCTTTTGGGTGTAAGTGTTTTGTTTTAAATAATGGAAAAGATAACTTAGGTAAATTTGATGCAAAAAGTGATGAAGCTATTTTTATAGGTTACTCTTTAACCTCTAAAGCCTATCGAGTATTTAACAAAAGAACTTTAGTAGTAGAAGAATCCATTCATGTTGTATTCGATGATAACCTCCTTCCTAGGAAGGATTCTTGTGATGATGATGATGTAGGAATCATAAATGCCTTTGATGGAGGTCAAACTTCAAAGGAGGATGAGATTCAACCAAAAGAAGAAGACACACAAGATCCACCTCTTGAAGCCTTGAAGGACTTGGCTATTGAGGAAAAGGAAGTGAGCTACCCAAGGGAGTTGAACTATGTCAAAGATGGTGAAATCTTGGGTGATCCATCCAAGGGGGTAACCACTCGTTCTTCTCTTAAATTAATGAACCATGTTGCATTTATCTCATGCATAGAGCCTAAAAACATAAAAGAAGCATTGAAAGATGACTTTTGGATTATGGCTATGCAAGAAGAGTTAAATCAATTTGAGAGAAGTAATGTATGGACATTAGTTGATAGGCCTAGTAATCAATCTACAATAGGAACTAAATGGGTCTTTAGGAACAAACTAGATGAGAGTGGTAACATTGTGAGAAATAAAGCTAGACTTGTAGCACAAGGTTACACGCAAGAAGAGGGAATAGATTTTGATGAAACCTATGCACCCGTAGCTAGAATGGAAGCCATTAGGATGTTGCTTGCATATGCATGTTATCATAATTTCAAGCTTTTTCAAATGGATGTTAAAAGCGCATTTTTAAATGGTTTTATAAATGAAGAAGTGTATGTGGAACAACCACCGGGTTTTGAAGATTCAAAATTTCCAAATCATGTTTTCAAACTTACCAAAGCTCTTTATGGTTTAAAACAAGCTCCTAGAGCTTGGTATGAAAGGCTTTCAAACTTTTTAATTGAAAAAGGTTTTGAAAAAGGTAAGGTGGACACTACACTTTTCATAAAAATGTATAAAAATGACATTTTAGTAGTTCAAATTTATGTTGATGATATAATTTTTGGTTCTACTAATGAATGTCATTGTCAAGAGTTTGCTAAGCTAATGCAAGGTGAATTTGAGATGAGCATGATGGGGGAGCTCTCATTCTTTTTGGGACTCCAAATCAAGCAAAAGAAGGATGGCACCTTCATCAACCAAGCAAAATACATAAAGGATATGCTCAAGAAGTTTGGCTTGGAGAATGCAAAGCCTCAAGCCACTCCTATGAGCTCATCTACAAAGCTTGACAAAGATGAAGGAGGTAAGTGTGTTGACTCTAAACTTTATCGTTCTATGATTGGATCCTTGCTTTACCTTACCGCAAGTAGACCGGATATCTTGTTTAGTGTTTGCTTGTGTGCTAGGTTTCAAGCTAGTCCTAGAGAGTCTCACCTTATAGCCGTTAAGAGAATCTTTAGATACCTTAGAGACACTCCTTGTTTAGGCCTTTGGTATCCTAGAGACTCTACCTTCAACCTACATGCTTATTCGGATGCGGATTATGGGGGTTGCAAAATTGATAGGAAAAGTACTTCGGGAACTTGCCAATTCTTAGGTAGTATGCTCATATCTTGGTTCTCTAAGAAACAAAATAGTGTAGCCTTATCTACCACCGAAGCCGAGTACATATCCTTAGGGAGTTGTTGTGCTCAAGTCCTTTGGATGAAGCAACAACTCTTAGATTATGGAATTAAAGTTGGAACCATACCCCTAAAATGTGACAACACTAGTGCAATATGCTTAACTAAAAATCCCATCCAACACTCTAGAACCAAACATATAGAAATAAGGCATCATTTCATTAGAGATCATGTCCTTAAGGAAGATGTGGTTATAGAGTATGTAGACACCTTGAATCAATTAGCGGACATTTTTACAAAACCTTTAGACAAAGAGCGTTTTTGGTCCCTTAGGAGAGAGTTAGGTCTAGCTAGCCTATCTTGACCTTTTAGGACCTCTTTTGTGCTTAAATATGCTTGATTTTGTGAAATGCCATGTTGATGTGTTTAAACTCCTAATTTCATCCATGCTTATAGTTAGGGGGAGTATGTTTATGCCTACATATGTTTTGCCTGCTCATTCATGACATTTATGCATGTTAGGCCTCTTATAAGATCATTTTTCTGCATTTTTAGAGCCTCATCTGCACTTCCAGGCCCAGGTGTATCGAAACAGGTGAACCTGTTTCGATACGGGTACCTTAAATCACGTTATGAGAAGAGGGCGTTTCGAAACGCCTAATAGCGTTCCGAAACGTTTTTGATTCTGCCAAGGGGGTGTATCGGAACGCGTTCCGATACGGGTCAAAGGGAGTTTCGATACGGTCAACTGCGTATCGAAACGTTCTGTTTATGGTTTTAAAATGGTCAAAACCCTAGCCGCCCGTTCCGAAACGGTCTTGACCGTTCCGAAACGGCATCGCGGATTGCTATATCTAGGGCTTTTAATGATACAAATTTACTTTTTTATCAAACTCTAAAACCCTAAACCGCCTCCCTCTCTATAAATACCCTCTCAAACTCCTTGATTTTCACCAAATTGTGAGGGGTTTTAATCTTCAACTCAAGTCTAAGCAAGTTTCATCAATCTTGTGCAAGGATTTCTTCAAAATCATCCAAAATCCCAAACTAAGGTAATTTTTCAATTTTTCTCTTTTCTTTCAATTCATGTTCGAATCATAGGATAGAAAATCTTATTTTTGTATAAATTATACGTTTTTGTTGTGGGTTTTCAAAATCTTGTGAAAATTTTTTCAAATCCCAAAATTTTTGATTCGAATATAAAATTTTTCAATCGTCTTTTTTTTAAACACTGTTTTATTTTAATTTTGTTTTCAAAAACCTAAGTGGGATTTCTTATTGGATTGATTTTAATTATCAATGCATACACTCAATTTTAAAACACTTGCTTAATGTTTTTAGATGGCGGATCAATCGAACAAAAAGCGCAAGGCCGTTCAATCCGGTGAATCGAGCATTCGTCCGAATCTCACTCTGCTTTTTCAGAAATCCTTCAAAACTTCGGAAGCACGTGCTCGCTTTGCTTATATCAAGGATTTCGCGGTTCGTAAGAAACGTGTTATCGATCTTGAATTCCTCAATTCCGAGCGATTCCTTTTTCGTTATCTTCCTCGTTTGGATGAGTGGAATCTCATGGATTTCTTGAGCCTTCCGGATGTTTGCTACAAAAATATGGTACTCATCTTTTACTCTAATGCTCACTTTCTTTATGATGAGTCCAAAACCGAGATCATAGGGATTGAGTCATCCTTGCTAGGCAAAAAGGTTGTTATAAATGTTAAACTTTTAGAGTCTGCTCTTAAACTGAAAAATGAGGGTCTTGAGGATGAACGCCACTTTGACACTTTTACCGGGAAAGCTCTTAACCTTGATGTGCATGATCGTGTCCTTCACTTAATGGTCTCTTGGTTTATTCGCCCTTCCGGCGGTAAATATTCCCATATCCGTCAACGAGATTATTTTTGGTTAGAGTGTTTCCGTAGGGGTGAGCGCCCAAATGTCCCTAAGATCATCTTTGCCGAGATTGTCAATAATATCAAGCTTATTGACACAAATGAGTTGACATCCTTCACTTATGGCATTGTCTTGAGCGCCCTATTTCACCATCTCGGTATTGATTGTACCTACGACTCTCCGGAACCTCGCAAGACCAAGATAGGTGAATCTTCCCTTCGCAAGTCCGGGTTCCATTATGTGAATGGTATTTGGGAAAGAGTTGATAGAGAAGCGGATCCTTCTCTTGTTGCTCCTCCACCGCAAGTTCAAGCCGCGAACAATGATGCCCTCACGGCTTTCCTTACCGAGCGTTTCAATGCCTTGGACTCTCGGTTCGATGCTTTGGACACTCGCATTACTTCGGGCTTTGAAACAATGGGCAATCGTTTGTCGAATGTCGAGAATCGTCTTAGTTCTCTTGAAACTTCTCATTCCAATTTGGATCTCTCCTTCTCCACTCTCTATGGGCAATGGACGAAGTTTCAACGTTCTCAAGCCAAGGACGATGACGATGAGGATGACGAGGATGATGATGACGAGGCTTAGGATCTTCATTTCATATCATATTATTTATGCTTTTTAGGATTTAGATTGCATCTTATGTTTTATCATGTTTTAAGACCTATGCTTATGGCTATTTTATTTTGGGATTTTGTTGTTTGAATTATATTGAACTTAACGTTTTGAATTATGTTTTGGATATTTTGGTTATGAATTTATGGTTGCTTATTATTGCTTATTGGTACTAATCTTTTATCTTCTCTATGAGCTTATGTTATTCTTTTTGATCTAACAAAAAGGGGGAGAAGAAATTTAAGAGCCACAACACTAAAATTCGTTTTTAATTTTTAAAAGGTTTAAACTTCAAATCAAAATTTTTTAAAAAACCTATCTTAAATTAAGGGGGAGTTAGAATATGTTCAAAACTTTCCAAATTCTCAAAAATTCTAACTTTGGTTTTGTTATATCAAAAAGGGGAGATTGTGAAACAAATATTTTAATTTTGATATAACTAAAAACCTAAGGACTAAATTAAAAGTCTAAACGAATTTTAAGTTCTAAAAATATCCCCATATAATTTTTATAATATGCCTAAGTTAAAAACATACTTTTCCAATTATTTTTCTAAGTGTTTCAAGTCAAAACAGTGGTTTCCATGTACCCGTTCCGAAACGGCCTCAAGGCGTTTCGAAACAGTTTCACCACTGTCGACCACCGTTCCGATACGGGTATCGAAACACCTGGAAGCGTTTCGAAACGGCTCACCTCGTTTCGAAACTGTTCTTCATGTTGGATTAAAAAAGGGTTAAATTAATTCAAATATTTCAGATTTTTTTAATATATAAGGGGTGTTTCGAAACGGCTAATGCCCGTTCCGAAACGACCCTTTGACAGTAGCCATTCCGTTTCGAAACGGATCAATACCGTTCCGAAACAGGGGCTAGGTTTCAGTTTGAAAAATATGACCGTTGTATGTCTTAACTGATTTTATCAAAACCGTTAAGGCGTTTCGAAACGGTCTAGGACCGTTCCGAAACGACCCTTTTACAGTGGCAAAATCGTTCCGAAACGGCCCTAAGGCGTTTCGAAACGGGCTCTTAAATGCACCCCAACGGCTCTTTCTATTTTAGTCCGTTCCGAAACAGGTTTCCCGTGTTCCGAAACGGGTTGGTGCAGACAGCATTTATGGTGGTAAGAGAGGGTTCCAACAGCTCCAATTACTTCTCCAACCACTCAAACGGCTAGAAATCAATGAGAAGGTATAAAAGGGACATCCAAAAGCATCAGCAACAACTATTGAACTTCAAGCAAACATCCAAACATCAAATTCAAGCATTAGAGCAAAAATCCCAAATTTGTGTAAAATCCCAATTTGTGTTCTTCATTCTTATTTTGTAAAATTGGGTTGAGTGCTTGTATTGGGGCTATCATTTGTATTGAGAGATACCTAATTAGCCTACAAATTCCTTTGTTCTCTTGTGTGAGGGTTGGGTTGATTTTTGGGTAGAAAAATCAACCGATATTGTAAAGGGTTGCCTCCTTGTCCTAGAAAAGGGGAAGATCAATTTAGTGAAATTGTTGCAAATCCTTAGTGAGACTAAGGTAGTGGATGTAGAGTTCATTTGGAACTTGAACCACTCTAAATTCCTTGTCCTTCAATTTTAATTTGCCAATTTCCACTACAATCCTTCAAATTTCCAATTCACCCCCCCTCTTGGTAAATATCGATTTTTCGATCCACTCAACAGATATGTTTTTAATGTAGGAAAAAGCAACCTGGAAAAGGAAATACTTTATAAAAAGAGAATTATGTGCGGTCCAGAGAAAACCAAATCAAATAATAATAATGATACCGATAACTACCACTTGACTAGAAAAACAAGCAATCAAAAGCTTCCTTGAAAAAAGTTTTTGACGTCCTTCCACTCATTGGAAAGGTTTTTCTTTATTATTTTTAAAGTCTTCAAATGAATTTATTAACTAATCTTTAATAAAAAAATTACTAATTATAAATTTTACAATTTATAATTTCATGTGGTATTTTTACTCAAGACATAATAGGCATGAAAAAAAACGTATTCATTTATATGTACATAGAACTATGAAAAGGGTCAAGCTACTCCAAAGAACAAAATTGACCCTTTTCACTATGCTGAAACTGAAACTATAAACTGACTGCTAAAATATACAGTAACCATTGCTCCAAGCTCCATCTCAATGATTAATCGAGCAAACAATATGTAAAAAAAAGGCAACAGAGAATAGGTAAAATAATGTGGATCAAGGAAGAAGATCGTCCCCGAATAGATAAAGAAGGCGCTCGACTGCCCAGCTGGGTTCATTCTTCGGCCACACCGAGCATTGTGCAGAAGTGAGCAAAGGGGATCTGCAAAGTGGGCAAGTCTTGTGGTTGTTATCGTCCTCTTGATCGTGATCTTGATCTCCATCGTAGTCAACCCATCTGTCAATGCAATCTCGATGGAACACGTGGCAACAGTTCCTCAATTCTCTGACCTCGTCACCTTCCTTCAGCTGACTCAAGCAGACCGCACACGTGTCGGAAACCCAAGGCACCCTTTCCTTAGCATCCTCGAAGGTTGTCAAAACCAGACTGTCTCGAATCATTTGCGAAGAAACTGGGGAAGATGAATCGTCCTGGGAATCGGATGAAAAAAGGATAGAACTGAATAAGCTTATGTCTTTGAACCTGAGTATCCAAGACAAGACCCATCTTAAAACTGCTAAAACAACGGCTGTTTTGTAAAGGAGATGGGTTACAATTAGACCCGGATCTTCTACAAAGAAACTCATTGGAACGGTTGAAAGAACAAGAATGGAAGGAAAGAGAAGGGAGAGTAATTTGGCAATTGAAAGGAAAGGAAAGGAAAAGGGGGGAAATAGAGGAGTATCTTGGGGGGGCTTATATAAAAGGAGAGATAGTGGATTGCTTTGTTGGAATTTTGTCGGTGTGTGAGTAAGCTTTGGAATAAAGGCGAGATAGTACACCACCATCCGCGTGCAATCGTGTAAGTCTATTCATAATTTTTTTTAAACAGAAATCTACTTGATTCTATTTCGAATAACATGTTAATATATCTTATTTCAATTATTTTTAGATCTTGTATCCGTTTAAAGTAATTGGGTTCTAAAAAGATTTAAAGTAAAGCAACTGGATCAGATCATGAGATTGTGGATGTACTGAATGGATCTGGTGTTTGCTTCGTAAGCATTGTGGTAATGGAAAGTATGTCAAAAAGGCTGTCTAGCACTAAAAACATTGTTGGCCCTGATCAATTTTTCTTAGGCAGCAAGATAAAACGAAATTTTAAACTTCTCACCTATCTGTTGGATGAAATAACATCAATATTGATCTAAATTAAGGAATAAATCTATTCTCATTGCTAGACCAAACAATAAATTTTAGGTTGTCTGATGTAAATCGACTCTAATAAATAAAGGAAATCAACTATAAATAAAGTTTGAAATCAAAATCATATTGTAGGTTAGTTGAAATGCTTTTCTCCTACGTGTGCTATACTGACGAGGGTTGTAAATGAGACGAGACAGATCGCGAGCTATTTGAGCTCGACTCGGTTAAAGCTCGATTCAATTATACTCGATTCGAGCCTGAACTCGGCTCGAGTTCTTAACAAGCCGAGCCGACTCGAGCCGAACTACTTGATACCCGACTCGAAAAGTTCGCGAGCTACTCGAAAATATATTATACTAATTTTTATTTTTTATAATTTAAAATATAAATTCCTAAACTTAAAACCCTAAAATATAAATCCTAACCATAAGTCCTAAACCCTAAAAATTAAATCTTAAATTCTAAACCCAACGACCTAAACCTCTAAACCTTAAACTAATGCCATAAACCCTAAAATTAACAAGCTTGAGTTTATACAACTTGTGTATCCAAATTTTTTCTTGACAGGGCTTTAAATGAGACGTGACATATAGCGAGATAATCGAGTCCGATACGGTCAAAAATTGGTTAACACTTGACTCGATTAGGCTCGAATAAAGCTCGAACTCCACTCGAGTTCTTAACGAGCCGAGTCGAGCTCAGATTTCTCAAGCTTGTTAAAAATTACTCGAGCTCGACTCGAAATCTTAACGAGCCGAGTCGAGCTTAACACTACTAAGTTTAACTCGGCTAGTTTACACCACTAATATTGACTGCTGCTTATTTTTGCCATGTGTATGATGTGTGTGCCCCCAGGGCCTAAAGCATTCCATTAAACTCTAGAGAAAGAAAAGGAAAAGAAAGCAAGGGAAATGAGGCAATAATGACCCATTTTGATCATCATCACACATCATCCATTAAGTAAAGAGCATAATAATTTCAGATTGTTAGGTAGAACAGAAGGAAAATATCATCCCTATGTGCATGTAAAAACAAACAAGATTGCTTTGATTTTTCACTGACACGTTAGAAAATGGCCCCCGCAGCGAACGTGGGTTTCCACAATCCAAGTCAGATCCCACCAGGCTCTATGGCAATGAGCGAAAAAAAAAAACATATTAAAGTATGCATGAAACAACTTATACATTGATGTCTTTGACTTTTAGGTAACAAAAGAAGTTTTGTTACCTAAAGCTAAAAGCCAACGAAGAATTCATGCAGACACATGTAAAAGAATGAAAGCCAGCACCGGTCATTCCCTAATGACTAACCCAGGTTTGATTATTATTATTATTTCAACGTCGGCAAACTTATGATTAAGAAGATTTTGTTTTGTAAAGTGCAAAAACTAAAAAAAAAATTAGAATTTCGAAAAAAAAGAGACTTATCCCTAACCCTTTTTAACCACATTGTATGCCATTCACAGAGTACGACTGAAAATGATAAAAACATCATTCATTCCGGCATAAAACCTTATCAACTTGAGATCACATACTTTATGTTTTCTATATCAATTGAATGATGGTACTGATAAGTTGTTTAGCGGTGTGGACGAATACAAGACTTTATGTTGGGGGTTAGTTTAAAAAATTATAAGGGAGCTATGCTTACAAATTTTAGGGGAGGAAAATATATGATCAATAAAAAAATTGAAAATTTTAAAAAAATATAAATCATATATAAATTTTAAAATTTTAGGAGGAGGATCACCCTTCCAGCCTCTCTCGGTTCATCTATGTTTAGTGGGATGAGACATTCAATCCTTTAAATAAGGTCAAATGTTCAAATCTAAACATTATAAATAGTACAACTGGACTATATGAACATGCTCGTTCTTGAGATTTTGGTGGCCTATGGGCAAACCTAACAATTAGGTCCCTAATAATAAGTATTGAAAAAAATAAATTTTAAGAGTTGGCTCCTAATAACATGTACTAGAAGAAAAAAACCCGAGTTGTAATAACAAGTAATGAAAAAATTAAATTTTAATAGTATATACCTAATAACAAATATTGGAAAAAGTTGGACCCTAATAATAAGTATTGGGAAAAATTTAAGAATAAACCTAATAACAAATATTAGAGAGAGAAATTAGATCCCTAATAAGAAACATTAAAAAAATGGCCCATAATTACATGTATTAAAAAATTAAGATTTAACTGTAGTCTGTAGACCTCTAACAACAAGTAATAAAAAATTAGACTTTAATAGTAGATATTGAAAAATTAAATTATTATTAAAATTAAACATTTATAATTATGAAATAGTGAGCCTTGAGTTATCGCCCTTATGTCCTACCTTTAAAGATGGCCATGAATATGAATTAATCAACCAATGCGTCAAACACAAGTGGTATATAAAAAAACAAGTGAACGAGGCAGGCCATGTGACAGCCCAAAGAAACAGAAGGAAAAGAAAAAGCGGAAACGACCTAGTTTATCGACCGACCAAAGGTGGCCCATCTCATTTTCTCGCACACGTTATGTTTATTTTTCTGCTAGGTAATACCAGAATTGCATAATTGTACTAACAAGGCGACCCATCACATTTTTTCCCAACACGTTATCTGTCACCAGAACAGTAACAAACCTAACGAGTTTGGTATTTTCATTGGAAAAGTTGCATTATTACCTAACAAACACCATCTGGATTGAGCTTCTATGTCGTGTGTCTTGTTTCATGGCTTGTCTATCAGATATAAAACATAAAATAACATACAGTTGCAGCATTATACTTATAATTTCTTGTTGGAAGCTGACGACATGAAGCATCATAAGAAATAATTTGTTATTGAAGGTGATGGGTCGAGGTCGAGCTGATTCATGTTGGTATTTCCTTCACGTTTTCTTGTCTATTTGATTTCTGGCTATGATCACTCCTTTTCATCTTGTATTGCGAGGTGACTGGTGCAGAATCAATTGGCGTTTCTCCTAGGACTGATGTGGTTCGAAGTCCACGAGTGTAGTAATGCGCGTAGGTATTATTAAATAAAGAGATATTACATTCTCAAGATAAATGTCAGGATTCGAACACATAAAAAATAGAACATGATTAGTGGTTCTTCGCGTAGGTATTATTAAAAACAAGTAAAATGCGCCTGCTAACTTAAATCAAAACGTCGATTGCTCCTTGTTTGCTTGCTGTTTTGCTCGATTACTTTTGCTAATAATTTGTCTATGATCGTTATTATGTCGACATAATCGCTAAGTTTATTGGCATTATCCAAATGGACATTTTAATATGAAGTCCATAGTTCTACTAGCATCCAGCGAGAATGGGCCAGAAATAGACAAGGTTCCCATTCTCAAATTGGACCAAAATAAATCATTTACCAAAACATTTTGAGGGGGGAAAACATCGTGTTTCAAAGACTGAATACAACATTCAATGATTACAGACTGAAGGAATGCTATGTCCTCCCACAGGCCACAGCATCGGCAATGGTCCTGCAGAACAGAGAAGAGACAAACCATCGGCAATGTTTCAAAGAAGAATAAAAAAAGCATATTCACATATTTATGCCAAATGGGGTTTGATTTCATAGACTGAAATAATGTCTTATGTCAGCAATGTGGACTTTTCTGAAATATTATTAAAATTTAGAGGGTGTAAAAGTGTAAAATTTTAAAAGTATGAAATTCGATTATCAATAATGAATACCAAATTATATTTAAATTAAATTAAAATTTAAAATTTTCAGAAGTTGCGAAGGTACACCTAACATCCCTGAATGCATCCTTGATTGTTTTAATAACTCTATTAACATATTATGTACTAGAAAATGCTTAATAAACAAAGCTACATGTGTTGTTTAAAATATTTAATGAAAACATATTTAAAAAACAATTGCTTATTCCCGTAAGCTAAGCAAAGCTATCGCATGTTCTTTGCGGCGAGGACTCCTATTTCAGAACAGGGGCGGCTTTAGAAAATAGGCAGGGGCCGCACCTAAATATTTGTAAACTAGCTTTTTAGTTCTTTAAAAACTTGTCTACAAATGTGAGAAATTGCGTTGGTCCCCACCCCATTTTTTAAGTTTACTTATTATTTTTATTAAATTTGTAATTTGGTAGTTTATTAGTTTAAATATATTAACTTTGTAAAATTATACATTGTAATTGAAAATTGTTTTTGGAGCCAAAAATAATTTGAACACCATAAGTAACAACAAACTCTTTAAGATAAAAAGTGTTTTTCAAACCAATTTTTCTCATTCCACGTATAAGCAATACTTTAGGTTAGGAGGCGAATTTATAAAAATTTAGGGTGTAAAAATATATTTTCAATAGAAAATACATAGAAAAATTATAGTAAAAAATTTAAATCGTATAGGAATTTCAAATTTTTAGGGGGGCGACCCCCTCCAGCTCCCCTCAGTCCATCCTAAAAAGCACTATAATTCACTTTTTATATTTTATATTTAATTATATTTTATAACATATGTTTAAAGTAGGGGTAATTATTTGATACACTTGCGGTGGAAACTAAAAGTTTCTACAAACGCCTTAGTTTTAGAGTTTTATGACTTAGTTTAGTGTGCATGGTATATGTGTAGAAGTTTATAATTTAGGGATAGCGGTTAAAATTTATGGTTATAATTTAGGTTTTATATGTTAAAACATAAATCCTCACCATATTACTCTAAAAACTGAATCATAACCTCTAAACCCTAAATTCTAACCCTAAACCTTAAATTCCCACCACAATCTTTCAATTATAAACCCCTACGACTAAATCCATAAACCCTACACCCTAAACTAAACCCTAAAATTAAAGCGTTTATGAAATTTTTTAATTTTTTAAAATAATCATTTAATTTTTCACAACAATTTTTAACAGTTATGCCAAATACTTAAATTAACAACACACTTTTATGAAAAGCACATGTTAAAAACACTTATCAATCCAACAACAATGAAGAACTAAACTTACGGAATTAATAATTACACTAGTCATTATATATTCATAACGTTAAAAGAAAAAAAAAAGTTAAATACAATTTTTACAATATCGGTCCTTGGTCCAATGCCAATGTTCTGTTTTCACCAAACTATTAAACTAATGAAATTTACAATCAAGTGACCAAAAAGAAAACAAAATGGAAATTTAGTGGCCATTTTACAAGATTTTGAATTAGGTGACCAAAATGAATGTTTTCTATACTTGGGTGACCAGGACCAGCTGTGTAAACTAAATATTCATTATTATGAAGTGAAAAAAAACGTGTATCCAGATAATTAAATTATACTACAATTTGCTCTCTTGCTTTTGCACCTCGTATAATGGTCCCCAACTACCTTTTGAAAACCGCGCAATATTCCTAAACATTTAAATATCATATTTCATCAACAGCCTGGTTTCTTGTATAATTGACACGTGTGACAACAAACAAGAAACCCAACAACCGCCCTTGGATCGGTTTACTTTCATTTTCATATTCCTTTTCCAAGTTTTTAATCACGTTTTGGTCTGTCTGTAGCAAAGCAGATCAAAATTTAGCAACGAAAGGAAAGGTCAAAAGAAAAGTAAAGGCAAAACAAGGTTTCCATGGAAGGGGAAGCTGGTTCATACGACGAAATTAAGCCAAACGTCGTCGTTAAACAAAGTAACGGCGATGTTGTCGGTGATAACGATGTTGTGAACCCGGGATCCGTTGAAGCCCCTGATTTTCTTTCCAAGAAAAAGATCCAAAACAGGTAAGGGTTTTGTTTTCTTTCCACGGAAAGAAGAGAAATCTTTCTGGATACGGGTATTATTTGACTTCTTTTCAATTGTTGTTGAATTTTGGTTTCGAAAATGGAAAGGCTTCACTCTGTGTTGGTTATCTTAATTATGCGAAAAATAATGCTTAATTAATTACCCTAATCTCATTTGCTGATGATAATTATTCGACTATGATCTATCTATTTCATGCTGGGCTATTTATCGGTACTACATATGTAATATTGTAGCAGTATTGTTAGCTTTTATTGAGATATTAAATGGTTAGAACTTGGAAGGTGACCCATGCTTTGCATATTTTGAGAATATGGTAGTACTATCAGTTTTTATTGTGATGGCTGGAAATTAACCCGCGCTTTCTTGGATTTGATCATGTAGTTATCCTTAAAAATGTAATTTAACAAGTCCCGGTTAGGCGCTAAGGTTGATGTCCACTTTGAGATCCAGCTTCGACTCTGTCGTATGCGAACCATGTGTGAACTTTTTCCATATTTATTCTGGTTTTTAGTCTGATTGTTCAGTCTCATGCTTGATTATGATAGTAATTATTTAAACTGTATTGATTATAATTGTAATTGTAATTGTACCTTCAAAAAGATTAAAAAAAAAGCACGTCTCGGTTAAATTCTTAGCACTGGGAAGTTGCAGTCTTTTTTATTTCCAAATTAGTTATTTATAAAAACATGGAACGGGTATAGTTAAGCAAGTTCTGGATATTAGATTTTACGGTGGCGTGTTAGGTTTTTCTTGAGTTATTTTGAGGGCTTCTGGTTCTGGTTCTGGTTATGTTTTTATGTAGCTTTTTCCGGAGCACATGAAGATGTTCAATTCTTTATTTATTCTACATATATTTATAGCGACAGAGTCATTGGTTTGCACGGTATATTGTGTGCTTCTATGATGTTATCAAAACTTTTTTTCTTTGTGGTGAACAAGTTCTGTAACAATGCCGGCATCTGGACTAAATACCACAAGCCCTGCTCCATCCCAACTCACCATCTTCTATAATGGAAAAATTTGTGTGTTTGATGCAATTCCGGCGGAAAAGGTTGGCCTTTTTTTTAACGAATTTTACTAAGTTTTAGCAGAAGGAGGTCTTATACCAAAATTCACCATTGATTCATGTCCGACAGGTGCGGGAGATTATGCTTATTGCTGCAACTGCTGCAGCTGGTGCTGCTAACTCTGTTGACATGAAGAATGTTGCAACTGATTGTGCCACCACTTCACCAGCTCTGACGAGGTCTCCTTCGCTTCAAAGTACTGCAACTGCAACTGCTTTGGCTTCACCACTGGCACAAGTGTATCCTGTTAACAGTCCCGCCTTCTGCAAACTGCAAGGTGGTAACTCTCAACTAACTTATCTTGAAGATGGATGAATTAGAAATGTGAATATTCTACGATTAATCGGTTCAGTTCACGTCAGCTAATATAGCTTGATGTTTTTGTAAATATCTATTGGATCAGAATTACCAATTGCAAGGAGACACTCCCTTCAGCGGTTTTTTGAGAAGCGTCGGGACAGGTACCCCTTCCATACTGAACTTCCAGTTCATGTTTAGATTTATGATCCTAAGCATTCATGATATTGCACTTTATATGTGCATCAAAATGATGTTGCATGAGCGTTGTTACTTATTGTTGTGATATACTTTGGATAAAAACTATCAACTATTCAACAAAGTGAATAACATTAACTATCTAGAATTTGTACCAAGCTTGGGGATTGGGGAATATAGTTGAGGTGGTAAGTGTTGCCATATGCTTATTTCTTTTTGCAGGCTGGTGAACAAGAGCCCATATCCTAATCCATCAACACCAAAATCATATGATGACACGAAAGCTAACCTAAGTGCTGCAGCTTCACCAGAGTCGGGTTGCTTCGGTAAATCACCTGTTCCTCAAGAAGAATTCCAGCCAAAAGCTCCAGCCCATGCTGCCTAAGCTAAGCATATATGAATCCTTATATTTGAAAAAAAAAAAACTAAATGTAGCTGTGTTATTATTGTGAAATGCAAACTCCACTAGGATAATGACTTTGATCTGTCTTTGGAATTGATGTGAATTGCAAGTGTCTCATGGTAGGTATTGCTATTGTTTCCCATGAGAGTACTGCCTGATGTAGGATGAATTCTCCTGTTGTGATGCCCTTAAAACCTGGTTACCCTGTCCAATATGTCAGATTTACCCTGTCCTAAGCTATCTAACCTTTAAACTGGGCCAGCGTTTGTATGCACCATCAACCACAATTAATTGAAGATTGAAGAAAAAATATACGATGGATGATCGGATTTACAGCTACTTGAGCACTAATTGACAGGTTCTATCTCTCCTAACCCCTTCACCAAGATGTAAATTAATCATCTGTTGCTACATAAACGACAACGCCGAGGTGAATCATTGAAGGAGGGACTTACCCAAGTCCAAGGGATGAGCCAAAAACGGGTTTTCCTGGGAATCCCAATAAACATAATAGTGCTGGACGGCTAACAATCCAACTGCAAGAGGCAGCTACTTGCTGCCACTCTTCATGTAGCCCTAACGCCGCGCCGTATGTATATCTATCTACCAGAACAATCGGGCAACCGTTGGTCTTTGAAATAACTGAATCTTTTGGGTTGGGCTTTGGCTGAAGTGGAAGAAGTCTTGTCCATGTAACACCTGGACTGGCTGGCTAGTGGGCAGTGGCTACTACCAGCAAATCAAATCGATCAGTCCCTTTTATTGTAGGGTTTTTCTAACGCGATGTAAGTTAAAATGAGGCTAAAAAGAGGTGTAATTAAAATTTTTATAAAAATTATAAGAATTTTAGTATCGGTTTTTCGTTATGTACTGAATTTCTTATAAAAGTGTAAGAACTAAGAACCCTTTCGAAATTTTTAAACATTTTGTAAGAAATTCGATACATGCTAAAAAAAAATCGTTGCGTCTCATTTTAAGGTACTCATCTTAAAACTTCCATTTATTGTAAATTTTGACTTTGCCTTCATTTTCCTTTGCTTCCCAAAAGAACAATGGGTTAAGTACTATACCAAGTACCAACCCGGCCTGGGCTTTTTCATTGATAGTGAGAGAGACGGGTTAAATTGATAAAACATGGTATGGGTTGAAACTGTGGGTCTACCCATGTAAGGTGGCATCGAGATCCGAGCCTCTCTGTTTGAAAACACAGCATGAAAAAAGATGTAATTAACGCTTTTTTTTGTCTTTCCAGTTCAGATTAATGGTTTTATAATATTTTTTTCTGGGGTTAATAGGCTTCTGGGGCATTTTGACTTTTAATCAGCAGCATACATTAATCTGAGTGAGTGAGCCCAAAGCCTAAAGGGAAAAAAAAGAAGGAAAAAGAGGTGATAAGATTCCTCAACGAGGAGGAAGGCAAACAAAAGAAACAAGAAGAAACTCTGTTTATCTCTTTCTTTATGTTGCTTTTGCTTTATGTGTAATATTATAAAGGTCAGCAAACCAACAGAGCCTCAACTCCTTTGACATAGGAATGAATGCCCTTCTTTTCTTTTATTTATTCAACCAGGGCTACGTGTGATTTCACTTTCTTTTATGATTAAAGTGCAAAAAACAACAAACAATATCCTTGAGCTTTGAACTTCCGTTTTAGTTCACGGGACGGCCTGACTCAGAATCCAATGCACCCTTTGAACCAGTCTTGTAGTCTACTCTTCCTTGTAGAGCTGTAGAGTTAAAGAGTCAACTCACTAGATTTTGTTTTGTTTTCTGCTTTAGCCTTTCCTTTTTCTTATCTCTCTCTCTCTCTGCTCGTGTGAGGCTTCACCTTCACTTTTGTTCTCGTAGGAGTATAAATCCTTCATTTTGCTCTCACACTCTTATGCCCTCTCATATTGTCAACGCTTACGAAAAGAGGAACCTTGGGAAGTTTACTTTCCTTTCTCTTTTGTTTTGTTTTTGGGGCTGTTTCAATTTTCAACTTTGCTTAATCCCCCACTAAGCTTCACTCAACGCTTCTCCTTCAACCAGGTACATTTGTCTTTCCCTTATCTTTTTGACCTTTCTGTCTTCTTCTTCTTCCACTTCAAGCTCATTTATGATTGTTTTTTTTATCAAGGTTTTAAAAGGCCTTTTTCTTCAAGGGTTATTCTATACAGTTAAAATAAAAACAAAAGAGTCTCTTGCAGAATGCAAATCGATTGTCTTTTTAACAAATTTTACCCCTTTTATAATAGTTCCTTGAGTTTTCCCTCTTTTAGTAACTTTCCTTGAAGAATTTACTCTCTGCATTCATTGAAGTGGAATTGGGTGGAGCTGATTCGTGTTCTTGTTGGACCCCTTTTCCCTAACCATCAAGTAATTGTCACTTCTTCAATAGTAGTACTATTAGTATTAATACTTTACCCTACTTTTTCCCCAAGAAACTATTTGGTGTTAATATGATGTAGAGGTTAGGAAAAGGAGAGCCTCTTAGTGCTTTCTAGTCATGTGTGGACCTTTAGTGTGCTTATGTTAGTTAGGTTGTCAAAATTTCCCTGGTCTTTAATTGATGTGATATTCAAGTCTTATTTGCGTTGTTTCATATATTCTCTACGATGTGGATAAATTTGAAAAGGAATCTGGGTTTTGATTCATATGTTTGATGGTATAAATGATAAGTGTTTATGGTCTCTTATTAATAGTGCTGTTGTGCTCTCTTTATCATTGCAGGTTGTTTTCTGAACTAATCTGCAAATGGAGAAGGCTAATGGCTGCATTTCGAGGAAGAGAAAGTTGCCTCAAGGCAATGATATGTTGAACTTCTCCTTGGATGAGCTCACTGACGACCTCCTTGAAAGGGTTCTTTCATGGTTACCAACCTCGATGTTCTTTCGCCTCGGTTCAGTGTGCAAGAGATGGAAATCAGTTGCTTCTTCTGAAAGTTTTAAGCTGGCTTGCTCTAGGATTCCTTCAAGGGAACCTTGGTTTTTCATGGTGGATTCTGGTCTTAATCAATCAGTTGTCTTCGACTCTGCTGAAAGAAGTTGGAAAAAACTCAATCATCCGCCTCTCCTCTTGAATAACTGTAACCATGACTCCATCCCGGTTGCAGCAGCTGGTGGGCTCGTGTGTTTCCGCAACATGTCTGGTGATTACTTTGTATGCAATCCTGTGACAGGATCGTGTCGTGAACTTCCTCCGGTGAATCCGGACTCTCTTGATCAGCCCCTTCATGCTATAGCACTGAATGCATATTCCAATTACTCGTACAAGCTAGTCTTAGTCTCTGGTGATCTTTCAAAGCTTTCGTTCAAAGTTTACAACTCTAGTGCTGATCGCTGGGAAGAGGAGATTATGCTAAGGAGAAAAACCGGTGATTGTACGGAACATATGCCGAATGACGAAAATGAAGATGCTGTGTACTTCCTTAGCAAAGCTGGAAACGTAGTGGCAACTAACATGCAGAAAAGCCCATCCAAGCAATTTTCATCAGTTATTACTCTTAAAGATGGTGAGGAGATTGTTTATTTCCTCAGCTCATCTGGGACAGTTGTGGCTTGCAATCTGACCCGGAAGCATTTCTCTGAATATCCCAGACTGTTGCCTGTCTTTTACGAGTACTCCATCGATTTGGTGGAGTGTAAAGGAGAGATGTTGGTCGTTATGTTATCGGAATTCTTTGAAAGTGCAAGCCTTAGGGTGTGGAGATTTGATGAGAAAACAAAGACTTGGAATCAGATTGCAAGCATGCCTCCTGCAATGTCACATGAGTTTTATGGCAAGAAAGTTGACATAAATTGTGTCGGGACTGGTGACCAAATATTTATCTGCTTAAGCTCTGTTGAGCTTTGCAGTTATGTTCTCTGTGATATCGCGGCAAACGAATGGGTTGAACTTCCCAGGTGTTGTATGAATGGTGAAGCCATGGACTTCATGTCTGCTTTCTCTTTCGAGCCGAGGATTGAAGCTTGTGTATGAACACATATTGTGGACTCTGCTATGTTTTGAAGGATTTGATAATCCCCTCTGTGATTCCTTTTTCCCTGTGCTTAATTTGTTTTGTACTTTCTTGTATTCTTTTAGAGGATTGATTTTTTCTTCTTCTCTTATTTGAATTGTTTAAGCAAATCCATCCCCTTTGCTGAATGTATTAATTAATGAGATAATGTTATTACTTATTACACTACTGGTTTCCATATACAATACTCTTCTTTTTGCTTTGAATGCTAATGTGTATGTCTCATCAAATTTTCTTGGTTTCTTGATGCAGTTGGAACTCATACCAGAAAGATAATAATAGTATTCAACGAGTCAGGTTGGCGCGAACGATGACACAAAAATCGGCCCCTTTCTTCTGCAATGTCACCACCATGAATACAGAATACCCTTGTTTCTCCTAACATTCAGCCAACACTGTTCCATAAGATTTCAACGTTCACGTTTCTGTCGCCGCAAAGGCATGCATCCGAGAAAGTTATCTCGGTGTTTGATTAAACTTCTCTTGTGTCTCAACTAAACCGAATTCGAGTCTCGTGTTAGCAGCGCATAAACATGTAAATTCTGCCACATCGAGACCAAGAGAAATCCCTTGGTGTTCTTTTTTCTCTATACTCTTCATACGGGGGGATAGTGTGGACCAGGAAGCATGCTAAAAAGCAGGGGCTTGTCTGAAGGTCCAGCGTTACTTTGCAAAGACCTGTATCATGATGTTTCTCGCATTGTGTCTTCACCATTCACATTTCTGCATGATTACTACCAGTACCATCTCTCTCTTTTCCCCTAATCCCCAGTATAAATCTACTTTCTTGCATGTTATGCTAATCTAACTATTATTTGCTGAACAAATTTTATAAATATTTTTAATATAAATGAACGAAACCGGTAGATATTGTTCATAACATAGACTGAAACAACAGAAGATATTTTGATTCAAATTTTATAATTTAACTTAGGATAAATATTCTATACACAAAAGGTGGAAACTGAAAGTGTCCTGAAGCGCCTTAGTTTTAAGGTATAAGGAGTTAGTTTAGGGTATAGAGTTTAGGTGTAGGGGTTTAGAATTTATGGATAGTTATTTTAATTTAAGGTTTAAGGTTATAATTTAGAGTTTGTAGGTTAAAACCTAAACCCTCACCATATTACCCTAAAAACTAAATCCTAACTTATAACCCCTAAATTATAACCCTAAACCTTAAATTGAAACAATTATCCCTAAATTCTAAACCCCTACACCTAAACCCCTAAACTCTATACCTTAAACTAATTCCTTATACCCTAAAATAAGGTACTTGTGGAAACTTTCAGTTTTCACCGCAGTATATAAGATATTAATCCTTTAACTTATTAATATATGTTCTTTTATTATTTTCCACTTTTGTTTTTGCTTCTTCAATTAATGGAAATTCTCTGTTTTTTTTTGTTCAAACTTTAATTAATGAAGAGAAATTATTCTTGATTTTTTTTTGCATTTAATGTAATGGGCCATTGTACCAACAACCCGTTGTTTAATAACGTGGGCCTACCAAATGTTGGACCGCTAAGTTAAAACCTCTAGCGCTGAAACAACATCGAAGTTGGTCCATGTATTAATTTCATTATCAGCCTACAATCTAAGACCATCCCCCACTCCAATAAAAGCCCTTCTCATTAATCTCCCTCAATATCTCTAATTTCTATTAAATTAATACATGTATTAATCTGTTGTTAGTTATTTTATTGGTAGAGTACATGTCCATTTAATGATTCATATTTGGAGTTCATACTTTTCTTTCCTAATAATGTCGTCTCTATAGTTTAAATTTAAATTTTCTCTTTAAAAGAAGAGTGTACCTTGCCATTACACTCAATCGTTACCATAAAAAATGGTATTTAAAAGTTCTGTTATTTTAGTTTTAAGTCTCGTTATGACTGAACTAATGATTTACAATGCTCCTTTTAAGTCTCTAAATTCTTTCGATTCCGAAACAAAATCCAAATTTAAAGAAGCATTGTTGTTTGGTGGTTGCTCTTCAACACAACAATATTTAGAATAAGAAGTTCGCGTTATTAGCACATGGCTTTAATACATATAAAATCCATAACTTTTTAAGTGTCGCATCAAAAGTAATTAAGAATAGATTGAGACCGATAATTTTAAATTCTCATACAATATAGATATTAATTTTATTTTTTATTAATGATATATTTTTACAATTTAAATAATTCCGCCATCTTAAAATTTTAATATAACTTCATAAAATTCGCACTAAAAACATAAAATTATAAAGTTAAAACAATAGGTAATAAATTTGAACAACCATTAAACGGATAAAATTTTTTACCCCTTTTCGGTGTCCTTTTTATGGCCCAACAGTAAAAAACACTAAAAAATAAATTTTAAGCCATATTCATAAATTCTAAATACTAAACCCTACACTCTATACCCTAAAAATACACTTTACCCTAAAATTTTAAAATCCTAACCTTAAACCTTAAATTATAAACCTAATTTTTAGTATGAGGGCATAAATAAGAGCACCAAAAGGCCAGAAAATTTATATTCACCCGAACCCTTTTTCTTTTTACTTGCAAAAGGTTACAGAATGGTATAAAAAGATACAAGTTTAAAATTTGAATCGAATTAAATCTCTTGAATGTCATCATGTAAAGAAATGGATTAGGTTAAGCTCGAAAAGTCCTTTTTATAAAGGAAAAGAATCAGGATATGCACATGATGATGCAACAAACTGAAGGGGGGAAAAGTAATAAAAACAAATGTATATATCGTCTTGAGGAAATGTACAGTTTCAAGTGAATCAGCACCCACATCAGCAAACTTGGTTTCAATAGTAACTTTCTCAAATCAATTGAAATTTGCTTAGCAATAGAGTTTTTGGACAAGTTTTCAATGCCTCAAGTTGAGCCAAGCCAAATCCAAATGAATCCATCAACTTGACAAACTGAATGACGGATTTCGTGTCAAATAGTGCTTAAATTATAGTGAAAAAAAAAACTGGTTAAAATGTCTTGAATATTCACGGTAAATGGTAAAAAGTGGAGTGGAGCCATTGTTTATCTGATATTTGAATGCATGCATGCGGCTGATGTGTCTGATATTTCTCTTCCTGCATGCATGTCAGCTCTCACCATCAGCTCCTATCATGTGCTTGCATTAAAGTGGAATAAAATTTACATATCTTTCCCAATATTTCACCTCAAATCAAAGAGAGGAAAAAGGAAAGGGGAATTTTAAAATTATGATAAGATTGAAAGATATCAGGGACTACTGCACTGCAGTTCTTTCTCTCTGCTCATCCATTTGCACTTTATATTTCAGACAGAAAGACAGTGGTTTGGCATGGATTTGGATTGCTGATTCTGGGTTTTTATTGGCTGCAACTTGGCATTCATACAACCATAACCAAAGCTGTAATAAGAAAGAAAAAACAAGGGTCCAAACATTTGAACATGCTACTACTATCTCTCTCATGGATGGACTTAGGGAGTCGGTCAGCGGTCGTTCTTCTAAAAATTTAAAATTTGTATATGATTTTAGAATATTATATATATTTTTTACTGAAAATCTAGTTCAATCGTTTTAAATTTTATAAATCTACAACTTAAAATTTTATAAATTTATCTTATAACACGAAATTCTGCTTCCGTCCCTAACCACTATCTTCTTCGAAGTTCTAGAAAGAGAGTTGCGTTTGCAGTAGCAGTGTGTTGTTGGTGGCAGATTGAAATGTGGAAAATGGTCCCACCGCCACCACCACCCCCACGCCCTCCCACTTATGGCGGAAAGTGACCATACACTTTCGAGGGTAAATGGAGATGAAAAACAGTATGAGGGGGCTGTATCATCCCATGAAAAAAACAACTCGATTTTAAATTTCGATCGTATCGTATTTATTATGATAGTAAACATAACAAATGATATTGCGGTCAATTACGATATCGCTTTGAAGCCCACCTTGACCTCCTCTAAGTTTAATAACAGCTGCAATTATTAAATACGAGGGCTGAAACAGCAGCAATGTGTTGCTGGAGAGATGGCAATGGCATTGGCACACTATTTTTCTTACCAGGATCCTGTTTGGTCAGCTGATAGAATTCAATTTGTGAAAGGAACTTAAATGGCTTGAACGGCAAGTAATTAAGAGCAAGAGTTAAAATTTGGCAATGAATAAGAAAATTCAAAGCAGTTTATTTATGGTAATTCGAGTATTACAGATTTACAGACATGTATAAAACAAAATGAGAAAAGGAAAGGGTTTTTGGAGAGATGATTTGAGGATAGGCATGCAGACTTTTTCAAACAAAACGGTTTTAGAATTATAGTGCCTCAAGTTGCTTGAATTTGGATAAACATTGGTTGTATTTTCTCTTTCCTTTTTGTCAACGATTTGTTCATTTAACTTCATTTGATCAGTTGAGCATGCGAGTACAGCCTCGTGTTCAGAACACGCTCACCTGTTCTTAGATTCAAGACTTCTCACGAGCGTTGTTTTTACTTAAATTTTTTTCATCCTCTATAAGTAGGAATATAATAAGATTTTTTTAAAAAAAAACTTCATTTGATAAGATTGTAATGACAAAGCGTACATTGAGATTACAGTAACGTAAGTGTGAAACTCAGAATAGAGCAAAGGAACGGGGGTGGTGGGGCAAGAGGGGGGAGGGAAAGGCGCAGGCTTTTACGGCGGTGGGCAGTGCCAGCCAAGAAGTTGTCCCTTTCCGTGCAATCCCACGTGGCAAACTGCCTCTGATTGCGTCCACAAAGGTGGGAACACGTGGCATAACTTTGTCAGGAAATGCTCCCCTCGGTGGAAAATAGCCGTTTGATTATGACCCATCGCATCATGTCCGTCTGTACTTTGCAGGCAGGCGGTCCCACCCCCATTCTTAAGCAATTGGGTAATCAATTTCTGTTCAACCTTCCTCCTGCACAGGGTAATTATACGAAATTATTTTTTACTCAATGCGAAGCTAACAGTCTTCCCATGTCTTTGTAATCGATATTTATAATGTTTAAATTAATCAATCATTAATTCAAATATTAAACTAACCACATGTTAGAGAGGGGAAGCACAAATTTGTTATTAATGTGTATTGAACATTTGAAATGGAGAAAAAAAATTGTGAATTAAAAGTTTTTAACTACATACTATAAAGATTGTTAATAAAATATTAAGGTTTAATTATAAAATATATGCTCAAATATTATATTTTTTGTAATAGGTGTTTAATAAAAATTGATTGAAATATGTGTTTAACGTTTTATTTTTTATTTTTAAAAAATAAGCTAAAAAGAAAATAAATGAAAATATATCTCAAATTTTTTAAAAATTATAAAACAGTCTTAAATCCCTAAAACTTAAAATTTAAAAATCCCAATATTATTGTCGTTGCTACCACCGATAGCCTCACTGGAGAGTTCCGCTCATTTCTCCCAACTACCCATCGTCGGCAACTGGCGAGAGACATGTTAATCAGACGTCAAATGACAAACGCGAAAAATTCTAACCATTCGAAACCGATTGATACGCCTCTTGCCGGTCGACGACGATAGCGGTGTGGTCCAACAAGGTTATCGGTGACGGTAACGAAGTCAATCTTAAAATATTTTATGCCCCTAAATAAAATGTATGAATAATATCAACACGGACTTAGCTCTCTTGAGGTCCAGAGGGGCCTAGATCACTATTATAAATTTAAAATATTTGATAAGTTTTGATTTAATAATAATATAATACATGTGAAAAACAAGGATTTAAATTTAAAACACACAAGAATTTATTAAATATTTAATCAAGTAGGGACTCAACTAAAGAAAAATAAATATATGTTCTTAATTTTTTGTCAAATAACAATTAAGTTGCTACAAATTTAAATATTAAACAAATTAGACATTACGTCACTTTTAAATTTTGAGTTTACGTACTTACTAAACACTTGTATTTTTAAAATTAAATATTATGAGCCTTCCAATGTTCGATTATGGGGAGAGTATTGTTGTAAAAGGGTAAGTAAAATCTACAGTGGTGTGAATGGAATCCAAAGGCATGCAGCTGAGAGAGAGAAATGGAAGCATATGTGGGGATATATGGATGGCGATGGTGTGCCATATCATGCGCATCAAGGATTGGTTGTAGCCTCAACCAAGATCTTTATTATTCGTTTCTCCTCTGGAAAACATACCATTTGCATTTCTAAAGTCATAATGCCTAATGCCATGCATGCTTATGACTTATCCATACATTCATCTCTGTATATTAGAATTTTATCTTCATCACAATTATAAATATTTCTGTCTGTTCAGGTGTCACTTGTAAGTATCCCAATGGCTATGCTTATACATTTCACATGCTTGCTTGTTTCTGTTCTGTATTTACTATTTTCTCTGCATAATTTCTCACCCTATTTATAATTCATCGACAGTATGTAATTATCCTGAGCCGCCAATGCCGACACTTTGGTAAAGATAAAGGCTGTAAAATTCTTTAAGTCCTGGATAACTGCTAGTTTGAACAGGTGAAAATGACTTGGCCCACAATCATTGCAATTTGAAGGCCAAGCAAACCAGATTGTGTTCACTGTTCATTGCTTCCATTCTTAGGCCATAATGATGAGGTAAGCGCAATGACTTTATTCAAAGTACAATGTATTTATATATTTTTCCATAAATGTCAATCTGATTTGTTAATAATACCATCATTTAACAGCAGTAATAAGTAATAACATCTCTTCTCTAGGCTTTATTTCCACTGTTTGTTTTCTGGTGCCTGAAAAGCTCTGATAGAATCAGCAGAAAACCATACCTCTGGCTCTGCCACCTCCAATTGGAGTAAGAACTAAAGTTGCAGTAAAAAACCAAAGGGGTCTGGTTAAAATGACAGCAAACCATGGGACAGACTCAAATCATGTCCAACAATTTGTTTGATCAAACTGAAGTGGCTCAAACATGTGTTTCAACTTGCCGTGGAATGGGTTTACAAAAGGTCCAAGTTATCTGTTTCATCAACAGATGAGATTAAAAACAGAAATACTGGAAACTCTGTTTTTCTTCCATATATATATATACAGAGAGAAAGTTACAAAGAGTAATGGAGATTCTTCTGTCACTCTCTTGCATTAGGCTGCTGCTGACGTTTCTCATTGCCTGGTCCCATCGTACTTGCAGACAAAGATACCATACATTACCCATCTACCTTCTCTTCTTCCCTAATTAATTTCACTATGGTTAAAATTCTGTAAATTACAGAGTAAAATATCGATTCACCTAATTGCACAGGGTTTGAGTAATTTCTTTTTTACTTACATTTCGATAAACTCAATCTATTACTTCCTCTCCATTCACCACATTTTCACCTTCCAAAATCATCAACCTAGGAGTCAGAAGCTGTCCCCTTTGACATAATGAGGACCAACAACCGAATCATCCACTGTTTTTACATATATATTAATTTAAATTCTCATCATCATCATGTATTGATAATTTTATGGTGCAAAGCATGAAATAGTTGCAAATTTTGCTTCTATGATTGAGGGAAGTTGTCTCCTATATTTGTCTCAATTTAAGCCACACAAAGTTGTCCGGATAAATTCAATATTTTAAGTTACTGTTCAACTATTAAATTAAAGATTATTATCATATAGACTGTTGGTGTAAACTAAAAAAATTTACAAACGTCTTAGTTTTAGGATTTAAGACTTTATTTAGGGCGTAAGATTTAGGGGTTTAGGTGTACGGATTTAGAATTTAGGAATATTAGTTTGAAATTAGGGTTTAGATGTTAGATCAGTTTAGTTTTTAGAGTAATATAGTGATGATTTAGGTTTTAATCTATAAACCCTAAATTATAACCTTAAACTATAAATTTCAACTACGATCCCTAAATTCAAAACTAATGCACATAAACCCTTACACTATACACCCTAAACTAAGTTCTTAAACCCTAAAACTAAGGCGTTTGTAGAAACTTTTAGTTTCCACCGCCAATGTATCAAATAAATACCCTTAAATTAATGATTATTATCTTGTATATTGGCGGTGGAAACTTAAGGATTGTGGTTAGAATTTAAGGGTTAGGATTATAATTCATGGTTTATAAGTAAAAACATAGATCATAACCATATACCCTAAAAACAAAATTCTAACCTCTTATCCTTAAATTCTAAACTTAAACCCTAAGTTTTAACCACCATCCCTAAAATTTAAACTCTTATACCTAGACCCCTAAACCTTAAATTAAAACACTAAACCCTAAAATTAATGTGCTTATGAAAACTTTAAGTTTTTACCGCCAATATATAACATATAATTCCTTAAATTAATCTAATCCATATAATAACTGGTTTAAAATTTTAAATCTAATTGATGATGTTGTTAATTAATTTTTATTAAATTTCAATAAAAAATAAGAGTTAAAAATTAGAATTAAAATTAAAATTCCAAAATTAAACGTTAGAAAGGATTATTATTTTTTAATCCAAAAGTTGGAACAACACAGGCACTAGAAGCATATCAAGCCTTCATATATTAATAACAAACTAGTCTAATGAAAATGAACCTATTAAATTTTTTAATAAAATCAAAAGATCGACCTTGTAATGAGCCTCTTTAATATCTTATTCGACTTAATAATCACCAAATTAAATATAAATAGTTACTACACCAAAAGATAAGTGTAAATATAGTTGAAAAAAGGGGGCAGTTTGGTAAAAGAGAATCTGAATTCTTTAACTGCCCATTTAAAGCATGTAATAAAATGGTAACAACAAATGTTGATTACCAAAACCAGGAAAAATCCAAAAAAATTGAAAACCCCAAGGACACTGAGTCCCCACCCCACTGCCCTCTAGTATTTATAACGCACCCCTTCCCTCTGAGTCCATCCGTTCTTAACCATTATCAAAACCTCTCTGCTGCATTCTGTACTTTTTCTTTAAGAATATTTGAGTCTAAACTCAATGATTCTTCCGACCAACTCTTTCTCTACTCAGTTCTAACTCGAACACCAAAAACAGAAAAGAAAAGAAAAGAAACTCAAGCTATGAAGGGTCGATCTTCCAGGCACGAAACAAAAGATGGAATGGAAATCGATAAAACTAGTAAACTCAAACAAGAGCCTCATCTCTCCGGTGCTTATATCCGTAGCCTTGTTAAACAACTCACCACTTCCAGAACCAAAAGCCACCCCGAAGACGGATTCGATGGCCACAACTCGGCCAAATTCGGTGAAGGTTTCAGTGAAACGCCGCCACAGACGACGCAGCAACAACCCCAACCACCACCACCACCTCAGCAACATAAGAAGCAGGTGAGGAGGAGACTTCACACCAGCAGGCCTTACCAAGAAAGGCTGCTTAATATGGCTGAGGCCAGGAGAGAAATTGTGACTGCACTCAAGTTCCATAGAGCTTCCATGAAACATGCAAATGGACAACAGAACCAGCAAGAGCAGCAATTGTCCCATACGTCTCAGCTTTCATCTCAACCGTCACCTTTAGAATTAGAACAAGAACCCAAGACAAAGTGTAGGAGAAATCCTAGGATATACCCATCAAACACCACAAACAACTTGTCCGGTTATAATTTAGACAGTTTCTCATCTTTCTCCCAACATTACTCTCCTCCTGCTGCTGCTCCTGCTCCTGCAAATCCATATTCTTGGCCTGCTCCTCATCAAACTTGTCTTCCATCTTCCTTAGATGCTATCAACTTCACTCTGCCAAACCAAACCTTAGGCCTAAACCTTAACTTTCAAGATTTCAACACCATAGACACCACCAGTCTTTACCGTAACAACAACAACAACAAGAACCCATCAATCTATTCATCATCATCTCCATCGTCTTCGTCTTCACCGACTCTCTCGGTTGTAACAGAAGAAGTTCCCTCGGTTGCACTATCCTCGCATGGAGCTGTGGCGGCTGATCTAACTGAATCCTACGGTGGGGTAGGGCTGCATCAAGCTATGGACGATGAGGAAATGGCGGAGATCAGAACATTAGGAGAGCAGCATCAGATGGAGTGGGATGACACCGTGGATTTGGTAACATCGGCATGGTGGTTCAAGTTCTTGAAGACTATGGAACTGGCGGCGCCCGAAGTGAAAGCGGAGGAGGAGGATGGGTATCAACCATTTGATCAAGTCATGGAATTCCCTGCCTGGTTGAATGCAAATGACGCCTGCTTGCAACACCATTTCACAGATCTTTGCCCTGATGACTACTTCCAGGATCCTGCCTTACCTTGGTAAGTTTACCAATTCAGAAATATTTCTCAATTTTAGTATGGTTTTGAATCCATCATATAATAATTGGATTGGAATTCAATCAAAATTTTGAATTTCTTATATTCAGAAGTTTACCCTTTCTTTTTCAATTTTTCATTGATACAATTTATGACAAAGAAGGGTCGATTTACCCTCATTTTCTGTTACACACACTTCCAATAGATGCCACCTATGTCCCTCAATTTATGAAATAGTCCAAAAAAGCCCATTTAGCTTTAGGATATGGGCTTTCCTTCTGGAATAAATTATTCCAATCGAATTTAATAATTGATGTCAACTCATATAATGATAAAATATTGAGATTTTACAAGTTAACTAACTTGGTTTTTTGTTATTTACTGGTTGTGATACACAGCATGGAGATTGGAGAAATTGAAGGAATGGATGGGGAATGGCTGTCTTAACAAGGATTGATTGTGTTTTTTTAATTAATCAAACCTTTGGCAATTTATGTCCCTTTTCTTTTCATTTTTAATCCCTTTTCCTCCTATTTCTAGAAATCTAAATAATAAGGCTTGCAAATATGTGAAAGGTCCACCCGCATGCATTGCACGCCATTGAGGAAGATAATATTATTATGTATCAAAGCAAGAGGAGTTTGTTTTCTCTTCTACCAATTTTCAAAATATCAATCGATTTTTATATTATTTTCTTATTATTATATATATGAATAATCATGTTTTCGATTGAACTAATACATTAATACATCTTCATAGATTAAATTAGCTGAGATCCTTTTTTCCTTACATTTAAGTTCAACTTAACATTGAATTTAGTGCTTAATTCATTTGTTTGTTCTTCTAGCATAAGAAAGCCGAAGCCTAAAAGGTATAGGCGCGAGAGAGTTATTTCAAGTAAATTGAAAGCAAGCTCAGCCTTTAATAAAGTGATAAGTCGTTGAGGTTAAAACTCTTAATTTCAATGAATTCATTTATTGTTTTTATTTATGTTATAATAATATCTAATACGTTATCTAATATGTATATAAAGACAAATAATATGATTTTATGTTGTATATTTAAAATTTTAAAGGTATAAAGTCATAAAATTTTAAGATATAAAAAAATATCTGCTGTGCACGCCACAAACGAAAAAGAAGATCAAACAAGTAAGAATAATGAGATTTAACGAGATTCAGCAGTGTGCTTACGTCCTCGGGAAGCAAAGACCGGTTATTTTCTTTTATTCAATCGATGGTCCTTAAGTTTTAAATAACACATCTATTTATAGACCTGAATATCACCAAAAAACTTTATTCAATAAGATCTCCTACTTAAAATAGATTTATACTTATAGAAGTAATTTTACCCGGTACAATTACAAAGATACTTTGTACTATATTGCTCCCGTACCTCAACCCACTTAATCCATGCTCATCGAAAAGTCAAATATTTATTTGATGGGCATATGCTCTCGCTTCGTTCGCTCACTCCCGCATCTGTTATTTTACAGTATATCATATTTAACAACATCTAAATCAGGAATGGTGTCAAAATTTGAGATTGCTGACGAAAAATATAAATATTTGAAAGTGTGTGGTTTGTAAAAAAAATTATATTTAATTTTTTTGGGGGTTTGTGAGCAATTGCCCTTTCTCACCTCATGTACTTTCGTCATTGATCTAAATTATATAAAAATTCAAAAAATTTAAAACTTGGATCACACCATCAACATCCATCGATCCATACTTATAACTAAAGGGAGAAGTGGAAGAAAAAGGAAGAAACGTGAGGTATAGAGGAGGGCAAGAGGGTCCGCTAGAAGCTAAGATTTAGGCGGTCCAAGTGTAGGAATGCAGGCATGCAAAGGGGCAAGCGTCGAACCCTGGATTTATTACATCCTACTAAGCATGTCATTGCCATGAAATTTGTCAAGTCATTTCGTGCATGTCTTCACCATATCATCTCAGCAAAAATGTAAATAAATGTTCATGAAAATGAAGAAGAGAGTTTATATCTACAAATAAGGAGCCCCAGCTTTCAATTTGAGAATTCCAGCCATTATGATATCCTGCAAATCACAATTGCCCATAATCCATTTACATGTATACTATACAGCCATCTGCTTTGCTGAAAAAGCAATCTGAATAGACAGAAAAGATCAGTTTTTGATGCCCAAAGTCATAGACTCAATGATTCAAACGCCGACTTCAATTTTACAACAAACCCAGAAATCTTGTTAGATTACTAGCAATTCTGAAGCCAGCCTAGCCCCTCTTTACACTCCAATTTTCAGGCATGGGCTTATATCATGTGAACCTCGTGAGCCCAAGTTTAAATGGAAGGTATCTACTAGTATTAAAATCCAAAGATACAACTAACGGAAGTATTTTTCGAGTTTAAAGTCCTATATATGTAGATAATTTACATTAGAAAATTCACCCACCAAACCTAAGTCTACAATGTAGATCGGTCTGAATTAGTCAGAACAAAATCCTGAGAAATCGGGAGTACAAGGAGAGTTGAGGGGAACGTTTCAGTAGTTTAAATGGAATAATGATAGCTCCATTGACCCGCTATTGGCTTTTGGCTGGATGATGTTGATAACACAGCTGAAAAGCAAAGTTTTCTCTGTTTCTGCTTTGACGCAACCTTTAACTACAAACCTTCCTTTCTGCTCAAACTATGCAGTTATTTTAGTGAAAATAAAAGGAAGAGATAAAGGATACTGTTGTTTCCATTTTCAAAATGATTGGAACAACCTACTGTTCTAAATTTATGACTTGTGATAATATAAAATTGGCCATACCCGAAAGCTGGGTCAATTCCAGAAACTAAGCTTCTTTTAGTTTTTGTTTGCTGTGGATTGGTTTTTCTTATTGTTTTGACATTACAGTAACAATGACGACAGCAGAAAGACAGTGGGCAGGTATATAGGATCTTGTAGGCACTACATGGCTGAACAAAAGGAGGAGAGATGGTTCACATGGTACATGACATGAGTCATGTCCATTGTCCCATTTCTAAAACATTGATGCACTAATTGGATGGTTTAAATCATTTGTTGGTGGACTAATTCCCTTTTCCCTTTGTCATCATGTGCATACAGAAATGAAGAAATGTGATAAAATTAGTCTGCCCCTTTTCGGTGCCTCTATATATGCCCTAACATTAAAAAATACTGCAAAATTAAATTTTAAGGCCAACTTTTAAATTCTAAGTCCTAAACCCTATCTCATATACCCTAAAATATACATTCTACCCTAAATTTTTTAAACCCTAACCACAATTCCTAATCTAAAACCATAAACCATAAACCCTAAAATTAATTTTAAGCGTGAAGGCATATGTAGGGGCATTGAAAAGGGGTAGAAGATTTCTATCCAGAAGAAAGGTGGCCAAAATAGGATAAAAATCCTCGGTCCTTTTCGGTACCTCTATTTATGCCCCAACACTATAAAATTAAATTTTAAGCCATAAGCCTAAATTCTAGATCTAAACCCTAAAAAACACACCATACTCTAAATTCTCTAAACTTTAACCTAAAACTCTAAACCCTAAACCTAATTTTAAGCATGATGTACAAGTAGAGACACCGAAAAATGACAATGATTACCATCAGGCCAAAATATTGTGGCAGCCTCAGCCTGTCTGCAGCTCCACGAACCCGTTTACCCTGCCGAATGCTCCATTTTTCCAGTAATCACTGCCATTTCGTACGCAAACTGAAACCACTTGCACTATCCAATCCAACCTAACACAAAGGACTTGTTGGCTCCTTTGAGACTGGTTCAGAACCAGAGTCGGGACAGTATCAACTTAATTATTTCACTAGATTTGCATGTCCTCGTCTTACTGCAACTCTCTATAGTACACGGTAATTCAAACAACTTCTTGTTGTTTTTACACTGTGAAACTTGTTTCTTGATTCAAATAATTTACTGATTTTAAACCTTTTTCTTATTATATAAATATTAAATACATGATGATGCAGTTACTTTAAAGGAACCGGCTTTATAGTAATATGGTAGGAACCCTAATTAATAATGGGGTCAACTTTAATAAGGGACATCGATGTTTGTATACAGAAAATGATTCCTGTTTTAAAACTTACTAATATTAAAAAAACTGAAATTTTCTTTTAAATTACACGGAATTGATTCTCGTTAAGGTTAAGGTTTAGGATTTAAAAATTATGGTTAGAGGATTAAGTTTAGTTTTAAATGTTGTGAATAAATAGGGTTTGGTGCCTAAAATGGTATAATTCCTCTTTTAGTCCCTAGAAATGCAAATAGCAAGTGTCCTGCTTGTGAGAAGTTTTGAATCGTTTTCGGTTCATAGTTGCATTCATAAATGCCTAAAACTATTGGACCAGGATTTAATTTGCGTCGCGTCCGTCGAACCGTGTCTATAATTACGAAGTAGAAATCTGGGTCACTTTCAATAATATTATTAGGGCAATTTTTGCATGTGATATCTCCTCCACAAATATTATTTTTAAAAAGATGAAAATATCTTTTTATAGCACATATAACATCAATTATTAAATGGATTAATATCCTATACACTGGCGGTGGAAATTTTTGTTTCCACAAGCGCCTCAATTATAGGGTTTAGGGTTAGGGTTTAGAGTTTAGAGTTTAGGGGTTTTAGTGTAAAGGTTTAGAATTTAGGGTTCATGTTTAGAATTTAGGATTTAGGGTTAGAATTTAGGGTTTAGGGTTAGGGTTTAGTTTTAGGGTAATATGAGTAGGGATTTAGATTTTAACCTATAACCCCTAAATTTTAACCATAAACCCAAAATTCAATCAACAATCCCTAAATTCAAAACTACTACACTTATAGCCCTAAACTTTAAACCCTAAACGGAACCCCTAACCCCTAAAATTAAGACGCTTGTGTAAAAAAGTTTCCACAAGCGCTTGTGTATAGAACAATTACCCTTATTAAATATGTTATTTTTTATTAATATGGTAAACATGGTATTCAAAATAATCTATTTTTCACATCAATATTAACCCGGACCATTTTTACAACACACTTATATCACAAAGAAAAACCAATGTCTGCTGGATGGATTGGAATGTTTTTTTTTTCTTCTTAATTTCACGTTATCGTTTAATTTGTTTGTCCAAGTTATATTCTTTTTCTCATATAAATGTCTAATTTGTTTGTTAAATAAGTATCTCAATTTTTTTTACCAAAACAAGTGCCTAAAAAAACTTTAAAACAAGTTAAAAATAAAATGTTATACACCTATCTCAAAAAAATGTATAGTTTAAGCACTTATTTTGGTATTAAGCCTTAAATTAACTGATGACGTTATACAAATTACAAGTAGAAGAGTTAAACTATTCAAAATTAAAGTATGAGACCAAATTCAAAATTTGAATATTTTAAAGGGACCAGAACTATAAATTGACCTCTATTTTCCAAACAAAGTAGCAAGAAACGCTGCAGTTTTCTTTAGTTTAATGGGTTTCCGTTTCAGTCCCATGTACTTTATTTGTTCAAATGACAGTAAGGAAAACCATTAATTAATCATGAGAAAATTTTGGCAAAGGGAAAAAGAGTCGCATCAAAATCATTTCAAAAGTCGTATGAACTATGAAATATAGCAGCGAGGTGGGGGTTGCATTTTTTGGATTTCAAAAGAACCTATTTTGGATTTCAAGCCGTGAGAAAAAAGAATAGTGAGAAGGAAAAAACCAGGCAAAATGCTTTTTGAAGAAGACAGCATTTGATTTAATGATTAATACGTAATTTTGTAACTCAGAGTGGAGTTGGAATCTTCTTTTCTTCAAAAAATGTACTCAAACCATTGCCGCCATTTGCACTTAAGGAAAGGAGGGGCCTCAACAATGGTGGAGCCCTGCAGGCTGCAGCCTTAGCTAGATGCTCGTGATTTCAATGAAATCATAACCCCATTTTGTAGAAAATGGAAAAGGATCAAACTTTTTAAAGCACGAGAAATTTACAGTACAAAAGAGAAAGATGGAATTGGCAAAAAAAAAAAACTGTCCCTTGCTCTGGATACTGGCTTTTCTGCTCTGCTAACTTTGAATGGTTAGCTCCTTAGTATTCAAAAGATCACCGAACAGAGCAAAAAAAAAACACCCAAAGTTTTTTTTTCTCTGCATTATATATCTATGACAATGGCAGACCCCCACAAAACAAACCACTTGCTTCAAAAACAATTCACCTTTTCTTTTTACCATAGCCTTTTTATATATAAGTTAACCTACTCGAACAAATAAAAACCAAAAATCCTCGTTTCTTCTCCAATCTCTCTGATCCCATTTGCCTCCTCTCTCTTACTTTATTTGATTCCTCTTTTTTCTCATTCAGGATTCCTTCTTTTGACTCACTTATTTCGAGTTCTCTTTCCCTGGGTTCATTCAAATTCGTTTGCTCATTTTGTTTTTATAATGTTTGAATCTCTGTCTGTAAATTTTAAGTGAATGAGAGAAAAAGAAAACATGGGTGGTCTTAACAAGGTGGAAGTGATAAACAGCAAAGGTTGTTCAAGGTTGTTTGATGGTTTCTCATCTTCAGTGCCATCATTCAGAAGTTTCCAATCTTTTGAACCAATGTCTCCTGCTCCTACTGCCTCTCTTGGTTATGAACCTTTAACGGTTCGACCCACCGGTCCGTTTTCTGGTCTGGTTATTTGCGTCACTGGTTTGTCTAAAGGTTGGTAGATATGTATCTAAATTCTAAATTCAATCCTGTTTTTGTTTCTTTTTTCCTACTCTTCGGCCTCTTTTTATATTTTTGGTTTGATTGCTTTGTGTAATTTTTATAGTTTACTTCTGAATGTGTTTGATAAAACTTGTATGATCTTGAGTCTGGGTAATTGTTATATTAATTCTTCTGTTGTGCTTGCAGAGGCAAGGAAACAAGTTATGGAGGCAACGGAGAGATTAGGTGGCCAGTACAGTACTAGTTTACATCCTCAATGCACACATTTGGTGGTTCAAATATCCTTTCTCATCACATTGTTTGCTTTAAATTACATAGATTTTTGGCATAATTGAAATTTGGCTGATTGAAATTTGGTGGTTCAGATATCCTTTCTCATTACATTGTTTCCTATTGCATTGTCAAGCCTTAATATTAGTTACAGCGTTAGCGGACGTAAGTTCGAGCATGCTCTAAAACATGGACCAAGAAATGGTCTATTCCTTGTTAAACTTGGATGGTTTGTGGATAGTGTCAAGAGGAATGGTAAGATTAGGCTGCTTCTCACTTCTAACTTCCCTTTTGTGATTTAAGTTGTGTTGCAGTATCAAGGATTTGCTGTTTTCAATTTGCTAGAACTAACAAGTTTGTTTAATATGTTACCAGAAATGGAGGTTTTTGAAAAGTTAAGGCAATTTTGAGGGCTAATCTGATTTCTGTTTGTTTATAATGTATATATATTTTTCTACATTCATGCAGTAAGGTTAAGTGAATCACTCTACACCGTGAAGGGTATTGGAGAACATTTTGCACCTGAAGATGAGTTGAATCGGCTTGCTAAGTCTACCGCTTTGTGTGTTCCTGCCAGATTTCACGAAGCCAAGAAACTAGACATGATAGAAAAACCACATGCGCGGCTTTGCCGAAGAGGCCCTAATAGAAGTATGAACTCACTGTTATCTGGTCATACCATATACGTCGATTCTGATATTTCAGTTGAACTACGGAATAAGGTAACATTCAGTTTGCTGCCGGAAATTGAGGTCATAGATTTGGTCTGTTAGTCTATATATCACTGCAAGACTTGTACATAACTCACCGTGTTAGTTATGGTCGATTTGTTATCAATTCGTTGAGACATTTAGTATGTTGATAGGTTATTGAAGCAGCTTCAAAAGAAGGGGCCACAGTGGTAGATCGATGGTTTGTTGGTTGCGCTGCAAGTCATGTGGTGTGCGAAGGAAATTCTATCCATCGATATATTGGCCATTCAAACAACATTATTACGGTGAGTGCTTCTGCATTGCATTATGGGAACATAGTTTTTTATGCATGACCATCATACAGCTTTTGGTTCTGGCACTTTTTTTGTCTGAGCAATATGCATTGCACCTGTAAGAACAATCAACCTTTGTTAAGTTTGAACTGTTTTGATATTTAATGTCTCAGCCACTATGGGTCCTCAAAACAGCTAAGGATAGGACTTTGCAGAGACTTGTTCACATGTCTGCTGATTTAGCCAGGCAGATCGGGACAGTGCTCGAAAATGCTCAGAACACCGTTGTAGGAGAGGTACCGTTTTATTCTTATGATAAGGGTATTTGAATTAATGGAGAAATAGATTTCACGTTTTTTTCCTTCTATGATAGCAAAAGAGCCATGTTAAGCTTTCTGTTAACAAGATTCAGCTTTGGTTTCAACCTTGGCAACACTTGACAGTTTTGATTGTGTTGCATTATGCTAATGTTAAGTTTCACCTTTGTTTTAATAGGAAAACAATGTGGCTAATTCAACGCCATCTACTCCGAGCGTCAGAAGGAATGGAAGTCAACAAGAGAGGCAACAGATTGTACATTTAGCAAAAACTGGGGTTAGAAATCGCCGCAGTCACCGTATGCAGGCAAGTTGTTCTGATCATGTTTGGTATGTCCTAGCACTTGCTGCTAATGTGAATTCTTTCATTTCTTAGAACATCTGATTTCTTTCAGACTTGTCAAACCCCAATCCATCGTATAAGCCCAACCAGTCTTCTGGAACCGGTTTGCTGGTCCATATCTGAGCCAACTTCGACCGCATCTATTCTCACAGACACTTTGAGCGGTGAAGATGTTAGTGGCCATCAATCTGTATTCTTGGATGCAAATGGTGATGGCAAGGGTTCTGAGGCCTCCTTTACGAACTTAACCCGGTCACTTACAGAAAGGTGATGGATCACTCTTGATATTCTAGTGATTTGTCCCATAGTCTTCTGATTCCTTCTCATGTTTTGATTTAATAATTCTCATGCAGTGAGAAAAATGAGTTGATATTCAAAACCCACTTTCTTACCATACTGTTTCCGGTTGATCGATTTTCTGAGATGGGGCCTTCTTCAAGGACATATTTCAGTGATAACGGCTTTACATGTCTGCAGGTTTTGGATTCCATATATGCTTTTTATCAGGTATGAATGACTCATGTTTCTCGTCCCTAGATTACTGTGCTGATTAGGTTATAAAAACATAATGTTTTTTAGGGTTTACAGAAGAATAATGTTGAACCAGGTTTTTAGTACCAATCGTTACCTGATTTTTCTTTTTATTTTCTGTTGCTGTTCTTTTGCAGGAGAACATGTCACTTCATGAAATACAGGCTGCTATTCACACAGACTCGAGCCATGCTGACCAGCTTCGATCAGCATATTCGAGCAATGGGACGGTAGAACGTGGATATATGGCTTTCAGACGAATCGATTTCTTAGGAAGTCGTAAAAGCTTTGAAATGCTGAAGCGCATTAGCGGAGATAGCAACGCTGATGTATACGAGCTCTTGATCAGACCTTAACATGTATTTGCATTGGAATCGTATGGCTTCATCATACATACCAATTACCAATACTGAAGATGGTTTTGAATCTTCATGTCAGCAGCCTCAACATTTCAACCAAAAAAGTAGTTGTACATCGTGTTATGGCATGATCCCTCTTTAATTTGAGCGTGTCAAGTGTGTAGCAAAGTGTGAATGAGTGAACTCGTCAAATTTTGTTTTGTCATAGCTTTATATTTCATATGGAGAATGAATCAGAATCAGGGCGGCGGTTTCTATATTGCAGAGAACCTTCTCTCATAAACACCATAAATGGGCGACTGCTGGATAATACAGCATTCTCTATATCTTGAAATAGAAAGATCGGTTAAGTCCCAATGATGAGATTCCCCTGCTGTTCAAGTTCATAAAGCTTAATGCCTACTGCGGTGCCCCCAGAACTTTCGTTTTTGTCAACCATGAGCCATTTGCATGCTCTCCTCTGCCTTCAGCAATGCCAAATCTCGGTACAAAACTGATCATACTTTGGAATTATATCAAAATTGGAATGGTCCAACCATATTAAAATCAATCAATCCCCCCTAATAAAGGGCCCTGACCGGAGAAGTATAAAGTAGAAAGAACAAATTTCCAACGAGTTATTTCATGAATGGTACTATCATGTATGTAAGTCAAATCTATCAGTTACAGCTGAGACCTAAGCCCAAAATTTAACAAAGTAAGATTTAAGATACAAAATGAACAAACCAGAGAAAAGATGTTGCTTACTGGCACAACCCCTGCCCCTGATGCTACCAAAATGTAATTGCTGCGATCCTCTGGCTAATGATACACTTCTGCTTCTTTTTTTCACCTTTTTCTTCCCCTAACTTCTGTTTTTAGAACCCATTTTTCAATTTTTTTCAGAATTCATTTACTCTTCCATTTCCTCCCATGTACAGATGCAAGAATTGACTATGGTAACTATGACTTGATGGGTTTTTTTTACTGTGGTGTCAAAAACTCCTATACTTCAACTCAGTCAAGTCCATGGCTTCAATATATCACAACTCGAAGCAGCCCTGGCTGTGGTTCTGAATAGTCAAGGCCTTCTTCAAGAAGATAGCGTTGTACCGCAACTGGAAGTCTTGCTGGAGTACGAGAACCCCTAGTATGGTGGCCAGTTCCAACACATATGTATACTTGCAGGCGCTGACCTGCCGCCCGTGCTGTGCTCCTCAACACTGATAGTTCATTCTTCAGCGTATGAAGGGCTTCACTAACATGTAATCCATGCAGGTCTATCATCCGCTCCTGTCCTCTGAAATTCTCTAGAGGAACTGGGTTCCTATATTATTATAGTTTGTAAACAATCAAACAATAACATATTAGTAAGGATCCAACCAAAATAATAAACACGAGTTTCAATTACCGGAAAGAACTAACAACCAGGATTCAGAACCGACAAAGTCAGGCATATTAGGCATCAGACCTGTGAGTATGAAAGATGGACACATAATATAGTGAAAGGAGAAAGGATGGGTGGTAGTAGTAGAAGAGAGGCATATAAATCAACTATACTTAATCGGATAAATAATAGAACTTATGCTTTTATTCTCCACCAGAGAAATACCCATTGATCAACAGATGTTAAAAGCAATCATAATAGTTGTAGTAGTAGTAGCAAGAGAATCATTGCTTGAAGCCTTTAAACCACCCTGCAAGGGACCAACTGCAACCGGAAAGAAATGACAAACCTCTGTTGATATATAGATTCCTGAGCTTTTCCATGTGCTGCCTTCATATGCATATTGTACATTTGTCCTTTCACACTAAGCTCCTTTGCTAGAGCCTTGTTGCCAATGAGAAATGCTTGACGTGCCTATGTTAAATATACAAGAAAGTACCATCACTTAAAAATATGGGTAAGTTGTGTGGACTTGGTTCAGGAGGGTAGAAAGAAAGAATGAGAGAGAGATGATCAATGAAGAGCAGACTTCATGTGCAAGATCTGGCACAGGTCAACCTTAGAAACTTGCCTTCTACCACTCTAATAATTGATGCACTCTGAGTTTGTATAGTTGCATTGCATCAACTTTGGAAAGCAAGGGGCACTCATCAAAAACATGCCGGTTGTGCATTTTGAAACTTTTTTTTTTTGGGGGGGGGGGGGGGGATACTGCTGGTGGTGCAGACTGATATGAGCAAAATTTGAAAGGGACTAAAAAAGTAAACTCATTCCCAGGGTAGGAAAATGGGGCACAAATAAATAGGGGAAAAGGTGGTTGAGCAATTAGGGGAACACATGCTCAAAATTTGATTGCTTGCAAACAAAAAAAAGAACCTATAACCAGAGCAGTTTCAATATATGAAAAAAAATTACAGTGAAATACCTGTTCAAAATAAGCATTCCGTAAACATGCATGGTCTCGAGCTTCCTCCCGTAGTTCAGAGTACAAATTTGCTGCCAGCTCAATAATGTTAAAGCAAATAGATGTGCACAGAGGATCTATTTCTCCTACTAAAACCTCTATAAATGCACAAACTTTATTAAGTGCAGAATATTACCCACTGCATCTCCAGTTTCAAGCCAAACAGGAGCCGAACGAGCTGAACCACGACTCTGAAACCTATTAGCGTACCCTCTTCCAGATGCACTGTAGGAATTAGTAGAGCCATTAGAAGTTCTACTTGACCCAATAGTTGAATCAGGAGAACCATTTCTATCATACTTCCACATTCCAGAATCTTGAGATGCCATTTTCCTGACAGCTGATGCAAAATCTATGGCACCTCTAGTTGGAAGGGATGAACTGGATTTGAACATAAGCAGATTGTCCTTGTCAGAAGATCGATAGGGACTGGCATTATGTTGAAGATCATCCCCTGCATATTGTGAAGGACCACTCTGACTGTCTGACAACGTAAGTGCGGGAAAGTCCATAGTACTCAGATTGGGAGCTGACAAGGTCTTTGAATTCAGGTTCTGGTTGAAACCACCATCAACCTGAAGCTGCAATAAGAATCGAAAAGACTCATGGAATGCTAAAATATTTAATACAGTTGAAAGGAACATATCATACAACAAAAACTCCAGGAAAAAATTGAGGATGCTAGAAAATTGTGAGCCAAAAACAAAAGGCTTAGAAGATATAACTGCAAAAACAAAAGATAATCATACGATAAAAATGTCTACATATAACTTTTAAAAATAAAGGAATAAGAAAAACTTCTAAAAACAATTCCACATCCAGATTTTGACCATAGACCCTTTAGTGATTCAGCAACTTTCTAGCAATTGATATTGTGAAAATGATATAATTATCTAAAAATAAAATAATCACACGATAAAAATGTCTACATATAACTTGAAGGTGCAAACTGTAAATAACTGTTGCATCAGTACTTGAACAAAAAAGGAAGATGCAAGCACTTGGACCAAAAAACAAAGTTGAGGACTACTCACCTCAAGCTGTGTGAGCATCTCTATAGTCAGATTTAAGTCACAACCATTGGCAAAATAAACTTCAGCAAGGCTTTCAGCAGCAAATCCAGGGAATTGAGAAGCCAAAAAATCCACATGACTCATTTCAGTATCATCCATGTTTGTGCGCTCACCCAAAATATCACAGACGAATGCATGTCTAGAATTTCCATTATATGGTTGTCCCTCCCTCCCGTTGCCAATTGGCTGATCATTGTTAACAAGCTGCTTATCCCAAGGTTTCAGTGGCAGGTTCAAAATACTAGCTGAAATAGGATCCTCTCCATAAGAAGAAGGATATCTCACGTTTTCAGCTACGTTACTGCCATTACCGTAGTGATGCAGTAGTTCCTGCTGATCATCAAATACATATCCACTGCCAGCAGGAAACCTTGAGGCGTTGCTACCATCATGCAAGGACAACCCATCTAAGGAGAGGTTCCCAGCCTCAATTCCTTGAGAGTCATCTTCATTAATAACCTTAAAGTCCGGAGTAATGTCATCAGGGAGCTGGTGTCGCCAGAACTGATGAGCCTCGTCATCAGAATTATTTGAAACAGAAGACCCAGACCGATCAAGCACTGCTTTCCCTACAGAACCAGAAGTAGCAAATGTTGCTGTTGCAGCAGCGAGTTGGATGCTTCCTGATGAAGACGGCGACCTAAGAGAAAAGGGAACAAACTCGGCTGCATTGGGATTCAGAGTTGTTACCTTGCTAGGGGTAGTTAGTTTTGTGTCACTAATTTGGGTCCCTTTCTTCGACAAGCTCATTCTTTGCTTAAATGGATAAAAGTAGATTCTATGTATATAAAGGAAACTGATGCAGAAGATAAACAATCCAGTTTTGCTAAATTCTAACCGAAACCTGCAAAACCATCCATCGTATCACGATATTAATTAGTCAAACTTACAAGAGAATCTAAAATTGAAGACAAACACACGTGTACAAAATCAATCCTGAGCAGAAAATAACTCAATAACCTAATATAGAATGAAATTAACACCAAAAAATGTCGCTCTTTCTAGAAGCTTTTATGTTAATAATTTCCATGAAAATATTGATGATGAAGAACCGTGACAGACTAAAATAAAATGAAATATTAACCATATTTGACTCTTATGCATGCAAAATCCATTGCTTTAAATGAAACACGGTGCTATGATTAATTAACAACTGAATGAAACTCACAACCTCCTATATAAATAACTTTAACAATTAAGCCCAGAGACTAAGTTAATAGCAAGATTTTCATTTAACAAACCAAAATTATACCAATAAACAGTTCAAAACCTTGAATTCCCCTATCAACAATAATTAAACCTGAAGAGAAAAGGAAATGACGAACTACTCAAGTCAAAATTAAACAGTAAGCTCATTTAATTAAAAACCCTAACCAACAAAAAAAAAATCAAGCTTTCTAGGCATATAGCTAAACGAACAATTAAAACAGAAAGGCAGTATAAGTCAAATCTACAATCTTTCATTATCCAAGACACAAACTTTTGAGATCTCAAGTCAATCCACAAAAGGGGAAATTTTGTAATAAACATAACGAAGAAAGAAATATTAAAAAATCAAGAGATCTAAGAAATTATACCTTCGCGAAACAAATCAAAAGGCCTCATATCTAAAGATATCAAATGATAAGGAGGTCGAAGATAAGGGAACTGATAAACAAAGTAGGTCTTTTCCGATAATTTTTGTTTGATTAAAACAATTGGGATTTGAGCTTTGGTTATTGTTTTTTGTTTGGCTGCAGTCTTATTATCTCAGCTTTTCGTTTCACAACACAGGTTTCGCTGTTTCTTTTATTTCTCGCTTTTCTCTTCGAGTTTTCTTTTTTCTCGAAAATGGCTTTAGCAGCCCGCCACCACAAAAAATATACTTATAAAAATAAAACAACACATCTAATTCCAACCCAACCCCATTCGCCACTTGCTTTGACCTTTTTTCTCGTTCTTTTTCTGGTCTAATTATGAATCTCACCCCCCAGTTTATTAAAATTGAATAGTTGGTCCTCATCAAGACCACCTGAAGTGTTAATCCTTCATTTTAATTTATCAGAGTTTGATTCTCGTACTTTAAGGAAAAAGTTATAAAGTTAATTTTATAAAGTTGATGTGTTTGCTAGAGACTATATTAACTTCTCAATTTTTGTAAATTACAATAATCGAATTCTAACGTATTAACTTAGGGGTCAGTTTCTAAATTTGACCTTTTCTAATTTTTTCTTCTATTTCCATAGAACTCCCTTTTTCTAATTTGACCTTTTGAATTAGCCATCAAGAAATTAAAATCATAAATATTTATACACAATCAATTTTAAAGATTTCTAACCATAGATTGAACTTTTTTTTTCAATTACATACTCAAAATTCATATATACGTAAAAGTTTTAATTTGACTTGTATTGTTAAAGAGTTAAAAAAATATAAGCAAATATTACCATATAATCACACAAATATATTAAAAAAATCTATCATCTATATATTATTCATTTTAAATTAGCATCAAAGCTGAAAATTTTACTATTTTAACCTCTAAGTATGAACTTAATATTAGAAATCATTTAAAAACATACTCATAAAAAAATAGATCATAAATCCAATGAACTTGGTAGAAAATCATAAATCCAATGAGTGGTCCAATGCGAAAAGGATAATATTTTTTTTAAAAAATCGAATTCAATAAACTTTATCTACCTATATATGAATTTTATTAAAAATTAAAAACCAGACAAATATTGTAACGATATCACATTAAAATTTCTAAAAAATAGACCATAAATTACTCATCAAACCACAAATCCATTTAAAAACTGATATAGATATCCAACTCATTTAGATGGTTGTTCATAAAATATTAATTCCAACAATTATTGATTTATTAATCTAATATTGTTGTAACAAATAAATGATTCATCATGTTTAACTTATGAGTAGATCTTAATTTCATATTACATCACCATTTTGTTTATTTAAATTTAATAAATGTTGAACATTTGTTGGCACGATTGATAAGGACATAAGGTGCGGCAGAATAGGACAAGGTAATAGTTATCAACCTATCATTTAGATTATATGTAATTATCATTTAAATTATAGAAAGTCGTTTATATATTTTTTTCATTAAATATCTTATTGGCTCCTCGAATTGTACTAGAAACTAGATGGGCATAACAAAAAATTAAAATGCTTATAAATAAGTATTTTTAATCTTTTAAAACAACCACTCTCATTTTTTTTAAAACAAAAGAAAAGGAAGAATTACTCAAGATTAAATCTGAGATCCCAGACTTAAGATTCAAAAGTTAAAAAGTCTCAAATCTTTAAACTTTAGTTTTTTTAAATGTCCTATGTTTGATTATAAAATAATATCTCTTCATAAATATTTTTAACCTTTTTGACAATACACACTTTATAAACAAAGTTATTGAACCCGAATCTCTTATAATAAATATAATATGCTTTTCTATTAAAACCGCTTGCTTTATTCTTAAACTTCAGTTTTTTGTTACATCTAATTATAAGTAAAACAACTCAGGTGGAGTATTATTTAAGAAAAATATCCATAGGAAAGCAGGATAAAGAAACAAAATTTTTATAATTAAATCCACACACCCAGCTTTGTAGTTCATAATTCTTTGCCTCGTTTCATTCTCATTTTATGTCTAACCCTACAAAAATAAATTTTAAATCATAGATTTTAAATTTTAAATTTTTAAAAAATACACCGTATCATTATTTCTCTAAATTATAATCTTAAACTTTAAATAAAAGCACACAAAAAATCGGAAATTTCTATTCCCTTCGTACCCGGTCATTCCTTTGGAATGTCTACCCTTAATCACCTGGACAAATCTTTAGTTTCAGAATAAAGAAACATTGTTGAAATCAGATTTTCTAGGGTTTTCTTGGTTTCTCAATTTGGGAAAGAACGGGTGTTTGAGAGAGAATACGATAAGCAAAAGAGAAGTTTTATTGAATAACCAAAACGCAAGTGAAAATGTCGTATTTACAAAAACTGATTAAAAGAAAACTAAGAGTCTGTTTATATACTAAGCAAGAAACTAAACAAGAAAGCTTAACTAACAAAATACAAGAAAGACTAACTAAAACTGAATTCTGTTAGCCCCCTCAAGTTGGAGCATATATGTTATGTATGCCCAACTTGGAGACTAAAGAATGAAAAAGATAGCTTGGCAATGCCTTAGTTAGACAGTCTGCAATTTGATTGTTTGATGAAACAGGCAGCAACTTTAAGAAACCTTGATGAAGCCGCTCTCGAACAATATGACAATCAATGTCTATGTGTTTGGTCCTCTCGTGATGAACCGGGTTCTCTGCAATCTGTATAGAATATAAATTGTCACAGTATAAGTTCGCAGGTTGTAAATTCAAATGAAAGTCTCGAAGTAAATAACAGATCCATTGTAATTCACAGGTTACAGAAGCAAAAGCTCTATACTCTGCTTCACTAGAAGATTTTGAAACTGTCTGTTGCTTCTTAGACTTCCAAGAAATTAAAGAATTACCCAGAAAAACACAATATCCTGTAATAGACTTTCTTGAGTCAGGGCAAGATGCCCAATCAGAATCAGAAAAAGCATTCAAATTTAAGGTATTATCTGCTGAAAAGAAAAGACCCTGACCAGGTGTACCCTTCAAATACCTAAAGATATATCTGGTCTAGTGTTAGTCAGATATAACAATTTCCCTACCAACCTCCTATAAGCAGTGATATCTTCTAGAGGAATTCCATCATTTTTAGATAAACGTTTAGCACCTCTAGTAACAACAATTGGAGTTGAAACAGGTTTAGAATTTGAAAAACCAGTTTCATCAAGTAACTCTAAAATATATTTTCTTTGACAAATATTTATACCAGCAGCTGATCTTGCAATTTCAAGCCCTATGAAAAATTTAAATCTCCTAAGTCTTTTATTTTGAATTTGTCATGCAAGAAACTTTTTATGTCTTGAATCAGTGTTGAGCTAGGACTAGCTAGAACAATATCATCAACATATACTGCTAAAGCTATAAAATTATTATCTTTTCCTTTAGTGAATAAACTAGTGTCAGCAAAGGACTGTGTAAAACCTTGCTCAAGTAAAGTTAGAGTCAGTTTTTCATTCCACTGCCTACTGGCCTGTTTTAATCCATACAAATTTTTGTTTAACTTGCAAACTAAGCCACTGTTTTTATCACTATTAAGACCAGGTGGCATTTGCATATAAACTTCCTCATGTAAGGAACCATGAAGGAAAGTATTATTAACATCCAGTTGCTGAAGATTTCAATTCCTAGAGGTTGCAATAGCAATTATAGTTCTTATTGTTGTCATCTTAGCAACAGGGCTAAAAGTACTTAAGAAATCTACACCTAGCTGCTGAGTATAACCTTTGACCACCAACCTTACTTTATACCTATCTAAAGACCCATCAGACTTTAGTTTAGTTCTAAAAACCCACTTGCAGCCTACAATTTTTTTGTTAGGAGGTAAAGGAACAATATCCCATGTTTTATTATTATCTAAGGCAGTGAGTTCATCTTTCATGGCATTTCTCCAACATTCATGAACAACAGCTTGTTTATAATTCTTAGGCTCAGTTAACAAATCAACACTAGCAATAAAGGAAGCAAGCTGATCAAAAATATTATCATAAGATATAACATTAGAAACAACATGCTTTGAAGTTCGAGATTTAGGTAAATTTACCTGAAAATCTTGAAATCTTTGAGAAAGTTTAACAGACCTTGAAGGTCTGGCCACTGAAGGAACACTTATAACAGAATCAAAAGGAAGATTCTAATTTTGATGTTGCTCATTAGAAACAAAATCATTATTGACACACTCAGCAGAAACAAAGTCACTAATGTCAGAATTATCAACAGAATTCTTAGAATTCTGATTTTGATTGTTTTGTTCAGAATTGTAATTTTGACAATGTTGTGAAGAATTTAGATTTTGATCACTTCTAGAAATGATAAAATCATGCAAAAGACTTGAACCATCACAGTTAGGCAAAATTACAGTAGGTGATGATGCAGAAAAAAGAAAAACAGACTCATTGAAAAATACATCCCTAGAAACAAAAACAGACTTAGTTTCTAAATTGTAAAGTCTGAATCCTTTCATATTTTTAGGAAAACCAATAAAAATAGATTTTATAGCTTTAGCATGCATCTTGGTAGCAGACTTAGGCAACTGAGATGCATATGCTAAGCATCCAAAAAAATTTTATTCCTTGAATCAAGGTACTAACACTGTTACCACATTTTACACACAATTGAAAGTGATTTGGGATGAATTGTGTGCTTTGCGTGCCTTGAATTCGTGCTATTGTAATGCTGTTAAGTTCCGTAATTAAGATTTTTCTTTTAGGTTTCTTAGAGGGTTAAATGATTCTTTTGCTATCCCCAAATCTCAGATCTTGATGACTAAGCCTTTTCCCCAAATCTATGAAATTTTTTCTGTTATAGTTCAACATGAGCGTTCAATATCTGTGCCTGTTCCTTTTGAATCAAATGTTCTTGCTGTTGACAGAAGTTATAATTCTGGAAAATTTTAAAAGAAACCTTTCTCTTCCAATTCTGTTTCTCGAAGACCTCTTTGTTCTTTCTGTGATATTCAGGGGCATTCTGTTGATAAGTGCTACAAGAAGCACGGTTACCCTCCTGGTTATAGGTCTAGGTTACCTGTTAGTAAAGCCAACCTTGTTAATTTTTCCCAAACTGAAAACATCATTACGAATGATTCTTTGTCTTCTGCCGATCATAAGTCCGACAATAAGTTTGTATCCTTTACTAAGGATCAATATGAAGGATTGCTTTCTTTGCTTCAAGAGAAAGGTATATCTGGTCTTAGTTCTGCTTCTCCTTCTGCTGTCAATGTTCTATCTTCTGACTTTGACAATCAGAATGTTCCTACAGCCAGTACTGATTCAGGTACAATCTTAAACTGTTCTTTTACATCTGCTATTAATAATGTTTTGTGGGTTATAGACTCAGGGGCTACAGATCATATATGTAATTCCTTGTCTATTTTTGATAATTATTATGATGTTAAAGATAAATTTGTTAAGCTTCCTAATGGTAGTTTGGTCCAAGTTTTGCATGTTGGTAATATTTCCTTAAATAATGATATAATTCTGAAAGATGTCCTTTATATACCCCATTTTGGTTTTAACTTGATTTCTGTTAGTAAACTTACTTTGACTACAAATATTTCTATTGTTTTTTCTAACAATAAGTGTATTCTTCAGGATCCTCATTCCTTGAAGAAGATTGGTTCAACTAAGCTAGTCAGAGGGCTTTATCATTTTTCACCCTGTGCATCTTCTTCATCTACTGTCTATAATGTTTTTTCTTCTCATTCTCTACATTTGTGGCATGCTAGGTTAGGTCATTGTTCTAGTAAAAGAATGTCTTTCTTTTCTAAATTGAATAAGCATGTTCCTTCTGGTAATGTTTCATCATGTGATGTTTGCCATCTTGCAAAACACAAACGCTTGCCATTTCCTATTAGCAATTCTGTTTCTGAAAACTTGTTTGACATTGTGCATTTAGATGTCTGGGGACCTTTTCCAGTTAAAAGCATATATGGCCATAGTTACTTCTTAACTATTGTTGAGGATAAAAGTAGGTATGTTTGGATTTTTCCAATGACTCATAAATCTGAAGTTAGGAAACTTGTTACTGATTTTTACACCTTAATTGAAACTCAATTTTCAAAAAGGATTAAGTGTTTTAGAACTGACAATGCTCAAGAATTTAAAATGTATGATTTTTTAAAAAGTAAAGGTATAATACATCAAACCTCTTGTGTTTATACTCCACAACAAAATAGTGTTGTAGAGAGGAAACACCAACATTTGCTGGTTGTTGCTAGATCTCTAAGAATTCATGCTTCATTACCTTTATCTTTCTGGATTGACTGTGCGCTTCATGCTGGTTGTTTGATTAATTTGACACCCACACCTATTTTAGCTAATAAGACACCTCATGAAGTTTTGTATAACATTCTGCCTGAGTTAGATAATCTTAAAGTTTTTGGTTGTCTATCTTATGCTTCTTGTTTAAGATGCATTCTAAAGCTGTAAAGTGTATTTTTCTTGGCTTTCCTCATCATGTTAAAGGGTATAAGTTGTATAATCTGGAAACAAAGTCTGTAATAATTTCTAGGGATGTTACCTTTAATGAATCCATTTTTCCTTTTAGTAAAAGTTCTGATTCCAATCCTATTCCTTTGTTTCATAATTCAATTCCTATATATGATGATCCTGCATGTTCTTCACAGTATAAATCTTCTTCTTTTGATCATCATGTCCATAATGATACTAATCTGTCAGATCAGTCTCCAAATGATCTTTCTTCTGATCAACAAAATCAGAATGTTCCACCTGCTCCTGTTGTGTCTACTAGACCATCTAGGCAGGTTAAATTACCTCAGAAATTTCAAGATTATCAGGTAAATTTACCTAAGCAACATACATCATCTCATTCTATTGCTAATGTCATTTCTTATCAGAACATATCTTCCAAACATCTCTCTTATATCAATAATATTGATGTTATAGCTACTCCTAAAACCTATAAACAGGCTATAAAATATGAGTGTTGGAAGAATGTTATGCAAGAGGAAATTCTAGCTCTAGAATCTAATAAAACATGGGACCTAGTTCCTTTACCCCCTAATAAGAAAACAATAGGTTGCAAATGGATTTTTAGGACTAAGTTTAAGTCTGATGGATCTTTAGATAGATACAAGGCTAGACTAGTAGCTAAAGGCTATACTCAACAATGTGGCATTGATTTCTTAAGTACTTTTAGCCCAGTTGCTAAAATGACTACTATTAGAATTCTTGTTTCTATTGCTGCATCAAAGAATTGGAAATTACAGCAGCTGGATGTTAATAATGCCTTTCTTCATGGATCCCTTCATGAAGAAGTCTATATGGAAATGCCCCCAGGTTTTTCTGTTAATAATGATTCTGTTAATAGTGAATTACCTTTAGTTTGCAAATTAAAAAAGAGTCTTTATGGTCTAAAGCAGGCCAGTAGACAGTGGAATGAGAAACTTACTTTAGCTCTAATAACTCAAGGTTTTAAGCAATGCTCTTCTGACACTAGTCTCTTTACTAAAGGTGAAAATGATAATTTTATAGCCCTTGCTGTTTATGTGGATGATATCCTGTTAACTAGTCCTAGTCAAGCTCAGATTGATTCTGTTAAACATTTTTTACATGATTCTTTTAAAATAAAGGATCTAAGAAATCTTAAGTATTTTTTAGGGCTTGAATTTGCTAGAACTAGTGCCGGTATTAATGTTTCTCAAAGGAAATACACCTTGGAACTTCTTAAAGAAACAAATTTTTTTGAATCCAAACCTGTTAGTACTCCTATAGCTGTTACTAGAGGATCTAAAAGGTTATCTAAGACAGATGGCACTCCATTAGAGGACATTAAAGCTTACAGAAAAGTGATTGGAAAATTGCTTTACTTAACTAATACTAGGCCTGATATTGCTTTTTCTGTCCAACAGCTTTCACAATTCTTATCTTGTCCTACTAATGTTCATTTAGAAGCAGCTCATAGGATTTTGAGATATTTGAAAGGAACTCCTGGTCAAGGTCTTTTCTTTGCTGCTGATAATGAATTGAAATTGCAGGCTTTCTCTGATTCTGACTGGGCTTCTTGCCCTGATTCAAGAAAGTTCATTACTGGTTTTTGCATATTTTTAGGATCTTCCCTTATATCATGGAAGTCTAAAAAACAACAAACTATATCTAGATCCTCTAGTGAGGCTGAGTACCGTGCTTTAGCCCCTGTTACATGTGAACTTCAATGGATTTTTTATCTTTTACAAACTTTTCATATTTCTTTTCAGCCTGCTAATTTGTTTTGTGATAATCTATCTGCCATTCAAATTGCAGAAAATCCTGTTCATCACGAGCGTACGAAGCACATTGAGTTAGATTGCCACTTGATTCGGGAAAAGATTCACCAAGGCCTAATTGTTTTGCTTCCAGTTTCTTCTCAACATCAACTTGCAGACTGTCTTACCAAAGCTTTGCCTACTTTCTCTTTTCATTCTTTGATTTCCAAGTTAGGCGTACATAACATATACGCTCCAACTTGAGGGGGGCTAACAAACTATCTGCACATGTTGTAATTAGCTGGAAATTAGTTAGATTAGTTGTTAATCTTGTTTTAGAATCTTGACTATTATATAAGTCAAAGTTTGCTTTGTATTTTGACTTACTTTTAATAAAACGCGTTTCTTCTTGTCGTTTCTTTCTTTTCCTACATTCAGCAATATTCAATTGCTTTCACCACATTTTCCTTTTCATACGAAAAATCCCCAATTCTTCAAAATCCCTAAATACGAAAGCATTCTTGCTTCAACACGGTTCATTCTATTTAATTCAGGTTGAAAGTTATAATCAATAGTGATAATGGAGAATATGAGTGTAGGAAAGAGAATAGTTATTCTGGTCTATTTGTCAGATCTTGTTTATTAGCAGTGTTTTTGGGGTGTTTTATAGGATATGATGAGTACGACGGACTAGCCATAATTTATTAGTTAATAGAACTAGATGAGAAATCAGACATGTTAGATAGTCATCTTAACAGATATTGTGACTCTTCAATCAGGACGTGCTCTAGAGATTTCATAAATTTCCGAGACCTTATGTCCAAATGGATGTGAAAGGAGAAATATTGTGCAGAAAGAATATTATAGAGGATCTAAGAGTGAAAATATGATCTTGCAGAGATGACGATAGCATAGGACATAATAAATATAACAAAAGTTAATATTATTATCCGATAAAACCACTTTTACATTTTCAATTCTAATGTACCTCCATATGTGCCCGAATGTATCCTCTACCTTGAACTTATCAAGAGCAAAAGAACACGAACAAAAATTTTATGCCCCCTAAACATGATTTTTTCTATGTCACATATTAAAAAAACTTAAAATTTTAAATTATAAGTCTTAACCCTAAATTTTAGATCATAAACCTTATAGTACCCTACCGTAAATTCCCTATACCCTAACCCTAACCTTATACTTTAGACTCTAAACCCTAATTTTAGTATGGAACATGATAAAGGACAGACGATTTCCATTTAAAGAACACTACTAATTTATGTGGTTAAAAAGAATGTATTGATGAAAATGAGTGCATATTTTGCAACAAAATGCAAGCATGTGAATGACTATATTTGATGTACTTAGCATTGTCGTGCAGCTAAAGCAAATTAACCCACCACCATCACCCTTCTTGCATGATACTAACAAACGTGCATGTGTTCCCATTTAAAAACAAGCGGTAATATATACATATATACATTCTGGTATTCATATTGGAGCTCTTTAATTATTAGTGATCGTAGAGATATACTAAGTATGGGTCGTGGTCTTGAATCCAACACTGTGTCTGCGGCACTGGCGCGACTGCTATTGTTGAGTATGAGCATAGGAATGTTGGCCGCGGCGGCATCAGCCCAAGTGAAGCCCCAAAACGTGTTGCCCTTGGGACCGGCACCCCGGTGCGGCGTTGATGGTAAGACGATGTCCTGCTCCTTTAAATGCGGCCTTCTGAATTGCCTTGTGGGCTGTTTGACAAATCCCGTGATCATATGCCCCGCTATGTGCTATTTCGAAAACGTTAGCTGCAGCTTTGGCTGCACGCTCTTTGACATTCAACGCCCACCATCACCTGCCGAGCCCTAGAAGGACACACACACACAATTATATACACATGTTACGTTTTCATTATTTTTACAAAACAAAAGATGATGTTACACAATAAATAATGTCATTGAAATAAATAAACAAGTAAAATTTTAATGCCAGTAGACTAGTTTTATGTTTAGGGATGGATCGTAGTCCTAAAAATTTTAATTTTTTATATAATTTATGTATCTTTCTGTATTTTCTATTGATAATTTAATTTCACTATTTACATTTTTAATATAAAGTCATACATCCGTCCATGCTAATGTTGTTTATAAAGGTAAGAACAACATTCCACGGTTTTGTTGACTTAATAATAATAATAATAATAATAATAATAATAATAATAATAATAATAATAATAATAATAATAATAATAATAATAATAATAATAATAGTTGAGATTATATAAATAACCGATTGAATCCTAAAATAAATAAACTTAAAATATGCCTTGGTCTGAGCACAAATTTTATAACGTTAAAATATCAACCTTTATGCATTATTTTGAAAGGTTGGATAATCAATCCCTTGGAATTTGTTTTCTAATTACTTAGGTTGTTTGCTTAAATTATGGACCTTGAATAAAAAATAAAATAATCGATTAATACTTAAAATTGATTAAAATCGACGCGAATGAATCGAATGGAATTGATTTAATCAATTTAGTAAATTATAGCCGACTAAAAATATTGAAAATGTCATGACCATTGATCAAATTTTTAAGAAATGAATTTAAAATTAAAATAAAATTTTATGATCTGAAATATAGTTCTTATCATGGCTGATGTTTAATTCAAATCAAACATCGTTTACACTAGTATTGTGCGGATGCTCCGTTTGTACTAATGAAAGTTTCCGAGAAATAAAAACTATATTAAGATGTATTAAATACCAGAAGAATCAATATATAATGTAAATATAAAAAATAATTAAAGTATGGCACAGAAGATAACACGAGTGTGGTATAAACACATAAAAGCTTAAAATTTTTATAAATTGAATATGTATTCCCTGAAAATTTATTTATATTGATTTTGTAGTAAACTAATCAAAATGCATCATAGACGTATATATGATATTGGACAAAAATTAATCTTCTGCTATTTATGTTGTCTATTTTTATTCTCCAACATTAAAAAAATTACTGTAAATTATAAGTTCTAACACTAATTTAGTCAAAAAAAAGTCATAACCCTAAATTTAAACCTTAAAAATATATTTGATCCATATATTCCCGAACTCTAATCATAACTATAAATTTAAATTTTTAGTGCGGAGCATATATACTGACGCAAGCAAGCATGCCTGCAACATACATCCAACAGCTTCAGTTACAGTTATAGGTTGTCGTGCAGCTAAAACCCTCCACATGTTATCATCACTCTCGCGTGATATATACTAAGAAACGTGTTCACATTCGTTTAATCCACTCCCTTCCCTTATAAACACAAGCTGCTATATATTATATAACCTTATTCATCATATATATTCAAGGCCAAACTGTTTGATAGTAATTCGTAATAAATATGGGCGTTGGACTGAGATCCAGGGCTGTGAGTGTGGCACTGGCACGGCTGCTCTTGTTGAATATCTGCATAGGAATAGGGATAGGGGTGGTGGCGACGTCCGAAAACGTGTTGCCCCAAACTTGCTCCGCCGAAGACGGTGATCTTCAGAATGTAACCTGCTACCTAAAATGTGATGTTCTCGGCTGCCTTAAACATTGTTTAACAAATCCATCGTTCGGATGCGGCGTAAAGTGTTTTTTCCAAAACGTTGGTTGCTATAGTACCTGCAGCGTCTTTGAATTTCCAGACCAATAAATATAATCACCTGCCAATCTCTGAATGGACGGTCGATGTTTAATGTTTATGACTTTATGTATTACCTCTTTATTACTATTACAAAACGATGCATGATGCATGATAAACTAGCGTTATTATTACATAAGTTGATTATTTACTTCGTCATAAACAAGACAGTAAAATATATATTACATATCCAACACTTGTGTCCGGCTGAATCTTGAATTAAATGTTATTGCCGTGTGGTTTGGTGCTGATTTCAGCGATGAATTTGTCCATGTTCCGATTGGAAGAACCACCAGCTTCCAATGCTTTCTTAGCTGCCTCTTTCAACTCCATTGCCCTTTTCTTCATCTCCACGGCACCTGGTCCTTCAATCACCGCCATGATACACCTTTCGACTTCTTCTGCGGTTACTCCTTCTCTGCATTTCCTCATCCTAACCCCAATCTTGAAAATATCAACCAAGAGCATCGAATTCGTAGGTTGATCCGTCCACTCCGGATGCGCGACAATAGGCACGCCAGCCACCACGGTTTCCAGGGTTGAGTTCCATCCACAATGTGTCACGAAACAAGCTACTGCTTGGTTCATCAACACTTTCTCTTGAGGGCACCATGAAACAACAAGTCCCCATTCCTCCTTTTTGATCTCTTCCAAAAATCCGATGGGGAATTCGTGTTTCCTCGCCTCTGATGCTTTAACAACCCAAAGGAATGGCCTTTTGATGTTCTTCAATGCTGTGGCAATGCTATGAATCTGATTCTCAGGGGACATAATAATGCTACCAAATGAGATGTAAATCACCGAGGAAGGTGGTTGCTTGTTAAGCCATTCGATGCAAGAATCTTGAGCTCTCCACATATCAACACTTCCTTCAACAGTTTCTTCCTTGCCAAGAAGAACGGGTGACACCAATGGACCGATCGGAGTAATCGGTTTAACCGACGACAAAGAGTTCACAGCCTCCTCTTCAAGCTCATGAACCGAATTTCCTAAAACCCAATTTACCTCATCCAAAACCGAAACGAACTCGGCAAGCCATAGGCGAAAATGTGGAGGACTAAAAGGTAGCATAAAAGTTGGAAGATCAGCCACCGTGAACTCTGGCATTCCAGGAAGTTGTACAATCTGATTGGGGTTTTCCAAGGTGGGAAACAAGTTTGGACTCTTAATACAATGATAATAAATAGAGAAAACAGTTGAAGATTGGATCCAAAGCACACTACTAGGGATGCCATGTTGAGTGGCAACCCCTGGCACCCATGGGACAAAAGGGCTGGCAATAAGGCATGAGAAGTGATTGCCATTAGCCTTGAGACCAGTAATGAGATTTGAGAGATTCCCAGGTCCGTTTGCCTTGAGTGAATCGAGGAAGGTTCCGGGATCCTTATCGCGATCTAACTCGTGGCTAAGGCCATCGGAGAAGAACTCGAGAGTGAGTCGAGCAGGGCTGTTGGTGGTGGTGAAATGTGTGGAGATTTTGGAGTCTAGCATGCGCTTACGTGCAACATCATTGGTGGCAATGGTGACATGAACACCCTTTGATACAAGAACTTTGGCCAGTTTCAGCATCGGGTTCATGTGACCTTGCAAGGCTAAGCTCACCATTATCACTTGAATTCCTTCAGAACTCGCCATTTCTTTTCGATGTAAAGAGTTAAATTCACAATTACCAAGACTAAAGGTTAAAAGTATTGATTTTTTTATCCCCCAAAAGTTGCATTTTAAAAGGTTGGAAAATCAATCTTCTCTAATTTTGTTTTTCCAATTATTGTTGGTTTGTTTCTTAAACCTCTTAATTGATCGGATTAATCGTTGAAAACACTGTGAACTGATTAACTAAAATGACCCCACTTCTGAAAAAAATAGTATAAAGTAGTTTTTAAGCGAGTAAAAATAAGTTACATTTTAGAGTATAAAATTTAATTTTTAGTAAACAGTTAGATTTTAATAGTTAATTGTTTATTAAAATTTAAAAATTAACAGATTTAGGTACCTTTCACTTTATTTCAATACCAAGATTTCAATTTAAAATTTTAAATAATTATATTACATGAATTGATGCTTAATTAAATGGTGACGTAAATTTAATTTAACTCTTTTATTATATAGATTTCAATTTATTAATTTCTTCTTAACTAATGAAATGAAGTTAATTCTGAATTAATTTGTAACATAAATTAAATTAATTCTTTTATTATATGCGTTTTAAACATTTACTTATTTTATTATATATTTTCCTCATTATTTCACACTTTCGGCCTCCATTTTCCTTCTTCATGCTTTTGACCCTTGGTTTTTCCAAAGTTTTTGTAAAACTATGCATTCGGCCGAAGCTCGTCAGATCGAGGCAAAGTCGTCCTCACCTAATGACGATTTTATTTTTATTGTAAAATTCATCCTAAATTCTTAAATATTTCAAAACAACCCATTTTCTTAAATAAAAATAAACCATCTTTCCTCACTAATCATAGATTATTGATTAATAGATGTTCAACTCTTTAAATTCTAAACGAGAATTATTACACATGAGAATATTTAAATTGTTTTTTTTTTCAAAAACAAGAGAAAGGAAGCAAGTGCTTTATTTATTATAATGATTTTTTTTCCTTTAATTCAAAATACAGGGTTAATTTTTATTTTGAAAAATAAGCAAATAAAAAGTGCATTATTTTTCTATGGTCAAAATGTGGTAAGATATTCGAGACTTTATGAACAGAGGATCTGAGAAGGAAAAAGTAAAGGAAAAAGATAGGCAATGGCTGATGCAACAGAGCAGAGCAGAGCAGAGTTCCAGTCTAAGAGCGTCCATGTATTTTCCCAAGGCACCCATTTCTCTCGCTATATAAAATACTAACTTATATTCCTCTTTAAATTTATTCTTTGGTTTCTGGGAAAATTTTCTATTTTATCAAAGTACAGATCTTTCCAACTTTGACCGAAGATACAGAGAAAGAGAAGGTTACCCAAAGGCCAAAACCAACAGCTTTCGGCGCTCTTTCTTTCTTTCTTTCTTTGCTTGCGTCTACATCTTTCTTCTTCCTTGTTTTGCTCTTTTTGAAAATTATTATATTCAAAATGTTCACACTCGAACAAACAATTCAAACATTGTTTATTTATACTAATAAAATAACATATCCATAGCTAAAGAAAACTAAAGTTTTTTGAACTCTTTGGTTTGCCTGCCCCAATTGTCCAAATCTAAAGCCAACCCTTTTACTCCATTAACTTTTACTACACCCTTCTTCTTGTTATTGGGTAAGTTACTTTTTCTTTTTTGTTTTTGTTTGCATCTTGTTGAAGTTCCCATTTTTTTTCTTTCTTTAGATCTTTTGAGTTTTTTTTGGGCCTGATTTTGGAGATCTCTTTGTTGGTTTTGTGGTGATTAGATCAGGAGGATTTTGGCTATGCTCATTTTGTGTTCTGATTCTCTTTTTTTTTGTGTAACTAGTTCGTAGCTTCATCCTACTGATTTCTTATCGCCTCTTTGAAGTGAAAGCTTTCCGGTGAGTGATCCGTTCAACTGCTAAGATTTGTGGTTCTTGCTAAACTGGTGGGTTGGTGATTTCTGTTCGTTTGATAAATCAAGCATTTTAGTCTCTAATCTTTTATGGAAAAATCGAGGACGCATGGAAATTATGCTGTAAAGGAGGGTAGTAAAGTCCAAAACATCGTAAGGAGGGTGTATTGATTGTGGTTATGATGGAAACGTAAATGGACATTCATGTATGGTGTATTAGTTTTTGTCTAACACGTGGCCATTGTCTCATTAAGTTTGTAGATTCACGTGAAATGTCATGGATTTTGGTTAGTAATTTGCAGTCTTGAATCTGAGTGGGGGAATTTAATCAATTATGATATGCTATAATCTAATTCTACTTTTTTGGAATGCTTCATATGAGTTTGTTCATAACCTGATTTATGGCCATTGAATCCATGTTTCTAGGAGTAGAATTTTCTTGTGATTTTTCTTTGCATAGGAAGTTTATGGAGTTGGTTTAAGCAATTTCATGATTTCTTACTCAAGGATTTCTTGTAGTTGTAGGCTTACATACAAATACAAATACAATATCAGCAAATACTTTACCAGGCAAGGGCACATAAGATGCCTTTCGGTGCTTAATTTACGCATCTTCTACGCTGACTACTGTTCTAGAAATATGGGTTTATTATGCAGCAAAAATCATCCTTACAATGAAGCTGATGCCGAGGAGAATGCACAGGTAAACACGTTTTTTACATAGATGGTCTATCATCCTTTTATGGAGTCCAACCAGACACATTTTTGTTCATTTTAGTTTCAGTTTAATTTGGAGTTTGTTCATTTTCAGGCTGCAGAAATTGAAAGGAGAATTGAGCAAGAGAGAAAGGCTGAAAAGCATATCCAAAAGCTTCTACTACTTGGTGTGTACAACTTAGATTCCATTCCTTGTTGCATTGTTTGCAAATAACGAGTTATGTACTCATATTTTGACTGTTAATTTCACATTCCACCATTTTCATTCATTTTCATCTGAGACTTATGAAGCAGCAATACTTATCACAGAATTGCTGTAGGTGGCAAATGGGCATTAGGTGCTTAATATACTCACTATCCCTTAACAATTGAGATAAGAAATTGAACACCCTAAACTGTTCATGCTGATTTGCTGCAATGCTTTTGTTTTCTTTCATGTTCTTTCAGTACTCTCCCCTTCTCTTTTCTGGGTCGGTCCCGTAATGATTGAAATATTCATTGTTTTTAAGGTGCTGGTGAATCTGGGAAGTCAACAATTTTTAAGCAGGTTAGACTGATTGATTGACCTTTTATTGAAATTATTTCATATTTGTTGACAATGCTGATATGTGTATCATCATTTTATTCCACATGGCTTGTCTGCAGATAAAGCTTCTGTTTCAAACTGGTTTTGACGAGGAAGAGCTAAAGAGCTATATCTCAGTCATCCATGCAAACATCTATCAGACTATAAAAGTATGCAAAACCTGAAAAGGGTGTGTTGGTTTATTTCCCTTCAGGTGTCAGTTATCTATGATGCGGAATTTTATTTCTATTATGAGAGGATCTTAATCTATGTTTTTAAAATCGTACTTCACATGGTGTATAGATACTGTATGATGGATCAAAGGAATTTGCCCAAAATGAAGCGGATTCTTCCAAATATGTTCTATCCAGCGAAAATGAGGTTGGAACTCATCTTTTTCTGCTATCTGGTATTTGTAAAGTTTAGTAATTGCTTTCCAATTAGTTACTCTTCGTCTTTATTCTTGAAATGATCAGTTATTGTATCTGTGGTGAAGGTATTACATAAACTTTCTATTCTCTATCAGGTTATTGGAGAGAAACTATCAGAGATTGGAAGCAGGTTGGACTGTCCATGTCTAAATAGAGAACTTGCGCAGGAGATAGAAACTCTCTGGAAAGATTCTGCAATTCAGGTAACTATGCTTTATATGTAAATGATATAAGCTGATTTTGTAGCTCCATTGCTTAGTTTTGTGTTTAGGTCTTTTCGATGTTGCGTTTTAGTACTTAATCACTCTGTGTACTTGTAGGAAACCTATGCTCGTGGTAATGAACTTCAAGTACCAGATTGTACTCAATATTTCATGGAAAATTTGCAAAGATTGTCGGATGCAAATTATATTCCAACAAAGGTATCTAGAATTTGCAATATTTCCTTAAAGAAGTTTTAGTGCCCCACGTACATCCTGCCCGTCAAAACAGTCATCATATATTCATATATATGTTTAATACCCTCCTAAAGATGAGCATGCATGGTAAAGAAAATCTTGAAAATGAAAAATAGCTTATTTAACATTCAAGCTGTTGGTGGCATTGCATTATAGCTCATCTCCTCTGAAGTTATTTTCTCTAGATCAGCTTCCTAATCTGGTTTGTGTTGTAGGAGGATGTTCTATATGCTAGAGTTCGTACAACTGGTGTTGTTGAAATCCAGTTCAGGTGAATTATATTTAGTCCTTCCTTTGCTTATGCAAATTCATTGAGTTCAGATTTATATGCTTATATAGATAAATTAAAATGGGTACTCAATTATGGCTACATGCCTACATCATAGATGCTACATAGGTTCCTGTTTGCATTTTGTAGGATGCATTGATTAATAACTTGCATCGTCTATGATGTCTGCTTTGCAGCCCTGTGGGAGAGAATAAGAAAAGTGGTGAAGTATACAGACTCTTTGATGTAGGAGGCCAGAGAAATGAGAGAAGGAAATGGATCCATCTTTTTGAAGGTGTTACAGCTGTGATCTTTTGTGCTGCTATTAGCGAGTAAGATCCTCTTTACTTTTGCCATCTCTAAATTCTGTTTTGTCTGTATACCTAACTGTCTCTATATCAGAGCCTGATATAAAATGCAGAAATGTTAACTTAGAAATTGTTGCATTTTTAGGTATGATCAAACACTTTTCGAGGATGAACAGAAGAACCGGATGGTGGAGACTAAAGAACTCTTTGATTGGGTCTTAAAGCATCCATGCTTTGAGGTTCTCTTTAGGCTATACATGCTCCTTGTGTATCTAATAATTAAGTATTGCTCATAGCTGGAATTTTGCTCAATCTGAAATCTGGTTCTTTTCTGCAGAAAACATCCTTCATGCTGTTTCTCAACAAATTTGACATATTTGAAAAGAAGGTTCTAAAGGTAAAGGCCAGTAGAATGGTATAAATTTTAGGATATTTATGTTTTAGTATCCGTGTGTTCTTTGACGCCCAACATTATGTAGGTTCCACTAAATGTATGCGAGTGGTTCAAAGACTACCAGCCCGTTTCAACGGGAAAACAAGAGACCGAGCATGCATACGAGTAAGCAATTTTTTGAATTCCCATCATCATAAGTCCTTGTGAAGAAGGAATTCTCACCCTAATACCGTTTACGATTCTCTTTCTGTTCAGGTTTGTAAAGAAGAAATTTGAGGAGTTATATTTTCAAAGCTCTGCCCCTGATCGAGTAGACCGAGTCTTTAAGATCTACAGGACCACTGCACTTGACCAGAAGCTTGTGAAGAAAACTTTCAAGCTCGTTGACGAGTCTTTGAGACGGAGAAATCTATTCGAGGCGGGATTGTTGTGAATGTTGGCAAAGGACTGTTCATAATTTGAAGTCCCATTTTGGATGTTGGAGGAAACACAAACACCCATCTTTTGAAATGCTGGCATATGGTATCATATTTTCACCACAAGCTAAAGTTTTGATTTCCCCATATTGTTGTTGATCATTTTTTCTCTCTCTAAAACCCCCCATGATTCTAGGGGCTGATTTGTTTTCCATGTTTGTTTGTTTGTTGGTGGGGGGATATTGGATCAGACATATGAACATGATACTATACTCTTTTATTTCCTAGCAATACAACACGTTGTTTATAATATTCCAAGTAATGTTCTTGATAATTATTCTTGTCTTTGGCTTTAAATGTTCCGACCAAAACCTGTTTCGCCTCTTCCCTTTATTAATCTTACTTTAAACCATACAATGTCAGCAGCTGCAGTACAACTAAGCCATTATTTCACGGTTGCTGCTGCTGCTGCTGCTGCGAGTATTCTCAAAGTGGGATCTTCCTTTGAAACAACAATACTAAAGGAACAACTTTGTGCGTTGCTTTTGTCGTCTTTTTTTGGACTAGTCGAGCGGAATTTTGTAGGAAACAGCGTAAAAAGAAGAGGAAAAAAGCAACCGGGCCGATACGATATTGGAATTTTTGGTTTGCCGGGGGCGGGGGGACTCAGACACCTGCCCCGTCGGAGCGTACCGTGTATCTTAGAAAATCGGTGGATTAGAGTGTATAAATATGCAACAGAAAGAGCGTGGGTTTTGATGCAGCAGATGGCGAGTGACCAAAAACCCAAATTAACCTAACGTACAATGACAACGATCTGTGACGGAGGAGAAGAAGACGTGACGCTGAGCTGCTTCCACACGTGGTCTTATTCCTATGGCCCTTCTCCTCTTTTTTAATTATTAAATTAAACATGTGGGCTCGGCCCCACTTACCCACTCCTATAAACCGGTACTACTCAGGGTGAGCAACACCGGGTACCCGGCTAATTTACCTAGAACTGGTCTCAATCCCAATAGGTATCAATTCCTGAACATTAGAACTAGTCTCGATTAGACTGTGTCTAAGATTTCAGGAATCGGCCCCGGTACTAGTGAGAGTCGGTACAAATATTGGGTACCCAGTCAATTAGTCTATTGTTAATAAAATTTGAACAGCAGGGGAAAAAATTCAACCGTCAATAATAATATTAAATAACAAAGTCACAATATTGTAGGCTTGAAGTTTGAAGTCTTCAAATAAGTTATACTGATAATATCCATACATAAAGAGAAATAAAAGAGTGTCTTCAGTTGTTTCAAACATCTTCAACGTCATTCGGTACTAGATCAGTACCAGGTATCTGATATTGGCCATGGTCCCATTGGGTACCCACCGAGTACCGAGTCCAAAAAATCAAGATCCAGTCCCGGTCCCAGTTGCAACCGAGACCTAAATTTTGGATTCAGTCTCAGTCCTACCAAAACTAATTCTGAATAAAAATTCATCAGGTCTGACCGAGTCCGAGACCGAAACCGGATAATCTAGTTTTTTTTGCCCACCTCTAAATACTACATAAACCTAAGCCTCAACCTGACTCCACATTTTCATAGTTTAATTACATTGTTTAAATAAAACTGCATTTTTGCATAGTAAAATTTCATTTCTTACTTAATTTCCCAGTAAATTCTCAATTTTTAATGAAAACTAGTTTCACAATTATATATATAGCGGAGCCGAGCCGAGTGGAAAGCTATAGAAGCTTTTGAGTTCTCCCCAAATATTCTATTTTGCTGTGCATTCAATTTTTTCAAGGGACAGAAATGTGGATAAGGCAAAGACAGACCCAAAGAACAATAAAAGTGCCACCTGCCACGTCATACATATCCACGTCCGTACATAGTTAGAGTCAGGTAGTAGTAATCCAAAACCCTTGGTCCACGTGGCACGTTAAATGACCAACGATTACTAGCATTAATGAAGGTAACAGCTCTCCCATTTTTTATGATTATCCATTTATATGACTCATTAATTATAAAAGTTTTCATTTTTACATACCCAAAACGACGTGCGTTTCGAAATCATCTGATAAAGTGCACCATTTCCCTTTATAAAATAAAAATGGAAAATATTAACAAAGGAGTGGATGAGGATAAGGTCCCCCCCTTCCCCATTTGCTTTAAACTATTTATCCTCCTTTTATTAGCATTATTATTTCTTCTTCTTTGAACATGTCGACTGTATTGGAAAGCATAGATTCGTATAGTGCTTCGAGATTTGAATCCACGCTGCTGCTGAACCAAATCAAAGAGGCGGAGGAGGAAGATGATTGTTCATCGTCTACCACGACGTCGTCTTGGATCGGAATGAATAGTGATGATGAAGAAGATGAAGTTCAAAGCTCCTTTAATGGTGGCTTACACACCATGGATTCGCTCCAACAGGTTTTGCCTATGAGGTTCGTTCCTATCTCCGTTTAGATTTCCTAAACACCCTCTTAAAAAAAACCCATCAAATTAATGTAAACAAAACTCTGGGTGTTTGAACAGGAGAGGCATCTCGAGTTTTTACAATGGCAAATCCAAGTCTTTCACAAGTTTAGCCGAAGCTTCAACAGCTGAAGAGATCGCAAAACCCGAAAACGCCTACACACGGAAGAGGCGAAATCTATTGGCAATTAACCATGCATGGGGCAGTAAGAGGTTGAAAAGATCCATCGGATCAACCAAAAGTACAATGGCTTTTCTAGCACAAGTCACGACTCTGCTTCCAACTTCATGCCCTCCACTTCTTCCTCCTTTTCACTAATATAGTGCCCCCTTCGCCGCGATCTTTAAGTTGCCGGAATTTCTCTATTTGCCGGTCCTTCTTGCGGGCTGATGTACGGGGATGCACCACTGTTTGTGGGCATCAGTGCACTCAACCATGTTGATCTTTAGTTGAGGATTAAACTCTAAGAAACATAAATTTGTAGTTTTTGCCGAGTTTGCTGTATACTCGAACGGGAATCAGGCTTAATTTGAAGGGCTTTTTTTTTAATGCATGTTGTATATAATCTTCTGCTCAGTACTTTTTTTAACAAAAGAATTATGGATGTTTCTCCTTTAGTTATATTAAATTAATTTGAGTATATTATCATTCGAGTTAAAATCTTAATAGGTTAGACTAAAATTTAACCGAGTCTCTTAATATCTTAATGGATCTAAGCTTAATATATTTGAGTATAATTTTCTTTAAACTAGATCGGTAGACAAGAACAGTAATGGCAATTCTATGTACAATCTAAAGGTTCTTTATACAGACAGGCATAAGAATACAACATGAAAGAAAGCATTTCTACAGTTAAAACCCAATGTGAAAAAAGGATGAAAAAGGAGAGGACAAGCTTCACAAGTAAAAAACAAGAAGCACCCTTCTCGATTCAAATGGCTTATTATCCCTACACAACGCCAATATTGTGGTTACCTAAGCCCTACCACTACCCAATGCCGATGCCATCGAGTGCGATGGAAGTTTCGTAGGTTTGATTTCACAAGTTTTTTTATTCTTTGCGGCGCGAATCTTTCATCTTTGATGCATTAACTTTCGACACGAACTATACTGTGGGTTCAAATAGCTGCCTTCCGGTTCATACGGTGGGCTTACTTTTGATTCTGCGTTAGAAATTGTGCACACGAATATTCCGACAAGAATGCAGGGAGTTCAATGTCGGAAGGGTCTATTGCTGGTATTGCGATATCTATATCTTCAGTTGAGAATGGAATGCTGCAATCAGAAAACGATTCGACTTCAATAACAAGTCTAGGTGATATACACAAACATGGAGGATTTTGGCAGAGAAAACACATTACCTCAGATCATCGTCCAGCAAGAATGAGTTCGAGGCCAGATATTGGTTGTCCTTGTTCAACATCTCTCTCATTTCAGCAACAACCTGGTGATAGATAATGTCAGAAACCCAAGTGACATGATAAGACACACATTTACCATAGATAGCGAATCCATAATTCACCTCATTTGACACACTCTGGGTGCCATATTTGTCATCCCAGTACATAGTACTTATTCGGTAAATTTGCCTAATAGTCAATGCCTGCACAAGTTCCACAAGAGAAGGAAACATGATTAACCTACAAAAGGGGGAATTGAAATAGGGGATTCAGATGAGCATTAGCTTACCGGACACAAGTCGTTACTAATCTCGGCCAAAGACTTTTTTCTCTTCTGATGTATTACCTAAATAAATATAGAACAAAAGAGTGAACAGACTTAATAATTTATACCTTAATAGGCCACACACACACACACACACACACATATATATGTATTTATGAAGCTGGGACACTAACCAGAAAACCAACAGCTTGCCTAATATAGTTTAGCTCATGCCAAGAGGTTCCTGCAAACTGTATATTCCAATATTTCAGAATAAAAGACTACTGCATTCAATTAGTACAATAACTCGCTGAAGAAAATTATTTACCTCCTCCTTTGCATTGACTATCCATTTCTCTAGTTCTGCTAGGCCAGATTTAACATATTCACCATTTGAGAACGAGCAACATTCTCGTCGAAGTAAAAGACTGGATAAAATTTGATCTTAATAGTTTGATCATTCAACCAATTGATTCTAAAGATAATTTTAAATAGAATGAGCATATACCTGTTGAAAAGAGACATATTGATGAAGGAGAAAACCTGAGTTATTAGCTTACGAATGAAGAAAGAGGGTACCTACATGCACAGGGACCGGGTCAGAGAAGGTAATTGAAGAAACACAAGCTGAGATGATTTCTATCATTATTGCTCTAAATAATTTCGTAAGAGAGACCATTTTTACTTAGTTGATAAATATATTATTCAATTCTCCCGTCAAGTATAGCGCATATTTGATGACCTTATTAATTAAGGTTTAACAATCAGTTGCAAACTAGTAATTCTTGTTTCTAGAAGAGAAACTCCTTGCTTCAAACTATTACACCTACATGATTTTCACGTAAATGATCCATAAGGGAATCCAAGAACTTGATGATGCTATCCCATTGACTACTAGGTGACTGTTGGGTAAGCCCTCCAGGAGATCTTGATTTCCCAGCAAGCATTCGTGCATTTTTCGGCACCTTCAAAATCAACAAACATTATCCAGCAATTAGAATTTTAAATTCCCAATAGTCTGGTGCTTTCTCACAAGGATCCAATCAAATATGCATTATTTTAAGAAAACAAATAAATAAAAGAATTGCATATACATGGAAACACATATGAAAAAAACATTGATCAAATCATAATCAGACAATGAATGCCTTTTTGCTCAAGTTGCTTTTTACAGTGTCAATCACCTTAACAGTGAGCTAAGCACTTGAACTGCACAACACAAACACAGCTAAATAATAATCAAAACTTATCTCGGGGCCAATAATTCATAAATTTGATTTTTGGGGTTTAGCATCCAGATCTGCATAATATATTAACATCTAACATTCAATACAAACCTGAATGCACAGTCCCAAAAGCGGAGATAATTCTTTCTTGATATTGTCACGTATCAAGCCAAAAATCTTCTCAACACAGGCTGTCAGTTGTTTGAATAGTATTGCTGGATATCTTGCGTCTATATGTGACATGCCATCCTCAAACCCGAGGTATTTGAAAGGTGATTTTAGACCCTAGAGGTGTCATAAACAAAAATCAGCTTACAAGACAAAGATGTCCAATGACGTGATAAAAAAAGAATAAAACATGACTACAAGCCTAATACATCAATGATGTCTATTCTTAGAAATAAAGGGGGCTGCTTCAGTCATGATAACAATAACATAACAAGCAAAACTTAGGATTTATTTTTAGCAGGAATTGCATTAAAATTTCAAAAAAATAAACAGAAATAAGAACTCTCTACTAAATATAGCAAAATTACAACCCAAAAAGGTCATTTTCAAAATATTGCAATGGAGCTCACATAGGAAACCCTCCCCGCTAAACCAGTATTTCCTCCGGAACGTTGACTGGCAGCAGAAAGAAAACCATTTGATCGTAAATTCTTTTGCAGCAGACACAAAAGTGCTGAGGTGTTGGACAACCAATAAGGTAAGGTTACATTTTCAGGTCCAACCTGCAAAAATGTCAAAGATTGAATACGGAAAACATTCACAAAAGGCTAAAAAACTATTAAAAATATTAAGGGATTGAATTGAGAAAAGGAATGAAGTATTATTCAAATATTATTATCAATATCTATTACAAATTATGGCCTTCTAATTTCATGAAAGTTTGTGATGATGTACTACAAGTACCTTCAGAACATCATTGATTCCTTCTATTATGTAGTCAAATATAGCAGTCCGTTCAGACTCGAAGGAATGCCAATGATGAAGACTTTTGTATATGATAGAAGCAGCCAGCGGTTTACCATTGTGAAACCCCAAATTTTCTTTGATACATCTTGAAAGAAATTCATAATTTTCCTGTGGACACAGATTCTTATATTTTAAGTCATCTAAATGCAAAACTATCAAAAGATGTTACTGAGAATCAAAAGGTAAATTTAAATGATATTCGTATAAACAAGAAACCTGTTGTCTCTCTGCTGTTAGTTTCGGCCTTCTTGATTCTGACATGCTATGTGAGAAAGGTACAATAAGTTTTGAAGGTGTGGGAGATTCCTGCAGAAGAGAATGTAATCAGGAAAGCTTAAAACTTGCACACCAGTTGGAGCTAAAACTAGTCAAATGCAGCAATATTTTTCTAATGGAGAAATGAGACTTACATATACTTGCTTCCGGTCAGTCTGAGGAAGACTAAGTGTACCACCATATTTCTGGTTCATTAAGAAAATAATAATTTACATGAACCACTTCTCAGTAAGCCCAATAAATGCAAATTTAAAGGAAAAATAACTCGTGTAAAAAAAGGATGTCAGGCCAGCGTCATCCAAGATAAACAAAAATTACAATTAATGCAAAGATAAGCCATCTAAGATAAAAACAAACATGCACTTACTTCTGAAAATGACTTCAGAAAGCTAGTACGGTTGCTTTTCGGGGACGGGGTCAATGCTTTTTGTCGTAAAACAAGATTTTCATCTTCTAAATGTGAGAGCTTCTCCTCCAGACTTGTTAAAACCCAACAAACAAAATGGATCAGGCAGTAAAATTAATTAATGTGCAAACCAAATTAGTATATTCACTTCAGATGGCAAGACAACAAAATAATTCAATGTAAAAAGCAGTTAGTGGAAGAATAAATTATAGCAGAACAAAATGCAATGTTACCATAACAAACAGTATGCAAAGCATAGAAAATGCATGCATGTACTTAAGTCTAAATCACAGTTTCAAGTTATGAAAGATACCTTTTCATGTTATTCTGGAGCTCCGAATTCTTTTGTTCTAATTCCCGCAATTTTTCAACCGTATCATTGGCATCTTTTACAGCCTTCTTGAGCTCAAGCTCCAGGGTAGAATTCTTCTTTTCCAAGGTATCCAGTGAACTCTGAAAAGTAAACGGAAGTCAAAGGGAAAGGTTAAATCATAACAAAGTAAACTATAACGTTCCAAAGAGAAGTAAATAGTTTTCTCAGACTAATCATAAAAAACCGGTAATCAACACCAAAACACAAACCTTAAGTAGTGCATTTTCCTTTCTCATTTCAGCCATCATAGCAAGTTCCTTTTCCGATGATGATTTGTCTTTTCTTGATAATTCCAATTGATTTTGCAACACTGCATTCTTGTTGCACTCACTAATTGTTGCCAGCTTAGCTGCATCTAACTCAAGCTTCAATGATTCCAATGCTTTCTGAAGTTTCGTAATTTCAACTGACTTCGTATCTTCATTGGAAACCTGCAGATTGCCACATTTAAATAAAAATGGAACATAGAATAACAGAACATTTTTATTGAAGAAAAAGAATAGAGGCACGAAAAAACAGATCTAAGAGCAAAGTACAAACTTTCCAAATTTATATGATTATAGCTTTTCTAAAACAAGAGTTCAGACACTATAAGTGATACCCGCATTCGTTTTTCTAGATGCAGCCGCCATGTGAGATCTTCTAATTGCTTTTCAAGCTTGTTCTTAGCTAATCGTAAGGCACCCGCTTCATTAGCCTCCTGAAAAATGTATATGGAAATGTGGTCATGCATTGCAAGAAAGTTCTTAATATGTGTAAGGTATGATGGTGACTTGGGACTGCAATGAATACATAAGTACAGAGATTCCACCTTGTTGTATAGATGGGTCTGTTCTTAAATGAATATTCACTTTTCAAGTCAAACTTAAGAAAACAAGGAATTATTACTTATTGCTTTTCTACAATTCCTTAAATCCTTACATGAGTACAATCGATAAGTATAGAATAACATTTAATACACCTGGAAAATATAGGACTTCCCTACACTGACTTATTATTCACACATATGAAGATTGTTGACCAACCATTTGACTTACTAAATAAATGCCTACAACAACTTTTTTTTTTATAAGAATAGGAGGCCTCATTAAAAACCCCCTTCATAATTGTCTAATCCACCCCCTGATGAGGGGGAAAGACAATCAGCGGATGCCTACAACAACTTAATGAGACTCAAATGAAGTTTTATGATACTAAAAACACAATTTTCAACAAACAAGGATTCTATTTTCTTGAAATACTTCTCTTGCATCCTGGAGGTAGAACTCGGTAGATTCCACAAGACACATTTAACATGAAGTTTACAGTGAAAGAAATCATAAGAATAAGCAGTTCCGCATACTTGCTTAAGCCTTCGGAGTTCTCTTTTTGCAAGTTTTTGCCTCCAACGACATTGTATTGCTATGATATATTTTTTATAATTATGGAAAGCAGAGCGGAATCTGTACAATCTCCAATGAGCCTGCTCAATGCAAAAAACAGAAGACATTAAGAGTCAAATTCCAGTCTGCAGGGGATTTTACCAAAAAACAAGCAACAAAGGTGAAGCGGCTTCAAAATAAGCAATTAAATGATAAGCATGCTATGAATTTGAGGGAAATGGAAACACATTAATTGTTTATCACACACATGCCCAGAGTGCAACTTCCAAAAACCATGATGAACATACTCATATACATATTGAAAACCACATGATAGCATTTGAATGCACAGAAACATGATCAAGTTTTGCTCACCTGGACCACAGAGGCTGCTCTATGCTTCTTTCCATGCAAAAACTTTTGACGAGCTGAAAAGCCACGGATGTTGGACTGTATAAAAACGGATGCTGCAATTAGTTTCAGATAAGCACGCCTCAATAGCCACCTGCGGACATATTTCTGCAAACAAACAGCTGCTGCTGCTTCTCTTCTTGAAGCAAACATCTTTCGAGCAAGGCATCCTGCAGCAATAATGATAACTTAGCACTAAAGCAAAGATCAAATATACGAGGCAATTGATCTATTGGAAAGCATAGTTAATGACCCAAATACACTTTGTTATTCGAAGAGGCAAAAACATTTTGAGTATTCTGTAATGTCAAATTCGATTTAAGATTGTGCATTTCAAATTTTCGGTAGTTAGGTTACTTTGTTTTATGAATTATTATCTCATACACAGGAGGTGGAAACTTTAGTTTCCACAAGCGGGTTAGTGTAGGGGTTTAGGGTTTAGAGGTTAGGGGTTTAGATTGTATGGTATAGAATTTAGGTCTGATGGTTGGAATTTGGGGTTTAATATTTAGGGATTTAGGGTTAGGGATTCAATTTTGGATTTTAGCCTTGGATTAGGCACGCTTGTGTAAAAAAATTTACACAGCCTGTGTAAGGGACAATTGTCCTTGGTTTATTTAGCATCCTCACTTATTCCTCTGTTCACCTACATTCCCTCTATTTCCTTTTTCTAGCTTCTTCTCTATTCATATTCTATCTATCCTTGTGTTCTACATTAGATATTAATTTTGTGTGGAAATGAAAATATAGCCAAGCATAACATTTGAAGAATGTATAGAAAAAAAACCCTTAAAAAAGAAATCTCAAGGAATGAAACAAATAGTCAATTATGGGTTATTCAGGTAAGAAAAGTAACCTCTGCAATATGCTTGGAGTGCAGTTGCAGCAACCCTGGCTGAAATAAACTTCCTACGTGCAATAAATGTCCGCAAACGGTGTTGAATACATTTTGCAGATGTATCCAAAACCTCAGCCCGTAGAGAATCTAAAACACCAATCTGACCAGCTCTAAGAAACACTTTTGTCTTGCCCAACTGCACAAAATATTTGAAAACGGAGAATTAGAAAAATTAGGCCATTTAATGAAAAATCGCAAAAGTGGCAACATAAAATTAGAAATAATTTAATTATACAATGTTAATCAGAATTACCTGAAAATTCTGAAGGTTTAACTTCTGCAGAATTTTCTCTGTCAATGTCTTTTCATCATAACTGCAAATAGAACTTTAAAAGTTAAACAAGAAACAGAAAAGGAAGAACAGCAAAGTGGAAGAAATCGATTTCTTTAGAAGAGATTCTGGAAAAACACTGCCATGGGGAAGCAAGGACGCCCTTTACTATTCACAAAGAAAGAATAACAAGTTGTAAGCAAATTCCTGAGAAAACTAGATGTGCAAGGTATAGCACAGCAGAGATTTTAACAGAAACGAAAAGAGGATTACGATATGCAATATGGAGACATACCAAGTTATAATTTAATCATCCAAACAAGAGAACTTATAAGAAAATATGTAGTTTGACATGTGCTTATGAATTATGATAGTCTGCATGGAATGCAGGTGTGTTTGAAAACATTTACAACCTTGTATCCATGAATTCTGGAGCTAACAAGCCAAAGCGATCCACAAATTCAGAATAAGTTCGTCGAGTTGGATAGCCAGCTAGACTTATTCGAACAGCCTCCAGAACACCCTAATTTCAAATCAAATAAAATTATCTTAGCAAATCATTGTAATAGGAAATGTAAAACCAATCAGAAATTAATCATGTGTCACTTGGGCCAGGGACCTCTGCCATCAATAAAGTAGCACTCTAAATATTTGGCCTGATTGATGTTATCTGAAGTTTCTTGTAACAGACTTGTCTATTCTGTTACTATATCAGAAAGCGACATTTTCAAGTCTGATTGAAAATGCAAAAGCTATGCTTCCGTTGTTATTAAGCTTTTAAAGTACTTTCCTGCCATTTTCATGTAGAAATTAATGCACTCATAAATCAACTGAAATCAAAGAATTTCCTGAATGAAATGGGGCCAAAATGCACAGATGTGAATGTGATTTCCATGTAAGGAATGGAAGGCCAACATCAAATGTTACAACACACTAAACAACATCAGGAGCACAAAGCTTTAGAATGACCTTTCCATTGAGATTGATAGCACTATAATTCAACAAAGGAAGCATACATAAAGAGACTACTTACCCCACAACGGAGTTGATGAAGGATACTGAGGTTCTCAAATTTTTGAGGTCGGTTCAATGAGTTTGGCTTCACACAGCGTATATAATGAGGTTCTGTTGTGTTGAGGGTTTCCATGAGTGCTTGAAGTTGTTGCTATAAAGAAAAGGGAAAAGAATTAACAGCATTGGCGTTGACGAATTATAGACATTATCTCTGATGTGCTTATACAGTGAAACATAAAACTCTCATCAGTAAACCGCAAGTAAATAGGTATGTTAACTAGGAAATCTTTTGGTAATCAAGCCACTCAACCAAGAACATCAATAAAGAAAAATAAATCATCTCACTTCCAAAAATAAGATCCAAGAAAGAAAAATATCAGCACCACAAAGAAGAAAAGATAGAAGTAGCCAAAAATTCCTGTGATAAGTTTATTGTCTTAAAAAACAAACTCATTGACATGCTTGAACCTTCAGAAGGGCTACCTAAAACAAGTGTTCAACTATGTTAGATGGACTCGGATACGAGTATCCAATACGAGTATATCCATGTATCATACTCATCTTCTAGTAAAATATGGGACTCGAGGATTTGGCTCAAAATTAAGATACAGAAAGGGAATCGTTGTAAAAACTTATATGATTATAATAATACTACTTCTAAAGCTTATATGAATATAATGATATTAGTACAGAATTGAGTTTTTCAGATTTTCTGTACAAGAAAGAGACCATAGGAGGTTAGAAAATGCCGAGTTACTGCACTATTGAATGTCAAAGAACTAAAAAAACAGTTTTTTCAACATAGATTGGACTCTTAGTTAAGTTCTCAACCGACAAGCATATTAATGTCAACAAGAACTAATAAAATTTATCTGAATATATCATATGACATAACTAGTAAAAACTTCTTAAAAATTCTAACTCCTTAGGAAAGCCATCAAAAACCAAAAAAAAGTCCCGTACCTTAAATCTTGTGGCGACTGAAGAAAATTTGTACGATGATCTTGAAGATTCCTCCGGAGGTGAAGGGAAAAGACCCGCCACAAATGGGCATTTAGAAGAAGCTAAGAGATTACAATGTTCTACCACAACATAATCCCGGTTTTTGTCTATAAAGGAATCTGTTTGATAAGTAACCTAAAAAGAATGGAAGAAGTACATCATCACTATATCTGCCATATCCGAACATAATTATATTATCCAAGACACTATATTCTACCACTTACCTTGCCAGCATAATGTGAAACAGTAAAATCTGTTTCTGAAAATTTAGCCTTCTCCAACCTCGGGTGACCTCGGAAATTCTGAAACAATTTGGTCGAAAGTGTTTCATGCGTGGATTTTGGGAACATGCTGCACAAATAAGAAAATCAGGATAAGGATTAACAGCACATATTAAATCGTATAGAGCAACACGCACCAATTTATAATGAAGCATTTAAACTGTACCAAGCTTCATCCAAGAGAGCAATTATCCCAATGGGTTTCTGCATATGCAAGCACATTAGTGTAAGGCCCTATTGGGAACAAAATCTAGAAGAATATTTAAATGGAAAGAAAGAAAAAGAAAAAATAAGTCAGATGATATAAATATTTAAAAAATATAAAAATTGGAGTTACATATTTGGTCAGGCGCAAGTTTACCGAGTGAAAAATAATAACTGTACCTATATGTACATTGCTAATCAGTAATCACTAAAATATCATAAAGATGCAGACTTCAAGTGCACATCCTGTAAGTTAAATTGATCCTTGCCCCTAAAAGAAACACTACTTGTAATAACAGCACCGGTAAATGACACAAAGCTCTTAAGTAATCCAACAGTATTAAGGGATACTTGTAATAACACTCGACGGCCGACAGAAATAACAAACAGAAAAGACAAAAATTTCTTTTTAGAAGACCATGAATAAAAACCTTCTCAATCAAATCCAAAACATCTTGGTTGTCTATAAATTCGATGTAGCTCCAATTAATTTCTTCTTTCCTATATTCATCCTGTTCCATCTTGAATACATGCTGAAACAAATGGAGAAAAGAATGTAAGAAAAAACAAGTGACGGGACAGCATAGCACAAACAGAATAAATGTAGACTTCATTGTATGGAAGATTGATTACTAACCTCATTGAAATGCTGCTGAAGCTTTTCATTCGCAAAATTAATGCAAAATTGCTCAAAACTAGGGCACAAAAGATGACAATCAATTAAAGAAAAGAAACATGGAAACAACTCTTTGTAAGTATAGACAAATGTAATGCACTAGAGATTAGAGTACATATGCATACATCACATAAGAGACACTAAAGCAATAGATTTAAATAGTAATAATAATAATAACAATAAAAACATTAAATGAACGATCAAAACCAAATCAAAACCAAAGAGTTGAATTTTACCTATTATGCTTAAAGCATTCAAATCCATAGATGTCCAAAACTCCAATTTGTACACGGGAATTCAGATCTTGCCCCACAGACATATTAATCTTATCAACAAGCCTTAGGAAATAAAAAGAAAATTTCAGAACAGAAAAGGTTTAACTATCATAAAAGTTAACAGAGAAGGTTTAATCATCATACAAAATATACATTATGAAATAAATGCCTATAAACATGCATTAACATGAGTATACCAATCGAACAATCGAGAATATACTGTCTTTGCCAATGCATCCCGACTAGCCACAGCAGCATTACAATCAAGAGCTTTAACAATACTTCCTTCACGGGTTTGAATGGTACGAGTACACAATGTCGCCAACAAAAGGTTCCCATCACACCTGGTAAATGAACAATTTGGTAACGTGTCTAACAAGGGAATGAAAATCTACAAAATGAACAATGGAAATTGAATAGATCAACGAGTGGCTGGCTTGAACTAGCCATCAACCTACAATTTCATTGTCAATGTGCAAGTTACAGGCTATTTAATAAACTCAAAACCTACATGCCAAAACATTAGGTGTTTAAAATATATACTTTTATTACTCAAATTTGAACTAGTTTACTACCGTTTCCGCACACTACTGATAATTAATTAACACTTTGGTTTTCATCTTTTTTTGTTCGAAAAAATATTGAAAATATTTTATTAAGCAGTGTCTTCTTATGTAACCAAACTCAAACGGATGATTATCAGTGATTTATTAATTAGCACATCAGTCATAGAACAAAAACCAACATAAACTATTGATTGCCAAGTAAACAATGTGATTCCAAAACCAAACCTCAAGTTCCATATGGTAATTTTGCCTTTAGATTGTGAAAACATCCAAGAAGAAGGTTACATGATTGATACTTTACTCAATAATATATGACTAAAACAACACAAGAACAAAAGTTATCTTCTAGTATCACCCACCTAAAAAGATCAGCAGCCATCTGCATATGGAATGTAGATTTCTGATCTTTAATAACTGAAGAATCGTGCTCTCTTCCCGGGGAAAATTCAATGTTTCCCAGGTGCAAAATAGCAGCCAAGGTGCGAAATATAGCTTCCTGATAAAAAAAATAACAATAACATACGGTGATTCAGGGAAAAATAAATTAAAGGCACAAGCTCAGAGTAATATTCTCAAACCTGATCCTCATGACTAATTCCAACAATATCCATTGCCCTTCTTGTCTTCATATATTCCTCTGCATTGCTCACTCCTTCAAGTTCATATGTCTTACTTTGATTTAAATAGTGAAAGCGGCTTGGATGGCCTAATTTGTACTTTTCTGCATCCTGAACAAACAAAGTAATAGGGATGAAAATATGCCAGTTAAGGGATTAAGTTATTTAGGCCTTTATGTTATGCCCTGAAATCAATGAACTGGCCTTCTAAATTCTAATAATGCAATGCATCTCACACCTAAAGCCATATTTAAAAAATAAAAAAACAGTAGTCGAGTAGTACAACAAGCTATCAGCACTACACAGATTTCCTATAGGCCAATATAAAGTATGTTAACAAAACATTTGTAGGACATATTCAACCACATGGAGAAGGAAAAAAAGGGGATGCACATTCATACAAAAAGGTCTCATAGAATGTGTAGATGTATACAAAGTACAAACATGATATTCATAATAACTTAAAGTGCAGCAATCTAAAACTTTAAACAGAACATTCACAAGCATATATTATATATGGTGTGCACACAAATTGTACACAAGCATAAACACGGTGAGCCAGACAATGAAGAGAAGGGAAAGAGAAAAAGAGGCATTTATGACCGAAAAACAAGATAAAGAGAGACAGATTACTTTCCCAGATGCACACAATTGATAGAAGCAATGATAATTCCTCTCAGGATCTGTTATCTGAACAACACGTGACCGTTCAAGAAGGTAAGTTCTAACAGCAGCACCAGATATTCTACCATTTGCATCAAATTGGATCTCAACAAACTTGCCAAAACGACTGCCACAGACAAAATAAAGGATTAGGCTACAATACCAGAAGATAAATAAATTATATCCTGTCACTTCCACCTTATCAGCATACAACAGCAAACTGGCATGTATTATGGAAATTGGAAATAGAACAAGCTTAACATATTTCTGAGTTGCAATGGTATGGCTTTATGTGACATAACTCAAAAAAAGTCATCTTATATTCCACTATTTTGATGCATTTAAAACATATAAAGACAGTAATGAAGGCAGAGTTGAAGATGAGAGAAACAACATGGATTAGTAAGATCAGATTAGCAACAATTTAAAGCAACCTAAACTCTTACTTCAAACTTCAAAGTAATTAGGTATATTCGAAAGGGACTATAACCTACACAGTGCAGATGAGTCTATAAACTCAATAAGTGGGTATATACACTAGCCAGTAGCCACATGTATTTCAAGAAAAGGGTTCTATAAAGCTCACCTCGAATTGTCATTTCTAACAGTCCTTGCATTTCCAAAAGCCTCCAACAGTGGATTTGACTGAATCATAAAGGAAATAGAATCAAGAGCATGTTGGTAACAAGGAGTAACGCATTCCCAGAGTATGTAAGCAAACATGAACTTGGCTAAACCACATAATAAGTTTATAGGATCCTCTATTAAGCTTCAATAAAACTACAAAATAAGCAAAATAAAAGTTTATTCCATTCTAAAAGTAATCTGCATAAACATAGAGCAAAATATGTAATAATTGCTTAACTTTCATAAGACAGTATGATACCTGCAATGCCAGTCCACCCACCCCCACTACCCCGGAGGAAAAAAGAAAACACACAAACACAGACTGACGACCGTATTTAGCAGTAAGAGAAAACCCTAATAATAGCAACAAAATTTTTTATATATGTAGCCATTGCGTTCAAGTATTAATAAAGTTAATCAACTCATGTAATCTTACTTCAAGAACTTGCTGCTCGACAGTTCGGTCATCACCACCAGCTGCACGGCCTCCAACAAAAGTAAGATATTGCATAATTAGCTTTGTTGTCTCAGTTTTACCGGCCCCACTTTCTCCACTGACTAGTATAGACTGGCTTCGACCCTCATTCATCATTGCCCTAGGTAATAAAACAGGGGATTTAATAGATAGCAATTAAATCATGTCATCCGCAGGGCATTATAGATCAAGCATCCAAAGAAAGACAAACATACCTATATGATACATCAGCCACAGCAAAAACATGGGGGCTTAGCTCACCAAATGGAGCACCCTTGTACTGCTCCATCATATGCACATCGTAAAGATGAGGAAGCTTTGTGAACGGATTAACTGCTATCAAAATGCTTCCTGTATATGTCTATAAAAGAGAAACAACTTTGTAACCGGTTCAGGTAGTTGAGAAAGTATCAACTAAGGATACTAAGAAAATCAGAAAAAAGTTATAAGAAGAGAACACAAGTGCATGTGCAAACACATCGCATAACCAATGAGAATAAAAAAAATATTTCTTTATAAACTAAAATATGTTAGTCCCAATTAGCTAAATATCACTAGTAACAGCATTAAAAAATCAGAGTCAAATCACTAGCAAACACATAATGGAACTCCATAACCAAATATGACAGATACAGATTTATTCAACGATGTCATATCAAATGAATAAATCTCTGCAAGTAAGAGAAAGAAACCATGCCTAGACAAATATTAGAGAATCCCATATTAACAGGTTCATGTGGCATGCTAATTAAAACAACATAAAGCATAAGAAACCTAACATAAGTAAACAATGACATCGTTATACTCCTTAAAGACAGTCAAAAGGTGTAAAGTTGGTACGATAACTACTAGAAACTCTAAATTTGGGAATAAATAATAAATAAACAAAAATGAATGACATGCCTTGAAAGAATCTAAACGGGTTTCTTAACTAATGTGAGGGGATAACCAGTTCTCCTGAGGAATTAAAATCCAATCATTTATAAGAAACATGTTTTTAACCAAAATTGGTACACATGCTGCATAGTGGAACTTGAACTCCATAATTTCAATAACATGCAACTCAAAGAAAATAAGTATAACCCGGCAATTCGGGTGTCAGCAGGACTTCAGGCTTCAGCATCAAATTTAACTAACAAATTAAACATATTGAGCTTATATTTTAATCATTACCGTTTTGAACAGCTACAAGATAATATGCGTGAAAAGAAATAATTTGGTTCAGAACTAAGCATAATTTTAAACATCACTCGAGGAATTAACAAATTTAAACTTACATAAATATCATTCAAAGCATATCTCCTCTGAAGATTATAGAGAACACCAGGCTCATTCAAATAAGTCAACTTTGTCATATCATCAACACCGCCATGTTCTTCCTCTTCATCCGCATCTCTAGGAAACAATTTCTCTGGAAACGCCAACACCTAAAGAACGAGATGAAATCGAAAGTTCCAAAATTAAGCAAACAAAAACAATCCAAAATACCAAAAAAAAAACGGAAGTGAATGAAACTTATACCGTTTTACCAGACGCAGCTTGGACTTGGACCTGTTTGCCTCTAAGATCAGTAATTTCAGCTGCAACCCAGGCCAAGTTCTTGTCCTCAACCCACACCTTAGCACCCTTGCGCAAATTCATGTTTGGTTCCTGAGAAAAAAAATTCAAAAATTCAAGAAACCAAGAAAGAAAACTAATTAAAATGAAACCCTAAAGAATCTCGCTTCTGTTTGTTTGTTTGTTAGGGAGAAGTGAAATGCGGGTACGACGAGTGTGACTTTGGAAATTTCAAAGAAACCCTAAACGGACATAGAAAGACAAAACAGATAGAGAGAGAGATTACGGGCATGTTATTAGCTGTGAATTTTTTCGACTTCCCGCCCTAACTGGTGCTGTGGACTCTGAACAATATTGAATGAGTATTTTTCCTTATTTTTATTTCTTTAAATATTTCGTATCCGACACGTCAGTCTTTACAGTGCACCCTTTGCTTCGCTTGGGTTTTTACTTTCGAGCGGGGCAGTTCTCTTGATCTTGCCGTCTGTTTGGTTGCTGGGAAAATTGAAAATTTCAGATCTTCAAAAAATCCCCAATGTTCTTGAAACTTTGAATTTCAATGGTTTTTATGTGCGGCGATACCCAATCTGCCATTCCCATAGCCGTGAACTGTAGTTTTTTCAGTTAACTTTTCCCTTTATATTCCTTTTTTTTCAACGCTCCATTTCCATTTATATTCCTCCTTTTTCCTTTTTTTGAAATAACAGGAAATTTAAAACATTTTTTTCCTAATTCGAAAATTCAAATTTCAAAATTGGTTGATCCATTTTTACTGTAAAACTCCATGAAGAGGCGGTGTGGTAAAATTCGTGGTTAGGTACAGTATTAATGATACAGCCCAGAAAAGAATGTAGGTGGTTTAGTCATTCAAATGGAAGACAAAATGTCTACTTCACTTGACAAATATGGACTTACCCCCACTGCATTTTCTTCTCCCTCAAGGACCATTCACTTATAAACAAGGCTACATACCGTTCCAGCCCTCACCAAAAAACTGATTTTCTAGTTATTGCTTTCATTTTTTATTGATTTTGAACTAAATCCAACTCTAATATTATTCGATATTTTTTTAGGGTTTTATTTTGATGCACAAGCTGTGTAAATTTTTTTTTACACAATCCTTTTATAAAATTTAAAATTTAAATCACAAACCCTAACAACCTAAAACCTAAACTCTAAATTCTACTCATAAACCTTAAATTATATACCCTACATACTAAACCCCTAAACCCTAACCTAAAACTCTAAACCCTAAAATTAAAGGCTTGTGTAAACTAAAGTTTACACAAGCTTGTGCATCAAAGTATTTTTCTTTTTTTTATATAATTAGTTGTAAATTAAAAGCCAAAATCATATCATTGTATTTACATAGGAAGCAAGAATACAAAAGTCCAGTCGTCCCACGTACTCGATATGTTAATTTGACGGTAAGTACGGGTTAGGTACAATTTGAGTACGTGACTGGAACGTTTAATGTTTAAGGGGTACGACTGGAATTAATTAAGTGTGTCTAAAAGATGGTTTTTGAGCTTCACGCAAGTATCCAAAAATTAGGGATGGGCAAAAAATCTGGTTACTCCATCTCGGACCCGGTGAATTTTTACACGAAACTGATTTCGGTTTGACCGGGACTAGATTTAAAATTTAGGTCCTGGTTGCGACCGTGACCAGGACTGGATCTTGATTTCTTAGGCCCGATATCTGTTGGCTATCCGGTACTGGTCTGTTAGTTTATTATTTCTCTTTATGTATGAATACTATGAGTATGACTCATTTTAAGACTTCAACATTCGAGCCTACAATATTCTAAGCTTGTTATTTAATATAATTATTGGTGGTTGAAATTTTTCCGCATGCTGCTCAAATTTTCTTTATAGTAGACCAATTGATCGAGTACTCGGTACTGATACCGATTCTCACAAGTACCGAGACTAATTTCAATTCTAAGAACTGGTGGCTAACGAGACCGAGACTAATTATGGGCAAACTGACCGGATACCCGGTCTTGCCCACCCCTACCAAAAACCAAAATTATTTATAAGTTAATGTTGTTTAAATATGAACTAGTGAAGTGAGATTAACTTAATGCACCCAAGTTTTTAACTGGTGCTGAAGATTCCAACTTAGTAATTTTCCTTCTAGTCATACTCATCTTCGTATCAGCAGAACAAAAGTATGTACATTTCAAAACAAAAAGGGAAACGTAAGATGCAAGTCGAAAACAAAAAAGCAGCTTCAAAGAAGTTGCTATAATGATGCCATCAAATATTATGCAGCTTAGAGTCAGAACTCAGAAGAGTTGTCGCTTGTAACCGCATTGAAGCGGTGGATACAACCGCATTGAGGACGGGGGTTCATTTGTCCCTCCTCACTGTTCTATCTTTGGATTCGTAGAATGCACGTTTATCAAAGCAATATAGCAGAATAGCATGTTAATTGGCTTCATTGTATTTGTCCTATCTGCTTGAGCTTCAAGTTTTCTGGATTTTTGCCTATTTCTAACACTGTACAGTGAACACAACCAATATGTTTCATTCTATAAGTAAAACAAACCAACCAGGACGCTTCTCTGGAAATTCTTTTGCTATGACTGTCAAATTAAACATCTAAAATACTTGTTTTTAGGACAATTCAAATTTGAGATTTCTCGCCAACCAGAAGCCGGTTTATGAACCAGAGCTGGAAGAGCAATCCATGGACTTCACCTCGTGGTTATGTTATGTCTACTGCTTCTGCTACTGGTGTTGGCCTTTGCTTTCTGGTTTTATTTGAACTACTGGTGGCAATAGGCTTGATTGCCTCTTCTTTAACATCAACTTTGGTTCTTGGTTCCCTCTTCTGCTATTGATGTTGATCTTGGCATTGGCTTTACTGCAACAGAAGCTTTATAAGCTTTGAACCTAACTGGATTCATGGAGCCGGTGGTTCTTCTGCTGGAATCTTACTGTTTATTATTATTATTATTATTGTCGTTGTTTTGAAGTGCAAGATTTCTGGCATGAACAGAAAACTTGGTTGAATTTGAATTTCTAACAACAGAAAGTGCTTTATCATACAACATAAATCATGAAACTTCTGTTTTCAGTCATGTCCCTGTAAGGAGGAATATGCAGTTGAATTTCTAACAATATCATGATAAACAACATATACCATTTCAAGAGAAAATGACTTAACTGTAGCGTCAAGTATGTTGAATCAATTCGAAAACATAAAACCGGAAAAAAATCAATGGCATAAGGTGTGAACAATCAAGTGGAGAATGGCTCAGATACTACGGGTTATGATCATAACCCAAAGGCATATCCCGCAGCAACGAAAGCTGCAACAGCGTACAGCCACATGTGACTAGGTCGAGATAAATTATCAGCACCGCTGCATTGATCATTGGCACCACTAAAGCATCCAGGTCTGGAAATTTTAGCTACGCCTCCCTGTGGAACAAAGCTACTATTATGCTTACCACTGCTGAACAGCACACACCAGAAATAGGGACCCCCACCATCTGTGCCGGTCACAGCAGCCCCAACTTCGGTGTGGTTCTTATTGTAAAGAATTTCCAAACTCTTCTCGTTTTCCATCAACATCGAGAATGCCTCAGAAGGCTCGACATATTTGGATTGACATCCAAGTAAACGGCCAGTGATTGGAGTGAGGGTCGAGGTGTCAACATCACAGCTGGGGGCAAAAAGTTCAGCAAATAGAGAATCAGAAGGCTTCTTGGATTCTCCTATAGCTTTACAATCACCTTGGAATGCTTTTATATATTGCAAAGCAATGCAAGCCAGACCTTGGTTGTCAGCAAGAGACGATGACTTGTGTGCTGTCCTATTGGCATTAAGCACAGCCACCAACTCATCCGCAGGGTTATCGGTTACTTTGGCTACAATTCAACAATCCAATCATCAGGGCTAAAGAATAACAAAACAATTAGATCATAAACCGAAAGCACAACGATAGCGCTCCCTCGGCAATTTCCTCTTCTCTCTACAACAAGAGATGTTTATTCCTTATCGTATTATGTCACGGCTAACCACAAGTTCAGATTTATATGTTTACAGTTGCCAAATCCTAATTCCAACTTATGCTTCCATATATCAATCTCAATGTTTGCTACTCATAGTATTAAATTGCAGCCGCAACTCAGTGTAACGGCTGCATCGTAACTGTTTTGGAGGTCTCCGCGACCCTGCAAACTGCAACCGCATCTAGAATTATAGCCGCAACCGCAATTTAATACTATGTTTACTACTAGACAGCCATTAGATACTTAAGAAGATCTATATCGAGAAATGATGAACAAGCATTAAAAAGGAGAAGCTTCTAACCAAAATACAAGGAAATCTAACATCCAAAAGTAAAATTCCTTTCCTTTTTCAAGTATATCAAAATAAACCAACTAACTAAAATACACAGCTTTAAACACGAGATCCAGGAAAAATGGGCAATCATCAAAAGTTTAGAACTGCAATGCCTGAGATTCAGATCAATACCATATCTTGCCGACTTAGAAATAACAGCTGCATTCGGAAAATATGAAAGAAACCCAGAAATAATCATGGAAAAAAGAGTAGTTTTTATAGCTATGAAGCAGATTAATCACACAAAATATATAAAAAAAAGGATCTTTTCAATAATTGGATAAGAGAAAGGAGGAGAAGAGACTTACTTTGAGTATTGGCAGAAACAGAGAGGAAAAGAAAGGGAGAAAAAAGAAGCCAGAAAGCCATTGCCATTGTTGCGGTGAAGAGTAGATCTGGTACAGAAGGTAGAAATGAAAGAGAGGGAAGAGTGAGTAAGATGTCGACTTCGTTTCGGTTGCTTTACAACTACGGCTAATCTGTTCTTTTTTGGTCTTTATTTGCCGACATTGCCACCAGCCAGCCATCCGGGCTTCTCCGTCTTTAAAAATGTTTTCAACTAATTATTTTAATTTTTAATCCAATACAAATCATTAGTAATTAAGCACACAACACATAAGCATGTGAACTGTGAAGAACACGATTTTTTAAACCCAACTATTCAGTTTTAAGTTATTTTGTTATTATGAGTAAATGTTTAACTCTAATCGTATTTTAATTAAAACTTAAAAATCCCGCGTTTTTAGATCTGACCTTATTTATATTAAATAAATTATCTTAATTATTGGTGGTGTATGAATCAAACGTAGCCTTTGAAATCTATTAATTGTTTGATGGTAAAAAGTGTTAGGAAAATATCATATTTATATTGTGTGAGTTAGAATTCTTGACATCTCTTTTTGAAATATAAATTTATTTACTTAATAAAAATAATCAAATATAGTCTCATCTTTATCGCTGGAGCTCCTGATGCTCAGTCTTCTTCTCCGCTTTATCGAGAAATCGACGGGAGAATTTGGGAATATGGAGGCGTTTTGGGGCGTTGGGGCATGAATGTTCTTGCCAGAAATGTAGAGAGTTGCAGCAGTGGTTGATAGAGCCATGACTTTTGTCACACTTTTCTGCTTCTCTACTTTTCAATGGTTTTTCTATTCAACAGATACAGGAGATAAGACGTGTGCTTTTAACCAAAGGATCATTATCTTCTCATAAAGTTCACACATTATATCCAAAAACTTGTCCCCGTCTTTCAACAAGGTCGTTGTAGTATAGTGGTAAGTATTCCGCCTGCCACCCGGGTGACCCGGGTTCGATCCCCGGCAACGGCGTTTTTATTATACATTTTACATCTAATTCCCGTGTACTACAAGTGGATTTTGGCCTGGGAAGCTAATCTTTTAACATATGTTCAAGTCTCAAGTTTTCACTAAGGAGCCAACCCATCACATTGTAAAATAGTAATAATTGTTTTATTAAACTTTATCTATTTAACCTTTTATTCTCAAGATGGATTTAAAATACAATTCAATATTTATTGGTTCTTATCTATTTTTTAGTTTTAATACAATAATATAATTTAGGATGAGTCTACCACGTGCGACGAACACCGATGAATACTATTAATGATGAACACCGATGAACACCATTAAATTAATTAATAAAGATTTAAAATTTCAAGGACCCATCATACAATTAATAATTGTTTTTAAAATTCCAATTAAATTAATTTTTATATATATTAAATTTTTTTTAATAAGGGTAAACTATATATTTAATACCTCACTTATTTTTATATTTCTATTGAACCCTCATTATTTAAATATTATTTCAATTTGACCATATTCTTTATAAAAAATAATTTAACCCTTAATCATTAACCTAAAACCCTAAACTATTAAACCTTAAACCCTAAAAGAAAAAGAGTCCTTAGCTTTTTATTGTTCGAGAGCAGTTAACAAACACAAATCTATAATTGTAGAAATTACCGAGAAGAGTTTGTGCAAGGCTGTTATTCTCAAGATAGCCATAGACCAAGATTCTGTGATTTCCTTCCACGCAGCTTAACCAGGTTTGCGTGCTCTATATCAGCAATCACATTTATTTCGGTCAAGAACTCTCGCACCCTTTGCCTCGAGTCAGCAGACAGAACCTTGATAGCAGCCGTGATACCATCTTGAAAAGTTCCCTATTCAAACAGAAGTCGATCGATAAGAAATTAGCATTGGATATTAAAATAATAAAACAAGCTTAGTTTGTTTGAGAAATTATTAAAGCCTTCTTTCAAAAAGACGGACAAAAAAAAAACAAAATTTGAAATCACCTTGTAGACAATACCAAAACCTCCCTCTCCAATTTTATTGGAATGGTGAAAATTTCAGGTTGCCATTTTCAGCTCCTTGTAAGGAAACAGCTTAGTGTTCTGAATACCTGAAACCTCTGTAAAATAAGTATGGATTAGGAACTTTAGCAAGCAAACAATACATCCCCCCTCCTTCAGTGCACTAGAATCATGTTGAAATCACATAAAATCAATTGATTCGGTATCCTTATCCAATACGAGTTTTATAGCCAAGATAAAATATTAAATAAGATTAGCAACATACCTTCATCATTTTTTATTTTATGTTCAGGCGGGGAAGCTGTCTTCTTTCGTGAAAATAAAAACGAGTAACAAGTCATCACCAGCTTGAATGTCTAAACACAAGTCAAAACTCTGCTAAACCACTGTAAAGCACCAAACAAGAGTCCTCATTCTCTATGTCCATCAGAAAGAGTATATAATTGCCTTAAAATATTACTCAACAACTGTTGCATCATTCCCGTATGAAAAAATAAAGCTAAAGGAAAAGGTCAATCTATCTCTGCGAGTAATGTATGACGATGATCTACATCGACCTCCTTAGTCATTTCAGCTTTATGCTTTATACGATTAAGAATGCGAATCAGATGGCAGAGCTGCTCCTGAAGGAACCAAGAGCTTTAACAGCACCTGCCCTCAGGACAAACTGGTGATAGATTGCAGCAATAGCAGCACCAATGAATGGACCAACCCAGAAAATCCAGTGGTCATCCCAAGGCTTGTTCTGGTTGAACATAACAGTTACTCCAAAACTACGAGTCAGGTTGATACCGGTGCCGGTGATAGGAATAGTTGCCAAGTGAACCATGAACACAGCAAATTCAATCGAAAGTGGTGCCAAGACATGGATATGGGAATTTAATTAATTTTGATATATATATAAAATAATTTAATTGAATTTTTTAGGAGAATTCAACCATTCGTTGAATTGAATTGAATCGATGATGGTGAAATTATTTTTAAAGGTATATGGTTTAGGGTATAGATTTAAGAGTTTAAGGTTTAATAGTTTAGGGTTTTAGGTTAAGGGTTAAGGGTTAAATTATTTTTTTATAAAGAATAAGGTCAAATTGAAATAATATTTAAATAATGAGGGTTCAATAGAAATAGAAAAATAAGTGAGGTACTAAATATATAGTTTACCCTTATTAAAAAAATAAAATTTTAATATATATATAAAATAATTTAATTGAAATTTTAAAAATAATTATTAATTGTATGATGGGTCCTTGAAATTTTAAATCTTTATTAATTAATTTAATGGTGTTCATCGGTGTTCATCATTAGTGGTGTTCATCGGTGTTCGTCGCACGTTGTAGAATTTTCCTATAATTTATATTTCTACAAACTGTAGTTTAAGATGTATATTAAGTAATAAAATGTTTTATATGAAAAATATAACAATAAAATAGTTTAAATAGAATTTTATAAAATAATTCATATATATAATTAAAAATGAATAAATTTGCTTAAATAAGAATTTGTAATATACAAATATTTTATTGTGAAAATGATCCTTGAAATCTGTCGGCCCAATATTGAACCCCATCATTTAAGCGTTGATTCACGAATTTTTAAAATTTAGATATTAAAATATATTTTAGGTTTTGTTAAACGTATATCACACTTTAATTTAATCAATGATTTATGGTTCATGATACTTTTTCTTCCTTTCAAAACCAAACGCTATTTATCTCTGTGTAATTATTTGATACACTGACGATGGAAATTAAAAATTTTCACACACGTCTTAATTTTAAGGTTTAGTGACTTAATTTAACGTGTATAATTTAGAGATTTAGGTGTATGAGTTTTGAATTTAGGGATTGTGGTTGAAATTTATATGTTATGGTTATAATTTAGGGTTTATAGATTAGAACCTAAGTTCTCACCATGTTACCCTAACATCTAAATCCTAAATTCTAACTATAAACGCTAAATTCTAACTACTATACATAAATTCTAAATCTCTACCCCTAAACCCTACGCCCTCTACTAAACCCCTAAATCTTAAAACTGAGGCGTTTGTAGAAACTTGTAATTTCCACTGCCTAATGTATAGGATAATAATCATTTATCTTTACTATTTGACACTGAAAAAAAATATTACAAATATAAGAAGAATTAATATTTGATACACTGCCAATGTAATTTTTTTTTACACAAACATGCTTATTTTTAAGTCTAAAATTAAAATTTAAATTTTTAATTTTAAACCCTAAAAATCTATCCACGACCCTAAACTATACATTATAACTATAAATCTTAAATTCTAAACCCAACAACCTAAATCCCTAACCTCTAAACTAGAACCTTAAACCCTTTTATTTTCCGCCGCCAGTGCGTAGGATTATAATTAATCATATATGAATATTTAAATACTAAAAAACAAACTTGAAATCACCCAAAAAATATTAAATTAAAAACCAAAAACTTGGAATAAAAATTGAATTCATGCGAGTAGAATATATGAATATGTCGATCCAATATACTTTCTTAAAAGTGAGAGGAACTCTAACTTTCTCCTCCAATTACAAAATAGTACAGCAGTACTTTTCATATATTTGCATAATTTACCTGAGAATCTAAATAAAAAAGGTACATTTTAAATTTGTATTATTATATATGTTAGAAAATAGACGCAAAGAAAATATATTGCAGGTTCATTGTTTCACAGCTCCGGCGAGGACCAAGAACAAGACAGTTATATGGCCGGTAAAGAACCTTTCTCCAACACATCAAGGAACTCAGTTCTGCTTCTTACAATCCTATGAAACACTTCCCTAATATGCATCTGCAAAGGCGTCAATCCTTGTTCCATTAGCCGACAAATCTCCGTCAATTCCGCCACATAACCGGCCACTTCCTTGAATTTCTCAGCGTCTCCGGGGAACTGAAAAGAGTCCGTGAAGTCTATCAAACTCTGAGCCGATCTCTCCATTTTCTGCATCTCATCCAACAGCCCAGCCATCCCTTTCTTCTCTTTCTTCTTCCACTCGTCGGCGATCTTCTCTTGTAACCCGATCAAGCTATGGGCCCAATTCAGTTGTTTTGGAACCGGGAAGTGGGTGGGCAGACCGGTCCTCTCTTGACAAGGTATCGCGGCTACCAATGCCCACATCACGAAAATCATGATCACGTTCATTGTATAAATGGCGGAGGGTAAACTGGAAGCCTCCCCTCCACGTGGCGCGACGAGGTTGTAAATCGTGGATTGAATCTGTTTTGCGGCGGACCAATTCTTTGCCACCTGCCAAGAAAGTGACCTGAAATGTCCGGCGACTCGATCTTTATTACCACTTCGGTGACCAAAGGACCAGCTCCTTTCCGTGGATTTAGCATGGGTGCCTTCTTTATCGTCCAGGTTTATTGCTGACATGAGCGTAAGTAAGGCCCTTTTAGCTCGCTTTACTTCGCCGTCGCCGATGGGTTTCTGGTCCAGAGCCGAAATAGCAATCTGGGCGAGTTTTTGGCAATGTCTTATGGACTCAACCCCGTTGGTAACGGCATTACAAATGTCCAGAGCCTTGACGGCGCGGTCCAGGAGTTCGGGGATCAAGCGATCAAAAGGAGGCTTGGAGAGGTGGGAAGGGTCACGATCCATGAGGAGAATAGCTTCGAATTCGGCTTCGCAGCAGAGGAAAACATCGAGGAGTTTGCGTAGCCAGGAAATGGAGAGAATGGCATCGTCATCGGACGGGGAAGAGAGTTCGGAGAAACGATCGGAAACATGCCTTTGGAAAATCTCAATGTCCTCAAGCTCTTGCTCGTGAATACCGTCCATGACGGCGACTTGGTTCCGCCGGATACTGATTCTCCCCAAGAAAGAGCCTTGGTACTCGATGGGATTCATTTCCGCCGCAAATGCTTTTGAGATTGAAAAGATGGCAGTCTATGTCTATGCCTATGTGAGGCCAAATAAACGAAAGCGAAATCCAAGGAAAATGAATGGCGGATGGAGGGGACGAGGCTGCTGACTCGGGACTCCTCCCTTTGCTGTTATTTCATGGATTGCCCTGATTTGATTCCCTATTACTCTTCCGCACGATCACACCATACATAATTAAATTCCAATGTCTGAAATCAAACTGCATTATTTTATTTTATTCTTGTTGCCCTCCGGGGCTTTGTCCTAAATCCTGATTAATCCGAACTGACAAATAAATATTACTCTATAAAAATTATTTAAATCCAACTGCATTCGTCTTACATTAGACTTGACAAGTTAGAATTAAACCAAAGGTCCTGATGCTACATAGCATCATAGGCCTCAACTCTTACAAGATAATAAGCTTAAATATGTCCATGTTAGATTAGAACTAAACCGCTTCATTGCAACCGGTCTTGTCCGAAGCTCCGGTAACAGAATCAGCCCATTTCATCCCTGGTTGAAACAAAAAGATAGAACGAGAACTTATTATCGAAGGAAGACGTGAGTTAATGGCTTTATATCAGGTACTTGTATTCTAATGCCAGAATGCCGTCTTCCATTCGAATTAAACTACAATGCACAACAACTACCAACGATTCATATTTCTCCGCTTTCTCAAACACCTCGAGTAACTGTTATCTTCTCAAATGGGGATCCCTACATGTTTCAAGTGAATAAATCCTAACATTTATAATTTAAAACAACTACCAGGACAATCTGAGTTACTTAAAACAACAAATGCAATTATGCAAATGAAGTGGAGATGCTTACCTATGATATAAAACATTCTTCGGCAAACAAGCGATAATGATCAAGTGGTTGCATAGGTTGGGTCGGGCCTGTCTTGATTGACTTGGTTGAGATTTACATGTTGGGGAAGGAGATTGTATCGTATACCCAGCTCCTCAAAAATTCTCTTCAACTCGAGGACCAGTTCAGTTCTACGCCTGTTCTTCTCTCTAAAGTCCTGGAAGTTCATCGTGTGATTGCAAAAGAGAGCCATCTTTAACTTGTTGACATTCTCGATTTCCCTCACCACCACAAGGTGGTTAGGATGCCACAGGGTATTGGCTTCCAAATGCCTGGTTAGACATAACAGCAGAGAAAATATGAATTTACAGACCAAGATGAACTAAGGGTAAATTATTTATTTCTCTAATGGTTATTTGTGCCAGTTAAGGTGCCAAGCCATGGAGACACCTGCATGAAGCTATAGCAATGTTTGGTTTTCTCATAATCAAACATTACATGAATTAAAGGTAGGATAAAGCTAAGCTACAGCCAACTTACTTCTTTATTTCTTCTTTCAGCCTGCCTATTGTCTTTGCTGGGGTCATAAAATCGACCGAGAACTCTATCGTATCACTCATATCTGGGCTTCTGTAATAGTTGCTGATGGGCTTTGTAGCCAAAACTGAATTTGGGTAGTACACCTTTTCATTATCAAGCTTCAGGAAGACGGTCGTTAGAATATTCATCTCCTCGACCAGCAACTGTGAGTTACCAAGTGATAAGCATTATTGGTAATCTTTTCCAGACATGTATGAAGGAGTATGTCTTTTTCAATAGTTACCTGAACACCATCAACCACACAACGATCGCCAACATCGAATGGATGCATCACAAACACGAATATGATAGCTTCAAATATAGTCTTGCAGGTGTTTCCAAACATAAAAGCTGCCACTACCAGCTGCGATGAAAGTAGCAGAAGCAATTTTGTGGTTGCAATTTCCACCAAAAGAAGCCATATTACAATAGTAACAACGATTACGACCGCCGTCACGAGTGCATTCAACTGCTTTACAGCTGTTTTTGTGTCACTCAAAGCATGTCCTAGTGTTTTCCGATCCTGGTAAACCTTTATCTGCAAGAAATAACAAATACGTGGATGTTAATCAAGAAGTCCTATCTTCAGTGCTACAACACCGGAGTTGTGTTCAAACCATCAAAACTCAACTATGAGATCACAAAGGGTGTATTTCACAAACTACACAATTTTCTCAGAATAAACACCTGGATATTATGTCCAGAACAAATTCTTTTCACCAAAATCTACAACAATGAAGACACATGGACGGTATGCACTCCATCAGAAAGACGTGATGTTACAGAAATCGGGAAGATTTGGACTTCCAAATGTAAATCAAAAGCAAATAAGGCATTAGAGAAGTCAGATTATCTTTGCTCCATGTTGCCAAGAGTATTCAAAAATTTCTTTTAAGTTTTTACAGTCAAAATATTTAACTTTCTTCCTCGATCTAACTAGTAAAATTTGCCACAGTACAACATATGGCATATGGGGCTCTAGCAAATAACACGAAATTTTGGCATAAACATAAAAAAGATCAAAATGTTACTAAAGATATTGGGTTCATATAGAGCTCTTACCACCCAGTTTGTGAAACTTTTTCTGTCGATTTTTCCAGTGCTCGATCCTTCAAACAAAGGAAACACAAGATCCACCTCCTCCTTAATCATGAATCTTAAGAGGTCATCCTCGTCAATGTAACTGACCATAAAGAGCATATGGTTAGAGTAAGAAATGTAATTTTTTTTTTAAAATAAGTTGGCAGGAAAATCACTATAAACATCATAGAAAGCTGATCTTCTCACCTGTGATTTCGATCACTATCATGTCGGGCTACATGTGCAAAAATATGATGAGCAACATACAATGCCTCCTCCTCATTGGTAATTTCATTACCTGCTTGTCCGCCACCTTCATCACAAGCACTTTCCTCCAATGTGTTGGAGACTGTGGAAAGCCCTGAATTTGTGATAGCATCTACCAACACCTTCATATGCCAAGCTGAAACTTTCTCTCGCTTCAACCTATGGACCTTTCCCATGTCAATCAACCTTTGTGTTTTAGGTTCTTTACCCTTTTTTGCATTGCTAACAATCAACTGAGCTGGCGGTTTGTGAATCCCATCAATCTCCATAAATGGTGGTCCTGAAAGGGTCCTAAGCACGTAGTGATGGAAGACTGATTCTTGTATTCTGTCAAAGAATTTGTTCATGTGGAAATTCGAAGCCAATATCTTTAACAACAAAGTCTTGAACAACCACAAAAATGATCCAATGACAATGCTTACTAGAGTCCAGGTTACATAATTGAGAACTTTTGTTGCAGTCTTCGATCTCTCAATATCGAGAAACAGAAGAACCCAAGTAGCAAGAACTATGCTAAGCCAAATAAACACCTGAACACTCTTCTTCAAACCATGAACGAAATACAGCACTTTCTTCCGAAGCAGAAAGTTAATCTCGATCAAGAAAACAACCAGAAGCATAAACCAACGAGTAACCAAAAAGCCACAGAATATAACCACCACAAGTACACACCACTTCCAAATTTCCAAACCCCATAAAAGGATGTCATTTTCTTTACCTATAGTTAAGCTAGTTATTAAACACCCCAACAGCAACACAAATACAATCCACTCAATCACAACCTTGGGTTTCACTCCATTGAGCTTCTCCTTTTGCAGTTTAACTTTCTTAATTATCTCCTCATTTTCATCTTCTCCGGCGGAGCCTCTAGAGGCCATTGATAATGTTTTCGACACGGCAGAATCCGTCCTAACACATCTACCCGACTTGTTGTTAGGGGAGGCCTTATTGATGGAGGAGAGTCTATAAGGTGAATTACCACCAACATGTTCTTGATAAGCTAAATTACTGTCTTCCATATTATCAGATTCAGGGACATAAGATTGTTCTCCAAATCTAGACTTGGGTTTAGCAAATGACCTTCGTCTAAGAATAGCCTCATTACCTGCAATTGGGGCTTTGGGTGGCTTATTTGCAGTAGGACCGGCAGTAACAGCGCTAGATTCTGTTGATGCTTTGTTGAATGAACCCTGAGAATTAAGCTTAGAGTCCAATGCCTCTGCTTCTTTTGGACAAGACCCTTTCGAATTTTCTTCACCGGAGACATTAATCACCACTTGTGTTCTTCCACTGTTTCCCTCCTCGGCCATTGCTTTAGTTTTCCGTGAAAACTCTGGTAAGAGAAAGGGAAAAAATGAAGCAAAGAACTTGGTTCGACTTACAAAAACAGAATCAGGTTTACGTTTAGGAACAAAAGAGGCAAACTTTACATTTAAAAATTCCACCTTTCTTTTCTGACATCTTAACAGCTGTTAAAGTAGCGTCAGATATCTCATTAAATCAATGGCACCGCATAGAAAACAAAGAATCAACCTTTTCTTTTTCTTAACTAAGAAATAAGACGATTAGTATTAAGCTTTATGATCAAAAGAGGTGGGTGCACTTTACCTCAGATACAAGGTTTCCAGAAAGAATCCCCAGAAAGAGTAAAAACAAAGAACCACGAGTTCATGCCTCAAGCAAGTGCAAAGATACCAAATAAGGGGCGGGAAAGAGCGGGAAAAGGAAGAAACAAACTACATGAAAAAGGACCAGGATTTGGAGATATCTAGTTCAGACAGTGAAAAACAAGCACTTGTCCGAAAAAGAAAAAAAATTGAAAACGCTGCTGCTGAGGGTGGGAAACGGGGAAATATAGATTTTGAAAGAAAAAACAACAAAGCTATGAATGAAAACTCAGGTTTTTAATCATAACCATGGTTATGGCTAAGAACGTGGTTAATAACTTAATATCACTGTATAATATTAGTCTGTTGTTTTCAACAGTACGAGCTATGGAGAATTTTTATTTTTCATTTTTTTCTTTTCCTCTCCTTTTTTGTGATGATTTATAAGCTTTAATGTAGAAAATTAGGGCGGGACTGGAAGTAGACGATGAACAGACAAAAGGGTATATCTGGGAATTTAGAGAACTGTACCTACGGGTTAGGGTTTCTCTCCTCTGCAAGACTGCGACGCGGTCCGCTATTTATTTTGAGCATTAGGCAAGTCGTGTCTAGTGTGCTTATCGAGCGAGTTAATCGTGAGTTAAGTAGTGCTCGATTCGTGCTCGTTAAAAAATATCGTTATTTGACTTAATTTGTTGTTTTTTAAGCTCGATAAAATTTTGCTCGTTAAAAAAATAATGAGCTGCTCACGAACTTATCGAGTCGAGTTGGGCCTTGCTTGACTTGACTCATTATGATCTCGAGTCAAGTTAACTCGAGTCTATAGTTAACCGAGTCGAGCTCGAGTTGATTGTGGGTTGCTCAACTCAATAAACACCCCTAGTCGTGTCTTTGATTTGGTTGCACTCATTTCACTCCTACCCGACGGTTTCGACATGCTTCGGTGTCGAGTTTAGTTTAAAGTTCCTCTCTCTTTTCGCGTGGTTGTTTTTTTATTCAGGAAAATTTTAGGGGTCAATACAAATAATAACAAAATGAGAGTGAAATTTTAATTATTAAAGGGGTAAGAATATGTATGAATATATAGTATTTTATAATGGGTTTTATTTTGATGCACAAGCTGTGTAAAAAAAATTTACACAATCCTTTTATAAAATTTAAAATCTAAATCACAAACCCTAACAACCTAAAACCTAAACCCTAAGCCCTAAATCCTAAACTCTAAATTCTAACCATAAACCTTAAATTATATACCCTACATACTAAACCCCTAAACCCTAACCTAAAACTCTAAACCCTAAATCCTAAAATTAAAGGGCTTGGTTTACACAAGCTTGTGCATCAAAGTATTTTCCCTTTATAATTACCTTTAAACTATTTAGAAATTAAATTTAAAAATCGAGAAAATTAAAATTTGATTTATCTAATTTTATAATTAAGAGGGCCTAAAGTTCTAGAGGGGCTTTTGAATCCGTTATTTGTTTGATTTCAATCGTTAATTTTATGTAAAGAATTTAAAATCTTATTTTGTTAAAACAACTCATAATTGTTTTTTTTTCATTGAGTCTACGTAAGCCTATTACGAGACGATTTTTTTAAACCTGGTTTTCTTCAAATAAAATTATATGGTCGAACGCTACCATAATTCAATATCTAAAATTTTATGATTTTCTTTTTTTATAATAAATTTTTGGTTTTCGTTTCACATTGTTGATTGTATTATTTGAACCCTTAATTTAATCTAAGTTGTAATTAAGTCAGAATCAATATTGTTATTTAATGTTTTAGATTGAATATTATATATTTTAAAAAAAGTCAAAACCCAACAATTTATTTGAACTAAAAATGACTCTCTTGGAATATGACTTGAAGTATATAAAATATACTAATATGTCAAGAAAATATATTGTATTTGTTAAAAAGAAAGAAATATAGGAAGTATGGATCCATCCAATCCTTACTTGTCGGTTTGTGACAGAACTGAAGTCAGATTTGTTGAACAGAGTGCATCTTTTCATTGATCTTTTAACCTATGCTAATTGTAGAGAATCTAAAATTCTAGAGGGCCTAAAATTTGATTTATTATATATATAATCTGATATATAATTAAGTGGTTATTTGACATATTTGCCAAATAATTTATGTACAATTTATTTTACTTGATTATTTATTTAAATTTCAATCATAAATTATTTTTTAATATAATTTTAATCTCAAATTCTAAATATGGGGAATGACAATCTAATACTCAAAATTTATATAAAATTCATTCTACACATCCTATGTAGGGGTGAGTAAAACTCGACTCGACTCGAAAAATTGATTTTTTTTTTCAATTTTGAATTATTTGACTCTAGTTATTCGAGTCAACGCGAGCAACTCGAAAAAATTTCGAGTCGAGTTGAAAAATAATATGATAAAATATATATGCATATTTTATATGATTAGAGAAAGTCATTTAAATTGGAAGCAAACCTTACTATATCATGGTAAGTAATTACATTTAAATTTGTATAGGAGCTTGAAAACACGACTCAAATCGAAAAATATATAAATTAAATTCAAATTGTATAATATGATGCGTTAACTCGAATAACTCAAAAAAACTTAACTTGACCCGACTCAATTGAACGGTCACTCTTAATTCTATATATTAAATATTTTTTCCTTATAAAATTGAACATTTTAAATTGCCACTCAACAATGGCTACTTTTGGCTACTTATAAATCGACGTGGTCCTACTGTATGGTAGATGAAATGAAAAATATCAATTGAGCTAACCTCCTATAAAATATAAAAATCGAAACGACCTAATCCTCATTTTATACGACAAAGATTATTTTATTGAATACTCGTTTGTTGTCAGAAAAAAAAAACAGAAAAGGAAGCAAGTGTTTGGGGGTGAATTTATTTTTAAAAAAATAGATGATTAAATTAAAATTTTCAGGAAAAAATAATGTTATGAGATTCAATCAGAACTTTTAAAATTTATAAAAGATAATTTAATGAAAATATATAAATTTTTAAAGTTTAATATGAATTTTTTTAATAATTTATTCTATTTAAAAAAGAGCAAGAAGCTTGATTATCATTTGAATGAGATATTTTATTTTATTTTATTATAAAGGATATAAGAAAACCCGAGATTTAATGTATACTATGAAAATTGCATTACTAAGGACAATTTTATTCAAAATTTTCATTGCATTTGAATGAAAATTGCGACTTTTTGTCAAAAAAAAAAAAGGAGAAAATTGCGACTTAACCATGACTACTTGTATAACCGAAGGGATCCTACTGCAGGGAAGAACACTGCACTAAGCAGTACTTTTCTTTGAATCTGGTTTGGAAGTTTGACAAAATGGATGTAATGTCTGCAAAAGTTGGTCTAACAGAAGTATCATCGTCCCATGACCGGCGAATCAACTCGATCACCTCTCCCAATTCGCCGTTGTCTTCCGGTAGTGCCGGCCTTAGCTTTCCTTCTCCAACCTCCAAGGCAATCTAATCACAACATCCAATTGATATATGTGTTATTGCACCAGAGATAATAATGTTAATGGTTAATCGATTGAATACCTTGGCCGGTCCGTAATTTGTCTCGATATAAGGATGATTGCCGGTGATGAGTTCGTTGAGAACGATCCCGAAGCTGTACACATCGCACTTTTCATTGTAAGGCTCACATCTGATAATCTCTGGTGCCATGTAAACATAAGTTCCTGTTTCACCTGTAAGTGCCATTTCATCATCGTTTAGAAACCGAGCATGGCCGAAATCAGCCACCCTGACATGCTTGGCATCGTCTAGGAAGACGTTGCTCGGCTTCAAATCACGATGAAGGACTTTGGGATTTTGTCCATGGAGATATTGCATTGCTTGTGCAATCTCCACTGCTTTGCTCAATCTCTCTTCGAACGGAGGAAGCGGTGTTACTCGGCCTTTTCGCCGGTTATTTCCAGGTCCATGCAGCCAATCCTTTAGTGTCATGCTCAACAACTCTGTTACAATCCAACCTCGCATAGGTGGCTCGAGGCATGCACCCATTAGCTGGAGTACAAAGCGATGGCGCTGCTTAGATAATGTCTCAACTTCTTGAGCGAAAAATGCGACGCCGTTTTCGTTTTTTTCGAAGAAATCGGGGTATGCACACTTCACTGCAACTTCAAGGCCTCGCCATATGCCTCTGTATATGTCTGCAGTGCTCCCTTGACCAATTTTTTCTTGCAACTCAATCTGCTTCAATCAATTATCGATCAAACTCTTAAAAAGTTCGGTTTTCAAAATTTGCAAACACTTAAATCACTACCTCGAGAGGGTCGACGAACCATCCATTCAACTTGGCTCGATCGATGAGTAGGCCTAGATCGGATTGGTGAGAAGCTGAGGTAGGGAGTAGAGGACTGGTGGTAATGGTATCGACATTGAGGACGGCATCCCGAGAAATAGGAGATTTGTGGTTAATTATATGGTCCAAGAATCCATTATCCTGGGCTATTTGAAGACAGTACCTTAAAGAGTCCTGTGTTCTCTCCATTTTCATTTTGTACACGGTCCGGATTTCCTTCTGTTTCTGGACTTCCTTTTCAAGCTCTGTCACCTTCACCAAAGCCCAAAACACACATGATTAAAAGTCCAAAGAAGGGTCCTAAAAACAATATATGCCAACCAGGGATAGAGCCATCCAATTTTTTTGGTATAATTGCATTTGAGGTCCTCTTAGTTTAAATAGTAGTAAAACAAGATTTTTGCCTCTCTTAATTTTTGAATTTAAAGGCTTAATAGACATTTGTCCCTCCCAATGTTTGATCTAACTTCCTCCATGATGTTAACCATATAGTTTTAATGTAGAATAAATATCCTATACACTGGCGGTGGAAACTAAAAGTTTCCACAAGCGCCTTAGTTTAGGGTATAGGGTGTTAGTTTAGGGTATAGGGTTTAGGTGTAGGGGTTTAGAATTTAGGGATAGTTGTTTCAATTTAAGGTATAGGGTTATAATTTAGGGTTTAGTTTTTAGGTTAATATGGTGAGGATTTAGATTTTAACTTATAAACCCTAAATTATAACCCTAAACCTTTAATTGAAACAACTATCCCTAAATTCTAACCCCTACACCAAAACCCTTAAATCCTAAACCCTAAATTAACTTCATATACTTTAAAATTAAGGCGTTTGTGGAAACTTTAAATTTCTACCGCCAGTATATAGGATATTAATTATTTAATTTATAATTGAAACAGTGGTTTGTGAGACTGAAGAAAAGGGCGAATGGACCACAATATTCAGAGGAGGCCTTGTACCATTATGTACATTTTCAATCTGTAAAACCGGGAGCTAATGAAAACCGTTGGGTACGAAAATGAAAACACATGCATCGAGGATTCACCTAACAAATAAAAAAATGTGGTCCAGAGGCTATACCTGCTGCTCTAATTTGGAGGTTGGCCGATTCGGAAGTTGTTGCAGACGCTGTGGGTTGGTAGTGGCAACCGACCCTTTTCCCAAACAATCATTAAATCTAAAGCAGAGTTGCCTAGATGGCGTAGGCGTAGCCTTGTCTGTTTTTACCACCGCTTGTCGATGATTCGATGTGCTGGCCCTGTTCTGCTCTGGGGTACCCGAACTCGAGTTCATGGGGCTTAGTTAAGTTAATTGCTGTGTAAGTGGAAGAGAAAGATTAACGATGATAATGGTGCTTATAAACAGGTTTAGTTCTTGTTGTTTAGTGAGAGTTTCTGGACGGATTTTCCAATGGAGTAGAGGCTAATTTAGATTGTAAACTGGGATTGAATGAGTCGTTGCCGAAAATGGGTAGGGTTCGTTTTCCTATGACCTTCAATGGCGATGAAAAAAATGGAAGGCTGATCCGTCATTCGTCGGGCGTGGTCACCTAAAAAGCTCGTTTCAGAATCCATACAAAAAAGGGTCCACACCCTCTGAAATTTGAAAGCGTGCATGGATTGTGAAAACTAATGCAATTGCCAATTGTTGCATCTATTATTTCTTCCTTTCAAATCTCTCCTATTCCTATACATATAAATATCCCACCTAATTCTCCTTTTCTTCATTGTACAATTCTTTTTCTAGGTTACCCTTAGTATTCCTTTCAAACATCTGAGTTTTTTTTTAGTTTTTTTAGTTTTTTTTTTGCACTTTATGATTTTAATTTTTCATATGATGTGTTCAAATGGATCCAAATGAATTTTTAACAAAAAAAATATCATTGATACAACGAGTAAGATAGAATTATAGAATGATAGTGCAGGGGGTAATTGAAAACATAATAATATTAAATAGGAAAATATGAGAACTAGGCCATAATACATGGATGGAAATCTTCTGCCCTTTTTCGATATTTTTACTTGTGCCCCACGCTTAAAATTAGGTTTAGGGTATAGGGTTTAGGATTTTAGGTTAGGGTTTATAGAATTTAAGGTATGGTGTATTTTTAGGGTATATGGTGTAGGATTTAGAATTTAGTGTTAGGGCTTAGAATTTAATTTTGTAGTGTTTTTTTAGTATTGAGGCATAACTACGAGCACCGAAAAGGGGCATAAGATTTTTATTCATAATATAATATTATATTAAACTTAATCAACAAATTTTACCCATAAATAAGAGGATATTGAAGAATAGAAATCCTCTACCCTTTTCGGTGCATCTATTTATGCCCCCACACTAAAAATTAGATTTAGGGTTTAGGGTTTAAGGTTAGGTGTATTTTTTAGGGTATAGTGTGTAGGGTTTAGGATTTAAAATTTAAGATTATGGCTTGAAACTTAATTTTTTAGTGTTTAACATCGAAAAGTGTCAGAAGATTTTTATCCGATATTGAATTGAACTCAATTAACAATTTTTGATAAGTTAAACAAATACCAACTAGGTTTAGGTCATTTGCTTTAACCATAAATCAGATAAATTTAGTGGTTTAATTTCAAGAAACGAATAGGATAGTTGGAACAAAGAAAGTTTACAGGCTTACATTAAATGGTTCGAAAACAATCCCAAGAAAATGAAAAAAAGGGGGTAAAAATATACATTGTCTTTTTGTTTTCTTCCATTATTGTTAAGATTGAATCTTCTGTGGATCAGACATAGGGCGGTAAATGAACCAAATGTTCAACGAATCGTTCGACGAGAAGTTTGTTTATTTATTAAACGAATGAACATGAACAAGATTTTTTGTTCGTTTAATTAAATAAAGGAATATGAACAAAGGACTTGTTCGTTCATTTATGTTCATTTAAGTTCATTTTTGTGTTCTTTTATGTTCGTTCGTTTATGTTCATTTAAGTTTATTCACATATGTCTAAGGGTGTTCATTGTTCGGTTAAACCGAACTAACCGATCGAACCAAAATAAAATTGGTTAATCTATTAGATAATTTTAGGTTTCGGTTAATGATTAAGAGTTTTTTCAAATTTCAATTATCGATTTAATTTGGTTTAAAATTGGTTAATTAACTGAATTAATCGAACTAACTCAAAATATTAAATATTAACATATTATATATATTCGTTTGTGTTCGTTTATGTTCATTTATCATTTAAACGAACGAACATGAACGAACACGAACAAGCTACATTCCTTAATGAACAAACACAAACAAAAAAAATTGTGTTCTTTTATGTTAGTATTCGTTCATTTGTTCGATTAAAGTTTAACGAACGAACATGAACACACCCTCATTCATGTTCGTTCGGTTCGTTTACAGACGTTCTCAGACTTGAGTCGTTGTTTTACTTTTGTGGATCAAAGACAAAGGAAAAGCTGAGTGAGGATCGTATGTGAACTCATATTGGGATCGCCAATCATAGATCTTTGTCATTCACCAGTCACCGCCAAAGCAAAAGCAGTCCAAATAATGGACCATCCCCAAGTTGCAGAGGCGGATTCCATTTCCAGCTTACACACGGTTTTGCCAAGTTTAAACTTTTGTTCAAAGGGGCTGCCTTCTTATTTGGTTAGTTAGCAGGCTCCAGAATAATATTAATTCCTATCAGGCATTTGAAGATGAAAACAATGAGGATTTCTTGTTTTCTTTATGGGAATACACCCTGGAAGGGAACCCTAACCCCCACTGCCGTCTAAGCTGGTTGGTTTCTTTGTCTTTTCTTTTTCACGCCTTATACGACACAAAGGAACTTGGAAAATAAATGAAGCTTTTGTTGTAACTACTTTCAAACTCTAAAGTGAATAGGGCATTAAACTAAAATAAACACCGCCTACATTTCTTGAATAATAAGTTACAACTCCACTGCATGCTGTCTTGAGCTAATCTAGTTTAAGCTTGTTTATTAGTTATATGAATTATGATCATGTTAGATCTTGACTTTAACAGATTTTTCATCATGGGTTCGACTCAAAAATGTAATAATTACCTTTTATTTTTATCACGTTGAGTTTATAGGCAATCATAAAAGTTCAATTAATATAGACTGAAAGTTCAACTCTTTTTTAACATCAAACTTAAATCTGTTTAAGTTGGTTAAAGAGTCACTATCTCTTTTTAATCCATTTTCAACGTTTCCTCGTTTCAAAAAGCAGAATTGTTACACCAATGGTATATATAGGGATAGAAATAGAATGATATTTCCCCCAGTTTTTACAGTTTTTTTTTTACTGCAGCTAGATTGGTCCATTTGTGGTGAGTCTACTCTACAATAACAAGTGGCTAATTTTGAAGTGTTTTGAGGCTCACAGTCTTCAATCTTTAGGACAAAGACAGATTGTAGAAAGTGTAGGAAAATTCACGAGCAAACTTACAGTGCTTGGCCCCTTTTACCAGGTAAAGGAATCCTAAGATTCAATTGTAATGATGGAGATCAGAGCTCAACTTTCTTCCTTGTTCAAATTGCTTCAATCGACATTAAATTTTGTGGACCATCTTCTTCCAAATTGCTTCCCTAGAAACAAAGATGATGTTTGTTTCTGTTCATGATCCTCACATTTTACCTGTTAACGACAAGCTTCAGTAGGACAAATACTCTTTCATCTTCTTTCACAATAAATTATTGTACAGTAAACAATTTTAACAGAATTTTGGATTTAAGGGTCCGGTCCGGTATTCATGTGATTATCGAACACCAAATAAAGAAAGCGGAAAAGAGAAAGCTCCTAATCGCAATTCTTTAACTTTTGCTATTCCCATGGGGAGGACGAAGAATAACAAATCCCCATTTCTTACTTTTTTTCATAAAAAAGAAAAGACAATCGAAATTCCATGCTTCCCTTTCCTTTTTCATGTTACATGTTAGCTTTAGTTTCCAATTTCACTTAAAGAACAAACGGTACTTTTAAGTAAGCCCAAAATGAAAGTGAAATTCATTGGATATTTACACCAAAAATTGGACATAAAACAATGCATAAACAAGGCTAGAACACAAAAAAAGAGTGAAAATTAACTATGCTATCAAGCCATTAGCAATGGCTCGATTTGTTTCTACATGAGTAGTTTCATACACCGGAAGCTCTTCTCTGTACTTGTTGTTACCAATAAGAACAAGATGGTCCAACTCGAACAAATCCGAACTCGAATAGCTCGCGGCATCATCTTCATCCATCTCCTCCATTGCACAATTACTGCTACTGTTCCTTGAAATAAAGTCCTTCCTTTGGTTTAGATGATATTCTTTCAAGAACTTTGCAGCCTTTTCTTCCACTCGCCTAGCCTTTTCCATTACTTGAAACTTTATCTCTTCTTCTACCTTTCTCGACGGCGATTTCCGAATTTTCCTTACGGCACATGGTCTGCAGTCTTCATCAACGATTACACTCGCCGGGGAAAATCTAACGGTTCTTTTGACTCCATTATGCAGCCTTTCTCTTGTGGAAGGCGAGTTTTTGCTTAGACATGATCTTGAAAACGAGGAAGCTGAACAACACGTCGAAACCTGCCCGGAATCATCACAGCTTACGGTCGAAGATGGAGTACCTCTTGTTTTCTTTGTGTTAGTTGTCTTGAACAGAGAATTGATGAAACTCGCGAGACGGCCGCCTGGTGAAATGGGTTGTTTCACCTTCTTTAGATTGCTGTAGAATTTGGTGGCTCTTGATTTTGACCTGAAAACACTTTCCTGGAGCTTTGGTGTATAGTCAGAGGCTGAACTATAATGATGCGACTCTCTCTGTTCGTAAAACAAATCTCTTCTCCCTGTTTTGACTGGTTTCTCCGACCGAACCGACACGCTGGTCCTAACAGGTTTCGGCCTCGATGCTACAAAACACGATGGTTTGGATTTCTTGACATGCATAGATTCAGTGTCGGACGATGAGAAACCACCGGAACTGGAATCAGATGAGGTGGAAGTGGAGCTAAAGAAAACCACATCATGTTCATGTTCACGACGTGATTTCCTTTCCAAGTGAGAGAAAACATGTTTCCGGCCTGCATTCGCCTTTTCATTAACCTTCTTTTCCATCCATTTCTCGATCAAACAGGCTTGCCGGAGACTCGACATCTCTTCATCTCCTTCCTTTCCACGTCCTCTACTCCTGCTGCATTTGCTCTGTTTCTTCTGCATTGTTTCCCTGTAGAATTTCAAGTCACCATTTGTGGTGTCGCCATCATCGATGGAACGGTAGATTTTGTCGAGCAGAGTAGAAGAAAAGGATGGGTTATCTCTCTCGTGCCTGTACATGGCTTCTCGTTTCGTAAAAATGGGCTAACAAAATGAACAGAGAAACTGGTGTCTGTTTTTTCTTCTTCTTTTTGGGTAAACGAAATAGAGAGAGATGAGAACAAAATTGCAGGGCTTTGAAATGAAGATTGAAGTAGAGGGGGGAACGAAGCTTGGTACTATATAAAGGTATTTTACATCTTACTAACAATGGAAGCCAATGACAGATTGTCATCTGTCTACGTGTCAAAATTGCAGGGCTTTGAAGTGAATGGGAACCAAAGCTTCGAAAAATTATTAGTTGTATACGGCTTAACATGTTATCTATAGTACTATGGGTCGAAATCGTCTGCCTCTTAATAATGCCTTTATTTATACTTTCACAATAAAATTAAAAATTTAGGGCTAGGGCTTAGAACTAGGGTATAAAGAATTTAGGGTATGGTGTATTTTTAGGGCGTATGGCGTAAAGTTTAGGATTTAGAATTTAGGGTTAGGGTTCTTAATTTAATTTTAAGTGTTTTTTAACATGAGGCATAAATGGAAGCATGGTTAGGGGCAGCGGATTTTTACTCCCTATCTAATGATATTTTTTTTCATGTTATTTTTGTCTAAGGTGAATTTTTACCTCTTTCTTGCATCTAATCAATGGACGGAAATCATCTGCCCTTTAAACATGCCCTCATTTATGTATTCATACTAAAAATTAGGATTTAGGGTCAAAGTATATAGAACTTAGGGTGGGTGTATTTTTAGGTAATAAGATTTAGGGTTTATGATTTGAAATTTAGAGATATGGTTCATAATTTAATTTTTAATTTTTTTAGCATGAGGCATAGAAAGGGTCATGTTTAGGGGCATGAAATTTTTGTTTCCTAATCAAGGGTTGAGTAGTTACTTGAAAGTTACACTGAAATAACTAAATATTATTAGATCGAGCATGAATGACGTAGTGAACTGAATTCATAGGGTTCACAATTTAATTTTAAATATTTTTTAGCTCGAAACATAGAAAAAGACATGCTTAAAGGCAAAAGATTTTTATTCGTAATCAAGAGTTAAGTAATTACTTGAAAATTACACTGAAATAACTAAATATTATTAAATTAAACATGAATTACATGTAAACCACATCCATCTAATAATTTCTCCAAGCTTGATACTACATAAAGGTGTTTTGCATCTTACTAGCAAAGTAGCAATGGAAGCCAGAGACAGATTGTCATCTGTCTACGTGGCAGTCTTCTGCCTTTTTTTTGCTAATCCCCAGATTTGGCCTTTCAGTCTCATTCACTTGGAATTTTGGACCGTTTGATCAGATCCATTGCAGAAGGAAAAGGGTTTGTCAGTCTTGTTGTGGGTCCGTATGTTCGTTTAAAGAATGAAAATTTATTGGATAAATTACAACACATGCAACTCAATTATTATTAAGATCACAAAATGGGTCATTAAAATGTAAAATATTACAAACAAGACACTTAATTAATTGATTATTATAAACGCGTCACTTTGTCCCCAAGTGTGCAATTAACGTTAACTTTTAAAAATAGAAAAAAATAACCAACAAATGTTGGGTACAATTACAAAATATATTGCTTTTTTAACTTGGATTCGAACCTAGGAGAAGACAAACAAAACTCTTTTGCCCTTGTTCGATGTTCATTTTTATGCTCCAACACTAAAATATCAAATTCTAAGCCATAATTTTAAATTTTAAATCTTAAACTATACATTGTACTCCAAATTTTTTAAACCTTAATCCATAAAATAGACATTTTCGCATTTAAAAATGCATTGAATATTTTTTTATTAAAATAATATCTTTTCAACTTTTGAAATATTTATTGCTAGTTAACAATGTCATTGAGAATAAATTCCCCCATCATCTCCTTTTATTAGGAATTGTGCAAAAAATATTCATTGGTATGTTTTATAAGATTTATTGTTAAAGAATTTTTTAATGAATTCATCGGAATATTTTGTTAATTATCATTTAGAAATAAGATGACACAACAGACAAAAGGTGTTTTATTAAATTATTATTAGAATTATTTAAAAAGCAATTGTCTATCGAATAATTAATCAAAGAGGGAAGTAGAAGGTTCATTTTTATTTTTTATTATATTGTTTCTGCCAGTTAAGGAAGGTTCAGTGTTGGTAGTTGGTACTATACCAGGGAATTTTAAATTGCCAGTTAGTTGTTAATGTTATTATTAATACATTATTGAGATGGAGCATTACACCACACGATACGAATATGAATTATTTGCCTTTTTTAGTGCTCTTATTTATACTCTTATATTAAAAGTTAGGTTTAGGTTTTAAGTTTAAGGTTTAAGGTTATTATTATGATTTATGGTTAGGGTTTAGGGAATTTAGGGTATGATGTATTTTTAGGGTATAGGGTGTAGGACTTATAATTCAAAATTTAATGTTAGAGCTTGAAATTTAAATTTTTTAGTATTTTTTAGTGTCAGGACATAAAAAGAGACACCGAAGAAGAACATAAGATTTTTAATCGCACGAGACAAGAAATATAATGGAATTATATGTATTTCTCTAAACTCTATTTCCAATATAATGAAATATTTGTATATCCTTTTTTATGATATTCGTAAATAAATAACATCTTTGAAAAGCAACACATGTAGTATTATGGTATCATAAATGATGTAATCCATACCTCACTTACAAATTTAATGTTCCATCAGAAATATTTGTAGGTTATAATTATATTACCAAGCTTGTTAAAGGACAACTTCATGTTTATATTGTTTTGTAACTAGTATCATTTCGAGACATGGGATTTTTATATTTAGTTTTCCCAACATTTTATCATTTCCCTACATTTAATTAGCATTTAGAAGACAATGCAAGGGTGGCATCTACGGGTAAAAATTCTCTGCTCTCTTTTATGCCCCACACTAAAAATCATTTAAAATTTAAATTCTAAACTCTAACCTTAATTTTCACATTCTAAATCTTATACCCTAAAATGCATCATACCTCTAATTCTCTAAACTCTAACCACAACTCTTAACCTTAAACCCACTATTTTAAAGTGTGACATAAAAAAAGGCATGATAAGGGGCAGAAAATTTTCATCCAGCATCCACCACTTAACAAAGTAAAGCAATATTAAATAATGATCAATGAGTACTTTCAACATCTGATTCGAATAAATCGAGTTAAACTTTGATCAGATTAAATTTAAATATATACATTACCATTTACCATAAAGAAAACGGTAGGGCCTTTATAGACATATATGTATGTGATGCCTCGTGCGGGCATTGCATGCACCATATCCCATTGCCAGGGCCAATATTGAATGGCAACTTGCGGAACCCTTACGACCTTACCCCATCGAGTCTTTTAAGACCCACGGTTTCAGAGCGTTGGTCCCACTAATCATAATTAGGATCGCTAATGAACAAAGTACGGACCGTCGACGACCGACTGATTTTATTTTCTGATTTTCTCCCTCTCAATTAAAATGTGGGGGTTAGGGGTCCAGTGTGAGCAGAAACAGCTATGACCACAATCTTTGCACGGGCGTTAATAATTAACGGCTGATAGGGCATCACGCCCTGTTCCTGTTCCAGTGCCCAGAATGAGTGGACCATTTCCAAGGCACGTGAACTACTAAGTCAGTAATTCACAACCTCTGACACGTCAGCTCATTTAAAAGGTTTAGTTTCTAGATTTCCACCAATAGTGACTTGCCACGTGTATAATAGCTTACTATTTTCACTATCTAGCAGGCAGGAGCAGTATTACTTCATCTCTATCAAGATACAAAGAAAAGGATTTATAGCTGAAATAAGGGAAGGAAATTAGGTAAGGAGTCAATTATATAAAAGTGGGGCGATTGGGATTGAAAAGATGAAACAGATTGTGCTCCCAGTGGCCAATCTGAAGAGATACAGAGGGTCTGATGAGAAGGGGACATGGACTTTGCAGGATCGGGAGCTTGCCTCCTCACCAGAGTACTGCATGGCCACACCTGATTATTCTGGCGGACAACACTGTGCACTTTGCCTGCCTCACGCTTGCATTATGTTTGCCTTTTCTTTTCACGTGGACAGGACAGGATCTTACAAGTTACAACCGTTAACTGAGAAATAAGAATCAGATGGTGGGGGTTTTCTTTTTGTTTCGTTTTTTGCTTGCCTGTGAAGAAAGGAACCGAAGAATCGTCTTCTTTTCCAACGAAGCAAATATGATGGGGTTCTATATCGGGCTCTTTGCCTTTGCTTTTGCTTTTGCGAATTGCAGTGGAGTCGAGCATGATGCATCCACGTGCTGCAATGACTCGCCACCTTCCTCTTCTTTATTCTTTATATATACAGTCACAATAAATATGAAGTTTAATATGGTTTCGTAACTGTTGGTACTTTGGTTTATCTTTGTGTTTTAACATTGCAAGTTGAAATAGGGGGGAGTCGGCACGAAAATTTCAAATTCTCATATACTTTATATCCCTAAAATCTTGTTATATCACATGTATACATTTCAATACTTAGGAAGTACTGTTGTTCACTTACATTTCAAAGTGTCATTTATGCATAATTATGTACACGTCTACAATCTACAATGCGCATCAAGTCTCTGAATATCTACCAACTGATAGAGATCACCACGTTGTTGCTTTGCCAGAGGGAGATTCGTCCTAAGATTGAATCAAACCATAAGCATTCAACATCATGCATAGAACAAATATCATGTAGAAGCGACGTCACCTTCGTTGCTCAAGCATTGAATAATCAATCTCTGCTACAATTATGTCCTCATTATGTTCAGTTGTGGCCATGACTTCTCCAAACTGTCACATGCAAAAACTCAAGAATGTACTCATCTTCTCCATATTTGTTAATCCACAGAGGAGCTAAAGAAGTAAGCATCTACTCACAGGTCCTACCAGGGTTGAGTGACCCCAAGCTATGTAACCGGCTCCAGCATCTCGAGCAGGTGAACAAGTTGCAACATATAACTGTCATTTTGAATTTTGTTAGAGAAGAAAGAAACACACACACACACACACACACAAGAAATCCTTTATGCGCCATCAGATATTCATGTCCTAGACAGTACAGAGCTCTTAATTTTCTGAAGGCACCGGTTCTGATGAACCGACTCCACTTCCACTATCCAGTATCTATGGTGACATCAGAGCATGACAAACTAACCAAATACCGACCGCATTCTAGTTTTGACTATAAAATGACATGATTTACATTAATTTTCATGTGTACTAGCATTGTCTATCTTATTAAACCAAACAGTAAAGTGTGCAAATTATGAGACTATGAAAGCCTTTACACTGATCAAATGTAGAGAGGAAAATTTTGCTACTATACCTGATTATCCGCCGCCCTGCATACAGAACAGAGAGAAACACATTAGTAGATAAACAACCTTAGCATAATAACAGTTAGTTCACTTTATCAGAAAAGGTTTGATGTTCAAAGCAAAAAGGAGCAGATCTAGAGGACAAACTAGTACATGTTGAGCTAAGTAAAAAACTAGCAAGTCCAGCTAGAACTAAAACAAGGAGAATGAAAGCAGGGAAATAACTAGCACCTTGCTCTCTGCAACAACTCCCAATGCGATGGTCCGGTTGTCATGTGAAATGCTCCAGGATAGCATAGCAAATGAGCACCTAATTTCATCAACACAACACAGGAGAAGTAGACCATGATAATAATTCTCCAAATTCGCAGATAAATTATGACAATATTTTAATTTATCAGCTTGCAAAAGCCAATGCTGAAAACGAAATTAATTGTATAATTAATGGTTTAACGGAGGAGTAAAAACACCTCTTGAGGCATATATCATTGACAATTCCTGAAAGCAAATGTCATAACAAATGCCTAAACCAATTCGCCCAACATCTGCATGAACTATTGATGATTAGCTTCCCACTTAGAAAATTACCTACATAGTCTATTCCGGTGCATGACGGGAAAAGATGATTTACCGTATATGATCTAGAAAATGATTCTAACAAAAAATCATGGACAGGGTAACATGTTCATGCATTCGAAGTCTTAAGGAAACATCAACCTGTGTCCACAATGGTAGGAGTCTCCCCAGCAGTAAGGGTCTTCGATTCCAGAAATGTAATCTTCCCCGGAATATCAATATCAAAAAGGTGGATCTGTAGTTCCAAAAAAATCATAAATATTATGCACACCAGCTTCAAAGGGTGTCATCAAAATGATACCAGTAAACTTTAGAATTGTCTGAAGGAAGCAGCCAATTCGGCAACAGAGATCGTGAATTTTGGTGCTTGATTGCTGATACATGCACACAAACTCACACACACATATATTTGAGACTAGCATACAGACAAGTTAGTGGCAAAAGATAAATATAAAGCTTAAGACCAATGATCATTTTCTTGCAGCAGGCATCAAGGTTTTGATGATACCAAACAAGAAATTGACACAATCAGAACAATAACCGAGTACTGAATGGCCAAGTCATCTAGTAATACATGTAGATATATGAACTTATATACAGGTGATGAATTGACAGATATGGCATAGGAAGTGCGTCTACCTTGCGGTGCTTGGCTTTCAGCTTTCCATCAGTGCCAAAGACACAACATGTATTATACAACTTATCCCCACGGCGTTCGGGTATAGAGCCTCCAACTAACGTGATCCTCAGTCGACCAGACACTTCAGCCAGCATAGCTGTTGAAGGAGATGCATCATGCCCTGCATCTATATCTTCAGCATAAACTGGGAAACTGTAATTCGAATATGGGCTGTTCCATATTTCCTGATACAGAGTAACAAACAGGAAGAGAGGGCCTTGAGATGTTAACCACACAATCTACCACATGTAATTGGTGAACACCAAAACCACCATTTCATGTAACACCAATGCGGTTTAATATTCCACCATACATCTGTGAAAATCTTCACTTCCATTTTCACCAAAAATATTTTAAAAAAGAAGAATGCTTTAGCTAAAACACATGATCTGATGATCACCATTCCAGGTTAGCTCTGTCCGAGAAAAAAGGAGAAACCTTGAGACATAGACAAGAACAGAACTCACAGGCAAGACAACAAGCTGAGCACCCTTTTGAACAGCCTCCTCGATTGCCTTACGAGCATGCTTTATGTTCCTCTCTTTATCAGGTGTCACCATCAACTGGCAAAGCCCAATCTTGAACTATAGCAACAACCCAAAACAGATCACTTTATCATACACGCAATTAAAAACAACTAGAAAATTTTAACTGTTTATATATTTTTAATTAAGGATTGTGGGGTTTGAGCTGGCGTCCTTATTGTGAAGCCTGAGAATCGGGTCTATATATATACAAGCATGAAGAATCCATGTAGTTATATGCAAAAGAGATTGCCTTGGTGAGAGGAGGGCAGGTGGTAGCCTGGCTTGTTCAGGCTTCAAAGCTGATGACATTTTGAATTGGAGGTTTTGGTAAAGGTTTCTTTGAGAAATGAGATTGTGGAATCAAAGACTTATTAGATTCTTATTTATAGCCAAAGCCAACAAGTGAGTTTTCCTTTCATTTCTCGTTTTTGGCGGGCTCCTATTCTATTTGTTCGAACAATGAGTTTTTCGTCAATTTGACCTAAACGATATCGTGCTACAACGGGCAGTCCATGTAGTAAATTCTAATTTAAATATACTATTATTATTATTATTATTATTTCATAAATGAAATTAAATATTATCATGTCTTATTTTTATTTTTTAAGTGAAGAAAATTGAAAGATTTATTAAATCTTCAAAAAAAATATTGTTTCTTGTTCCGTGACAAATAATAATATATTTTCAATTTTTTAAAATAAAAATAAGATTATTATCACGTGACTATATTTTTTTTTTTCAATTTTTTCATCATTGAAAAATTTAGTATATTATATATATTTATAGATGAGTAAATTATACAAATGATTAGAAGGTTCTAATTTGACTATTGATCTTTTAGTATTGTCAATTAGATTATTTGACTATTTATATAATATCAATAAAGTTATATGTTGTTAAAATTAAACGAAGAGGTGATTTGTTACTAACTCGAAATTTATTTAATTAAATGTTTAGTTTTTTAAATAGAGTTACACATTTGGTCATTGTTACTTATATATTCTATCAATTTGATTTAACAAATTTAATTTTCTAATCAATTGTTGACACGCGTTATGCAATGTATTACGAATGACCCGTGTCACCATCTAATTATAATATTTTACGCTTTTTATTTATTTATTTTAACAAATATAATTTTTTTCATCCAAGGTTTAAAGTTTACTACAAGTTTTAGTAAAGGGAAATTAAAAAGGGGTGAAGCCAGAATCGAATATTAACATGGGCCAATATATTAAATTTTAAAAATACAAGAGCCTATTACGTATTTAATCTCAAAATTCATGAGAAAATGTCTAATTTGTCTCGATTTGATCACTATACTTTCAATTGAGTCAATATGACCACTCAACTATGTGATTAGTCTCAATATGACCACCTACCGTTAAAACCTAACGGAGTGAATGATGCAGTAGTTAGTAAAAATTTGTATAGTTGCACATTTGGTCCTCAATATTTATATATTCTATCAATTTAATCTTAATTTTAATTTAATAAAAATAAATTAAACATTCAATTAGGTGGTGACACGTGTCACAACCTGATTAGAGGCCTTTAAGTTTTAATTATATATATTTGATTTAATAATTTTATTTTCCTCATCTAATTTGGTGGCACATGTCACCACTTAATTGAATGTTTAATTTATTTTATTAAATCAAAATTAAGACCAAACTGATAGAATATATAAGTAATGAGGACCAAATATGTAATTATATAGATTTTTACTAACTGCCACGTCACTCCCTCCGTTAGATTTTAATGACAGGTGGTCGCATTGAGACCAACCCCACAAAGAATTTGAGGATACATGCTTATTCTTCTTTAATTTAACATAGAGATGTAAATAAACAGAGCGTTCGACGAGTTGTTAGTGAATCGTTCATATATTAAGCTAAATAAACGAGTATGAATAAATGTTCGTGTCCTTTTAATACATGAGCGAACACGAACAAATGTGTATTTCGTTCATTTATGTTTATGAACAAGCTCATTTATTGGCTCGTTTATAAGCTCATTTACTTGGTTTCTCTTTTCCATTTATTTTTTATATATTTTAAATATTGATGAATGTCTGGACTAAATTAAACATGTGGTGAACTTTTGAGTTTATATCTTGAAGCATAATGAGCTGAAATACTAGTAGTGTAATTCCACCATTTTGGCGAACATATAAATAAACATGTTAGCGGTCATGAACATTTTAGCGTTCGTATAATGAACATGTTCATGAACATTACAAGGATATGTTAACGAACGTTAAACAACGAACAAAGACACCATAAAAAACGAACACAAACATGATATTAAAAATTTAAATGAACTGAGCATGAACAGCTTCAAATATAAATAAACAAACACGAACAAAATCTTATTCGTTCAAGCTCAATTTATTTACACCTATAATACAAACCCTACTTGATTATATATTTAATAAACTCTTATATTTTCTAATTTGAATAATTGTTTTTTACTAGAGTCAAATTGTTATTAAACTAAAATTATTAAATAATTTAATTTTTAAGAGTGACGGGCCCTGATATTAATTTAATATTATTAAATGATTATTAATTAGTTTATTACAGGCTTAATAAATTGAACTTTTGGATCCCTCCCGATTGTGTGTGTGCAACTCGAGTCCCAGATTTAAAAGGAAACAAACCTGCCCCTTTCGTTCATCATTTCTCTCTGTTGCCAGCCGGCTGCCGGCTGCCGCCAACCACAGCTTCTTTAGTTCATTGCATTTACCGACGCTGATGGCAATTTCCGGATTAAGCTGTAGATTTACTTTTTCGCATTTAAGATGAAAGTGAGCACTAATCTACCACGTCTAATCATCTGTTAAATACTGTAGCTGACCCTGAGAATCCAACTCATATCTATTGAATGAAAGCCTTAACCCTTGTTAGAATCCAACTTTTTTTTTTCGCACAGTTTTATTATTACTTAAATAATACACTTAAAATTAAAACGCGATACATAAATAGATAGATAGATAGATAGATAGATAGATATTTTGTACCTTCGAACCGAGTGTTTCTCTGCTGTTCAACCCGAGGATTATTTAATGTTTAGTACTTGGTTAGAAGGATTAGATTAGAGACAGTAATGATCTTATTAAATATACTGAGTAGATGCTATTATACTTGTTCTTGACAGAGACGCCTTATCCGCCATGACATGTGTGAGCCAACTTTTTTGTCAACTCCATTAAAAGGAAAGGAACTTGGTTCTGCTAGATTCTGTAAATTGTAACTGCATGTCTCTGCATCTGCCAGGTACAATATGCATGAAAAGTGATTCCAACGGTTGCCTTTTCATTTTTTTTGATCGATAAAGACTTGCATAGATAAAACTCAAGAGTACAAAAGGTGTTTTGGGAGGACTGCAGGGTTCCAACAGACTTGGTCGTGTTCAGTCTTAGCAAATTTGGCTATCCAATCCGGAAGCTGGTTACAATCTCGACTAACAAAGGAGAAACAGCAAGACTCAAACTCCTTTGTCAACATCTTGATGCATTCTTCAATGGCAGATGTGGTCCAGTCCGAAGAATCCCCCTGAACTAAGGCGGTTGATAACAGCTTTATTGTCAGATTCAATGATAACCTTTGAAAAAGCAAGGTTACTCGCTGTCGTGAGTCCCAATTTGATAGCAAAGGCTTCAGCGACAGCAGCAGATGGAGCCCAACAAGGGGCTGATACTCCGTGGACAAAAGCACTTGAAGCATCCCGAAACACAGCCGCGATCGAGGCTTTCCCTGATTCTTGGTCAAAAGCTGCATCACAATTGATTTTAATAACTCCTGACGGGGGGGGGGGGGGATCCACTTTGTATTTCTCGGAGCTGCAGTCAAATTCACTGAGTGTTCAATAAGGTTTGCTTGTTGAAATTCCCTAAAACCACAATCCGCTCTTAGCCAAACATCCGAAGGAGTCTCCCTTTTCCCTTCGAAGACAAGTGCATTCCTAGCTTTCCATACATTCCAGAGAATGAAAGCAATGTGAGCAAGGCCTTCCTTGGACATCCCCAGTTTCCGATCATGGCAGAGTTGGAGCCACCACCTTGGAAATCCTGGAAAACCCACTGCATCATGGGAGTAATTAAAGTCCGAAGCTCTCCAGGTAGCTTGAGCAAACAGGCAGAAAAAGAGGATGTGCTCTACCGACTCCTGAGATTTACAGCACTGGGGACAAGTGTCCTGGTCCCTGAAGTTCCCACGAAAGCGATTTTTCAAAACATTCTTGGTAGGGACAATATCATGACATAGTCTCCATAGGAACGCTCGAATCTTGGATGGGACCTGTAACTTCCAAACTGAGTTCCAAAGTTCTTTCTTGTGTAGGGTTTCTTCGCTGGATGAAGGTTGGTTTACCTCATGCACCTCTTCCTCCAGGAATCGATATCCCGACTTGGCGGAATATTCGCCATTTTTGTTCCCAGCCCAAATGAGAGCATCCTGAACATTTGGTCCTCCAATCGGAATGGAAAGAATCGCCTTGGTTTCCGTTGGGGAACACAGTTCTTGAATTTTTGCTTCGTTCCATGTCCAATCGGGCCCAATAAGGGAGCAGACGGACGGTGCGGGGAGATCCTCCGGCGGTAAAGATGTCAGTCTGAAACCCTTTACTTTCGGTATCCAATTGTCAAACCAGGTTGAGATTCTTTTTCCATTCCCGACCCTCCACAGAGAGCCCTTTTTGATGATCTTTATTCCTTCTCTAATTCCGGACCAGGCCCACGAAGGATTGGAGCACTTTGGAGCTTCGAAGATGTTACCATTTGGAAAATAAATTCCTCGGAGAACTTGAGAAAGAAGGGATTCCGGGTTCCTAATCACCTTCCATGTAATCTTGGACACAAGAGCTTTATTGAACAGTCTGAGGTTCCTGAATCCCATTCCCCCTTGTTCTTTTGGCTTGCAAAGATCCCTCCAATTAATCCAGTGGACACTCCTCTCCTTTTCGGCACAGTTGTTCCACCAAAATTTAGCAACTATGGAACTGATCTCATCGCAAAAGGTGACCGGCAGAAGGAAACACTGCATCACATACGTGGGGATCGCCTGAGCCACAGCTTTGATAAGAATCTCTTTTCCAGCACTGGACAGGAATTTGGTCTTCCAGCCTCTAAGTCTATTGAGGACTCGTTCTCGAATAAAGGCCAACGCTTCTCTTTTGCTTCGTCCCCAGAAGGAAGGCAAACCAAGGTATTTTGAGTCCTCCTCCATAGTCTTGAATCCCAGAATATTTTGAAGATGAGATCTCAGACTATTGCTGACATTCGGGGAGAAAAAAACGGAAGATTTCATGTGGCTGACCGTCTGACCTGTGGAGGATTGAAAGAGATGGAGAATCTGCTGGATCCCTTTACAATTTTGTTCGGAAGCCTCTATGAAGACAAGGCAGTCATCCGCGAATAATAGATGGCTTAAGATGGGGCATCTTCTTTTAATTTTCAGACCTGTTACAAGACTCTTTTCAATTCCTTTTTCGATAAACCAAGAGAAGGTGCTTGAGATGATTGTAAAGAGAAACGGGGAAAGAGGGTCGCCCTGCCTAAGGCCTCTCTCCGCAGGAAATTTTCCTTTTCGTTCACCATTAATCACCAGAGAGAAAGACACAGAGGAAACACATTTCATCACTCTGCTGATCCACCACTCATCAAAATCCATGTCCTTCATGACAAGCTGAAGGAGTTCCCAGTCCACTTTGTCATAGGCTTTTTCCAAATCAATCTTGAGAGCCATAAAGCCTTTACTTCCTTTCCTGGTTCTCTTTATAGCATGGAAGGCTTCGTTTGCAAGAATGATATTGTCCTGAATTGCTCTACCCTTCACAAACGCAGACTGGTACTGCGGAATGATATCTGGAAGGAAGACCTTTAATCTGGTTGCAAGGATTTTGGTTATAACTTTTACAGAGTAGTTGCACAGGCTTATTGGTCTCAACTGGGACACTTCAGTGGGATTTGTCTTTTTTGGAATCAGCACTATGTTGGTTTTGTTGATTTTTGGATCAATCTCCCCCTCATTGAAAAAGGCTGTGATCATCCCAACAAGATCATCCTTAACAGTGCTCCAGAAGGATTGGTAAAAACACCCTGGAAAACCATCTGGTCCCGGAGCTTTTGTTGCTCCCATATCAAACACTGCCTTTTTAATTTCTTCCTCATCGATCTGCTTACACAGAGCTGTATTCATTTCATGTGTAACAACCCTGGGGATAATATCTTTAAGCTGGTCCATGTCAACTGAGTGGTCTTTCCTGAACACCTGCTGGAAGTGCTGGAGTAAATAGGAGGCTATTTCATCCGGTTCCTCAAGCCAGACACCGTTTTCATGCTTTATTTTAATAATTGAGTTAGTTCTTCGGTGCTGGATGGTTGTAGCATGAAAGAATCTGGTATTCTTGTCTCCCCACTTTAACCAGTTCACCCTAGATCTCTGATGCCAGTATCTTTCTTCACTTTCCCATTCGGTATCGAGCTCATCCTTTATCCGCTTATATTCTTGCAGCTCCCTTTCCGATAGCTTTCTTCCTTGAAGTTTCGATAAGCTATCCTTTATCCTTTATCCTTTATCCTTCTCTCATTTTTCTTCTTCACTTTTCCTTTGTTCCATCTCAGCAGGGTCTTCTGTGTACTCTGGATTTTCCTTCGAAATCTTGAGCTCACTCTTTCTCCGGGAGGGATATTCCATCCTCTTTCAACTGTCTGGGAACAATCTTCCTCCATAAGTCATTTGGTTTCGAAACGGAAATCTCTTTTGTATTTTCTAGCTAGCCCTTTAGTTAAAAGGACTATAGGAGTGTGGTCCGATGCAGTGGAAATTTCCATCATACCCATGACTTTGGGAAAAGCGAAGTTCCATTCTGGGGAGCATAAGATTCTATCCAGCTTTTCCAGAATGGCATGGTCACCCCCTCTTTGATTAAACCAAGAAAACTTGCCTCCCTTTATGGGCATTTCAATCATGCCTGAAGAATCAATAAAATCAGAATACCATTTCGTTTCCGAGGGATTAACCGGATTCCCACCTTCTTTATCTTCCTGGCACGCAACGATGTTGGAGTCTCCAATTATAACCCATTTATCCTGTAAATCCTTCCTGCACTCCGCAAGATTCTTCCAAAATAGTTGACGATTTGATTTATTGGGAGGGCCATATATAAAAGTATTATGCCACGAGTCCCCTTCCAGAAGTCTAATCTTCGTGTCTATGAAATTTTGGTCATATCCCAGAATAGTGACGTCAACTTCCGACTTCCACCATAAAGCAAGTCCTCCAGCAAGGCCTTGTGGGTCAACATAGAAGGAAGAATCCATTTTCATTTTCATTCTTATCTTCTCCAGATATCTTTTTTTCTGTTTTGTTTCGCTAAGAAAGATAATTGTTGGCTTGATCTTGAAAATTGTATTTTGGAGAGCTCTCACAGATTTTCGATTTTCTATTCCTCGGATATTCCACGCGAGAATTGACATGATTCTATTGACTGAAACAGCACCACCGTTCTTGTAGGCCACCTATCACAGCAAGCCTCACACTTGTTGGAACCCACTACCAGAGCAGCAAAACCACAGCAGCGAAGTAACCAAAACGGTCTTCTCCTCGCAAGGTAAAAAGACGGCACGGGTTGCTCTTCACCTTTGTTATTTAGCAAGAAGGGGGCCTCGACCGTTTTCAAACAGCACACACACTTCCACCAGAAACAGAGAAAAGAGAGCTACCAATAGAAGACATAGAAACACCCACAGCAAAATCCACCAGCAAACAGAGAAAAACCACCAATAACAGAAAGAGGAAAACAGCACAGCACAATCCAAAAAGCTCAGCAAATAAACAGCATCAAGGCAAACAAAACCATAACCAAGAAAGGGAAGGAGTCACAAGAAAGCGGGGCGGATATGGGAAGAAAGGTTCGGTACACCAGAAGCGGGGCAAAGGGAGGGAAAGAAGGGGATTCAGTCACCAGAATCGGGGAACACACGGGACTGACCGGGGGCGCTTACAGTGCTATGATGGAGCGATGGTCTCTTCCACTGAAGAACCTCCTGAATCCGTTCGAAGAAGCTCTGCCGGAGGGAAAGCAGCGGCTTCCTCTGTAAACCACCGAAACCGGTCCAAAGCTTCCAGGGATCCGGTTAAAAACTCGGAAAGCGGTAGGCTCCCCGGCTATTCCTTACGGTACCGACGGGACCAGATAAAATTTGGGACAAAGCCAGCAACTTGAAGAAACAGACACCGTTTGAGAAAGGAGCAGAAAAACAACATCACCCAGAACTTCCCCAGGAAACCGCACCTCCAGTGAGCAAACCTCCAACCGCCGTCGTTCGCTGCAATCACCGGCAAAGGACGGTCTGAAGACGAGGGTCAGCACCGCTCGTACTTAGAGCCGAGTCACTCTTGCTGGGGCAGAGGATCAAAGCACCGATTGAGGCTCACGGTATATGGCTCGAGAGAGAAGAAAGGGGGGCGCGTGGGGCGCGTTGGGGAGAAAAAAAAACGTAGGTTGCCTTTTCATTTTAAACAGGATGTTTTCACGGCTGTAAATAGGGTTCATTTTAGAGATATTTCATGGATTTTCGTATTCATGTGCTCTGTAAATAGCAACACGTGGCATTGCTTAAGATGACTAGTACTTCGTCTTTCTAGACCAACTGATTATTAATAATTTAATCTAAATTTAAAATTATAATTCAAATTTTCTGACCATCTCACTGGTCTCATTCAAATTTGTTACTATTACATATTTCGACTCAGTGCATCGTGCAGGTGACCTATATATTTAAAACGAATGAGACATTGTTTATTTGTTTTATATATAAAAGCAGGTGGACTGCTCAATCTTTGGATGATTCACTTTTGTCGTTTTTAGTTGTTCTTTTAACAATTGGGTAAAGTTGTGGTTGAGATTTGAGAAGATCAATGTGTTATGTGACCCAAAGTAGGAAACTTTGAGTATTTACCCTTTCTGTATCCAAATTGTTTGTGACTTTTCAAGTGTTTGAAGGGCACACACAGCCAAGGTTATATCATTTGGCATATGGTAAACGGAAGCAAGAGAGAAATAGACAATATGATCTCAAGTTGGTATATTTTTCAATCATCATTTGACTTACAGTAATAGGTTGAAACCATGAACCTCTTGGAGTAGAAAAGGGTTAGAATTGAGAACATGAAAAATTATAGTGACCCAGATGAAAAAGAAAGAAAATTCTTATTGATATATAAGTTTTACATTGATAGTGATCATTATCATTACAAGGCAGAAATTTACACTTAGTAAGCCAACAGGGAATAAAGGTTCAAGCTTGTGAAAACCAGTATGTTTTTCCCCTTCAGCCACCTTAAGATGTCAAGCTCTCTTGCCTCTTAGTTGATAAACGTTTCAAGAACTCATAGGTAGTGATCATGGTTGTTGCGGACATAGACATCGACGCCCATCTCGGTCCCAATCCCCTATAACAAGCTGCTAATCCGCCTTCTTTAACCAAGTTCCTAACCGTCTGCAGAACCGTCATAGGTCGTCTTATGCCATTCTCTTCTCCATCCAGAACCTGTAATCTGGTCTTGATTGTGTCGAGTGGCATAGTGATTAGAGCTGAAACGCCACTAGCCATGGCTGCACTTAAACCTTGGACAGCTATCAAGGCCTTCGGATCAGGCTTGAAACCAGGTCCTCCAATCACACCATTCTCATCTTTTTTACCAATAGAACAACCAAGACAACCCCAAATAAGCTTGTGAGCAACAGAGTAGGATGTCCACCAGACCGCATTAGACGGTGCGTATGTCAATATTGAGATCCCAAATCCCCTATAAAACCCTTTAGGGCCATCTGCATACAGAATCTTCCTAAACGCATCAAGTCCATTCTTATATCGACAAGTCGAAATTGGATTGTTGCAACTGTTGGTACCTTGAACCATAAGTCTTTGGCTCACGACATCGATTGGGGTCCAAACAAGCTGTGCAGCCATAGCTGAATTTAACCCTGCAGCAGCACTAGCTATAGCAGTGGCTGTAGTATCTGAAAATCCTAGACGAACAGTTGCAGTGCCAACACTGCTCTTGGTAACCTCAAGGGCTCCCATGTAAAGTGCTCGAGCTGGGATTGTCCCCATCAAGGAGGTACCAAAACCCCTGTAGAATCCTCTCAATCCTTCATATCTCATGATGGAGAGTGACATCTTGGAGCAAGAAATTTGAGCGGATGACACTTGTTGCCTGGTTTTCAAAACTACTACAGGGTAAAGAGCAAATGATACACCTGAAAATAAACCGGCACCGAGAAAAAAGAACTTGGATTTATCAAGCATATGCCAATCTATATCCGCCGGTGCATGAATCTCTGACCCTGAATCATCCTCGGCCGCTCTTAAACTCATTTTCGCCACTTCTGTAAACTGTTTGAGACCAAACAACTACAATCTGCTCTTTTGTTATCCTTCCACCAAAATTAATCAAAATACAATCCTAAACTCAATGTAAACCAACCGAGCTAAAGTAAAATATAACTCCAGCTGTTTGGGTTCTCTATAAAATTAAAGCTAGAAATTAGTTTGAGAGTGAAGAAAAGATCAAAAGATGGGGTTTTTATGCTTTTAGTATTTGGATTTTGGACTGTACAAAGTTAGGAATTCGAAGGCGGAAAGATAAAGGAAAAATGAAGGTATTTTTTCGTTAGTATCAGGTAAAAGACCAGAAAAAGAAAGGATTTTGTTGGTTTTCTCTTCTTCCTTTTGCGAAGCCAAATCCGAGGGCGAACGTGGATCAGCAGAGAAAAATCGAACATTTACTCACCATAGAGAACCCCCAGATTTTATTTTTGATTCTGACCAGAAAAAAACCAAGCCTTTGTAACATCTTCAGACTTCAAGGCTTCATCTTTTTGTCAGTAGGCAACTGGGAAATAATCACAAAAGGAGAGAGAAAAGGCACAGATCTCAATAGCAAAGAATATGAAGGAAGGTGGGGAAAAAGTGGGTTTGGAGGGTTTCAGTTTCACAGAAAGCGAAATGCCTAAATGGATAGTGATTAGTGTCGAAATGAATGAAATGTGAAGAGAGGAGTGGGAGAGTTTAAAAAAAGAAAAAAGAAAAAAGAGAGAGCTTTAACTGTATAGACTAGAGAGAGTGACATGGTTATGGATTGTAGTAAAGTGTTTTGTGGATTGTGGAAAATGGACACGTGTCGGCTGATTTTAAGGTTCACTTGGTTTAAGCAGCTTGATTGTTGCTGGCCATCAGCTACCCCCTGTTTTTCTAACTAAACCGTGGCTCATATCAGTATCTTTTCATCATTTGCATCTCTTCTAAACTGTCCAGTTTTAATCTAAACATAATAATATAATATATTTCTATTTAACCAAAAAAATTATATATTTATTTTTCATGTTTTAATTTAGTAACTTTTAGTTCAATTTCAATATTTGTTATTTTAGCCGTCATTAAAAATATAGATACAATATAACTAAATTAAATGATTTAAAATTATCAAATTGAATAATGAGCAATCACATTTGGTCGGTTGGTCAAATTATTCATCTTTATTTTCTCATTTCTTTTAGGTTATGAGTTTTAGACCAACTAGAAATACTTCCTTCCTCTTCCCAGAGTCCCCTTTTCCCACCTTCCTAAGAACTAAATTTATGACTAACTTAAAATAAAGGTAATGACATAATTTAATTCTAACATATTCCTCAATTACTAGTAAGAATAGAACCAGGATTTTAAAATCTAAAATTACAAAAATTAAAAATGACTAAACTAAAGTACATTAATTAAATTCACAAGTTATGCATAATATAATACGGTACAAATACTAATAGTATAAGACAACCTTTTTTAAAGTTTTTTTTAACAATTCCTTTCGTTGTTTTGGCCAATGAAACTCTGTATTTGAGTTGACTTTAAGTTATAGAATTGAAACAAACATTATTAATATTATGGTTCGGCCAAATGTGAGAAACCATAATTATAACACAAATTATTATTTATATGAAATGTAATATCATGGTAGTCTTGTTTAATCTGTTTAAAAGGAACAAAATACAATTTATTGAAATGTAAAATATATTTTTTAAAACTTATATAGATATATAATTATTGTGATGATATAAATACACAATTATGAATATTCAATAATTCAATGAATAAATTATAGGATTAATATCCTATACACTGGCGGTAAAAATTGAAAGTTTTCACAAGTGCCTTAGTTTTAGGGTATATGAAATTAGTTTAGGGTACATGGTTTAGGGGTTTAGGTGTAGGGGTTTAGAATCTAGGGATAGTTGTTTCAATTTATGGTTTAGTTTTTAGGTAATATGGTGAGGATTTAAGTTTTAACTTATAAACCCTAAATTATAACCTTAAACCTTAAATTGAAACAATTATCCTTAAATTCTAACCCCTACACCTAAACCCCTAAACTCTATACCCTAAACTGACTTCATATACCCTAAAACTAAGGCGATTGTGAAAACTTTCAGTTTCCACCGCCTGTGTATAGAATATTTATATCAAATTATACACCAACTGAATCATTTGTTGCCATGTAGACTAATTTGATTAATTAATCTTAGTGAATTGGGTCATTAACAACTTCTAAATTGAATTATAGATAAAAAGCTATATATAAAACTCTTTGAAAATGGATGAGATTCTGCCAATAGCTTGGCCCAAGAGGGAAATGGGTATTTTTTATAGCCCACAAATGAAACAATCATTTCAAATTTGATCCAGAGTTGAAGGAGATCCGTACCCGATATATGGCTTAGCGAAACGGGCCTTAGTGTTGTTAATTGAACCCGAATATGGGGAGAAAATTACAGAACTTTTGCCAACCTTCTTCAGAATTCTAGACAGAAACTTCTCCATCTTGGCCGATAAATCTCGAGAACTCTCGTCTCTCTTGCTTATCACCTAATATATATATGGATCAGTTCTTCACCTTCCAAATCAGTGTGAAATCAGCTTAAAATCTTCGTACATCGTTTCTCCGTTTATTTTCAAAGCTCTGGTCAATGGATTTGAGGAACTTGGGCTTCGATTCTCCACTCTTCACAATCCTGGAAGACATGCTTGACATCCCAGAGGAGCAGGAAAAGACCCGAAACAACCCCTCTCGAGCCTATGTTCGGGATGCAAAGGCAATGGCGGCCACTCCGGCTGACGTGATGGAGTACCCAACATCTTACGTATTCATCGTGGACATGCCGGGAATAAGCCACGGCGAGATCAAGGTCCAGGTCGAGAACGACAACGTTCTGGTGGTGAGCGGGGAGCGGAAGCGTGAGAAAGAGAAAGATGAGAAAGAAGGGACGAAGTACGTGAGGATGGAGAGGAGGATGGGGAAGTTCATGAGGAAGTTCCAGTTGCCTGAGAATGCGAATATGGATAAGATATCTGCAGTTTGTAAAGATGGGGTTCTGAGAGTGACGGTGGAGAAATTGCCTCCGCCTGAACCTAAAAAGCCCAAGACCATTGAGGTCAAAGTTGCATGAGATTGTTGGTTGGTTTGGTTGTTTGATTTGAGAACAATGTTGAAGAAACGTCTGTGTGTGTGTGTTTTTGTTTCTGCAGATTGTGTGAGTGTTGATGTTTTAAAAAGCATATGGAATTTAATAAAGTTTGTTTCTTTGTTACCAATTGAAGTCATGGCTGTTCTTAATTCCCTCTCCTTTCATTTTAAGACTGAAAATCTGAAATCAAATCATGGAGTATTTAAACAGTTCTGCGCATATTCGTTAATTCTCTCTGTTTCATCAATATTTGCAGCCATTTCATGATTTGATATGAAAATAAGAGAGAAAACATGGAACAATCTTGAAAGAACTAAAAACTATGAGCAGCATATATTGTTTAACATATTCAAACCCAAAATGAGCGAAAAATTAATATTAAGAGATAACATGAACATCATTAACAATATAATTTATTTGAAAAACTGATTTAATTGGAAGTGGCACTTTACTATATTCATTTATTCTAACATTTTAATGGGTTAAGATCATTTATACCATTAAGAGTTTTAAGATCATTTATACCATTAAGTGTTTTATGTCAACTTAAAAGTTTACCCAAATGACCATTCAACTATTTAATTGGACCTATATTGACTACCAGCCGTTAAAATCTAACAAAAGGGTGGCGTGTCTGTTAATGAAAATTTGTATAACTATACATTTGGTCTCTGTTAGTTACCTATTCTATTAATATTATTCTAATTTTAATTTCATCACCTATTAACAAATTTATTTTCTTCTCTATTTTTCCTAAACCCAATCTTAGAAAGCAATAGGATGCATGGTTAGATCTGTGAGCTATCATGTTCACAATTAATTTAAACAAACGAACAAACTAAAGCTGGTTTTCGAATTTCGCGCAAACTTAACTGAATTCGACACTCTTTCGGCAAAAGATTCGTGAACATATTTTCCCAAAATTCCTTTTTTTAATCATAGAACAATTCATAAGCATGTCCGGTTGTATCTCAACGCTCCGAAATCTGTAAGTCCATTTCAGTTCATGGATTTGCAACCTTTGCTATATTGAATGAATGACTAATTGCAGCAACATTTGCATGTAGTTACCTGAATAATAACTACTTAACTGGAGGAATTCCGGCAAGGCTAGCTTACAATTCTTTTATGTCTGTTAATTGACAATTTATCAAACTTGTTTACAGGTACATTGCGCTAAATTCGTTCTCAAAAGAAGCAAAATTGATCGGTGTCCCGAAAGTCTTAGAACTTGCTGACGCAGAGTTCCTAATTTAGAGCCTAAATAATTGACGGCAGCAACAGACAATTTACCATTGGCCCCAAGATGAGGAATGACAAATTGCAGGCCTAAATCACTAAAGTTTAACTGATAAAAAGATCCCAGAACATGAGCTGTTTGCATGTTTATGCTACTACATCTATTCAGAGCTAATATGAACAGGCTTACAGGGTCGTTTGTTTAATACTCCAAGGATCATTATCATGTTCTCATGATAATATTGATAGAATAGGTAACTAACAAGGACCAAATGTATAGTTATATAAATTTTCATTAACAGCCATGTCACATTTCTATTAAATTTTAACGGCTGGTGGTCAAAATAGGTTCAATTAAATAGTTGGGTGATCGAATTTTAAATTTTTATAGTTCGATGGTCAAAATAGGTCAAACTCAATGTTGGGTGGTCACCCAAGTAGTTTACCCAAAAAATTTATATTGTGTAATTAGATCCTAATCCATGTTTAATTGATTGATGCTAAATTATTTATAATTAAATGATAACCCAATGGCGTGATATTTTGGGGATAATCCATTTTGGATTATTAATTAGGGATATAGGGGAGTTTGGGGGATATTTTGGCATCTAGGCCAAAATCTACAGGACCTCGTCACCTCCTTATGGCGAGGTTACTTTTTAGCACAACCTCGCCACCTCCTTATGGCAAGGTCACACGGACCATGCAACTCACGTACTTTACATGATTCAAGTGGATGTTACTTGGCTATATAGGTACGTGGTCCATGTGACCTCGCCATAAGGAGGTGGCGAGGTTGTGCTAAAAAGTGACCTCGCCATAAGGAGGTGGCGAGGTTGTGCTAAAAAGTGACCACGCCATAAGGGGGTGGCGTGTTCCTGTAGATTTTGGCCTAGATGCTAAAATATCCCCCAAACTCCCATATATCCCTAATTAATAATTCAAAATGGATTATCCACCTAAATTACCCGATAATGGCAGCTAATTATTGAGGAAATTATTTTAATCTACTGTGACAATTTGATGCCATTAATTATTCCAAAACTTTTAATTGTTTTAAATATTTTTAATCAGAATAATGACTAAATGTTATAGTACTATTTAATATTTATCAGGAAAATTCATGAAAACGTCTCCAAATTTTAAAAATATTATAATCTAGTTATGTTTAATTTAATACATGTTAAACTAAAAAATTATCAACTAAATTTTTTTAAAAAAAATCAAATGACATCTTTTAAAGTTCACATTTAAAACACGATAAAACTAATAATGAAGATAAATGGGTAAGGAAAAAAAGTCCACTTATCCAAAGCAGTCTTTGTAAAAGAAAGTATATTCAATACGGTGAAAACAAAAAAATTTCACAAATGCTTTAATTTTATTATTTAGGATTAAAATTTAAAGTTTAAAAGTTATGAGTTTATAATTATGTGTTTAAAATTTAAGGATTGTGGTCCGAATTTAAGTTTAAGATAAATTGTTAGGATTTAGGTTTTTAAAAAATAGGTTTATGAACCTAGAGCAGGATTGAAGTCAATGGAGCGGGCGGTTTTGGGAGCAGAAGAGTCGTTTCGACAGGCGCTTGGTCGAAACTTGGAGAAGGACGGCGGCACCTCTGCGGCAGCGAAGAAGACCTATCCTAATCACGTCCCTGACATCAAGGTTCAGAAAGGTTCAGAGTGGACGATTTTCATAGACAACTTGAGTAAAAGGGTTTTCCACCCGGTTTTAAAAACTCGCATAAGTATCCATGGTAAGGTTCTGCGAGTATTTATCCCTATTAAGAATAACAAATCTAAGTACAAAACCAGCATCTTCGCTTTCGTTACTATGGCTTCAGAAGAAGACATGAGGAAGGTCATCCAAGAAATGAATGGTGCAAAAATTGATGGTTCTTTTATCAGAGTCTCTAAGGCAAGGTACCCGAGGAAGTCGACTGACTATACTCCGGCTCAGAACTTTCAGCGAACTGGGCGTGGGAAGGCGCCTTCCCAGGGTTTTCGTAATACCATTAGATCCAGCCCTGTCCGCAATGTGGTAGGCCCCAGAACGTATCGAGAGGTCCTGGCAGATGACCTTTCTCCTCTGGGCAACGATTCGTCGGATCCCTCAAATGTGGGTTACACAGAGCACTCTTCCCCTAATGGCCCTCCTAAGATAGGTCAAACTCATTTCTATGCTCCGGTGTCGGAAACACAATGGTTAAAACGATGCTTGGTGGGTGTTTTTAAATCGAGCTTCGATCAAGATTTCGTTCAACGAGCACTTTATAATGATGGCATTGACGTTCAAATTATTAGATGGGGATACAAGTTTGATTCCTTCATCGTTCTGTTCAAAACAATGGATGACATGGAAGAGGCTTGGTCTAGGAAGTATATTGAACTGAGTTACTGGTTCGAGCGGATTGACCACCTTTTGGTCGAAGGAATTCCCCTATATTTCGCTTCTATTCTTCTCACGGGAGTTCCTCTCTATTGTTGGAATGATCAATTCTTCGAAGCATTGGGTAAGAGATGGGGCTCGCACGTTACTATTCATCCCGACACCTCCTCCAGGATCAGATTGGATGTTGCACAGATCTCTATTCGCGTTGATTGTCCATCCGCCATCCCTTCAAATGTTAATCTTGTTTCCATGGGTCGCAAATACTCTATCAAAGTCAAACTCGGAAGACTCAGAGAAGAAGCTTCGGATCCCTCAGGTTCAGATGGAAATTATGCAGATATTTGGTCCGATTCGGAGGACTCTAATTCGAAATCCAGTGACGATATTGGCGCTATGCCAGGGGCTTCTCCGTCTCCGGGAAGGGAGGGTGTGGTAGCGCAGGAGTCTCCATCTCATCAGGGGTTGCCTAGTAATTAGTGTGCAGAGAATGTTAATGATATTCCTTCCCCCAACATTATGGGGAATTTCAGTGGGTCCAATAGCATCAATATTGCTGTTGTAGTTGACTCTTGGAATGAGTCTGATAAATCAGAGGACTTTGTTGATCTGGTCCGTCAGGATATGGACCACGTGCCTCCTGTAGCGGGCCTGGATTTTAATGGTTTGAGCCCATCACCTAACCCCGATCCCAACAGGCCAGTTCCTTTTTGTGCCCAATTACCCTCACCGGCTAAATCCTTTTCTACGGGTAAAGAGTTTTCCTTGGAGGTCATCCCTGATAGTTTCGATAATCCCAACATCTTATCTGCATCAAATTTTTCTCCATTTCTGGGTGGCAATTTGCCAATCGCCCCGGTAACATCTCCAGTCCCTATGGGTTTTTTCAGAGCTAGTTCAAGAAGGATATTTCGCCGTTTAATTCGAGATTCCTTGGAGGAACCAATTGATGGTGGCAACGTAGAAACTCAAGGTCGACAGTATCTATCGGAGGATTCGGTGGTAGGGCTTGAAGCCGAGTCGGTATGGGAAATCTGCAATATTTTGGAGGTTTCTTTTAGAGGAGGAAAGGAGAGGGTGATTAACCGAGTTATGGAACTTGAAAAAGGGGGATCATAACAGCTCCATAGTTGTGAAGTCTTCGAGTGGTCTTTTCTTCAATCCATTAATGAACAATGAATTAAAGATGGTATCGTGGAATATCAGGGGGTTACGGATGAAAGAGAAACAAAGGGCGGTTAAGAAGATGATTCTGAAGTTGAAAGCTAATGTGGTATTTCTACAAGAAACCAAGTTGCAATCCTTTTCTCCTTCGGTCATAAGAAGAATTTGGAACAACCTCAACATCGAAGTTGCCGTTTCCCCAGCATTGGGTTCTACCGGTGGACTCATCAGTCTATGTAATTCCGATTTTTTCCAGGTTCAAAGTACAATTGTCAATCCCAGATTTATCTGCCTTTTGGGAAGCATCAAACATAGTAATATTCAAGTCAGATTTTTAAACGTTTACGGCCCGTCGGTTGAATCTGAGAAGGAACTGTTTTTGGGTGATTTGAACAACCTGTTAACACAATTTAGTCGTCCGTGGTGCCTAGCAGGGGATTTTAACCTCATCTTGGATCAAGAAGAAAAAAATGGTAAATCCTTTAACTTTGTCTCAATGGACTTATTTAGAAATTTCATTCATAATTCTGGGCTAATGGACTTGCCATTGATCGGCGGCAAGTTCACATGGTGCAATAATCGGGAGTGTCCTACTTTCGTTCGACTGGATCGATTCTTGATCAATCCTTTATTTGAGAATCAATTCCAAGCTCTTACTCAATCGGTGCTAGACAAGTCCCTTTCGGACCACAATGCTATTACTCTCGAAGAATGCTCCCAGAATTGGGGTCCTAGGCCTTTCCGTTTCTTCAATTACTGGATGTTAGAGGATGGTTTCGAGGAGGTGGTCTCGGGAGCTCTGGGTGGTTCTGATGCAGCTGTCAAACGACCTAGAATCGGACAAATCTTGAAAAGGTCGAAGGAAAAACTGAAACACTGGGCTGGTAACAAACACATCGCTATGGGATCAGTTATAAAGAATCTTGAAAGAGACATTTCTATTCTTGAAGTTAGAATGCAGAATGGTCAGTCTTCAGCTTTGGATTTCCAACAATTAATTTGTATGAAGAAGGATCTATGGGCACTATATCGGAAAGAGGAGTGTAAATGGATTCAACAATCCAGGCAACAGTGGTTTCTTGAGGGTGATCGGAACACTCACTTTTTTCATTTGGTGGCTTCTAATCGAAGAAGGTTTAATGCCATCCCGAGCATTCGAAGTTCGTCCGGTATGTTAACCGAACCGACGACAATCAAGGATCATATCAGAGAACATTTTAGTAGAATCTACATCGACAGTAAGGCTCTTGAAGTTGAAAACATGCGTTTAGACTTTAAATCGATTTCCACCTCTCAATCGAATGCACTTACTGATCGCTTCTCGGAGGATGAAGTGTGGTCGGCATTAGCTTCAATGGACAGTAACAAAGCCCCGGGGCCGGATGGCTTCAACATGGGATTCTTCAAGCGTTTTTGGGCTCAATTGAAGCCAAGCATTATGGCGTTCTTCGATGATTTCTATCATGAGAGACCTTGGGAGTTGGGCATCAACCACTCCTTCATCACGCTCATCCCTAAAGTAATCAACCCGTCATCACTTGATGAGTATCGACCAATAAGCCTAATTGGCGGGGTATATAAAATTTTGTCTAAGGTTCTTGCCAGAAGGCTAAGACCAGTCATGGGGATTATTGTTGGTGAATCTCAATTCGCCTTTATTCAAGGAAGGCAAATTCTAGACTGTTCACTTGTGGCGAATGAGGTCCTAGACTCGATGGTGAAATCCGGAAGACATGGCGTGGCTTTTAAGGTTGATTTTCAGAAAGCCTACGACATGGTAAGCTGGCCTTTTTTAATTCGTTGCTTAAAAGAATGTGGTTTCAATGATTTATGGTGCAACTGGATTTATAAATGTGTGTCCACGGCCACTATTTTCATCCTGGTTAATGGTTCCCCGACGGACTCTTTTTCGATATCGCGCGGGTTACGTCAAGGTTGCTCGCTCTCACCCCTCCTGTTTAATATTGTGGGGGAAGCTTTAAATTTAATGCTGAAGAAGGCGGTCTCTTCCGGATTATTTAGTGGAGTGGGCGTGGGTAAGGATGACTCAGATCTGGTTATTTCACACCTCCAGTTTGCCGATGATCTTCTCATTTTTTGTGGAGGCGAAGAACGGCAAGTCTGTAATGTCAAGCGAGTTCTCCGTGTTTTTGATTTAGCTGCTGGTTTAAAATTAAACCTCAAAAAGAGCAGACTGTTCGGAGTCAACATCCCCGTCTCTTTGATTGAGGCATGGGCCTCTAAAATCGGCTGCTCAATTGATAAGCTCCCAACGACCTATTTGGGTTTGCCTTTGGGCTCCCGAAGGAATTCTATGGTTTTGTGGGATCCAGTTCTCAACAATTTCTCGAAAAAGCTAGCCGGTTGGAAGGTATGCTCTCTATCAATTGCTGGAAGATTGACCCTTATTAAATCGATCCTCTCAAGTTTACCAATCTATTATATGTCACTCTTCAAGATTTCGGCAATGGTTCTCACCAAATTAAATAGTATGATGGCAAATTTCTTGTTGGGAGCCTCTCGCGATAGATCAAAAATCCATTGGGTAAATTGGAGTCTCATTTGTTCTACCAAGAGTGCAGGGGGTCTTGGCGTGGTCAATTTAGAGGTCCTCAACAAATCTCTCTTGGGTAAATGGGCGTGGAGATATGGGAATGAACCATCGGCGTTATGGAGACGTGTGATTTCGGCACGTGTGCCAACCTCCAGCTCCAGCATTTTACCAGTCCAAATTTCCACCTCCCATGCCTCGTGGATATGGAAAGGAATTGCTAAAACATTCTTTTCGGACGATGCCTTCGGTAACCTCATTAAAAGCAAGCTGGTGCTGCAGGTGGGGGACGGCACGAGCATTCGCTTTTGGACTGATTTTTGGATCGAACCGTTCTCTCTCAAACAGAAATTCCCCCGGATATTCATATTGGCAAATCGCAAGGATGGCACAATCAGCGATTTCGGTAGTAAACATGAAGGATTATGGAACTGGTCCATCGATCTGCGTAGGCCTCTACGCGATTGGGAAGCTGCGCAGTGGACTCTTTTTATGCAAACTTTGAATGATTTTCGCTCCTCTTTCTTGACAAAAGATTGGGTTAGCGTTCGGGGCACAAGCGATGGGTCTTATTCGGTCAAACAATTGCGACATGAGATGGACAAAGAGGCCGATCATGGGCTTCAATGGAATGACGTGGTATGGTTGGGAGTCGCTCCCCCTAAAATTGAAGTGTTTATCTGGAGAGTTCTTCTTGGTCGAGTCCCGGTTGCTAGCGAAGTAATAAAAAGGGGCGTACAAGGGATTTCCGATGCAAGCTGCCCTTTATGTAAAGCACATGAAGAATCGATAAACCACCTTTTCTTTGTTTGCCATGGTGTGTGGAAAATTTGGATGTTACTGTGCAAGACCATCGGATTCCAGTCGGTTTGGCCAGCACAAGCTGACTCTTTTCTCATCGCATGGAAAGGTTTGGTCGATGTCGACGGCCATATCTGGTATGCTTCTCTACCCTTCGCTTTTATATGGTCAATTTGGTTATTACGTAACGATATCATTTTCCATCAAAAAGTTGTGGATTGGGAACAATTAATCTTCTTAACTTGGTTCCGATGGGCATCTTGGCTTATTGCGTCGCACAAAGACTGCACTTTATCGATCGACAATTTACTACTTAACCCGAATTTAGCTTCCCAATTGTTTGTCAAGGAAAATCGGCCATCCGCTGTGATTGGTTGGTCTCCTCCCCCCTTGGGATTTCTTAAATTCAATGTTGATGGAGCATTTTCAGTGCAATCTGGTCGTGGTGGTATTGGCGGTCTCCTTAGAGACCCGAAGGGTAGCGTCCTAATGAAATTCTCATCTCCAGCAAATTGTGGCTCTCCAGTCATGACGGAACTGGCAGCGGTCAAGGAGAGGTTACAGCTTTTTGTAGCATCGGAGTGGTTTGGGAAGTCCCAGCTTATAATCGAAACCGATTGCAGCCAGGTTGTTGATTGGTTGAATGGTACCACGACCCCTCCGTCTTTTGCTCATCACGTGATTAATGATATTGGCCTGCTTTTTAAACAAACCAACGCTGTTCTGAAATGGACACAGAGATGTTTCAATTGCAAGGCGGATTCGTTGGCAAAAAGTGGAATTGGTTAAGGTCTATCAGTTCTTTCTATTTCCTTTTTGCTTTTTTGTTCTCATAGTGGAATTAAGCGGCTGCTTTTGACAATTCCAGTAGGGTGTTGATGTTTCTAATATATATGTAAGTCTTCGATTATTATTAATAAATTTTAGTTGGGGCACTCTTTTCCCCTTTCATTAGGGGATGAGTTTTTAACGAGGCCCATTTCATCTTTCAAAAAAAAAAATAGGTTTATAAGTAAACAATTTTGAAAAATAGGCATAAAAACTTAAACCTTTTGCCACTTTTGGATGCCCCTACTTATGCACCCAATATTAAAAAATACTATAAAATTAAATTATAAGCCCTAAACTTAAATTTTAAATCCTAAAACATACACTATGTACCATAAAAAATACACCTTATTCTATATTCCCTAAACCTTAACTTAATTTTGAGTGTGAAGCCATAAATAGAGACACCAAAAAGAGACCGAAGATTTTCATACCCTCATACCCCCATATAATAAATGTTTTGTCTTTGTGTTTATTTTTTTGGGGCAAAACGGCTTGTGTTTTGATAAGGTGATTCGACTCCCATAAAAGTTCAAAATAAACCGACATATGATTTTATGTTAAGATGTGAACCTGTAAAATTATAAGGACTAATTTATAAAAAATTTCCTCGGCCCATCCCTGCACTGCAGGCAATTGTTATCCTTTCATTCACATCTACCAAGTACCAACCAAGCATTACTGTAAGAAACTTCAGCAGAGAGAAAAGTTGAAGGATCTGTCAAGCAAAGCGTTTGCTAATGGAGACTCTAACGCAGGCGCCTTATGCAGCTACGGCGCGGCTTATGTTGAGTTCCTTGGAGCGCAATTTGTTGCCTGATGCTGTTATAAGGAGGCTGACTCGCTTTCTCTTGGCTAGTCGTCTTCGTTCTGGTTATAGACCCTCTACTGAACTCCAACTCTCTGATCTCCTTCACTTTGCTCATTGTATGTAATCATTCCTACATGTTATCCCCTTCTCTCTCTTTTTTTCTCTCTCTCATTATTTTGGCTTACCCCCTGACTGTTCGATTCAACTCTGTTTTTGCAGCCTTGAGGGAGATGCCTATAGCTATCAAGACAGATGAGCCTAAGACTCAACATTATGAGCTGCCAACCTCTTTCTTCAAGTTGGTTTTGGGGAAGAACTTCAAATACAGGTTTTCTTTTCTTTTTTCATCTCTTTTATGTTCATCATGTTGAAAAGGTTTGTTTTTGTTTGTACTGTTCTTGATATCTTGTCGGGTGACATGTTGAAAGGGTTTATTTTTGTTGTACCGTTTTATGGAACATTGCAGTTGTTGTTACTTTTCTGATGGGTCAAAAACTTTGGAGGAAGCTGAGGAAGCAATGTTGGAACTGTACTGTGAAAGGTCCCAATTGAAAGATGGACACTCGGTTCTTGATGTCGGCTGTGGATGGGGTTCACTTTCTCTTTACATTGCCAGAAAATACCCCAATTGCAAGGTTACAGGGATCTGCAATTCCACCACACAAAAAGCTTTTATAGAGGAGCAATGCCGGTAATGCTCTCTACTTGGTAAATGGAAGTATTAGTCCCATGTCAATTGCTTCCGCTTTTGAAAAGTATTTTTTTTGGTTACCCTTCATAGGGAACGAGAATTGCAGAATGTGGAGATCATTGTTGCAGACATAAGCACATTTGAAATGGAGGCATCATACGATAGGATATATTCGATTGAAATGTTTGAGGTCATTGATTTTGTTGTCAGTCACTGCTACAACATACAGGTTTAATGTTGATAGTTTGAAATTTGATAGTGTATTCTTTTAACAGCATATGAAGAACTATCAGGATCTTCTGAAGAAGATATCAAAGTGGATGAACCAGGATAGTCTTCTTTTTGTTCATTATTTCTGCCATAAAGCATTTGCTTACCACTTTGAGGTATGCATATAAACTGACTGTGCCTAGAAACATTATTTGTAATTTCTAGCATAGGTTTACAGACATCATACTGTTTTCAAACTACTATGTGTAGGACATAAACGAAGATGACTGGATAACTAGGTACTTCTTTACAGGAGGTACAATGCCTTCGGCTAATCTGCTTCTCTATTTCCAGGTAAGATCTGTATTCCGAGACCTTGTACTTCTTTTACATCTTATATATGCTATGAGTACTGAAAATTGAAATTCAATAGCCATAGATTTTGATGTCATACTGCTTCTTGGCTTATGTATGAAATAAAAATGATAGGCCATGATGCCTATTGCCTAACCTTACAAAGGAATATGCAGATTTGATCCCATTTATCCATCCTTTGTTTGCAGGATGATGTTTCTATTGTCAATCATTGGCTTGTGAACGGGAAACATTATGCACAAACAAGGTGAGAGCAGTTGTTTTATAATACCAACTTAAAAAATTCATTACAAATTTACAATAGCTGTTCTAACTTTATAAACATATATGATTTTTCCTGGAGAAATACTGAACTGTGAGGCTTAACTTTTTATATTGCAGTGAAGAGTGGCTCAAGAGGATGGACAAAAACTTGGCTGCCATTAAACCAATAATGGAGTCAACCTATGGCAAGGATCAGGCTGTGAAATGGACTGTTTACTGGCGAACATTCTTTATTTCTGTTGCGGAACTCTTCGGATACAATAATGGAGAAGAATGGATGGTTGCACATTTCCTATTCAAGAAGAAATGAAGCCCTCAATGCCCCTTTCGACCTGAAATCGGCTTGGGGCATTAGGGGATAAAAAATTAAGATAAACTCTAGCATTGCTGAATATTATAATTCCTACCTGAATAAGTCGCACGTCTTGTAGTTGTTCCATTGAGAAGAGGCATGCATTTTGTACTTTAGACGAAATTAAACAACTGAATCGAGAACCTAAATGGCCTAATTTGGCTTCTTCACCCTTTTGATATATTACAATATCCCCCAACCTCTTATGACAGCAGCTTTTAAGATTTAACTGATGAAAATTCAGATAGCGCGCTTGGTTTCCACTATTCTCTTGAAAAAGGAACCAAAAGCATCTTACATGTACCATGCACTATGAGAAAGGAAGCACCTTACATGGCCAAAAATGACCACTTCCAAAACCAAATGCACTGGCCGGTCGGCTTATTGTGTTTACAAGCAATCAATGGATTCAAGCAATAGAAAGATGAAGAACTGCACTAGTATTATCTTCCAAATTCCCCAACTTTTATATAAGCACCATGGGTTGAAATAATACAAAACAAATACCTCTCGGAGTGAATTTTTAAACTCGGAGGTTCAACAAATACAATTGCCCACATTGTCGATTGCTTGGAATCGCCATAACCTCCTATTTCCTACAGCATATCTAAGATTTACAATAGCCAGAACCTCGCATGGTTTACATCAAGACTCTTGAAACAATGGAGAGGTGCTAGAGTGGTGCATGTTCTATATGGTACATGAGATGAGAGACTGATACTGTCGTAAAGCCTCCTCCCCCTTGAATAACAAATGGGAAAAAACTATATGGAAGAATATAAAATTATGTCATATAGCAAGACTGAAGACCGAAGGACGGTCGAGAGATCATCATGTCTTACTCTTGAACTTCCTCTGAGGTTTCAGATCGACCACAAGTACTGTGATATTGTCCTTGCTTCCTTTTTGAAGAGCTCGGTTTGAAAGGTATTCTGCTGCAGATTGAGCAGCGGGATCAATTGTCTCACCCCTTTCTGAAGCAAGTGTAGCACCGTTCTTTTTGTGCCATTGAAGTATTCGTCTCCGAGCTAGGTCACATGCCTCTTCATTTGACATTACATCCCATAGACCATCGCTGGCCAAAATGAGACATTCATCTTCTTTCACTCTTGGAATAAACATTACTTCTGGGTCTGGAATGATCCATGGCTTCAAATATCTATCACCTGAAACAACAGAAATGGTCATTCTCAGAAATCACTAACTGGTGCTTTCTTTTTCAGAAAAAATGAAAATAGCATAATTTGAAGCTAAATTTTCTCCAAGGTTGGATACTGAAAGCACAGGAGGAATACGAATACTATCAGAAGACAACATGATTCTTAGGACAGATCCTTGTTAGAAAAGAAAAATGACACCATTGTTCTATCAAGATCATAGAAATTCAATACTCGAAATGAGACTTCTATATCAGTCAGGACACATTGTTTCATCATGCAAGATTTGATCAAGAGACAAGCAAATTGCACAGATATTTGCAATCTACTTCAAATATCTATCACCTGAAACAACAGGAATGGTCATTCTCAGAAATCACTAACTGGTGCTTTCTTTTTCAGAAAAAAATGAAAATAGCATAATTTGAAGCTAAATTTTCTCCAAGGTTGGATACTGAAAGCACAGTAGGAATACGAATACTATCAGAAGACAACATGATTCTTAGGACAGATCCTTGTTAGAAAAGAAAAATGACACCATTGTTCTATCAAGATCATAGAAATTCAATACTCAAAATGAGACTTCTATATCAGTCAGGACACATTGTTTCATCATGCAAGATTTGATCAAGAGAAAAGCAAATTGCACAGATATTTGCAATCTACTGCTCTAACATTCATCAAACATATTCCCGGGTTATAATTTCTTCAGACCAAGTTGAAGACATTATTACACAAACCATCTCTACCTTTTGAGCAGTTTACACATAAAATGAAAATAAAAGGTTCTGCACAGAGTTCAATAAGACAAAAAAACAGATACTACATGTATCACAGTAGGAAAATTCATAGGAAATATGTCAGAAGCTAGAGTAAAAAGTTCAAGCAATACAGTAACAGATTTTGATCAGCTACCCTGTCACCCCATTGACACACTTTGATGGTTAGTGTACAAAGAACTGTGACAAATTCATCCAATTGTGAAGCATCATTGTATACAGATATAAACCATGATGTGGATTTCATTTGGGGGGGATTTCTTAGGAAACGATGTCCTCTCACCCTTCTATCTTTTCTAAATTATGGCTTGAAAAACGTATAAAAACCAAATAGAAGAGTTTGATTCTATCAGAAAAAAGGTTCATTATGACTGAAGACATACCAATGGACCTTGACATTGCAAGAACACCAAAAACTCTATGACCATTCCACTGGATAACTTTTCCTCCAGCTGCTTCAATCCTTTCATATTCATCTTCTCGATTTGGCTAAGAAAAATGAAGAGAATAGAAGTTAATAGGGTATAAGTTCCCAACACTAAGAAATACAATATATAAAGGCACAATTTACAGTCTCTTACTTTATGATCCACAGACAAAGCCATGGGGTCTTTCCCACGACATAGAACAGCTCTGGAATCTCCACAGTTTGCGACAATTATATGTGAAGAACAAATAAGGGCCACAACCGCAGTGGAACCAACTGTTTCAGGGGCAACAGGTTCTTGGCCAGCTTGTCCTCCAATCTCAGCATCAACCTTAACAAAACAATTTGTGAATGCCTTTTTCCACAGATCTTGGCAACTATCTGTTATGCTTGCATTACTCTGGCATTCCTTAACAGACTCTATTTCCTCAACCAAGGCAGAATGAAGACGCTCGCGACAGTAGTTTGCAACCTGTGTACAATGGCAACGACCAAAGAAATAAATTTACTTCCAGGGAAAGACATGAAGCTAAACATGAAAGATATAAATGAAATTGCCAAATGAACCTGTGAACCTCCATGACCATCATAGACCCCAAAGAAGTGAGCAGTCTGATGAGCAAAGTCCCCGCTAAGGCCATCTAGTATCCGATCACCAATCAGCATCTGAATCGGGACCTTTAAAAACCGAGGCACAGCTGCAACCGCATCTTCCATCTCAGGCCGTCTTCCGCATATAGAGGTAAATCCCCAAAGAGGCACATATTCCACCTCAAACACACTGCGTCCAGCTGGAGTTGACATACTCGGTTGCCTTTCCAGAGCCAATTGAAGAACTGCAGATGGCTTCTGTTCAGACCCGTCTCCAATCTCTTCCTCAAGGTTTACAGCCACGGCAAGGGGATCACTTGCAAACATCGTTTCAATGTTTGACTCCACAAAGCTGGTGGCTTTTGCAACTAAATCTACACTGCAAATGCTCTTCTCATTATCCACAGTACTTGGTGTTTCTACCTCAGAAGTAGCATCAAAACCCATGAAATCCTCTCCGCAAAGGCTACTAGTCTCACTTGCAACCGATAGAGAACAAGAGCTATCAAGATCGAAAACATGATCACCTTCCAGAGAGAAAGAATCTTCATCTTCCTCCTCACTGTCTCGGGCCTTAACATCATTATTAGCAATCCAACTATCTTTACTATCAGATATCATATCCAAGGAGGTAGCTCTTTCTCCCTTGACCTCTTCTGTCCGTTGCACCTCGAGGCTACTTTCGTTGATCTCCATATTGGAACAATTACAATCCACATCTTCAGCGGTCTCTAAATTGTTAGTACCCTTGGTTTCAGAATCGATTAAAACACCAGCAGGATTTGCCATAAGCTTAAGTTTTGTGATGTCCATACGGGCAGCAAAGTTTGAGTTTTCACACACCGAATTACCTAATCTAAATGGCACCGTGACCGGCAGAGACATCTCCTCCATCAAAATCCCTCTCTTGGCAGTGCAAAAAGTTGCCGTCCAACCCCTCAAAAATCACACAACTTGTCATTGTTGAACGAAACTATGACCTTCTGAGATAAAGAACAACGATGGAATGTGAATGGTGGGTTTTAGGAGACCATTTCCCATGCCTTAATTAACTAAAAGGTGTCCAAAAAGGGGGATGCAAGTTCAGGTGTTGCAACTTGTTGGTGAGTGAAAACGTTAACGAAAAGGAAATGGATTAGTCAGATCCGGTCAACTACAAGTGGATCCAAACTTCCCATTTGTGGAAATTATTACCCAAAAATTGTAACTTTCGACTTCGATTATGCTTTTTTTTCAACTTCTTCTCTGGAGTCTTCTTTATCTACCTTCATCAACTAAAGTTAAGACAGAAAGAACCAGAGAAACGACTTAATATCCACAGGCCACAGAAACCAACTATGTATAATAAATTTTAAAGAAAAAAAGACAACCACAATTACATCAAATCTAAAACCAAACCTTTATCCTCGAAACACAAAAACAAAAAAGACTTGGATGGAGGAAAAACAAAAAGGGTCATGAGAAAGAACTCAAAAGAAAGGTGATCTCTCCCAAGAATCACAGGAAAACACTACAAAGGATAGTACTTCTTTATTTTCATGTATCCATTAAAGAGTTCCCTGGATCTAAGGAAACCTTCTCAGCTTCTTGTAATCTTTGCTCTCCCCACCAGCCACCACACAGTTCTTCCTTCTCTCTCTCTCTATCTCTCTCAAATAATTGGGTATAAAAAAAATATAGAAACTTCAACTAAAAAAGAATACTACTACCTGAATTTGTCAACTGAAGTAAAGTCTTCTATTTCCCCCTCTTTATAATTATAGTTGTTTCAAGAAAAGGATATTTAACATATGGGATATGAGTCATGGGAAAGAAAACAAATCAAATGAGTAAGAAAATTAAAGATATGGACTTTGCTTACCATTAAATGAAATTAAAAGTTATATATAGTAGACAGCTCAAGTGGTCATTAAGGATTCAAAAAACTTTTCTTTTCATCACCATAAGAACAAAGACAAAAACTTTTTATATTCTTTTATATTTTATTTATACTTACAATAAAAATATTCTGGGCGTTTAGAGAGTTGGAGGAGCAAAAGAAAAGGTGCTGGAGACCGGAGAGGATCGAAAAATTAATGGAAATGAAATAGTACATAGGTAAAATGAAAAGGACAGAGAGGGAGAGATGACAGACGTCAAATCTTGAAAAGCATATTAAAGCATCTCCACCCATCCTCCCATGGCTCATGCTCTCTTTCTTTTGTCCTAATATTATTTTTTAAAAATTTCCATACTTCAATCATACAAGTTTCTTTTTCTAAATTCTATCTTAATATATTTATATCAAAACATGAAGAAAGAATACTACTACTACATACATGTAGATCTTTGTTAGGCTTTCTGGTGAATGGTGATCAGCATCTGGCAAAATTTTCAATGTTGATTGTATTCTTGCAGATGTTTGATTTCGTCACTCTTCAATTAGTTGGTATGACAGGTTTTTTTTTTTTAATTATACAAGAATGACTAGGATTATTGGTGGTTTGATCTTGTTTATGACTTCAATAATTAGCTTATCAGTTATCATCCAAAACAATGGAAAAAGTAGACAAAGGACTTCCTTTTTTTTCATTTTGGAAAAAAAAAATATTAAATGTTAATCTTTTTAGAAATTAGTGTATGGATTTGTGTATGATTAATCACATGATTATATCAAGTTTTAAGTTGGTGAATGAGTATGATAGTAAGTCAAAATCAACCGAAATTTTACTTGCCTTGAGTGACAAGTATAATCCCACCAAACTGGCAATCTCCTAAAGGATCACAACATATCTATCATGTGGCAAAATCTCACCTAAACAATTGATTTATATGTTAAGCTATTGGTAAGGTCCAGCTTTGACCTTATATTTTTTTCATTTTAATTTTTCTGGTAATAAGAGGAAATTCATTAAATAGTAGGCGAATGTCATAACTATGACAAATCATCATATAAAAGAGTTAGAAAATTTGTAATCAACACTTTCGTTATGAACAAGTTTAGCCATACTATCAACTACCTGATTACTGTCTCGATAAATATGTTCGAAAGTGACCTACTCAATCCTTTGGATAACAATCAAAATATATTGTAATAGTGTAGAGAACATCCCTTCAGAACCGTTATTCTGAATCAATTTCACCACCTATAGACTATTTGACTCCACAATGACATGATTTACATCTAGACTCGCAGCACATTTATGTCCTTCAAACACACCCCACAATTCCACATCCATGGCCGAGCAGTTTTTAATGAACTTTGAGAATCCGATAAGCCATCCCATTACTGAGCTCTCTCGCCTCAATCTACATTTAGATAGAAATTCTCTGCCTTCTTTCGATGCTTTTATTTGTGTCTCACCTCAAAATTAGATTTAGGGTATAAAGTTTAGAATTTTAAATTAAGATTTATGATTAGGGTTTAGGGAATTTAAGGTAGGTTGTATTTTTTAGAGTATAGGGTGTAGGGTTTAGGATTTAAAATTTAGGGTTAGGTCTTGAAATTTAATTATGTAGTGTTTTTTTAGTGTTGAGGCATAAGTAAGGGCACCGAAAATGGCAGAAGATTTTTGTCCTCCATATTTAGAGATGGGCAAGAGGCGGGGCGAAGCAGTTTTTTGGCCGCTTCGATCCCTCCCGATCTATAAGCTCTTAAACTCGATCCCGCCTCGCCCCGGATTAAAATATTAGTTTACCCGTCCCACTCCGGTATATCAACTCTTAAACCTAACTCTGACCCAACCCGAAAAAATTGAAAAAAAAATATTAATCTTCGACGACGATAAAAGTTAGATCCAATCAATCACCATTACGACCACAAATTTTAGTTTCAAAAAATTTTAAACCTATATAAAAATAAAATAAAAAGCATTTTTAAATTACCCACATAAAAAATTACACGTTTAAAAAATAAACTTGAACCATTGACCGTCAAAATCAGATATGTTAAAACTTGAACAACTTCTAAATTTTTTACGATAAGCACAAACAAAAAAAATAGCATAATAACCATAAAAGTGTTTATATATAGTGGTATATACATACCGGGGTGGAGAATTTCTAGCATATACCCGAACCCGTCCCACCCCACTCGATCCCTAAATTTCAAGACTAAAAACCCGACCAGGTCGGATCAGAACACATAGGGTCAGTTCGAGTTTGGGTTATTTGACCATCCCTATCCACATTAAGTTTTTTTACTTTAGTTATCACTAAAAAAATCTACTAATTTCGTTTTCTAGTTACCTAATCCACATTAACTTTTTCTTTAAGGCACGAAACCTCTGGCTTTTTTTATGGATTCAAAATTAAGATAAATTTAAGCCAATATTTTTTTTCCTTGGACCGAACCACAAGAGTCAATCCTCAAAGGCCTGGTCCAGAGCATTCTAAATTCTCAGTTTTAGTTGAAGGGAAAGGTTAATCCTGTCACCTAACAAAGGAATAAGAATGTCAGAATTCTAATCTTCTACCACGAATACATGCCTGTCAGATGACTTTAAGTGACAAAAAATACTTGCCAGAAAGTAGTGTACAGGATTGTTGAATTGCACCAATGGCCAAAGAAAGAAAATGGGAGAATTGCATAAAACTGTTGAATGATAGGGAGTGCTTAAATGGACAATTTTACTGAGATGAAGTTTTATCAGCAAAATGTTATTTCCCCAAAACTAATTCCTAGTTTTTGCAAATAAGTTTACACACCACAACAATAGGGGAGTCATTGCTCCCAAAATGGTTTAATAGAGTTTCTCATGGTTTTGCTATCACTTTAAAGTTTTGACCAGAAACTGCCACTAGAGAAGGCAAATTTACCAAAGCCAACCTGGGCAGCCAGGGCCAATGCATCATCAAGTTTCAGAACCCTCAGCTAACTTCTAATACACAGCCTTTTTTGGCTGAAAAAAGGGGTCTTAGCTTGCTTCTACCAGTAAACCAAGAACTGGGTTTTAAAAATTTTCTTTAAATACTTCTGTACACTTAACAAAGTGGTTCCACATATCAATGTAAGAGGTTGTCCCTTTAGTTACTTTATGGCAACATGGGATCACCTGCTGATGCAAGCATTTGCATCTCTGTTTCCTCGGCTGATCGCCTAGTAGAATAACCTACCCCTGAATCACCTGCAGGTGTTAACTTAATCCGTTTAATAGTGAAGAAAGACAAGTTATAACATTAATATAACGGTAGAAAGTTGAAATGAAAAAAGAAGAAGAATAAGACAGACAGATACATGAAGTAGAAAGATTCATTACCATATATGGAATCATGGGATTGCTGTTCAATCGGTGGATTCTTGAAATCTACACAAGTGAAATAGTTTAGGGAAGTGATATCAAATCTCTTTACTAATTCAAAGAAAAACTGGATTTTATATGCTTTGCATCTCTCTTTTATATGCTTTCTTATAGTGATATTACGCAAAAGATCAACTTTGTTTTCCTATAGGTTCCATGAATTGAACGCTGCAAACAAATTCTAGCATTTTAATGTGACTTATTACAGTTGGAGAGGTATTTTCAAGTCTTTAGTTGGACTACTAAATCTTGCAGGCCTACCTAGTTGCGCCTAGTTGAAATAACCTGGAAATTTACACCATTTCAGTTCACAATAGTCCACCTAGAACTTCAGATCCAAATCTGTATTTGCCTTGGTCAAATGCTGCACCAAGTCTATTCTCTTGAGAGAAATTTACCAATGTTTTTGAACTAGCAATAGCTAATAATATGAGCTGCGGATTCAGACATCAAAATGAAATTTTGCAGGAGCACCATGTTTGCATGGTATCACGATGAGTTCAACATTCATTGATTGGTTCTTCATCCTAGCTCCATTCTCATTGTCATCCACAGGTCTAAATCTAACTCCTTATCTATACAAATTATTGAGCTTGAGTTGTTAACGATTGTCAAATACTCATAACACAGGCTATTCTGAAATCTGTGATTATCTATTGTTCTTTAGACAGATTCAAAAAGGGAGTTGCTACTTGACTACCTAAAACTATCAGCATACTGGTCCTGCCAGAGGAAAAGGTGGAGTTGCAAAGAAATCAAGGCTCATTCATTATGGCATTCTATATGTCTGCTGCTACCGTAGTATCTATTTTAACCTCCAATTTCACAATTTGTACTTCCTCGTGAGATGAATATGAAGCATGTGAACAAGAGTTAGAAATTTATAATCAACATTAATAAGGACAAGTATAAATAGAGAAAAAGGTTGAAATCTTGACAACTGAGTGAAATTGCATACCAAGAGAATGGCGCAGCCCTTTGACGGCATCAAAATTCTTGTACGTATAACCAACAAAATTTAGATCTTTAGGTGTTAAAAGCATCTGCATTAAGTAGGAAAAAAGATAAATAAACTTCAACATGTTTTCGCATGTCAGATACTCACTACTCGGTACAAATAATATCAAGATATAACCAAGCAAGTTGATTTTGGTGGCCAAAGATGCATATGCTTTACATCCATGCATTTGCTGTTTTCACAGACTCGCAAGTTACTGATAAAGAGTTTTTTTTCTTTCAGAAGAGAGACCACTGAAAGCAGATATCAATTGTCTTGTAAACTGACATATTTTGAACAAAAACCGAAAAGGAATAGAATTTCAATAATTGCATATTCATAGCATTATCAGATCATATTGTAGAACAAAAACTAGCCACATACTAAGATAAAAGTTTAACTAAAATGAAATACGCTAGTTGGAAAGTATTCTCTGTTACAAACCTTCCGTGAAGGTCCCGAGCTAGATCTTGCAGGTACTGGAGCATCCAACTGGTGAGAATTCCAAAAGTGGTCAATTTATGAGAACAAAAAAGATATCTTTAAGTTCACCAACATGGATAAATAAATAGTGAACAAAGTGATTAGCATTTGGAATAAGATATAGCAGAAGTAATAGAAAAGGGGAAATTCGAGTTATACTTCGTCAAACTTCATAAAATTTTGAGTATCTAATTCCCCATTCACTTCAGGTTTAAATGCTGCATCCATCTCGTAAAGTTTATCCCACACAACGTCCTTGAACCAAGGATGAGCCTGATAAAATCAAATGTCAACAACCAAATGAGGCATAAATAGTTAGTAGAAAAGGAATAACAACTCAATATATCATAACCTTACTTTAATTTGATGTGCCCCTCCAGTACCCAATCTGTGATCGACATCACAAAGCAATCTACATATGAGATCCTTTGCCTCATGACTTAACCTCGAATCTTCAGGAAATCTTAGGTGAGTTCTCCAATGCACAATCTAAAGATGATTTATGACCAAAATGTTAGAAAAAGAATGATATCTCCAAGAATATCTAAGATAAACTAGATCTAAGAATATCTTGAATTTGGAGAGAGCACAGAAGAAAGTTAATCGTAACAATACATCTAAGATAAACTAGAGATAAAAATATATAGCCAGACAGAAGAGTCACCTTCCTGCATGTGGTAATCGGATCATCTGAATAAAATGGTGGATATCCAATTAGCATTTCATACATTATTGCTCCTAGTGACCACCTAAAAGAAATCAACAGAAAAGTCACCATTACTGATGATGCACAGTAAGAAAAGTAGAACAGATATGCCTTGCACAGGAACATATAGTAACAAAATGGAGAAACGAGTAATAGATGTCAACTGCAACCATGACTGAGGAGAACTGAAATGAAATACAACTAACCAGTCACATTCCATGCCATATCCTTTCTTCAGTAACACTTCAGGAGCTATGTAATCAGGTGTTCCCACAGTTGAAAATGCCTTCAACAAAAAGAACAAAAAAATAAACTAAAAACCAAAATACTGGAAAACTGCCCTGCAAACTATACCATGTCTTTTACATCATAACCTGATAGCATTACTGCTTATGTAGCAATTCAATGAGTTACCAAAAACAACATCTCTAAGCAGTGGTGTACTTTAATTAATTAGTATGCTGGAAATTTTCCGCTGCTGCCTTATTGGTGTTTTTCGATTTTATCTGGAATGAACTTAAAGGATACATGCATTAAAAGATAAAGACAGTGAAGTAAATTGTTTACTCACCAACTTTCTTCTGTTCATCTGCCAATGCTGAAGCTGCTCACGAGGGCTTCTAAAGCTGCTCTTATCAGCAATACATCCATCAATATCCATAGGTTCCGTCATATTTTCATCATCCATGGGCTTATTCTCATGGATTGCTGGTAGATTTGTACAATCGAGAGGCTTACAAAGGCCAAAATCCGATAACTTCATGTGACCATTTTTGTCCAGAAGAAGGTTGTCTGGTTTAATGTCTCTGGAAAGAAAGTGAATGTAAAGAAATAAGATGAGTAAATAATAACTTGTAATAACTATCAACAGAAATTACCACATCACCCTAGTTCAAAATGAACTAATCAGGCAACATAATAGGGAAAACTAACATATTAACCTGTGAATGTAATTATGTTTGTGAATAGACTCAATGGCCAAGACACTTTGAGCAATGTAAAACTTAGCCACATGTTCAGTTAATGTATCCTCCCTCATCAGCAGAGTCATCATATCACCACCAGGAAGATATTCCATGATCAAATACAAGTATTCAGCATCTTGAAATGAATAATAAAGTTTCACTATGCAGTGGCTTCCAACTTCTGCCAGCAAGTTCCTCTCAGCTCTAACATGTTCTACCTAAGGAGTGAAAGTACATTTTGGATTAGCCGTATATAAAGGATACTAATGGAAAATGACAAAATAATAGAATTTGAAGCATGTGATGTTTATAAGAAGGTTAGGTATCAACCAAGAATCAGACAACAGCTGAATATTAGACAAGATTAAACAACGTATACTAAAGCATGAAGCTAAGGTGTAGAGAGCATATGCATAAATTCTGAAACCAAGAGGTGTAATAGAGAAGCAGATGGTTGACAAAAGTTCCACCCTCCTCAACTCTGACTTTGGAGTATCAATTAAATGAATGTTAATTGCATGTTACCTGTCCCCTCATAAGCATTTCAGATTTCTTTAACTTTTTCATTGCAAAAATATTTCCAGACTTCTTCTCCCGGCACAATCGAACCTGCAGAACAAGTATGAGCAGCAAAATAATTCAGGCAGGCAGTGAATGGTGATATCGATAAGAGGCCAAAAGCAGCATGTAGTTCTGTATCAAAGGGGCTATGAAGCAGCTTATGTCAGAAGCAACAAATATTTTTGACATATAACAAGAGTTAGCATTCTAACCTCACCAAAGGCTCCTCTTCCAATAATGGTTAAAAGATCAAAATCATCAACACAAATCTTGTGCCTTTTAAGTCTCATAAACTCTGTCTCTTTCCTCTCTAAATCCTTTATCAGATTGATCTGTTCCTCCTTTGGCACATCTGAAGCAGCTAACTTTCTCTCTAGTACCCATCGTCTGCAACAAAACAAAACCGTGTTATTAAGTTTTGGCATTATCAACTCCAAGCATACAATTTGACAACATTTTATTTGCAACGTTTTGAGAAGGCTACATCAGGTTGAAGAAAACACTGTTACAAGGAACAAGAAACTTCATTGCAAACAAATCTTAATTACAACATATCCCAAAAGTCATATTCTAGAATTGATTAAAAAATCCTTTATTGAATAAGGCTGAAAATATCATGTACCCGCACGAAATTAGTATGCTTTTTAGGATAAATCTAAAGTTAATAGTTGACTAGCAAATCAGATGTTTAACTCTGCATACTGCACACACCCACACACGTGGATATCATGGTTGTGGTGAATTTCTATATACCAATCCAAGTACTGAAATCTATCAATTTTCTACAAATAAAGTCTGCACATCCAATAGATCAGTGAAGCAAAGCATGCTTTTTCAGTTTCTTAATCAAATATAAACTGGAATCAATATGTAGTACCTCGTGATAAATATCATGAAATACACGGGTATAAGGTATTTATATAAGTCCTGAATTTTCCATAAAATTTTCAAAATAAAAAAATTTGCTTCTAAAATTTTGTTTTCTTGAAGATACAAGTAAGAGGACTTCCTTTAAAAAATGAAAGACTTGAACTATAAAATATCAATAGTACAAAGAAAAGTTTGGATCATCAAAATTGCCAACTCAAGAAAACTGTAAAAGACAATTAATAGTAGCTTCAAAGTTCAAACTGGAGCAACTTTGCATTATAACATAAGCAAGATCAGATTTAATAATCCCATTCCATTAAATGATGAGAAAAACAAAGAAAAAATGCACAGGAAACTTTCTTGACCATTTTTTCCCCGAAAACTTTACCTGATTTGGGAAAACAGTTAAATACTCCTATTAAATGCCCAAATTCCTAACAATGGGAACCTAGTTTGACATTAATCTACTCCCCAAGCACTAACAAAAAAAACACGTAACTAAGCCACATACAAAGCAAAGCAAGCACTGTACTCATCAGCTCAAAACCAGAAAATTGAATTAAAGAAAATGAAGCAATTGAAGTTAGGCTCAACTGACTACAAAGTTCATTGATTCCACTAAAAAATGCACTAATCTAACACCCAAAGCTCGTATCACTCTCTTTTTTTTTTTTATTTCTCAGCAACCAAACAAAGATCATAATTTATAACCAATGCAAAAAAATGATTTTTTTTTCTTGTTAAAAGTACAAGTAAAAGAATACCTTTCTTTGCGTTCTTGAATATTCTTCATCTGAGATCTATAGTGATTCTCAATAAACTGTTTAGCCGCCGCCACTTTCTCCATCGTCAAGCTTGACCCTAACACCTCCTCTTCTTCCTCTATGCCTTCCATTTCCCCTCTCTTCCTCCCTCCCTAAAATCTCCCGTTCTCTCTCTCTATATACTTATATACTTCCTCTTCGAAAAAGCTCTCGACTTTACTTAAAGAAAGAGAAAGATTTTCTCATTTACTGCAACAGCCAACGAAGAGAGATGAGAGAAGAGAAAAACAGACAGCTCTTTCACTGATCTTCCTCTTAATCCTCTACTTCCACCCCCACCTTCCTTCCATCTCCATTTCCAATAAAAACCATCCACGTGGGTATTTAACCTTCACGGTGGTGTATTGGTGCTTGTTTCGGAGCGGGTTCAGCGTAGGATTGGGAGCAGCAAGGGTTATGTTGTTTATTTATTTTTTAAGCAATAAATTTAGGGAGTGTTGTCAGCGTAGGAGTTGGGGGGAGGAACGCTCACGCGCGGCAATGAAGGCGTGAGTTGGCTTTGAGATGTGGTGGGGAGAAGTGTCGTTTTCCGGTCATAAATGATTATTTAACACATTTTAGGACAAAGAAAACTTCAAGCGGCCCATGGAGTTCTGTGTTGTGATTGGTCAGTGCTGGTCACTCGCCTCGGATACAATGTGGGCTTTTGTCTGTTTCTTTTTTTATTTTTAATTATCTGGTCAGCGATTGGCTGTCTTTAGCTGCTTAAAAAAGTGAGGGCTGATCTATACTATTAATACTCACACACAGACTTACTGTGTGCATTATTGTTTGCTCCCACTATCTTATTGTAATAAAACGACTAAACTATATAAAAAAAATTGCCCAAACTATGTTTTTTTTTTATAATAAGTGCTTAAAGTATATTTTAATTAAAATAAGTGTTTAATTTTTTTATTTTGGCTGAAATAAGTGTTTAAACTTTTATTTTTAACTTATCTTAAAGTGAATTTTATCACCTACTTGAGCACTTATTTCAACTAAAAATGAAAGTTTATGCACATATTTCAGCCAAAAACGAAATTTTAGGCATTTATTTCAGCCAAAAAATACTTTAGGCACCTATTATAAAAAAGAGATATAATTTGGGTATTTATTTTAGCTAAAAAATACTTTAGACACCTATTACAAAAAAGGCATAATTTGAGCACTTATTTTATAATTAAGTCTAATAAAAAACTACATATACTGAAATCGTACGATAACCTTAACATGCTGATGTTTGTTATTATTATTATTGTTATTACATTTCCCTTTAAAAATACAAACACTATAAGTAAGGATAAATCTTAAAATTTAAATGTTTGATGTTTCAAAATTTTAAATTTAGGCGTAAACTTTAATCAAATGTATAATGCAAAAATTACTATTATAATGGGTCTATGCAAAATTTGATCTAAATTAAACAATTAATAGACCGAAAACTAATGGTTAAACAAAAAAAACAATAGTACAATAGAAAATATTTTTATGGATATATTTTTTCATTTGTTTGTATCAATTTATGAAAAGATTATATAAAAATACAATAGTCAAACACAATAATTAAATTAATTCTGAAAACTTATTGAAATAGTTTGTGTTTTATAATTTATGTTGGAGATTTATGACGGATCGTCTTAATAATATTATTTTTGAAGTTCGAACATAAATTGTCCCATTCTAAGTGCAATATGAGTTATCATCCCACCCAATACTTGTTCATATCAATCGGTGGAATTAATGTGCATGTATTGTTTGTATTAGTTAGTAGTTTATTGTTAAATTTATCTTTTACTTAAATAGTTTAATGTTAAATTTGTTTTCACACAACTAAAGAAAAACATATTTAATAATTAATGCACAAACTGCTAAATCTAATACTCGATAATCTAGGATTCTAAGTTGGGTGTACTTTTTGGACATGTGAGACAAGGAAATATCACCTGTATCTATTCGAGCAATATTGTCTTAAAACATAAGGAATTTTCACAGTGAAATCTAGCTGTGAAACCAGCAACACTCTGCCACAAAAACTCCTTTTATATATATATATATGACATGTGTGCTGAGTTGTGCCATAATTAAACCAAATGGTCCAGTACAAAAAAATCCAGATCACCTGGGTCTAGCAGTAGTACCCCCCTCTATCTACGTGTCCATCTGTTATTGGACAATGGACAGTGGCAGTTCTTGCTCATGTGATTATATTATACCCATTAATAGGCCACTTCTGAATTGTTTCGGCATTCGAATATAATATCCTTGTTCACTCACATTCTCTTAAATTATGGGTTCTAGACCCACTAAGAGCACCTCGTTCTTTTCGTAGAGTCTCTCATTCCCTCGGATTTGTCACACAAAAAAGTATTCGAATATAAAAGGAAAACATTGAAAGAATGTACATTTCTAAACATGAGAATTGGTTACAAACAACTGTTTTATCTTCATCCAAACCCATTTAGACCATTTGATTTAAGCCCAAAGGGCGGAGTTTCGACATTGGGCTGTTTGAAACCTTTTAAGCCTGAACAAAACAGAGCCCCGGGCTCTCTATTTCATGACAACAAACCGACTCCCCGGCCTTGAGAATCCGAGATGCACGTTTTCCTTTCCATCTCCGAGCTGATCGAGCTGATAAAAAAGACAGGGTAACCTCATCCGAGACCTCGGATGCATCATGATATGGACATGTCTCGGTCGTGTTCAACTTCAACAGTTCATGGTTGTTACAAATTCAGACTTGTCCGAAATTACAGAAAAGCAGTGCCGGCAAGGCCATGGTGTAAGAGATTATGAGCAATAGCATCTCTAGCTTTCATTGAACATGCCGATTTCAAAGCAACTTCAGGGACCACGTCATCATCGTCAAGCTCAAATTTCAAGTCCGGGTCAATCCCTTCGTCCCTCATTTCGCATATATTATGAAGAACACAACAAGCTCCAAGTACAACAGGCAAATCCTGCAGCTTAACCTCTGTCCTTTTCTGCAAACAACACCATCTTCCTTTCAATCTCCCAAACGCTTCCTTGGCCACCTTTTGAATGACCCCAATCTTTTCATTGAAAGCGTGTTGTGTCCAAGTCAAATGCTGTTGCGTGTAAGGAACCAAAACCCAATCCATTAATGGATACCCAGAGCTCCCCACAATCCAAACTCCTTTCAGTAATCCCCCATTTGCCCTTTGAAACAGAGCTGATTTTTCAAGCACTTGATCGTCGTTCATCGAACCCGGCCACCCTATACAAACATCGGTGAAAACTCCCCTCGTATCCACCACGCCTTGTACGGTGATCGAGTACGAGGTTTTCTGGTTCCGCTCCGTCTCTCTCTTGTTGAAATACGCCGCCACGCTTATCTTCGGTGCTATGATCGGGATATGCGTCGTGTACATTGAACCGACGACGTTTGGTATCCCCGAAATGCTCTCGAATTCTTCTTTTGTTTCCCGCAACGAATCCTCGTCCGGCCAGTGTAAATATTTCGGCATCAAAACGCTGCGTATCGCCGAACAGACTTCGAGGACCAACTTGTGACACGTCGAGATGCCTAAACCGAACCGTTTCGAAACGAGCCGTAAAGGTTCGCCCGTTGCTAACCGCCAAATGCAAACAGCCACTCTTTGCTTGACGGGGATGGCGTTCCGTAACGTCGTGTCTTCTTTGGCGATAACGGAGTTGAGGTCTTCGCAGATGAGCTCGAACGTTGACTTGCTCATCCTAAACGCCTTCTTGAATTCATCGTCGGGGTAATCGGGTCGGTTACACTCGTCCCACCAAGCCTTCGACCTGTCTTTCACCCATAACCGCCTCTGCTGACCCGACCCGGATTGTTTGTTTTGTTGGTTGGGTGATTGGTTTTCCGTTTGGCTGACGGCAACGGCCGCCGTGACGGATGCTGCCATGGCTCGGGACTTCTTCCGATTCATACGATCGGTTTCGTCGATTTCGGAGTAGTAATCTTGGAGATTGGTATAAAATTCGAGCATGGTTCTAGTTTTTCTCTTGTGATTCGACTCCAAAATCGATTTCTCTTCATTGGATGCTTCGTTTTGCTCATCGTGGTCTCGCTTTTCTTGCTCTTCAAGCAGCAGTAACGAGGTGATGATACCATTCAAATCTTTCTTCTTGGGTTCGTGGTCGGTGGAACAGCTATTTTCATCGTCGGAAAATGTATCCTTCCGGCGCCGCTTGTAATTGTTGCCGTTATTCATTTCAAAGCAAATAGTGAAGAAGAAGAAGAAAAATGTCCTTTGGGTTAGCAGAGCTGAGCGATGCGAAAAGAAAAAAAAAATGAAATTAAGGGTAAGATTAAAGAGTCGAAATTTGAAATAAATGAATAAAAAATGGGTTTGAAAACTGTCTTGAAAAGGTTTGTTCAAGTGTGAACACAATAAGATTCAGGATGACTTGAAATTGCGTGCTTTTTTCGACAATTTAATATAAAAAAGCAAAACTAAATACGATACATGTGTTTAGTACAAGTTTTGGAGAGAAAAAAATCTACTAATTTTTAATTTTTTATATTCAATTAAACTTTTATAGCTAGAAATTTAATCATTTCATTTTTATGATTAATATTAACTATTATATTTAATATACGATAAATGTCGTGATAAAATTAAAGTGCTTCGTGATAACATCTTGAAAAAAATTAGAACTTAATTGTCAAAATTAGTTAAAAAATTTAATTGAAATTAAAAAATCTTGTAACAGGGTTTATACTTTTAACGTTGTTTAAATATTTAATATTTTCCCCACTAAAAGTTAATTGATTTTTTTTTAAAATCTAAGGAATTTAAAATACTCGTTTAATTAAAATAATAATATGAAAATTTTAGGCCCACAAATCGGTGGATTTGGGTTAGATGGGATTAGCAATGATAAATCCCATCTCCATTTATTTAAATATATGCTTTGTTAACTAATACTTGGCTTGCTTGATGACTTTCACACTGACATCGACATTTGTAATCATATAATAAAATATATATATATTCGATCGTAAATAGTTCTAGACATGTGTAATAAAAACGATAATAAGCCAAGGAAAAAGTATTTGGTTTTAGAGTTAAAAGCAATGCCATGGGGATTTCAAAAACTCTAAAATCAACTCAGAAAACTGTAGCCAGACCAGAGCTAACATTTTTCAACATTTTCTGCCAAATAGAAGAAAAGGGCAGCTCAAATCTATTACATTGAAATCCTTTTCTTGTTCCCAAAGGCAAAGCTACTGCCCTTTTGCAGCTGGATGATTCCATCAGGTTTTAACCTGTCAAAATGGTTGAATTTTCCAAATCTTTGTGGGTTTGGCAAAATCCCAAAACTCATTCACATTCACATGGAAACATCATGATCATATCCCAGCATGTACTTTTAAATATTAAAATGCAAAACGTGTCAATGAATTATAAACTATAGTTTATAAATAATTAAGGTTAACGAATGTGCCATACAAGATTCATGATATAATTTCTCTTTTACAAAACATATCGTCTTGAATCAGAATTTATAGAGACTGTTGATTAACTTCATACAATTTCCTTAGTTGTTTAAGTGGTAAATTGAATTAATATTAACAAATGTGGCATAGAAGATTCATGATATAATTTCTCCCTTACGAAACATATCGTCCTGAATCGAAATTCATAGAGACTATTGATTAACTTCATACAATATCCCTAGTTGTTTAAGTGGTAGATTGAATTTTGAATACAAATTAGGGATAAAAATCTTCTGCCCTTTTCGATGCAGCTACTTATGCCTCAACACTAAAAAACAGAACAAAATTAAATTTCAAGTCCTAACCCTAAATTCTAAATCCTAAACCCTACACCTTATACCCTAAAAAATACACCCTACCCTAAATTCCCTAAACCCTAAACATAAGTCCTAACCTAAAACCATAAATCCTAAACCTATTTTTTAGTATGGGGGCATAAATAAGGGCACTGAAAAAGGTGGAAGATTTCCATAAACTGTAACCATAACCCCTAACCTAAAACCCTAAACCTAATTTTTAGTGTGGGGGCATAAGTAGAGGAATTGAAAAGGGTAGAAGATTTCCATTCTACAAATTAGTTTAATATAACTCAAAATTTATGAATTATAACATAATTTTATTTTATCATATTCATATGTATTATCATAGGGACTTGTACGATCACTCCTATCTTACATACCTAGAACCACATGCAGACAGTATTTCTCTAGTTTGTTAAATACAAAATCCACCTGATTTGCAAATTCTAGTTAGAACATGGAAGTGACAAAGGGGATTTAGTTCCTTTGACAGAGTGATGGCCGTATGCTCTAATTATAGCAAAAACAAGCAGTAAAAATTGCTGACAAACTCAACAGGCAGCCTTTTCTCTTGCCTCTTTTGGTTTTACAATACAGTTTTTGTAGGAACGGGCCAGGTTCAATTGCCTAAAACTAGGCAATGGCGGAAAATAGACTCTTAAAAGTTCATTACACGACCAAATATTTCATTGCAACCTAAACACCAGGAGGGACCAACGCCCTTAACAAGGCTTCTTCTCCCTTGCACATTCCCATTTTCCTTAAAAAAAAAGCTAATCAGCAGGAGGTGGAGGAGGCGTTGGCCTGGTGGTTGCGGTGGTACCTCAATCCGTCGGAACGTAGAGTTTAGGAACATTGCGGTGTGACACAAAGACGAAAGTTATCGATTCGTGATGGCTCCTCTTTTCTCATCCGATGACACCGTGCCGGCCAACACGACGGTGGTGGCCATCGACAAAGATAAAAACAGCCCACATGCTGTACGTTGGGCCATCGATTATCTTGTCATCTCCAATCCATTCATCATCTTGATCCATGTTAAGCATAAGAACCGTCGGTATCATCTCTCTTGTGTTATATTATATACGTAATAAATGTTTGTAAAAAGACATTCATTTCTGTTTTCTGATTTGTTTTGTTCTTAAATCAACATGCAGAGGGTGATAACGAATCTGATTATGACATAAACCAGCTTTTCATTCCTTTTCGAGGCTATTGTGCACGCAAAGGGGTAAGAATCCGATCAACCTGACTCGAATTAATCGGTTTATACCGTTATAGTTGACATATATAAACTCACTGTCAAGTTCAGATTCAAATGAAGGAGGTTGTCCTGGAAGATGTTGATGTGTGCAAAGCACTTCTGGACTATGTCAGCAAAAACTTGATTCACAGCCTGGTTGTTGGTGCAACAACAAGGAATAGTTTATCAAGGTTACTGTTTGATTCGAACAAATTCGAGTAAATTGATCTCTCTCTCTGTACCATTTTCTAACAATCAAAGGTTTTCAGTTATTTAAGTTATAGGAAATCCAAGAATGACATTCCCGGGAGCTTGATCAAAAGTGCACCAGAGTTTTGTTCTGTGTATGTGATTTCCAAAGGTAAGATATTGACTATGCGGACCGCACATCGGCCTGTTTCGAACACTGCTGCCCCACCAAAGGTGCCGCTGGGAATGCCGCTGCAGATTACATATGATCAACTTGAAGACGATGGAACTAGGTGTAGTGCGCGAATCGGTTTACTGTTTACATTCTTACTATTGATTGAATCATTGATTTGTCTTTGTTGTTGACATTGTATCTTTTAAACAGACGACTACAATTGGTTAGGGGCGAGTCGAGAAATGGACCGGATGGACTACCGGAGGATAATCCCCTGAAGTTACCTATGAATGACCGTGACAGACAAAAAAACTGGCCGGCAAATCCGTCTTTCGACATTGATGCAGCACAGCCTTCATCGAGCCAAGATACTTTATCTATCGATATGGATTTTTCAAACAAACTTTCCTATGGATCTATAGACATTACAGACCAAAATTTAGATTTTTCTATAGTTTCCAGTACCCCTATAGGGAAACTTCCTCAAAACACAGTAAGAAGAATTCAGAGACAGTGGATTTTTTTTAACAGTAAAGCATTGCTTGTTTAATGGCAGAATTGCTAACGTTGATGGCTCGTGAATTGCAGCGAGACATCGAAGCTGAAATGAGAAGGTTGAAGCTTGAACTTAAGCAAACCATGGATTTGTACAGCACAGCTTGCAAAGAAGCTCTTACAGCCAAAAGAAAGGTAATCTTAATTCTTATATCAATATAATCAATACATTATACATTCCAAGAACATCAATTTGTGAACAGAATTGATTTTCGTGAGTCCAGGCTAATGAGCTTCATCAGTGGAAGATGGAGGAGGCTCGAAAGTTCGAGGAAGCTAAATTAGCTGGAGAGGCAGCTCTTGCCATGGCAGAGAAGGAGAAGGCTAAATGCAAAGCTGCATTGGAAGCAGCCGAGGCGGCTCGGAGAGTGGCGGAGATGGAAGCACATAGAAGAAGACAAGCAGAGCTTAAAGCCAAGAAAGAGGCTGATCAGAAGACTCGGGCTTTGAATGTTTTGGCAAACAATGATGTTCGATACCGAAAATATACTATCGAAGAAATCGAAGAAGCAACTGAAGACTTTGCAGCATCTAATAAGATTGGAGAAGGAGGTTATGGACCTGTTTATAAGGGCAAACTCGATCACACTCCAGTTGCCATCAAAGTTTTAAGACCTGATGCTGCTCAAGGAAAGAAACAGTTCCAGCAAGAGGTAAGTCGTGTTGTTCGAATTTTCATTTGAAAAAAGACCAAAGGTGTTTGCTGGCATGGTTGTCTTAAGCTAATATTCGGTTGTATAACTACAAACCTAATACAGGTTGAGGTTCTTTGCTGCATGAGACATCCAAACATGGTCCTTCTCCTTGGTGCCTGTCCCGAATATGGATGCTTGGTATATGAATACATGTTAAATGGCAGCTTGGAGGATAGGCTATTTCGAAGGGGCAACACGCCTCCACTTTCATGGAGGAAACGGTTTAATATAGCTGCTGAAATCGCGACTGCCCTTCTATTCCTTCACCAAGCAAAGCCAGAACCCCTTGTGCATCGGGACCTCAAGCCGGCTAACATTCTACTAGACCGCAATTTCGTGAGCAAAATCGCTGATGTTGGCCTAGCACGACTAGTTCCACCTTCTGTAGCTGACAGTGTGACACAATATTACATGACTTCAGCTGCAGGGACATTCTGTTACATAGATCCTGAATATCAACAAACAGGCATGCTAACAACTAAATCGGACATATATTCCCTAGGAATAATGCTGCTCCAGATTATTACAGCCAAGCCTCCGATGGGTATTGCTCACCATGTTGGAAAGGCCATTGAGAAAGGAACTTTAGCCGATGTACTTGATCCAGCCGTGCGAAATTGGCCACTTGAAGAGGCTCTATCATTTGCTCAATTAGCCCTCAAGTGCGTGGAGCTGAGGAAGAGGGACAGACCCGACCTTGGCACTGTTATAGTGCCGGAACTTAACCGATTAAGAGATTTCAGAAGGAGCTCCGGCTCTGGTAGTTGCAATAATAGCAGCAGTCAACTTTCAAGGCCGAGGATCCAATCAGAAGATGAGGTTTGAGACTTATCTATAAATAAACAGAAGAAAAAGGAAGAGTCATAAAAACATTTTTCTTGAAACCTGGTTTTCTTACATTGTTTGGTTGTTTATTGGCAAGGAATCATGAGTATGACTGCAAGTTCTGAACCAAGTTCCAGACTAGAGTGAAGGATTGAGGGAAAACAACTGCCTGCATCTAAAGAAAAAACGAGACGAAAAGGGAAGGATGCTGGAAAACAACTGCCTGTACATTTACATTATCTTTTTTGTGCTTGAAAGAAGCTGTTTTCGAAATACAAGCCTTCTTTTTTATCAAAAAAGAAAAACAAGCCTTGCTAAACCACTTCCTGTTTGTGATTGCAGAACAATTAGCAGTCATTTTTCTAATTATTTTTAAGAATTGAAAATTTGATCTATAATGTATTCCAAGTTTGATATATTAGCAATGAGCTAATAGCTAATCCTTCTAAGTCTCCTTAAATATCCGTATTCAACACCTACATCCGAATATAAGAAAAGACTGGAACAAATTGAATGGAATGAAAATTTTAAATGTCCCTTCAGGAAAGTTGTGAATTCCCTACCCTGTTTTAAGCAATATCCTAAGCATTCGACATCCGATCATCGGTATTGTCAAACTGTAAACTCCAAAATGCTGCTGCAAATGCAAGCAAAGAATTCCCTGGAAACTTGCAGTGAGAAAAAAAGGAGATTCAGGAGAGCCCTCCTATGAAAGAAAAGCACAGACAATGAATAAAGTGTAAAGGGTGGCATTGATGCTCACAAAGGTGAACTTATGTGAAGAGAAAGGTATATGCAAGATTGGTATTGCCATTATTAGCCAATGCAGCAAAGGGTTTGCTTCAAATTAGTGTTATGTGCCCAAAATATTGGACTTTACAGCAATGCATTAAAAAACCAGACTTTTAGAAGAGCCATATACACGCATGATAAAGGTAAAGTGGAGAATCAAGGTGCTTGGTGTTCATTTGGCTTTGTCTTGATAAAAGCTAAAGAGCAGATGATCAGTATAACAGGTTTGTTTCAACTTATGTTCCAGCACCAAATACAAAATGGTGACAGGCTTTGGGAACAGTCGACTTTTCCAGGGATGCAAATGGCTGAAATTGGCGTTCATGGGCACCATGATTCTAACTACTGTAACATCAGACCATGAAATGGGGACACCATCAGCCGAGTTACTATGCATCAGTGATTGTGCAACATGTCCACTCATTTGTTCACCGCCACCTCCACCGCTCTTGAAGTCATTTTCGCCACCATCTTCGTCGGTTCACCTCACACCACCCGAACCTTATTACACCCCACGGTCCCCATCAGAATCTGACGACACTCGCTGCCCTCCACCATTGGAATCGGAATCACTCCCTCCATCTCCACCGCGGCCACCCCCACCCCCACCAGCAAAATCATCAAAGGCCAGTCCTCCACCGCCTCGGTTTGTGTACTTCTTCAACGAACCTCCAGGTCAAGGGCAAGCGCTACCTACAGGACTAGGACCGCACGAGTATCCCTATCCTTACTACTACTATCCATCAAAGGCATCCCCTCTTTCTTTTCAGGCATCCTATTCCTTGTTACTTGTGATGTTGTTTTGTTTCAGTGCTGCTGTGTTATAACTTATAATTATTGCATTCTTGAAGGGTTTAGTACAAGTTAAGAACCCATTTGCCCTTTTCAATTTTTATGCTCTTTCATCTTTTTGGGACGTGAAATTGTTGTGTTTGTATCTTGTTGCAGTTTAATTCCTTTGCTATGCGATATTCTTAGGGTGCGTTTGGTTCACGGAATATATAATTACTTCTGGGAATGAGATTCCCGGAATGTAACATTACCTTGGGAATTTTACATTACCTTGTTTGGTTTATTTGGCATGAATATAAGATTACTGTGTTTGGTTGGAGAAATATAAAATTACTTAGAAGTAAAATTTACCAAATTATCCATGTGTTATATTTTCTTTCTAACATGTTAAACTTTCAATATTAAATTAAAAATATCTACATAAAAAGTCATATAACTATTTTTGTTATACTATATAAAATTTGCAAAAATTATATATTTATCATATCATTAATATAACTATTAGATTTAAAAATTAAAAATATTTTTTTTTATATTTTCATATCTTCGTTACTCTCTATTAACATAATTTTGTGAATTTTTAAATGTTAAACTTTTAACATGTTCAAATTTTTAATTTTTTTATGATAAATTGTCAAATAAATTAAAATAAATTTAAAAATAAATTTAAAAATTATTAAACAATGATAAAAATTTTAGATCATAAATTTAGCCTACTAAAATGTTTTATAATATGATAAACATCTTATAAATCAAAGAATAAAATTAAAAACATCAGCTACTAACATAAGTGTAATGTCATTTAAATATTAAATTAATATTGTGTAAAAATACATTATATGAACAATATTTAAAAGATTAAATAAAGGATCTATATGAACAAAATTCATTAACTTAAGGACAATATAGTCCATATGGGTGGGAATTAACAAATACCTAAGAAATTAGTGGGAATGACATTCCCACCATTTAAGGGGAAAAGTGGCACTATTGGGAAAAGATTATTACCCCATAGAGGGAATGCTCTCAAACCAAACATGGGAATGTTATTCCGGAAAAGATTATTACCTTTGGTAATAATCTTTTCCATGAACCAAACGCCCCCTTAAAGTTAATGATGTTTAAAGGTGTATTAACTTCTGAATTAAGGATTATGTCTAATTTTGATATTATATGAAGGATTTATATTCGATACATAGGCGGTCTAGAGTTTAGATGTATAAGTTTAGAATTTATGGGCTATGGCTAGAATGTATGGTTTAGTGTTAATTTAGAGTTTAAATATTTATATTTTAACCTATAAACCATAAATTCTAACTACAAATACTAAACTATAAACCATTAAACAGATAAAATTAATTTGTCCCTTTTCGGTGCTCCTACTTATGACCCAACACTAAAAAACACTGCGAAAATAAATTTTAAATCATAAATCAACCTTATACCCTAAAAATACACCATACTATAAATTCCCAAAACCATAACCCTAACCTAAAATCCTAAACCATATACCTTCAATTTAATTTTGAGCTTGAGACACAAATAAAAAACACTAAAAAAACAGATAATTTACATCCATTAAACCTTGAAATTAAAACATTTGTAAAAAAATTATTTTCACCGCGAAATAATTACACCTGTATAAAATATATTTTGTTATGAGAGAATAAAAAATACGTAACATGTTAAACTATCTAAAACGATTTCATTATAAATTTGTATAAAAATGATCCAAGAAATCAATTTTGGGTAATAATTAGGAAGGAACATCATTTGCATATGCTGTAGACATGGGTCAGGCCTATACATGCATTCATCGTTCGGTCCACTCCTCTCTGAAACGTTTACAGTTAAATCCCCCAAAGGCCTAAAAATAATTAAAAATGGGCTGACAAAATAAAAAAGGTACCCAAGAAAACCTTTCTGGTTAAGCCCAAGCAATCACATTCACCAAAGCTGAAAACCCTAATTCACTAAAGCATGATTGCGACCTTAATTTTTTTTTTATAATTTTATTCGAGTATAAGTTAGTATTTGTGTACAGTTTCAATTATGGTTAAACCCCCACACTTCTGTAGATTAAGTTGTTTGAATCTAAGTCTCATAGGTTGAACACGTCGAGCAATACCATTCGAACTCACAATCCTATAAGTTATTTGAATTAAGACTCAATTGAGGATAATGTGTATTGGTTTCATCTTAGTTCTATAAAGAGCAGTATACAAAACCTAGAGAACTTGAAAGATTGACCTCTTCTTTTTCTTTATCCCCATGTACATGTGCATGTTGGATTGTTTATTTTATATTTTCATATTGGTCAAGCCAAAACCCTTATAAAAATGATTTCTTCCTTTTATTTACCCTTTTCATGAGACAAACCACAACATATGCAGGCATTATTACACTCAGATCTGCCATTAGTTTGTTAAAGAAACTTTCACTGTATTAGATTTGCTTCACCAAATAACGACAAGAATGAACTTGGTACGAGTAAAACAACACATAAATGTTACATCTTACAAGACAAAAACATGTTTTCTTTATATATATAGTTTCTTTTCCTTGTTCATGTCTACATGGTTAATATGATGAGTTTCAAAAGCTCTTTTTGCTTGTTCAAACAGTTGGGTTTTTTTTTTTCAGATGACACTATAAAGAATGTTAGAAAGTTTGTAGATTCTGCAGGTTGTGCTTCTCTAAGACCACCATGCCTTCATGAGCACGTTTTTCTACAGATCTGATGCAAACAAGAACAAGTTATTTGTAATGAACAATTTGACACAACTGAGGAGATCCACCATTGCTTGAACCTGCATCTTCTTGTCAGGGGCGGTTCAAAGATTTTGGGGGCCCTGTGCAATTTATTAAAATAGAGTTCTTAATTTATAATCGATAAGAGATATAAGTGTTTTTTTAAAATACTTTATAAAAAATATTATTAAATTGTCCTCTTGAGCAACAAAAAATTAACTTATAAACATCTAAAAGTCAATCATTTCCGCTTTAAAGTTATCATTCTTTTTGCATGCTTTAAGTTTTAGGTAATTTTTTTATGTACACATAATTATATATATATATAATTTTATACTTTTTACAAATATTTAATTTAGGTTCCTTATTTTCGGGGGCCCTCTCTCTTGGGGGCCCTGTGCGGTCGCTCCTGTCCAAAACCCCCACTGCTTCTTGTTACCGAGTTAACAGCATATAGATACACCAATATATATATGCAGTAAAATGATGTCTGCAACATATATACAACAATATATCCATGACTAATTATAGCAGCTAATGAGACTGAGAGATCATGGCATGCATGCACCTGGATCAAATTCAATGAAAATTGAAAACATGAATTAAAAAGCAAATTAGAGAACATATAAATAAAACCTTTACTTAGATATGTATAACATAGATCTATTCAGGGAATTAAAAGATTTACTAATATGCAGTTAAATGAAACCCTAACTTATGATGATGAAAAGTGAAAACAGGAACTGGTCTTTGTTTTGGAACATAAACAGAAATCCCTACCAAGCAGCTGTAGTGTTTACACAGATAAATAATACTACTAAAATTAAAGAACAAAGAGAGAGAGAAGTGGATGACAGATAGAGAGTAAGCACGCAGAGCTTCAAGCATGAAAGGCTCAAGCATGCAAGAAAACACCCTGTGTGCTCACTCTCTTCTGTCACCTCCCTTACCCTAAAATCCCTTCGTTTTAGCAGACCAAAACGGCAAAACCCCATGCCCTGGAGCTGCTGGACTTGCCTGGCTAGCTAATTAGCTTTACATACATGATCGCTGTATAATATATATACCCAGAAATGTTTCAATATTGGGCTACTGAAACATCTCCTGGTTTTGTGTTGCTTTGGTGTGGGAAACAATGGAGTTTGGGGGGTTTATATAGAATGGAAAAGAAGGTGGTTGCGTCACGATTGGAATAAATGTGGGTTATCTCTTATTGCTCACCCCTAATATTTTAATACAATTTTCACAAAGTATTAGCTGTTTTGTTCATGAGAAACATGTTATTCAAAATTCTAATTTTAATTGAAATTAGTTAATTATTATGAGATTTTAAAACAAATTTTAGATTACTTAGCATATTATTTAGTATTTACCGTGATATTTTTTTGAATAAATTTAAATCTTAAGTTTAAATAATAAACTCAAAGATTATTATAAAACGCAAATTTACATGGGTTTGAGCATGTTGAAAGAGAGCCATACCCTCCACTTTAGTTAGTTAGGGTTGTTAAAATCAAATTTAAGAACTCCTAACGAGATAACACATTAAATCTTTTAATTTAAATATTAAATTTTATGTTATGAATTAACAAATTGTGCTATTGTAACTAACATTTTATAATAGCACTTTATTTAAATTAGTGGTTTAATGTATCAATGTTGTGATGATAAAAAAAATCAATACCCAATTTTAATGGAACTTCTTTACCATTGTTTTATACAAGTGATTGACTAATTATTTTAATTATTATTTTAAGAAAGATTTGGCATTGGATACTTAAATTAAATTAAAAATATAGTGCATTAAGCCAATAATATATATATATATATTCAAAAAATATATGATAGAATTTATCATATATTGGTATTTTTTGTAATAAATTATCTTTTCTTTAGGTCAAATGCCCATACAAATGTAAGCAGAGCCATTTATTCAATTACAGAAAACTCTTACCAGTTACCAATGCATCTTGTAATTCTAAATAGTTAAACTCCTCCCCAATCCTCAATCTTTCTCTGTTATGCTGTTTTCATTTCTCTCGATTCACTCAATCCTCTCTCTTTCATCTTTCCCGATTAAATTTCCTGTTGTAAAGTTTTTTTTTTTCTTTTGCATGCTTTAATTTTTAATGAAGAATTTATATAGAATACAGATAATATAGAGTAAAAAATATTTGATGTATTGTGGATCAGACTTATTTTTAATGTAGAGTTTAGTGGTTTAGGTTTTAGAGTTTTGAATTTTGAGTTTATGATTAGAACTTAGGATTTAGAGTTAAATATTTAGGGATAAGAATCTAGATTTTATTTTATTTTGACAAAACCTAAATCTAATCCTAATCCTACCTAGAGGGGAGGGGAAGGGGGACTCTAGGGAAAGGAAGGGGAGTGCTCCTAAATTCAAATGGGTCTTGAACCCTTGACCTACGAGAATATGAGAGAATAAAGATGAACAGCTTGGTCAACCGACCGAATGAGATTACTCATATTATAAAACTTTTTTAAATATACATACTTATGTGAAAAAAAAATCAATGTTTGTATATTAAATATTGAGTTTTTGTTAACCAACAAATGTTGGGTGCATTGGTAAGACATATTGCACTTTTAATGAAAAGATGTAAGTTCGAGCTTTAGAGACAACATTGTTAAGAGGCTGCTCGTACCCTGAACATGAATCATAAGACAAACATGCATATATGCACCAATGATAATTGTGTTTAAAAATCATTAGATTTCTACGATTAATGTTTGCTTCTTTTTTCAATGAAATATACTATGCTTAATTGTATATGTAATTATACTCATAAAAATTATTTCATTAATTATTCTAAAAAGTAAAAACAAACATCAAATCATAAACTCTAAATCTTATTAATCCTTAAATATATCCATCATAAAAGCATACAATAAAAAGTTTAAAAAAACGTGAAAAATAACTTATCGTTTTCATGTGTTGATTCGTTCCTCTCGGAAACAGGAAACAAGAAAAAAGAATCACCAAATAATATATTACAGAGATTTTAATTATTTTATGTAATTATTTAAAAAATTATTATTTAGAGTATATTTTAATTAATTCAATTCGATTGATAAAAATATATATAAAAAGTTATTAAAACCGGCCAGTGTGCCACTAAAAACTCAACGTGACGCATGAAAACGAATATAGCCAATACGGCGCTATTATATAAAAACACCTTAGAGTGTATGTGTTTTGTAATTAATTAAACATTAAATATATGATGTTTTATAATTTATATTATATAGAATTCGAATAAAAATCTTTTAATTTTTTCAGTGCCTTTATTTATGCCCCACTAAAATTTAAGCTTAGAGTTTAGTGTTATAATTTGTGGTTAAAGTTTAGAGAATTTGAGCACAATGTATTTTGTAGGTATAAGATTTAAAATTTAGAATTAAAATTTAAATTTTAAATTTTAAATTTTTTAATATTTAGACATAGAAAATAACACCAAAAATTGGCAGATAATTTTTATCAGTAGAATCCCCAATCACTCTACACCCAAATGCTTGGTTGGCTAGCCATGCCTCACTTAGATTTTGATGCTACCCGCGGATAAAAATTCTCTGTTCTTTTTTGTGTTTTTATTTATGCCTTATGCTTAAAATTAGGTTTAGGGTTTAGAGTTTATAGTTTTAGAATATGGTTTATGGTTAGGATTTAGAGAAATTTAGATATAATGTATTTTTTTGGGTATAGAGGTTAGGATTTAAAATTTAGTGTTAGAGCTTAAAATTTAATTTTCGATTGTTTGTTTTATTGTTGAGACATAAATAAAAAACACTGAAAAAAGGCAGAAAATTCTTATCCGCTATCCGCACCCTTCCTGGAACAAACAGTCAAATTTAAAACCCTTTCTTAATTAATTAATGGTTTAGAATCGGTGGTTTAATTATTGTTCTCCCAAACCCAAACCATGCATGCTTCCCCCTTTAATGTAATGATGCAATCCGCGTTGATCCAATTACTTAATCTTAATCAATTTCATAATCACATCATCTGCCTATATTCATTGTTTATACCTATGAGCTACCAATTATTTAATCTACATGATATATATTTATATCATTGTTTATGCATAAAATATATATTTTTTAAAATGTTTCCATAGTGGAGATGAAGAATAACCTTATTTATTAGTTTAATGTAGTACAAATATGAGACACCTCAATATTTTAAAGACTTGTGTATATATTTATATAAAAAATTAGAAAAAAATAACACTACTTAAAAATTGACATCTACCGTCTATCTTTAGTCACTTGAAACAAATGTTTTTTTAATATTTTTTATCAACAATGATGAGCATAGACGGAGCCACCTTAATAATTGGGGTGTCTGTTGACACCCAATTTTTTTAAAAAAATTATATTTTTTTATATAATTTGTATATAAAAAATTAAAAAATATATAATTGACGCCGTTTTATAAATAAAATGACACATCTTAAGCACTATTCAAAAAATGACACCTCTTAAATAAATTCTCGACACCGTCCCGATGATGAGAGATGATGGGTACAAAAGGAAAAAGTAATTTTGTAAACCGCCCACTGCCACTGCCACATACATGTGGGATTCCATTTTCCCACCAGCTTTCAAACACAAATCGATCCCATCCACCCAACTTGCTCTACAATTATGATAAGCATCTTCCATATGCAAATGCTAAAGCCCATCACCTTTTCCTCTATTTTTTTAATTATTAGTATTCGATTCATTGATTGATTTATTCGAATCAAATTTTATAAAATTCAGTTTTCTCAATTCACAATACTGTAATTCAAATCATGACATTACTGAAGAGGCTTAACGCCTCCTCCACTAAACTTTCAAATTTAAAATTTAACGTTGATTGTATTTTCCCTATAATATAATATTAAATGTTTGGTTTAATTTATCATTTTTAATGTACAAAATAAAAATATGTTTGGAAAGTAAATAATGTAAATGAGTTTCGAACATGAAATTCCAATCTTAATATAAAATAAAGAATTATATATTTTTTTCACGTGTATGGAATGGAGGAAAGTGATAGGGTTATCCTATATGTTTTATACCACTTTCGGCAAGTTGGTAGAGATGGGTGAGGATTACAAATGGCAACACGGGGGAAGCTTGAATGGTGTCAAATCAAATAATTAGTTTAATATTCCTTTTATAAAGAATATATTTTAATAATTTTGATACTTAATAAAAAAAACTTATAAATTAAAAGGATACATATTTAAAAATATTCAAAGAAATAAAAATTTAACGAGAATTCTAAAACAAATTAAAATTAAAAGACCAAACATGAATGGTTCAGAATTTTGGAGGCCAAGCCCTCACCACCCTACATCTCTACTTATTTTTATACTAATACTTATAATTTACTTAGCTTCAAAACTCATTTAAATCGAGATCATATGTATCTTAAAACTAGATGAGTTTAAACCAACCTTACCTCCAACTCCAAGACTGTTCCAAATGAAGGACAGTTTTCGACAGCAGCAGTGGAAGGAAGAAGACAATCATCTGTTTCTTCCCAAGAAAAACATGGAGTATCTTAAATTATCCTCTTGTCTGAGAGTACGTGTATACATATAATTAAAATTAAAAAAAAAGAGTAAAAGAGAGTTGTGGAGGACCATTGAAACAGATGAATGAGGGAATGGAATGGGTGGACAGTGGGCAGCTTAATGCTAGGCATGTGGAGGATCAGATGCATGTGCTTCACCCACATGCTTCTTTAACTTTGTAACTTCACCCTTGGCGTGCTATTGGCTCTACCGGGTCGGCAAACACACCACCCTTCGCATGCATGCATGCGTTCCGTCCCAGTGAAAAAGCAGACGATATTTATTCTAAAAGACTCGGATTCAATTATTTTGTCTACAAAATATATGCATTATTTATGAACAGATACTACATTGTAATCACCATTCACTATGATCATGCATCTATTTCTGTTATTTTTGGGTTTTCTACTCCGAACCGACTTTTTTGTTCAACCCTACATTTGGTTGCTAATGGGTGTGTTTGTTGGTATTTGGGCCTTGCGGACTGCATGATTCTTGGACCGTAAGTCTCACACGAGGATTTTGATTAATTCCTTGATCCTGATCCAAGGGGTAGTGCATTGGCCTCTTTGTAATTCTATAGTATGTCAAATGTTGTTTTGACTAGGTTGTTGGTGCTGAAAGTGGTCTTGCCTAGTCATGTGGCTCACTATTTTGTTTCTTAATAGTCACAAATATTTAATTTATTAATTGATTAATTTAGTTCGAATACTGCAATAATTGATTAGGTTGTTAGACCTATGAAGGGCACAATGCCTTTCTGTGGGGACTTCTCACAATGGAGGAAAATTATGACAAATCAAAAGCCTTATTTTGAACAACAGAAAGACCAAATCATTCAGGGAAATTTAACAACTTATCAAGTGAAGCAAAAGATGAAACAATTAATACAGAGTCAAAGGAACATCTAGAACATTAAGCCATTTAAATTCTCTAAAGGACGCTAAAGTGAAACACTTCAGGGCAAGACTGCCACTTTAAACCAGACTTGAAATTTGTACTAGTTATTTAAATATGGGTTGGTATTTGCAGCCATGGCTGGTGCAGGATCTCAATTTGATGCACGCCAGTATGATGCTAAAATGGATGAGTAAGTTTACTTTTCTTTTCTCTGTTTCTAGGCACTTAGCTTTTAGATTCATTGGTGTTTATTTTAAGTTTTTATGTTTCTTCATGGTTTGTTTGATTGTTTAGCTGGTGCACTTATAGTTTGCTAAGTTTCTGAATTTATTGAATGAATTCTGAGGCTGTGTTTGGTAAATTGATATGAGCAGACTTGATGCTGTGGGGCAAGATTTCTTTACCTCATACGATGAGGTTTATGACACTTTTGATGCTATGGGATTGCAAGAAAATCTTCTTAGGGGCATTTATGCTTATGGTAAGTTGGATTGTACCGTTCAGCAAAGGGGGATTGTACCGTTCTGCAAGGGACTTGATGTAATTCAACAAGCACAGTCCGGTACAGGAAAAACTGCAACTTTCTGCTCAGGAATTCTACAGCAGCTTGACTACAGCTTAGTTCAATGCCAAGCTTTGGTCCTTGCACCAACCCGAGAATTAGCACAACAAATTGAGAAGGTCATACGGGCATTAGGTGATTACCTAGGTGTCAAGGTTCATGCTTGTGTAGGTGGGACCAGTGTCCATGAAGATCAACGGGTTCTCTCCAGTGTTGTTCATGTGGTTGTTGGTACACCTGGCCGTGTGTTTGATATGTTGAGGAGACAGTCTCTCCGCCCTGATCACATAAAGATGTTTTTGTAGGATGAAGCCGATGAAATGCTCTCGAGAGGTTTCAAGGATCAGGTCCTTTTTCATTTATAAGCTGTATGTATTATTTGTTGTGCTTTGCCTAGGAGATGATGGCCCTGTTTATGCTTGAGAGAATATTTTACCAGTTTGTACATATATAGTTAGGAGATAGGAATTTTGGAATAAAAATTATGGTATTTTTCTAGCTTGTGCTATGATATCTGTTTCTTCATTTGTTGTTTCGTTGACCTCTGCTGTTTGCATGTGCCAGATTTATGATATATTCCAGTTGCTGCCACCAAAAAATCAAGTATGCGTGTTCTCTGCTGCAATGCCTCCTGAAGCCCTTGAGATCACTAGGAAGTTCATGAACAAACCTGTGAGGATTCTGGTGAAGCGTGACGAGCTTACCCTTAAGGGTATCAAGCAATTTCATGTCAGTGTTGAGAAGGAGGAATGGAAGCTTGAGACACTTTGTGATCTCTATGAGATCTTAGCAATCACCCAAAGTGTCATTTTCGTGAACACCAGGCGTAAGGTGGACTGGTTCACAGACAAGATGCGTAGTCGTGACCATACAGTGTCTGCTACCCAGGGAGATATGGACCAAAATTCAAGGGACATTATCATGCGGGAATTCCGATCTGGATCCTCTCGTGCGCTTATCACCACCGATCTCTTGGCTCGTGGAATTGATGTTCAGCAAGTATCTCTAGTGATCAATTATGATCTCCCAACACAACCAGAGAACTACCTTCATCGGATTGGTCGTAGTGGAAGATTTGGGAGAAAAGGTGTTGCCATCAACTTTGTGACCATGGATGATGAGAGGATGCTATTTGACATCCAGAAGTTTTATAATGTTGCAATTGAGGAGCTGCCATCAAATGTTGCTGATCTAATTTGATTCTGTTTCGGATTCTTGGTAAATGGCTCCATGGAAATGACAAAGTTTTGAAGGTGGAATTTTCGGTCCCACAAATATAGATGAGTTCCCATCAGTCATCACAATTTAAGAAACCTGATGTTCAAATTTTGATTTGGTGTGTTCCTAAGACAAGTATGTACTATGTAGTATTGTTCTAGTTTTGTCCTAAATCATGTTGGTTTATCTATGTATTTTTTTCTTCTCATCTCCAGTGTCTGTATGTGAAGAGAATATCATGTAGAGTTGGAACTTGATTACTTTATATCAGTGGACTTGCCTTTTTGGTAAGTTTGTTTATTTATTTATGTCCCTTGTCTTTGTATTCAGAAACTTTTGTGGAGCGTGGTCCCTGATGCAGCTCACCACTACCAGTAGGGCAAGATGCGGATGATAGCTTTTCCAAAGCATAAGAAAAAGATGCTGCTGCTACATCTTTCTTCAACTTTAATTTCCCCCACAAAAAAAAAAGATGAAATGAAATAAAGGTGCGGACCATTTTACAATTAGTAAGCATTTTGAGGACCCCATAGGCCATATGCATACTTGTTACGCATAAACTTATCATGTCAAGCTTTCAACGACCAACTATATAAATGTATTTAGTTCAGTTCTTGGACTGCTTCAAAGGGTATGAGTTGGATTAGTGAGCTGGTTTTGGTTCTTGGAACCAAGCAAGCATTTAAAGTTAATTGAAGTGCAGCCAATGCCAATAAATGTTACACTTTCAATTTTTCACTCTGTTCTTGGGAGTAGATTACCCAAAAATAGGTTCTGTTTCAGGGTATGACTGGTCAATGCAAATGTATTGTACCAAGAACGAGAAGAATATAAATAATTGAACTAGGCATTGGACAACATGATTCCCCCGTTGAACACGCCAAATATAGAATCAATTCCCATATATCCCAAAGTCAGTCACGGGGTATGAAAATGAAAAAGTAGCAGATTCAGCCCTTAAATTAATCCAAAGTACTAAGTATTTTATCACCCCCGTAGCTTTTTTAAAAATTATTCCTGTTTCTCCCCTTACCTGCAAGATCAAAAGAAACCATCCATCAACTAGGCCACCACCACCTCTATCTCTCTTGTGTCTCTGTCAAGAATTCGATGGAAGATTACAACAGATCAAGGCCATATGGTGGTAATGGGATGATGGAGGTGGACACCTACCATGGACCACCTAGGCCTTCAGCTTCTTATGATCTCAGGTGCTATAGTGCTGCCTATGCACAGTCTCAGATGGCTAACAACTACGATAACTCGGGGAACAACAGGGACTACAAGTCGAAGAAAGCGAAGACTACTTCGAGCTCATCTTCTTCGAATGCATGGAGCTTTGGTGACCCTGAATTCCAGAGGAAGAAAAGGGTTGCTAGCTACAAGATGTATAGTGCAGAAGGTAAGGTCAAAGGGTCCTTGAGGAGGAGCTTTAGGTGGCTCAAAGACAAGTACACACAAGTTGTCTATGGATGGTGGTGATTCTGGCAGTTTGTCTCTTGTTCCTTGATGCTCTTTTTTATAGTTTCTCTTGCTTGTATTCAAGGTATTTGTGAAAAAAAAAAAGTTTCATTTTCTTTCCTTAAAAGGAAGATTTTATATAAAGTTGTTGATGCAGTTGGCCACATCTTGACTAGCTTGATTGTAAATGCAGGAACCTGGAAATTCTTTTCTAGGTGTAATATTATTCTATATATTCAATAATTTATTATTTCATTAGTTTGATCTATTCACTTGGGAAGGAAGGTTTTGATTAGCATTTAGCATAGGCTTCTTGGGCAGCCGTTGCACAAGGATCTTTTGTCATCTGCATATTGTATTGTCTTTGGAGCAAACATTTGATGCTTGATTGTTGTAGACAATAAACCTACTGTTAAGTTTAGGATTTTGACCGGGAAATGGGACTAGGAGAAGAGATTGCAGATGCTGTGGGAACCCATCTTTTAACCCCTGCTGCTTATGGTATTGCGAGTCTAGCATATTTCTGAATCAACTTCCTAGGTATAACTGTTTGTAAGCTTTTAGCTAGAAAATTCAGATCAGGTGCCTTGCCTTATATTTGTTCCCAATGTAGTTTCTTGTCCTGCAATTGTTCATCCGGAAAAGGTTCCATGAAAGTGTAAGTTCCCTGCCATCCATCATAGTTCTTGTTTGTCTGTGACTTTAATGGGTTCTTTTAGTTGATTAAAAGTGACCCAAACTTTAAGGCCATCTGTAGGTGATGCCTTATAGGTCCAATAAGAAGTGGATTTGAGGGTAGCAGAAAGTAGTTTGTTCAAATAGCTTGTTTTCTGATCTCTTTGTTGGAGAAGGTAGTTAGATTGGTTTTTTTGTATAGTTGACTTATTGATCGGTAAATCTAAATCAGATCTTTTTCCCCACTTCCCCCCCTAATTTCAGACATTTATGTTTTGCACCCCAACCCCAAGTCCGGGCACTGTCCCTGACTGGAGAGTGGAGAGACCTATTACAGAAACGATCATTATAATCCAGTTTGCTCAATTTATATCATATGTGAGTGCATGAAGACCAATGTTATTTCCATTCAATGAGTCAAATATGGGAATTCTCCAAACTGAGAAATCCTGGATTTTACTGCCAAGTATTTCAGTCACCTATGTGGTTCTACCTGGCTAATGGCTATAGTTACTTGCCAAAAATCACCACAGCCACTTCCAGGAATTTATATTTGTTATACCCAGTATGTCCTCTGCCAATATTATTCCAGCTTACCAAGTCCTCCAACCGATACTTCTCCGCCACTATCTCCGACCATATCAAGGACAATCACCAACTAGACAGTCTTCCGAAGTAGGAAATACCAAAACATTCCGAATAGATCCCGCTAAGACGGCACAACAACAAGACATATGTTGAATCGGTATGATTCACCATCTAAGGCTATAAACTGGCATACAAGACTGTAGTGCCCCTTCATCATATCATGTCCTACAAAGCATAGACTTGAGTACTTGACAAGGTCATCAGACCTTCCCAGTATAACCATGAGGGAGACCATTGTCTCCCCGAAGTAAGCTGGAAACCATGCTAAGGTTGAGTAAAAACCTATGTGTGTCCCAAACGTGACGACGGCTACCATCCCTTTTTTACCATAAACAACATCTCATAATAAGTTTTCTTGCTGAGTCGTGATTATAGAAACCACGAAATAACATCGGAACAATACTGCTATTTAAATCCAATAAGTTCCTAAACAGCTATAGAATCGACAAGAGTGCAGAAACATGGAGTGTTCCTCCATTTTTCACTTTCCGCTTGCACTCGCTCATTGAAACCATTATTCGGTTTGTGGGGCAAAGTGTTCAGTCAATGAATTTGTATGATTAGATGAGTGGAAACAGTGAGCAATCATAGCATTTTTTTGCTCCTTTCCTATTTGCTAACTGTTGGAAATCAAATGATTCCACCCCTCCCCGAACATGAGCACGCGGGAACCAGAGGAAGAGCCAAGAACCTTTGTAAAAGTCACTGTGTCCTGCAACACATACAGTGAACAGCAACGGATCTAGAAATATTTTTGAAGATGGACGCACATAAAATTTCAAAATCCCACGGTGGACACAATTTATAAAAATTTAAAATTTTAAGGATTAATTGATAAAAATTAAAAAAAAATTGAAGTCATATGTGAAGTTTAGGATGAGCATCTGCCTAGTGCCTACCATGAGATAACATGGATCCGCCACTCACAGTGAACATTCATCAAGGCCTCCCCAAGTACATGATTTAGTTTAATCATATGTTAATCGAACTCTTCATTTTACTTGAAGTATCCATGTCCGATATTTACAACAAAAACAAGAAAATGTCAAATTCTGTAAGTAAAAATATCATTTTGCCAACTTGAAAAAACCAATTGTTCTTCCTTTCTTTAAAAGAAAGGAATATATTTATGGAACAATCAACTCGGAAGTCAGAATGAGAGGACAATAATGAAAATGATGATGTCTGGTTAGGAAAACAAAGCCCCACTTTCGAGTTGAAAAAAGGTGGTAATGAAAGGACCGGTCCCCATGGTCATTTTCAGAATGAACAGTGAGAACCAAAGGGGAAGAAACTGGAGCCTGGAGAGAGGGAGGGGGGGGGGGGGGGGGGCATAGTCCTTGTTTGGCAGAAATAATGGTGGGGATACCTCTTCAATCACTCATGTCATGGACACGTCTGTTCAATAGTTGATGGCTTTTGGGTTATTGCAGCAAACAACTAATGAAGTGAATGTTCCACAAGGAAAAAAAACAACCCAATTTCGAGAATCAGACCAGGCAGTGATGGGGCCACTCCCCCTCTATGAAGTGGCATGACTAACCATTGGCATAGGCCTGTTCTGTTCTTTTTTTCCTATTTTCTGAAAACAAGTGTTGTAGTAGTATAATACTACTAAAAGAAATGGTGCAGAAGATTGAATTACAAAAGATGCCTGCTGCCTTTGGTGGCTTATCCCTTGGGAAATCCATGTGAGAGGCATTTGACTTGTTCAAGATGGCCAAGGTACATGTTTCTGAAAAGTTGCAGACTACCCATTGTCCCTCATATTTTGGACTATGTTTTTCTTTTGCTCTCTTAAGGATTATTCCTAGCTTGTGGAAACATGATTTCAAAGCACTTTCCACTAGTTTTTGATGGCACCAATTAACGATTTCCGGCATTTGATTAAGCCCCAGAGAGCACAGAGGGAAAATATCCCTAAAAAATATAGAAAAGTGGCAGTATAAGCCCATGGGAATCACTATCTCTAGAGATTAGACCTCAAGATGACCCGAAAGCCTTGTGGTCCACCGGTTATTCTCGCAGAAAATTATGTAAAGTGGTATGGGTCAGCCCCATTCCCTAGTGCAAAAAGTAAAGAGGTTTTGAATATTAGTTCCCCTCTACTTGAATGCCTTGCAAAGCCAAATTGACTTCAAACTATATCACCAAGAAACACCGGGCAGTTTTTATAGTTAAACATGATTTAGTTGCTTGTGATTCTATAACTGAACTGCTAAATCCAGAATCTGTCCCCCAACACATGCACCTTATCCACCCCAAAGTGTTTGCATGGTGGGGCCATCTTACCACACCTTAGAAGATTCTGCAATAAACTTTTTTGCATTGCAAAAGTCTTTTTGTCTTCAATATGTAGTTTTTGTACTAGCAACTTCATGACTAAAAGATCTATAGCAGTTTAGATGGCCATAAATCAGTGAATGTCTGTAAAACAGATTTTAATCGGATCAAATCCTTTTTTTATGGTGATAAAAAGTACATGGTAAATGACCAATACTTGGCCCATCCAAATAGATTGTTGTACACAACTCAATGATGATGAATAACACCAGGAATTAACAGTGGGAAACCTACCAATCAATGCTTCATTATGCATGTAGTTGCTTAGGATAATCACCAAGTTGCTCCATCTGCCAGCTTTCGTGAGGAGCCACATGTTCATGGGAAGGCGTATATTGCTGCCAAATTTACTATGAAGTGTTAGACAATTGTAATCGAATGCATGATAATGTCTCGTAAGAGCCTACAATTAGAAGCTTTTGAACAGTAAAAGTCTGATGGGAAAGCAAGTTCCCTCTAATGTTATTGTACAGAGAAAGCACATACAGACAGAAAAAAGAAAGAAAGGAAAACTAGCGCTTTTCTATTAATGATCTCTTGTAGTTTCTTTGAGTGAATTATTTTCTTTTCTGGGACAAAATAAGGACAAATAATAACAGTGGGATCCTAAAAAAAGGATTTGGCTGTTCATACCTCCATCTTCTCCAAAAGTTCTTTGGCTGTTGGAGCAGAGACAATTATATGCCTAGCACCTGGCTTGATGAAGCCCTCTTCAACGCCGTTGTCAAATAAAGCGAGCAAATTATTGTAGTAACCATCAACATTAAGCAAACCAACCTGCAATAAGAGTAATGCACACTGCAAGATTAACAACCATTCACATAGCTAGCTTAATTCTTCAAGCTTGATGAATGAAGCCTTACTGTTTTCTTGTGTATTCCAAGTTGGGACCATGTTATCATCTCCAGCAACTCTTCCATTGTTCCATATCCACCTACAACATCAAATATTAAGGTTAGATGTCTTTTTCTATCATTAAATGACAAGACCCTTTAACCAAAATTTCCCCTGTTGTTCTTTAGTGGTGATGAAAAAGGTCAATGTGTATTTTTACCAGGAAGAGCAATAAAGCCATCGGCTTCTCGGGCCATTTCAGCCTTGCGTTCATGCATGTCTAAAACGGTTCTTACTTCTCCAACTGTTTCTCCTGATATCTGTCAATGTTATCCAGGATTATGCACTAATGAACAATATCATCCAGGATTTTCCAGCAAATTCTTTTACCAAATACAATGATCAAAGATGTGCAAAATACAGTAAGTTGAATGATAAAACTAGATAAAACCTTCAACTGGTGAATGCAGGAAAGCATAAAACCTTAAACTACAATCTTCAAAAGAAAGACCAATTAAAATGATTTAAATAGGTCACTTGGATCCAGTATTCAGAAAACAATAGTTAATATAAGGTTGCAACTTGCAAGTAAAGATACCTCGAGAGGCATGAGAGCTTTTGGAATTATCCTGCATGTAAGGAACAATTATTTGCTTAGTAATAAACAAATTGCAAACAAGAAGGAAGCTGCTTGTGCTTGCAACTTGTAACAGTTTCTGCAGAGAAAAACACAGAAAATAGGGTCTTTGAAAAAAAAAATTCAAAACCAGGCAAGTTGCTCACTTACCCAAGAACATGACACCCTCCATCATACACAGTCTGGGATATCAAACCCATTAACCCAACACTTCCCCCACCATACACCAAGTCTATTTTCCTCTTTACCTGCAAATCAACACCAAACATAACCAAGAACACAAGTCCACAAATTATTAATGAAGGCAAACAATTTAGACACGGTAGACTTAGATGTCAAGCTAATGAAAAACTAGAGAAGATTCCTTTTGTCAAACACCTAACTCGCATCAAGAACCTAATATTTCAACTCATGGATATTATTCATGTATGGTGAAAAAGGAGTAATACACATTCAGCAGGAAAAAAAACACTATCTTGATTGTCAACACTCAATAGAGTTGTGACTGATACACCAAACAGAAACAACTCCAAATCAGTAAATGAAACACCAACAAATCCACCATCAAAGAATAACAAAAAAGTAATGAAAAATATCATCTTTATCACAAGAAACTAACGCAAAATTCCAAAAATCGACAAACACCCACTTATCGTAACCTCAAGATAAGTACTACAGAAACTCTAAAAACTGAAAGATTCATCTTCTTGGTACCAACAACACAAACTTTTTCTTTCTTTTTTTTGGTTTCAAAATGATGTGTGTAGAGATAGTGTAGAAGCAAAGAAAGCAAACCAGTTCATTTCCCAATTCAAGAGCAGCCTCGCTGAAGATTTTTCTATGGCCAGAGTTGCTTCCACAGAAAACACATAATCTTTTGAACTTGCTTGTGGCTTTCTCTTCTTCCATTAACAATATCTCTCTCTGTCTATCTATCTATATATCAGTTTTTTGTTTTTATTCCACTCTCAAATCATTGAGTTTAACTAAAGAACACAAAAAGCAATAGCCTTTTTCCCTTTGAGAGAGAAAATTATCCTCCTGACAATGAAAACTTTCTGAAAAGAAATACAAGAACCAATCAGATATATGTATATATATGCAAAAGCTAACAAGAAACACCAAAAATCACTTCTTTAGAAAGCAAAGCAATCTGGGTTGATCTTGAATTGGTAAATAAATAAGAAAAGATCAGATTAAAAAATGAAATGAAATCAAAACAGAGCGTTTTATATTAGAGAAGAGACCATGAGGAAAGCCCACATGCTTCCGAGGCCTTTCTAATCCAACGTCTCTCTGTCGGCTTCAATCTCTCATTATGAGATTCATTAATATAATAATAATTAAATTTACTTGCTTTCTTCTGATTAAAAAGCAGTGTTTGTTTTCTCAAAGTCAAAGGAGAATCCAAAACAGAATTTTATTCATAAAAGCCAGAGAGTGAACTTGAAAAAATAAGCTGAGAATTATGGACTAAAGGGTTAAGTTGTTGCTTTCACTAACACGACTTAAAACATTTTGATTTTGATTTTCATAGACAATTTTGTTTTGAATTGGATTCTAATTATTTTCCATAATTATGAATGAGTCTTCCCTCTAAATTTGGTAAAATATTAAACAAATAGAAAGTGGCGACAAAGTTGACAAAATTAAATATTTTCTTAGTGATTTTGACAATGATCGGAATCAAATAAAATCCCAGCTTTTAATTTTTTATGAATCATATCCATTTTATAATTAATATTCATGATTTATATTTATCTCTTTCAATATTTTTTTGTGTTGCTTTTTCGATTTTTAGGGCTTCATCCTAATTAATTTAGACCGACTTGCATCGAACACTTAATATTATTTTTAAAATTCGAACATAATTAATTATAATCTCTGTACTATAATCATCTCCTCAAAAGTGTGCCCAGTCCATAAAATTATCAATTACAATTTTCAATATATGACTAATTTGGAAAGAAAAAGATTACATCAAGTCGAAACTTTACTAGAAAAAAAAATTATAAATATATTTTTTCAACATTAGTTTTTTATTTACAGTATTTGTTCAGAATTTTATTTAACATTAGAATTTGAAAAGTCCATTTTTAGGTCATCAATCATCAATTAAAGATAGAAATATATTAAAAAAAAGCAAAATGACAAAAGATGCCCTTAACGTTTGCATGTTTTGTCATTTGGCCCCCTATTCTTTCTTTTGGTCTAAATATGTCCTCAATGTTTTATTCGTAGTCCAAATATGCCCCCAACGTTTTAATTTGGTCCAAATATGCCCTCGTTAGATGAAAATTATCAGTCAACTGACGTTCAAAAGCTGATGTTGACTGGACTTGCCACGTATTAAGATCTGCTGATGCCACGTCAAATTTTTTTTTATAAGTCGTTGACCGTCAGTTGATTGACAGTTTACTTCCAACATGAGCATATTTGGACTATGAATGAAACGTTGGGGTATATTTGGACTATGAATGAAACATTGAGGACATATTTAGACCAAAAGAAAGAATAGGGGGCAAATGACAAAACATGCAAACGTTGGGGGCATCTTTTGTCATTTTACCTTAAAAAATTAAAGGTGGTGAATTCCAAAATTACAAATGGAAGTTGACAAGGAAATTAACTACCATAACTGCCAAGGAGTTTCAAACATCAAAACACCCACAAAAAATGGAAACAAAAATGGAGATAAAACCAACATAACGCTCTTTAAACTTCCCAAATTTGTCATTCTTCGAGATTAGCTACCATTTTCTCTCCCTGCAGCAAGCATGTGGATGACTGCAACAATGGCGATGATCACTGGTCTCTGCGGCTTTCGAAGGAAACGCTCCCCAGCTTTATCAGCTAAGAAATCAGATATACAAAAACCCGAACAAACCACCATCATTACAACCCCAACAACCGCATTCGAAACCGAGCTCAAAGAACTACCTCTTCCGCCGGGGCTGAGAACATCTCGTTCCTGCAACAATTTCACGGTTGAATCCGATTCCACCAGAAAAGTAAGCAGAAGCTTGAGTGTGAAGCACATCAAAAGCATCTCGGTGAAGCTTCGGGAAAAGAAGAAGAGATCGAAAGACGAGGATTCGATCTGGAAAAAGACGATAATATTAGGAGGGAAATGTAGAATATCAGATGATGACGATGATGCCATTATATTCAATGGCAAGCGCGATACAGTATTGGCGTACCATCCTCGGACCCTGAGTAGCATATCCGTGTCCAGAACGGGTTTGAAGAATAAGATTGGGAAGTTTCTAGAAGGAATTCCTGCAAAGAACAAGACATTTCCTAGCAAGGGGTGATGGAATCGGTGTCCGACAGAACCTTGCGGATTACTTAATAATTTTGATCATTGTTTTTCAATTAGATCTGTCACATTGTGACTTATAATAATAATAATAACAAGAACGAAACAGAGGAGATTCTTGACTTTAGTTAAGGTAGACATTTGTGTATGTTTCCATTTCATTATCAATCAATTCCCTTACTTTGCTTGGATCCAATCTTAATTTCTGATGTCAACATAAAGTTGATGCACATATTTTAGATAAATTTATTATCGTATTCAATATATTGACGGACTAATTTAAATTTAGTATTACATAGATTTATTATGAGATCACTCTTCCAATTTAATTTGTTTCATTCACAATCTTTAACATTAAAAAGAAAACAAAACAAAAAAAACATTAATGGTTTGATGTAATATCTGCCTTTTTGTTCCAGCTTGTTGTGTGTAAATCAATAAGTATGAAAAAAGGAGTTCCTAAGCCCTAGCTGTTGTTCCATGGTTATCCAAAAACCATTGATTTGAGAGAAAAGAAAACAAAAAGGCAGATATTACATCAAACCATTAAAAACCCAGTAACTTATCAGAACTAGAACTTCATTGCTGAAAATCAAGTTTCATCAACAACAGTATAAATATTAGAAGTAGAGAGTCCCCACAGCCAACCACTTCATCATCCCACAGTTTCTACGACCATGCTGGCAGGAAAAAACAAAATAAAACCAGTCTTTGTCGTAAAATAACTAATCTCCTTAGCTGGTAGCCTCATACTTGTATAATTTTTTTATTATCTTCTTTGTTTCATTTATATTCCTTACATTTAAAACACATTTCCTCCAACTGCTGCTTCTTAAATCTTTCTAATGAATTGTTTAAACTTTGTCGTTTCCACATCGTGGCAGTAGCTTTGATAGTTCAAACTGCCACCAAATTGCCTTGTTTAACAAGTTGCAGAAGACTTTGCAGTTGTACATGGAAATCAATAGACTTATCTTTGGCTCATCATTATAAATTAGAGAAAAAGTTTTCTGCTGGTTGGACTGCTTGTTTTTCTCATCTGTTGGTGAGGTTGTTGATTTCATTTTTGTGGGTTTTTTTGTTCTTTCCCATGTGAAATGAAGGAGACTAACCAGATAGCTTTTTCTGATTTTTGCAGGTTCGAGTCTGCAAGAGGCTTTAAGATCAATGAGTCTTTCCCTTGAAAAAGCTTGAAGTTTCTAATTTCTTCAAACATTTAGCACTTGACCAAGGGAATGTTAATTCAGTTGTTTTAAATGATAAAGCCAATGGAATCGTTGTACCAGTATAACCCACCATAATGCTCCCCAAACCAGTGATAATATTTTCTCCAAGGCCCCTAAGTGAGCTTGATGCTGCTGCAACTAAGCTACAAAAAGTCTACAAAGGTTATAGGACAAGGAGGAACCTTGCAGATTGTGCAGTTGTGGTTGAGGAGCTCTGGTTTGTCACTTTATCTCCATATAATATGAATTTGCTGTTGCTCTTTTTGGTGTTTTTTTTTTTTTTGAGTAATTTGTTTGGTTCTAATATTAATTCAAATATTGCAGGTGGAAGACCTTAGATTCTGCAGCATTGAGAAGGTGTTCTGTTTCATTCTATGACATTGAGAAACATGAAACTGTTGTATCAAAATGGGCACGGGCTAAAACAAGGGCTGCCAAGGTACTTTACTAAGCTTTCACCACTCACCAGTTGCTACTTTCCAAGTTTGTTTTTAAGGCTAACAAGATCATCCTTTTGAGTTTTGTAGGTTGGGAAGGGTTTGTCTAAGGACAAGAAGGCTCAAAAACTAGCCCTCCAACATTGGCTTGAAGCTGTAAGCTCATTTAATCCTTGTCGAGTTAGAATTATCCATGTTTATTTATGCTCCAGCCGATTAGGTATAGCATAGGAAAACTATTGCTAAGATATGGTATCATTTGAACCTGGTGATTATATATGAAATTTAATTGTTTGTTAGGATGCATGTCATATATGCCAAATTCACACTGGCAATGAAACTTCTATCTGTTCTATGAGGTACCTCTCTTCTTATATTTCTGTAGATTGATCCACGGTATCGTTATGGATACAATTTACACTTCTATTACGATGTGTGGTCGGCAAGCAAGAGCACTCAACCTTTCTTCTACTGGTACTGTATTTCATTAAACAATAAACAGACTTGACAGTGACATAACTGAAGGTTGCTCCATTATGCCCTTATGTTCTGATATCTGGAATTGAAGGTTGGATGTTGGTGATGGCAAAGAATTGAATCTCAACAAGTGTCAAAGAACATATCTACAAAGACAGTGCATCAAATATCTTGGACCAGTGAGTTTTATACTTATGTCTTACTTGAAATGCGCCGATTATGGCTAAAATGTTTCTTGCATTTCTTAAACATGTCTTATTATCTTGCTTGCAGAAAGAAAGGGAAGCATTTGAAGTGACTGTGGAAAGTGGAAAGCTTGTTTACAAGCAATCTGGGATGCTTGTTAACACCATTGAGGGCTGCAAATGGATTTTTGTGCTTAGCACAACAAGATCCTTGTATATTGGGAAAAAGAAAAAAGGGGTTTTTCAGCACTCGAGTTTCCTTTCGAGAGGGGCTACAACAGCTGCTGGAAGATTGGTGGCTTCTCATGGAGTTCTTGAGGTACATTATACATATAATTGCAATTCAAACACCAATAAAAGCAGTTTCTTAAATCCTTCTCTCCCTCTCCAGGCTATTTGGCCTTACAGTGGTCATTATCTCCCAACCGAAGACAATTTCAAAGAATTCATTGTTTTCCTTGAAGAACACAAGGTGGATCTGACCAATGTTAAGGTAATAAAACAATCTGAAGTTTTCATTAGAATTTAACTAAGCTTCTTGAAAATTCAACAACCTAGGGAGCTGCCAAATTTGATTAGTCTTGCATTCTTATTTCTTGTGCAGAAATGTGCTGTAGATGAGGACCACACCTCAAACAAAGATGCCGGTGATGAGTCCAAGCATGGGGTGATCAAAGATCCATCGGCAACAGCAAAATCAACAGATTCAAAGGCCGTGGAAGTTGATGAGGAGCCCGCAAACGATGCATGCAACAGAGATGAAAGTCTAGAAACCAACATGGACACCGGTGCCACCAATTTGGAAGCACAAACATTTCACATAGCCAAGCGTTTGTCTTGCAAGTGGACAAGTGGGAATGGTCCTCGAATCGGGTGTGTGAGAGAGTACCCAAAAGAACTGCAATTCCAGGCTCTGGAACAAGTTAACCTATCTCCCAGGGTCACCCCTGGTCGTTTTGCAAACTCTGGTCCGATACCTTCACCACGACCAAGCCACGGAATTCGAGTCTCACCCAGGCTTGCTTACATGGGACTCCCTAGCCCAAGGGTGTCTGTTATGGCATCAAATGACAAGTAGTTCCGTGCACAACAAGGATCATAGACAAGGGCATTAGTCCATGAACAAAAAATGAAATTACATTCGAGTTTTCGATAAGTAATACCTTAGGCAGAAGGTAACTGCAATGATGTAGTCCGGGGTAAAAACATTGATTGTCACATTCTGTGATTCCCTTGCACTCAATAATTAAGACAACAAGTCCTTTGAACCTCGGTTCTTGCCTTTCATTCTGTTTGATACAATCTCATCAAACCTGCCACTCAGCTTCATGGTTCCCGATATTCGATTCAAAATCTTCCCGAAAGGCTCCTGTAATATGGGAACAAGTCCATCTTAACTATTGAGTGAAAGGTTAGAGAAAACAATGTCTTGTTTACAACTGATTGTGTCTGTGGGATATTTACTGTTTCCTGGAAACCAAAAAAGCTTGTTGGGAATTGACTTTTACAACTGATGCATCAAATCAAAGTATTACCAGTAGGGTGAAATCAGAAAAGGCTAAAAAAAACAGACATGAAAATAAGACCGTATTATTTAGCAAGGACTGAAAACACATCCGGCCATCTCACCTTACAATATGGCCCATACAGATGCCCCACTACCCCTGCAACCACAGCTAACTTGTTACTTGCAATGCAGTGTCTCCATATCTTATCTTATATTCCAACTGTACACCCTAAACTCTAAATTTTAACAATAAAGTTTAAATTCTACGTCCTACGCCCTAAACCTCTAACCCTTAAACTCTAACCTAAACCCTTACACCCTAAAATTACAAAGGTTGTATAAACTAAAATTTACACAAACTGCTTGTGTTTCAAAGTATTTTTCAATAAATAATGAAATAAAAAAAATCCTTCTTTTAAAAGAATAATAATGAGAAGAATAATTGGACCAGTGGGTACCCAAAATATCAATTCCCTTAGCCCTGGCCCATTAGCATTATTGCTGCAATGACCTATCAACTTTCCATGGCCCCATGCCCTCTTCAACACCTCTTTGTCCAGTATTTCCAATGGTTAATACCGGGTCAAACATATTTTGATTGGTCCCAACCCCATCCAATTTAGTGTTATTAAAAAAATTAAGGATTCAATAATCTCTTAAATTTTTACAAAAAAAATTTAAGTCATTAAATTTTTTTACACTTAATTAAGCTCTCAAACTTAAAAAAAAATTAATTTGGCCCTTTGACCAACGTTGACCGATAATTTTGACGGTTTAAAAAAATCTTTTGACACGTGTCACAATAGGATAATGCCACATGTTATTTTTATGAATTTTAAAATTTCATTTTTTGAAAAATATCTAAAAACAGAAAATTTTCTAATTTTTTTAAAGTTTTGCAAAATTACAAAAAGTATTTTTAAAATATAAAAAATTAAATTTTGAAATTTATTTTTAAAAATTAAATATTATTATACAAGTATAAAAAATAATTTGAAAAAAAAAACAATAAAATTTATTTTGAAATTTTTTATAATGGTATAATAACAGTTTTTAATATTTTTCATTTTTATTTGTTAAAAATATTTCAAAATTTTGAAAAATTAATATTTATTATTTTTAAATAAATTTCGAAATTATAAAAATTGTTAGTAATTTTAAAATAATTTTTAAAATTTTAGAATTTTAAATTTTTTAGAATTTTTATCTGTTTTTATATATTTTTTAAAAAAATAAAATTTAAAAATTCTTAGAAACGACAAGTGGCATTATCATGTTGTGACATATGCCAAAAATTTTCAAAAAAAAAACATGTTAAAGTTAACGGTCAAGGTTGGTTAAGGGGCCAAAATGATTTTTTTTCTCGAGTTTGAAGGCTTAATTGAGTGAAAAATAAATTTTGGGACTTGATTGATTTTTTTGCAAAACTTTAAGGGCTTATTGAACTCTTAAGCCTAAAAAAACATTATGCGTGATTTAAGTTTTTTAAAGGCTTAAATATACATTTGGTATCTGAACTATACATCTATTCTCAAGTTGGTGCCTAAAGAATTTTTGCTCCCAAGTTGGTACCTGAACTAGACACATTCTCCCAAACTGGTACCTAAAAATTTTTGCTCTCAAGTTGGTATTCGAACTTTAATTTCATTCACTATTTTGATACTTTTATTAATAATTGTAGTCCCAAAATAAATACATCATGTCAATTTGATCATAATTAAAAACAGTTTAATAAATCTAACTAATTATATTTAAAAATTACATCAATTTAGTCATTTTTATGATATTGTCAAACCAAGTGAATCTATCATATCAAAATAACAATTGAATAACTACATTTTACGATAAAAACAACAACAGTGTACTATTAAACTTTTAATATATCAGAAAATTGATATAACATTTTTGGGAGAAGAAAAAATATGAAAAAAATAAAAAAGAAATTGATATAATTTTTAAATGTAGAAGGTTAAATTTATTGATTTGTTTCAAATTATAATCAAATTGATAGAATGTATAAGTTTTGGTATCAATTTTGAAGATGTCTAATTCAAGTAGCAAATTGAAAGCAAAATTTTTTTAGATGCCGACATGGGAGAAAGTGTCTAGTTCGTGTTTTAATTTGGGATAATTTTTTTTAAAGTGCCAACTTAAGAGAAGGCATCTAGTTATAAGTACCATATAAACCCTTTTAAATAATAATGAATTCGTTAGTCAACTAATTTTAATTGAGTATTACAGAAATAATAAATAATTCTCCGGACAAAATTTATTTAGTTAATAATTTTAAAATTCAATGCTTTAAGATTAACTGAATGATATAGTGTCCTGGTCAAGTCCATCTGGTATATTAATTCCTCTTAATTTAGTTGATTTATTCGGAAATTAATATATATTGCTCTATTGATTAAAGTGTGCTTGTTTTATTGAAAACAACTTTCGAAAAAATAAATTTTGAGAAATGTTTTACTTGTGTGGAAAACTATTTTTTTGTTAGATTATTTTACGTAAAATATTTTTTCTGAAAATTACTTTTGGTAAAATAAAGAGAAGATTACTTTTTTCACAAATACAAATATCATAGTATTTATTTATTAAATATAATATATAAAATAAAATATGTTATGTATAAATTTTACAGTTAGAATAATATATATGGTTAATTAATAATAGTTTTAGTATTAAATAATATTATAATAGTAAATAACATTTTATTCAAATAATAAATAGTAGTAATTACTTAATGAAATAACAATAGTATATTATATTATTAATAAATATATCTAAAATAATTTAATAATTAAAATTTAAATAATATAATATTATTATTATTATTATTCTAAATTTTATGATATTTCGTATATTTTATTATGTCAATATACTAATTATTAAAATATTGTTTTAAAATAAATATAACAAATTAATTTATTAAAAAATAAAATATTAAATAATATTTGTATAAAATACTAAATAGTATTAATTATGTTAATAAAATATTATATTTTCAAAATAAGAATATAATATTATACATTATTATAAAATAACTGACTATATTTAATAATATTAACAATATAATTAAAATAATATTAAAAAAACAATTTAACAGGAGTAATTACATTTAAAAACTATTTTTAAAATTGAATTTACTATAAATACAAGTAATCCAAAATAAAATAAAAATCGTCCATCCTCTTCGTCGTTAGCAAGCATTACGATTAAGAGCCGACAGAGATTCAGAGCATGACGACATTGGGTTCCCACCACCTGCTTCATGTGTCAACTTCAATCAGTCAACGAACTCATTTTAAAACAACAAAAAACAAATACGCCCGAAATTATTTTTAGAATTAAAAACACCAACGGCGCCGACAAGTGAAAAGCCGGAGAACGAAAAAAACAAGGGGTCAGCTAAAGTGCGCCACCGGGGATATCAAATTATCAACTATTAAGCACCAGTGAATGATGATGACTTTGGTGGAGCAACTTTGTTGGCAATTTTATCTAAAAAAAAACTTATTTAAAATAGTGATTTAGAATTTTAATCCTCACCCAAAGTTATTTAAAAAATATTCTCTAATTTATTCACGTGGGGCGACCTCATTTAAAAAAAACAAATTTTAAACTCACTTTTCACAAAAAGAGGATTTTGGTTAAAAAACTCGAAAAAATAATTTTTTTGCCAGCTTATTTAATATAGAACTCGCTTTTTATGAAAACGAGTTTGAAACTCCCTTTTCTTCAAAAAAGTAAGATTGTCCCATGTGGACAATTTTAGAGTTGTTTTTAAAAAATAAAATTTGAGGGATCACTTTTGTAAATAACTTTTAAAAATAAGAGTTTTGTATAAAATGGCCAACATTGTTAGTATAAAAAACAGATAATATGGTTGTTAAAGTACACTGTTGTTAACGGAGTTGAGCAGTTTGTGAGTTGTTTAGGTTGGATTCGATCAAATTTGTGTTACAAACGGATATAAAATTTCATTTTAAGGGAGTTGAACTTATAAAATTTTAGGGGGAATAATTTTTTTATAAAAAATACATAGAAATTTTTAAAAAAAAATTAAATCATATATAAATTTTAAAATTGTAAGGAGCGACTGCCACCTCCGCCCCTAGTTTATCCTTGTTTGTAGATTGTTACATTGGAATTTTGATTTTATAATATTTTTCTCACAACATTTTGATATTTTTTGTTAATTTTGTTTATTTGTGTTTTTATTCGGTTATATATAGTATTACCAGATTATATATATATATATATATTAAAAAAACAAGATAAAAATCTAACAAGCTTAACACCTAATGAGTCAAATCAAGCAACGAGTTATTTTAACGATCACGACTTGATCAAAATTTATCAAGTTTATAGAGTATCGAGTTGAGAACAAATTCGATATTATTATACTCGTGATTGACTCGCTTGATAAACACTCATACTAAAGTAGTTTAATTTTGAAAATAATAAAAATTAAATAATATTTTGTTTAAATTTATAAGAAGCGAAGTTTAATTTAAAAAGTACTTAATTTAACGAGATGAAAATTAACATTAAATAAAAAAAACAAAGCACAAAATCCTCGTATTTTTTAATCACCTCGTTATTATTTGTCTGGATCCAATGATACGAATTCGGGTAACGGGTACGGAGTCGCTGTCAACGTCATCTCCTAGATCACCGCCTTATCGAAAGTACGGAGCATGTGGCCACTCGCGTGTGGACTGTCTTAAATAACGAATCGTGTAAGAATGGCAATCGTCAACTTTCTTAAAGAAAGAAACTACCATACGCTAGTCGCTAGGGAAGCGCGTGTATGAAATTCTATTAAATGTTTATGGCAGATCAATACGATAGGAAGTTATTACAATAAAGAAGGGAAGGTGGTTTAGAAGTTTCAATAGAGATATAATTGAGATCCTTTAATTCATCGAGTGATAAGACATTGAAAAATTTTATAATAAATTTTGCACACGGCTGAACATTATTAATGTTAAATATTTGAGTCAAGATATATTAATTTTCATTTAAAAATTTGTATACAACGCATAATTTAACTTAACAAATATTTAATTTTTTTAAATTAAATTTTTAGTAAGTTATACATAATCTCCAAAAATTTTGAATTGACCTAACAAGAATTAAATCTAGAATAATAAAGGTAAAAGCCAAAGGGTGGTGTGAGTACTGGGTTACATTGCCTGCCAATGCTGCAAATTGCCGGGGCCTGTGCCGTCCAATTCAGCCTTCTTTTTCGGGTATTTTGTCTTGGAATGAATTTCAGACATGTTAACTTAGGCATGCTATATTGCTCTCTCAGTTCTGCCAAATAGCGTTTACAGATTTTCCGTCCTATCGGCCATCAAAGTTCGTCAACCACGGCTGATGATGACGACAACACCTCCTCCTCTATTTCCTTTTTTTTTTACCTTTTTAACTTTGATTTGATATTCGAATTTGAGGTGAAGTTTTTAAATTTAATTATTTTCAAGTAAACAATTGATTAAGGTTTTTTCATATCTCATAGTGGGGTTAACATTTGAAGTCAAAGTAAAAAATTTAAATTACTCAAGTTATTGAGGCTTATTTTATAATTTAATATTTATTTAAATTTATTTTAAATCATGTTGTTCGAGTTTATCTTTAAATTTAATTGTAAATATTTATAATGTAATAATACTAATTAGTTTCAATTTAAACGACTTCATACAACCATATATATAATACACATAAATTTCTTCATATTTTTTCGTATGTGATATATATATATATATCAGATAGATTGGAGAGATTTAACTCAAATTTAAAAACAGATACATTAATTACTAAAAAATTATTTAATATTCTTTTATCTATAAATAACGAAATTAAAAAGAGTAAATGAAACTCCTTAAATCGATTATTTCTCCAATGCCATTATAGGCTTATAGCCGATTAACTACACGTCTCTCTGTTTTTCTTCTCAGTCTCAATCAAAATCAGTCTTCTTCTCTCTTTTTTCCCCTTTCGGTTGCCCAAACTTTTAAGAAAAAAAATCAAAATTAAATGGTTCGTACTCGTGATCTTGACTCACAGGTTTCGGGTTTTCAAATTTCTACGATTTCCCTAATAATCAGTTTATTATTTTAGCTTTTATTTTATTTTCCCCTTCACACAAATTGTTGAAAAGATGCTCAAAAATACATTTTTGACGCGCGTAAAAAATAAGTAAAGTACATTTAGTCACTCATTTTTAGTGTGTTTCGGTTTTTGTTATTCATTTATAAAAAAATCCAATATGATCAATAAATTTTTCAAAATTTGCTTGTTTAGGTAACTTAATTGTTAGTTGTTTAACGTTAGCACCAAACCATGGCTCTTTGTGCCTTTTATTTGAAATTAACATAATATTTGAATCACCTGACCAACATCCTTATTCACCATCGTCTAATTGTTGTCGGTTGTGACAAGTTTCAAAATGTCCCCTTTCTCTATATAATCAGTGTATAATCAAGATATATTATTTTCCTCTTTAATCTCGATCTAAGATTTTAATTTAATATATTTTTTAATTTACGTTAAAGAATTAATGACTGAGTGACTTAAACAAACAAGTTTAAAAGTTTAGTAATTAAAATTTTAAAAAATATTACAGTTAGATTACTAAAATAAAAAACACATTTAAAATTGAGTGACTAAATGAAATGGTTTAATATGAAAAAAAGACAAGTAGTTTACCAGAAAATAATTGAGTTTGGCGCAAACCAAAAATAAAAATAAAAAATTGAGGTGGTAAGTGGTAAGGTGAAAATGAATTAAAAAAGAGGGGTTAAGCGGGAGAACCCCAAGTTCAAAGGTGACGCTGATGCTGACGCCATTCCCATCTGCTTATCTCATCACACATGTGGTAGCACCAACAATCTCATATTTTTATATATATATTTTTTCACCATCGACGGTGCTCCTTCCTCTTCCCATGGGCCCCGTCCACAGTTTACCGGTGGGCCCTAGTCCCCTATCCCCCGCATGCGGCTATTCCACGTGGCATTTCATAATTGGGTATAGCTTTGAGACCAAAAGGGTTAGGGACCCCCCACGTTTTGTGCATCTCTATGATATCTATCTCTTATATGTTTCCTCCCCACAAAGCCCACAATCCTCCACGCCTGAAGGAGAGTGAAGCACAGCTACCACGTGTCATGCTGGGAACGTCACGATGACGTGGAGAGTGTAACTTCGCTTCCGATGATTATCTCAGTCCAGTGGGGTCCATTTCCCCAATCAGTGTTCGCCTGCGTTGGATAGCTTTTTCATTTTAGCAGCTGCAGCAGTGTTTTTATTTTTATTTTTATGTAATACTGGTTTAATTTTTTTGTGATTTTTTCTTTTAATAACTTTATTTTTAAAGTTTAAATTTATATTTTATCATTATACTCAATTCTTGTTGATCAACCGTTTTATTTTTTAATTATGTTATAGGTAGTATAGTAGTAATAAATATAATACTAAATAATAAAAATTTAAATAAAAAAAGGAAAAATCTATTACATAGAGGGCGGGGACTAGGGAGGACGTAAGAGCTATGGGTTATACAGTACACGGTCTCAATACAAGTTCCGACGTGGCACTGAAGGTGACGTAACGGTGGCGGGGGTCAGTTCCTACAATCACCAACCATCCCATGTGACTGCTCCGGCAAATATCCAGTATTTCCGAACTACCGTATAATTGTGACGCATGCTCACTCCTTTGCCTCGGCACGTGTAATCCACGCCTTCCAATCGTTTATTATTTTCTCCACCTCTTTATTTATTTATTTATTTATTACTTTTTAAAGTTAAGGGGATTACAAGTAGCATTTGTTTTGAATATACTTTCAACCATTTAATAGTACATACTCAATCACTATGTTGCAGCGGCTAGTGCTCCAACCCGTAACCTTTAGAAACGACAAATGTTTTTAACCACTGAACCAAGTTAGTTACAAACATTAAAAAAATATATTTTAAATAACTAAAAAGACATTTGGGGGTCATCTCATTTTAGGGTAAGCAAAATCTGTTAAAATCTTATCGAAAGGATCCACTTGTAATATTTACAATATTATTGATACTGTTGTCCTCTTCACAAATATCCAACCCACGCCATCACTTCCCTTTCTAATCTTTCCTTCTCAATAATTCCAATATCATACGTGCCCACATGCACATGACCATGATCACACAAAACAAAACACACCCAAAGTTACTTAAAACATATTTTGATGTTAATAAATGTTAAAATACCGATTGATTCGAATCGAAAAAAATATTTCGAATATATTTTTTAAAACAACCTATGTAACATAGTACTTTATGATGTGAGCAACCATAACTCAAGCAAAGTCCCTTTCTCCTTCTCTCTGTTATTTATATATGTAGCGTTTAAGTCGCTTATCCCATTAGTTTTTTTTTTCCGTTGACATTTGGGTTTTGATTTTTGTTTTGGCGATGCAAAGGTTAAGAAGCTGGTCAAGTGACGTTGCTCACCTTGATCTAAGCCCATTACCACCACCGCCTTCTTCCTCAAACAACACCCCCATGAGCACCACCACGGCCATCAGTGGCGGCGGATTTTCCATAGACGAGGAGGAGTCAACGGAGGCACGAATCAGGAGGTTGATATCGGAGAACCCCGTGATCATCTTCAGTCGGTCCTCTTGTTGCATGTGCCACGTTATGAAGAAGCTCTTGGCCACCATCGGGGTTCACCCTACCGTCATCGAACTAGATGACCATGAGATCGCTTCCCTCCCTACACCGCCTGCTCACGGTGGTCTCTCCACTTGGAATCCTGCTCCGGCCGTGTTCATCGGCGGGACGTGCGTCGGCGGACTTGAATCCCTGGTGGCTCTCCACCTTAGTGGACACCTCGTCCCAAAGCTCGTGGAAGTTGGAGCTCTCTGGGTATGATATACATAAATTAATAGCATTAAGTAAAGAAACATATATATAATCAAGCTGCCATTTTTATGCTTTTTAAATCTGGGGTTTCCTTGTCATCATCATCACTGTAAGTTGTACTTGTATCTTCTTTGTAAGTTGATGAACATAAAATTAAAATTAGGCAGTCCAATTCCAAGAAAAAAAAACAATATCCGCTTTTTTGGTCAAAGAAAGCATATTCAAGACAGTATTTAGGGAAATTGTAGTAATTAAATCAAGTGAATGGAATTGTATTGTATCGTGTGAAAATTCCTATTTTCCTGTTTTTCTTTGAAGAATTTGAGTGGGAGTTATGGGGCTTTGAGTTATGGTGTTTCAGGGAAACTCGGTTTTGATCTGAGTTAGTACAGTGAGTCATTGTACAATGAGTGGAATGGGACCCATTAAAGTGTGGGGGTCCATTTGCCAATTATTGAGGAATCAGAGCCGTTGAAATTTGTTCCGGGTGGATGAAAAGAATGATTAATAATGTGATTTGAGTTTAATTTTGGGTTAGTGATGCTTTTTACTGAAAATGACGAGCTCCAATCAAAGAGGGGTATTGTCGCATAATCTGACAAAATTCATCCAAATTTTATAAAGAAAAAGTAAAAAAATTCTGGGAATTCTTACACGCCTCTTTTCTGTCTGATTCCCTCTCTGGATTTCATTCCACAATTTGTGGTTCAATCTCTTTCATTGTGATTCCTTCAACAATTCTTTTTAATTGGTTTGAGAAAAAAAATAAAATACTGTTTTAAACTCAAAAATTAGATCTTTGAGGAAGTTTTTAATGGCTATTTAAAAAAGGGTTTTGATGATCCCAAGAACACTTTGCAAATGAACCGTGAAACAACCCAGAATTCCGGATTCGATCCCCTGTATTAATATGAATTAAAAACTAAAAACATCCACTTCAAGTCAAATGGTTATTAATTTTCCTTTGGGTTCGGAAAAGACAGCACCAACCCAGAAATCACAACCACAATTGAAGAGTGGGTGGTAAGGTCACTTTTGATTTCTAATATTGAAACACTTGAAATTTACAAAAATGGTTACCCGTGGCACAAAGGGACGCCATCTAGAATCTTTACAGCCTAACGTAAGAAGAATCTCCTTTTGATTTCTGTGAAATGAGAGATGGGCACCCCCACTGAAAGTTCCTTAATGGTAGGGTTTTAGGTTAAAACTTAGTCTAAAAGCATCTTTAAGTACTTTATCAGTTCATCACCTGTTTTGTTTTCTTTTGCCCTTTCTTTTATGGGGGTGAAGTCATGGTTTTGCTTTGCCTTTCCCACTTGTATTCATATGTGTTATTTTATTTTATTTTATTTTCTTACCTAATCTGTCCCAATACTTTGGGTTTAGACCCACTGTTTATGGCTCACAATCCTCTCCAGTTAAGACCTCCCCCGGATCATACTTTGATCAATAGCCACATGCCACCTCTTCAGCCCCTTCATTGTTGCTTTTGGGAAGCAAAAAGGAGAGAAACACAACTGAATTATCCTACTGTTGATGTACTGTTCTTTTGACTTAATTACATTTCCCACAAACCAAACAATGTACCTGCTACTCATCAGATCAGATGGGGGTTTAGAATCAAACTCAACTCATATTTTGCACTAAACTTATACTACCACTGGTTCAATAAAACTAGACTGCAAATTTTCTGCTGTTTTACCTGTTTCCTTTTCTGGGATTAACATGTTCACAGGATGACAGGAAGTGTTTTTTTTTCAGTGAGAAAACAAGTAAATTGATGGGGTTTTGGCTCAGGATATCCAGTAGAATATACCAGACACTGGATCATGGATGTTGATACGAAAGGAACAACTGCACAGCACCCATTTTATCCCCCTTCCTCAAGGGCAAATCTCTAAAGAAAATCACAACAAATTTGACAATGACCTCGACCACATGATTATGCAACAACTTTTGCTCTTTTATTTGTCAACGAGCCAAATGCTTTGGCAACAAAATGTTTGGTAAATGGATGTCATGAAGTTACATACAGTCGCATTGCGTGATTCAACTTCGGCTGAACTTTTTCAATGCCTTCATGTTGTAATCCTGAATCTAGTTCTATTCTAATCCTTTGGTTCAAAAGAAAGCTATCAAACAATTGCTTCCAACTACAATCTCCCCCAATCCATGAACTTCTTGACCTCGTCATACAGAACCAAGATGGCCGCAGCACCAGTACTCCTAACAATATTAGATAGTGCTCCACGGTAAAATGAAGCCACCCCCTCTGTCCTATAAATTGTCCTCCAGCAGTCCCGTGTGCTATGGTATAGTGGTTTTTCCAAGCCAGATTGCATCATCATCCGCCTCCTAACTGTATCTAGCGGGTACGACAACAATCCAGCAGACGTTGTCACAGCCTGAGCTACTACCCAACGTTTCCATAATGCCAACTCACTTTCAGATTTCTCGGACAAAATTTCCTTCATTGTATCAAAACCTCCAAAATATAGACCCCGGTGAACAATCATCCCATGTAGAGAGGCAGGGAGACCACCGTAAATTCCCCGAATTCCATCCTTTTGGCGTATTGTACTCAAGAAATGGTAAATACCTCGGAATTGACGAACATCAGTTCTCCCAATGTCTGCAGCAAGGCGTGTGTGAGCAATGTCAAGGGGGTAGATTAAGATCAATGTTGTGCAGCCAGCTGCAGCTCCGGCGACAAAGTTCGCAGATGCTCCAGAGAATACATGACTGTCTTGAAAACAGCCATTTCTTAATATGTTCTTGTACAGATCCTGTATAAAGAGAGGGGAAGTAATTAAAATGATAACAGGTGATGCAGTAAGTTTGAGCACTTTTTCTTTTCTATGGCACAGGTTTTAAGGCATTTTTCTTTTTTTTTTTAATTTGCATACACAAACTTATTAGGCCCAGAGCCGCTTAAAGTAGTTAACTCTGTACCATTTCATACTTCCCCAAGGATATCACAGTCAAGTAAATCTTCATATGAATTCAAATCTGCTGTTAGAAACTTGTGTCAATAGTATTTGTCCAGTGACACTATGAACATCATACTAATGGGAATTGGCAATATGCTCTTCCAGCCTCCAGGAAGTAACACTAGTTATTTCTTAAAAGTTGTCAGTCACCACTTAGGGCCATACATTCAATAGTTCACTTATCTTTTCTGTCCCTATTATTCCAACATCATGATTATCTTCGATACCAGGCTTGGCTAATGCCACTTAGAAGGGATTTTTTTATACAAAAAAATATAGAACAAAGTAAAAAGAAACAGGCAAACAATGCATGTGCATGGACGTATATTTAGGGTGGGAAAATTCAGCTTAACCTCAATGAATAACACTATGATCAGTTCTTTTAACAGAATCTACAAGAAAAAAAAAAGTATTAATGAAAAAAAAGGGCGATGTTAAAGTTAAAAAGGCTTTATTTCTTCAGACTACATTACGAACTCAGTCACATCACATGCTTTCATTATATGCTCCTATATAGTATGAAATGCCAAAACATTGAATCATGACATATCAACAGTAGCTGATAGCCTGATATTAAGCAACAAGGTTCACTCTGCTAAACTAGACTTGCTGGTTAATGCCCTCATCATCAGCCATGACCCTGAATAGATATCCTCTATAGCCTCTACCAGCTATGAAGGCGTATTATATCTGCAGAGCCATCAAAATAATACACTATCCATTTTCTGCTAAATTCCAGGGATTCACAATACATAAAAGGGTGCTAGAAGCTTCAAATAGTTCTTCACCATGCATAAACTCAGGTGATATTAGAACTCACACAAGAATCCTAGCATGATAAACTATGCATTTTCCTATTTGCCATTAAATAGAGTTGACTATATGGATATGTTTCATTCTTGTATTCGATTCAGGTACCTCAATCAAATTGCATATTCTTATTTAATATTTGTATTTCTCCTACTTACATGGAACCTCAGACGAGATGGCCTGTACTCGATAGGCACGTATCATGTATCTTCTTGTATTCCTAATTTTATCTTCCATTATACATAGAGACATCTAGAATAACATTTTCACCTCACTGACTTGCATTCTTTTTTAGGGGGCATATATTGAAACCTAAAGCCCAACACTGAAACTAATACAACATTTCCAATTTGACTGCTGTATTTATTGAAATTCTATAATCAGATAAGATTTTGTATGAATTTCCCTGTTCCATTCTTCCTACCTGGATCCAATGAGTGACCTCTCTGTCAATTGTCAGATTCACCAAGATAATTAAACCAAGATAAAATTCACCTAACAGTATTTCTTCTATACCTGATCCTCTATTATAAACGGAGCCTCTAACAAGTTTGCATTCTAACTACTCTATTTTAATCGATGAAAGCCAAACATCCTTGCATGCCACAACCAAAAAGGAGAACAAAAAGCCCCATCCTCAAGGAAAGTTGTTGACCATCTGAACAATAGCAAAAAGCACCAATGGCAGTTGAGATAAGGTCAAGTAACAGGATGAGATAATCAAAGGTCCTCCATGGGAGTAAAATGACTACGAAGACTGGACTTGCATATCAAAGAAGTTTGGATGTTATAGACTAGCATGTTTCACAATCTCTACATAGACTTAATAAAATTAACTTAAATGATGACATTTTACAAGAACAATGAAACAGGTGAAAAAATACCACAGCACATTGCATTTTGGTCCCTTACCTATTGAGCAGGCTAAATGACAATCAGCTTGGAGGTTTGGATATTATTACAGGTGATAAATTTCTTAAGTTCTCAATTCAATCCATGAAATTATTGACTAGCAAATTATAGCAGTAATTGCACCAATAGCAAAGCACCGGTGAAATAACAGTTGCAACTAGCAATGTGGACTAACAAATCAGCTTAATAAGGTCTCTTCCCTAGAATCTCCTGTAAATTTCAATAGAAACTTTCTCTGTATATGACCACACCAATTGCATACAAACACAGCAAATCACATAAGGAGCACAAATTGGTATCTGAATTCTGAACCTACCAAGTTATAAGAAATAGCATCGTCATTATCTCCAAGAAACAATTTATCATTCACTTCACGTGCATATATAATCTTCCTTGAAAGACCTAACTTTTACAACCCATCTCCAATATAAAAGGAAAAATGACAAATTTATTACCTTGAGGGAGAAATTAAGAGCGACAGAAGGATAATATCTGAGAACACTACTCCCATTGCCTCTCCATAAAGAAAGAGTGCCTTCTTCTCTAACCGTCCGGAAGATACAATCAAACATTCCTTTGAATTTCCTTTTCCGACCAGCTACGAACGCCAAATTGCTCTCTTGGGTTTGAAGCAATAGCTTTGCTCTCTCAATGGGTGCCACGATCGTGTGCACCACACCACCCATCACCGCCCCCGCCATCAGATCGCGGTGGAAGCTAGCCAGCCATTTGTACGTCCCTGACGACGATTTTAACCATCCCCTGTCTTCTAATTCGTCATCTTCTTTGCTCATAACTTCAAATACCTAAACTTGTTTTCCTCTAAAACAAGAACCCTTTTTTTTCTTCTAGTCGGTAGAAATGTAGGGAAAGTAATTGTTGAATAAAAAGATTGAAGCTTTGCGTATCAATGGGATCATATTTTATGCTCTTTCTTTTTTCCCGGGTAGCAATCTTCGGAGGGTTTCTTTTGTTCCAGCTTTGTGAATGTGGTTTCCTCTTGTACCAAAAGAGAAAGGAGCTAAATTTGCCATACGGGGTTTCTTGCCCAGGCAACATATAGTTTGATCAGAGGGAAATTTTAGTATTTGTCGATCTATTGTTCTCCCTTTATCACGATAAGGTTAAATTCTTCTGTTAGTCCTCGTACTATATTTCAGTTATGAAGTTAGCACTTGTATTTTAATTTTATCTTTTTTAATCATGTATTTCTTAATCTTGGCCCAACAATAGCTGTTAAATTTAAGTTAAATTATATTATTAGTTATCGTATTATACCCAAGTTTTAGATTTAATTAATGTTATACAACTTGATCATTTTAAGTTCTTGTATTCATATTTTCTTATACCATTTGATTTGAGACATTTTCAAAATTTGAAAAATACAAATATTCAATTAATCAAATTAAAATATAAAGACTAAATTTATAATTTATGTATAATACAAAGACTAATAAATAAATTTGAACTTACGATAAAATTGAAGAAGAAAAAAAAAACAGACTTTGATTGTTTTTTGGTTTTGATTCTTCTGAAGGTACAAAAGACGTGGACATTTTATAGGTAAGAAAAAAGTGATACGGCCCTGGGGCTGCTGGTTTTTTCTCTGGTTCTTATGGGTTGAACTTGAACCCATCTTCTTCAATAACACATATACATAATGCAAATAAACTGTTCGAACTAATATCATTTAAAGATAACAATAACTTCATTTTTATTGGAATCACTATATATATATCAAGATTATTGTATTCCAGACATAATTTTAAAAAACCTGTTAATTACTAACTACTGGTATTTTCTCATAGTTAATTGTATTCCATCATAATACAGATTCTAAAACAACAAAGGTGTCTTGTTTTTTGAGTTTGAAGTGCAGTGCCGGTCGATGTCAACCACCATTGCCGTTGATCCGGAACAAGATTGCTTCATCCAGGCTCCACCTAGAGGTAGCAAACGGGTCATTCGGTTCGGGTTCGGTTCGAGTCATTTCGGTTTCACTTATTTCATGCATGACACCCTTCGGTTTATATTCGGTTTGGTTTTAGTTCGTGTCTATTGTGATTCAGGTCATTTCTGGTCGGTTGATTTTCGGTTCGGTTAATATCAGTTCGGGTCAATTTGGGGTCAAATGGGAGATCGATCATATTTGTCGAGATTTAGGTCGGTCGGTTTTATATACCCTATATACGACTTTATAAAGTCAATATATTTGATTTTTTGATAAGTTATGCGGACGTTCTTATCCCATTTTCTTTATTTCTATTCATATATTTTTTTATTTCGAGTTATTTTCAGTTCGGGTCTGTTCGGTAGCTACTGTCTTCTGCTTCATTTTCCCCAATGTTTTTATGTCAAGCTCTGTTGTCGCCCTCCAAGTCACAGTTCTGTGATAAACTAGTTAACTTTTTCTCTGAAACCAAGCATTTGTTCTTTACTTTGCAGGGCAGTTTGAATATCGTGTAACTCAAGAAAGTCTGATCGACCGGTTAACCACGGATACTTGTGCAGCATGTCTTTTGATTGATAAAAATTGCAGGTCTGAAAAAAGGCCACCATTGATTGCTTTTCTAATGTTCAATATACAACTGAACAAATTGTAATGTTCTGGAACTATTAATTTGCATTCTCACTGAAGTTGTGATTACTGGTATAGATTTGTTGCTTGTGTTTTAAGTTTTAACCATGATTGCCATCATTTTCAGGGTGATGACAATTCATGGAAAAATTGTACCAGCCAAAGATGCCCTGGAATTTGCCAGGTTTATTCGAAATCATAAGCTGCATATAATACATGAGTTGCGACTTTCGTTGTACTAAAGAAAATCTCAAAACTCCATCTGCAGGTGAAGGGAAAAAACAACTTATGTAAACTCAGTCGCTTCAGATTACTATTAGCAGCGGCTTACAGCGAATACCTGTAAGTTTTGGACATATTACAGTAAATTTTCCAGCCTACCAAGCTATAATAAGCAAATAAATACAGAACAGGCTCACAGTGTAAACTAGTTCCTGCATCAAAATGTCACGAATCAAGAACTCGAGCAATATTACCCTCTCGTGTTCGACCAATTTATAACCAAGTCTATATTTCGATGACACATTACAGACCATGCTTTGACATGAAAAGTCAAAAGGGCTGCAGCACCATCTACAAAGGGCGTAAAGATACAACAGGATAAACAAGAACTTCCTCTCATTGTTGACCACCTAATTAGCTGGCACGGTATGAGGCTTCACCCCGATTTTTTTCCAAGAAACGCTGGGCATAATCTGTTTTGTGTCGACACGATCCTTGAACTCAATAGCAAAGTTGAGCAATGAGTCAAGAAGAGAATCTGAGAGGAGATGTGGTTCGAGTCCAAGTTCAATGAGTTTAGTATGCTTCGCGTTGTAATAATGTTCCTCTGCCTCAACTCTTGGGTTGGGCACAGATATGGTTTGCACGTCAAGTCCAAGCTTCTTTCCTGCTTTTGTTACAAGGGCAGCCAGCTCATTGACGGAAAACTGCTCCGTGAATTGATTGAAGACCCGAAATTCACCAGGTTTTGCTGGATTTGCAATCGCAAGTTCCACACATTGAACTGTGTCTCTTATGTCAAGGTAACCCCTAGTCTGAATTTATAAATAAAACATGAGAGAAAGGGTTATATATGAAAGTAGGAAAATCGCCATCGTCTAATTATAGCTAAACATGACTATATCTAGAAATTTCAAGCTTCATTAAACACACGCGCACGCACCCATGTCTCATGTCTCTGCTAAAATGTATGTTGCATTGCATAAAGATACAAGAATAACAAAGTAAACATTAGGTTCATAAAAACCAAATAATAAAAGAAATGTGCAAGCCATCAATGCTTTAGTAGAGATTTGAAAGAGGACACTCACCTGGCCTCCTTTCCCGTAAACTGTAAGAGGATGACCAACAGCAGCCTGAACACAAAACCGGTTCAATGCAGTTCCAAATACTCCATCGTAATCAAGCCTGTTACACAGCTGTTCATGCATTGAAGTCTCATCGGTCTTTACCCCATAAACAACTCCTTGATTCAGATCAGTGGCTCTGATCCCCCAAGCCTTGCAAGTGAAGGCTATATTATTTGAATCGTGAACCTTACTGAGATGATAAAAGGAGCTCGCTTGCTTCGGATAAGGCAAAGTATCAGTCCTTCCATTGTGAGTAATTGTGATATAGCCCTCTTCAATATCTATGTTTGGAGTTCCATACTCTCCCATTGTCCCAAGCTTCACAAGATGGCACTGTTCTCTGAATTCCTTTATTGCAAAAAGAACATTAAGCGTTCCAATGACATTATTCTTCTGAGTGAACACAGCTCTTGATCGATCGATCATCGAATATGGGGCAGACCGCTGCTCTCCAAAATGGACAACAGCATCAGGTTCAAATGAGTTGAAGGTTTCAGATAAGAACTCAAAGTCACAAATATCACCAATGTAAAGCTCAATCGTCTTTCCAGTGATAGCTTTCCAACAACGGAGTCGGTTATGGATGGAGGAAATTGGAGTCAAGGAGTCAAGACCAAGCTGGTGGTCCATAAGCCGTCGGACAAGGCTATCCACAATTGCAACTTCATAACCTTTCTTGGACAAGTGAAGGGCTGTAGCCCAACCACAGTAGCCATCCCCACCGATAACCATGACCCGCTGAGACTTCGAAGAACCACTCGGCGATCCATCAGAACCAGACCTGGGATTACCTGAAACTTCTTTGCTTACAGGGGCAGCAGTTGCAAGAACCACACAACTCTTTCTTGCTCTATCTCCTTTCGACACAAGCCTTTTCAAGGGTGACTTGGAAGTCTTAATGGTAAACGAGTTAGGAAGTGCGGCTCGAACCTGATTCAGAGGTTGACCACAAGGTCTGTTGCTAGAGGAGATCTTTACTGAGAACGAAGTTGAAAGCAAATGTGCCATTTTACTGCTTTATTCTAACCAACGATATGCAAATGCACCTGCCAAATACCAATATGGTCCCAAATTAGTTCTAAAACCAAGAGAAATGTGCTTCAGGCTAAAAGGCAATCTACTTCAATCCTGTATTATTGAAAATTTTCTACTGTCCAATAAAAAAAGACAATTTAAATAGTTAAAATCGGAATTCTAGCAACCACCATAGCTACAAGCTCATACAAAAAGCTGCATAGTTGGATCATTCAAGTAAACCCACTTTTAAAATCATCAATCGTAAAGACCCAACAGTTTAAAAGTAGTTAACTTTATCATTTAAGAACAAATCCTCATTTCAAAGCACCCAATAATAAAATATAAAGAAGCAACAAAAACGAAAGATAAAGTATTTACCTTGAAAGAAGTAAAGCTTAGAAACGAAGTCCAGAAGAAGAGGGAAACCGGACATGAGATGAGAAGAGGGGCTTCTGTTTCGGGTTTAAGCGACAAAAGAGGGACCTTTGCTTCTTTATATTCCATTTTCCGAGACGAATCAAAGCAGACAGGTATCGCATATTCTTATCTGCTGAAACTATTCAGCAGTGTTGAGCGATTTTTCTTTTTTGTTCTCGGATCCAAAAACGAAGCCCTATCCAACCATCTATGGGCTTCTGATTCAAAACCCATTCTTTTCGTATGATTGGATTGGATATTCCTTTTTGAAGGTTCAAGGAGGGAGATTATGATTATGGATATTCTTTTCAAGTTTTGTCTTTTAAGAAGATTAAAATTGTATCTGCCACTCGCTATAGTGTTAATTACTAATTACAGCTAATATTCAAAATTCAAAATTTCACTGATTAAGATAGAGACATTGGCATCAGAAGATCATTTTTGATACCACCTCTTTCAATAGGTAGGGTCGAGAGCAGCTGGTGGTTCACTTAAACCCTTTCTCCGAATTTTTAGGGTTTTTTGTGTGCGAGGGATCTAAGGTTCGAGCTTAATGAGTCTGAAAAATCTGAGCTTGACGCGAGGGAATTTCAGTAACTCAGAACCAAGGTACTCAGAATCAAGTTCGGCTTGTTAAGATTTCAAGTAGAGTTTGAGCTTAATGAGTCTGAAAAATCTAAGCTTGACTCAGATCATTTAGAACTCGAGTCAAGTTCGAGCTTGATTCGAGCCCAATTGAGTCAAGTGTTGGCCGATCTTTGACTGTATTGTACTCGAATTTAAAGTGAAGAAAAAACTTTGATACACAAGTTTGTAAACTCAAGCTTGTTAATTTTAGGGTTTAGAGATCTAGGTTGTTGGGTTTAGAATTTAGGGTTTAGATTTTAGGTTTTATGTTTAAGAATTTAGATTTTAAATTATAAAAAAATTAGTATATTATATTTTCAAGTAGCTCGTGAGTTTTTCGAGTCGAGTATCAAATATTTCGTCTCGTCAAGAACTTGAACAGAGTTCGATCTCGAATCGATTCCAATCGAGTCGAACTCGAATAGTTTACGATCTGCCTCATCTTATTTACAGCCCTAAGTATGAGTACGGGAAGCAGTCAACACTCATGGTTGAGATGGAAAAAGTGAAGTTCTCTAAGTTTTGATCATCATTGTTATTGCTTTTCATTTTACAGGCATATTAAAGATTCTATTAGCATGTTCATTGTTAATCGTTGTTGGGTTAATTATAATAAAATAAACACGTTATTTTTTAATATTATCAGAACAAAACTTATAGATTAACCGTTGTAATGTCGAAAAAGTTGTGGTTTGCATCTTCCACCACTAAGCAGCCCAGTCTGACATTGTGGAGGCAGTCAGGCAGATACAGGCCAACGAGGTCCAGGAGTAATGCCTTCATTGTACAAAACCTAGCCCCAATCTGACCTGTCCTATGGCCTATATGCCGATTTTTGTTTACTCAAAAACAAAACAGCTAATAGGAAATTTTAAACCATGTGTTAAATTCCACCGACAAATGCTTATTGGAGCAGAAAAACATAGGATTATGGCTCAGATGAAACACAAAGTCAGCGCCATTGAATTCAGCATCCATTTCACAGGCATTGGGTGTGGTGGGCGTACGCTGGAGCTGGATTCCTTAGCCACGTTCTAAAGTCATTAAAGAAAATCATCAATTTCAACAACCTAATAATAAAATAACGATAAATATCCTATACTCTTCCACAAATGTCCTAGTTTTAGTGTATATCAATTTAAGGTTTAAGGTTATAATTTAGAGTTTAGGGTTTAAAATTTAGTTTTTAGGATAATATGGTGAGGATTTAGGTTTTAACCTGTAAAGACTAAATTATAACCTTGAACCTTAAATTGAAACAATTATTTCTAAATTTTAACCCCTACATCTAAACCTCTGAACCTTATACCCTAAACAAACTCTTATACCTTAAAACTAAAACACTTGTGAAACTTTCAATTTCCACCGCATCACATGTGTATATAATATTTATCCATAAAACAAAGCAAAAGTTAACCCTTTATCTTGCTCAAAGAGTCAAAACCTATATTACTTTAGGGTTAACTACACCAGTCAATCTAACTTTCGAAAATTATGGTTCAGTCATCGGACTAATCGTTCCAATTTCTATAATAAATCAGCAATGAAAGGAATATGATTCCAGCAAAACTACAATAATGATGGAAAATCCAAAATAAATTGAAAATCCAAAATCTCTTAAAAACACCAGAGCAGCATATAACACTAGTTTCAACATCTTCATCTTCAGACTTTTTTTCTTCTCTAAATCTAATGACAATGAATTTCCCTTTTCACAATTTCTTTTACAAACCCAAAAGAAAAGTTATTGAAAAAAAATTCAAAAGCATTGAAAAGAATACATTTAAATAAAACAATTGGGATTTGAGACCTGTTTCCTAAAAAGTCCATTTCCAGATCTTGATTCGGAGATCAACCTTACACTTAGCCCTAGCAACATTAGCCACCGACGGCGATTTACCTTTTGGAACAACCCCTTTAACTCCGTCGCACGAAACCCTGATCCCGACTTTCTTGCTCTTCAATCCACCCATTTTCACCGTCACTTTCGTATCCATCTCCAGCTTCAACGAGATCCCTTTTTTATTCTTCAGATCCGGTCTCAGGCTGTTGAGCGTCTCTGCATCTAGATCACTCGATGTCGTCACCACAACTCCCCTGAAAGTCGTCTCGTTTTTGCTGCTACTGACGAAAGCTGGTAATGTCCCGTTGCCTATAAAAACATCGCTGTTGCTCGATACGCATGAAAGGACGAAAGGGTCGTAAGAGAAGGAAAGGTGTGAGTTTGGGTTTTTTGAGGAAATGGTTAAGTTGAAAAGGGTTGAGAGATGGGAGGAGGAGGAGTCGGCGGTGGTCGTTAAGTTCAAGCGGTGGATTCGTAGGGAAGCGAGGGTAAATGAAGGCCGATGAGGACGGTAAAGTACGTAAAAGACGGAACCGGCTATGGCTACTAAAAGCGCGAGGATGAGGATTAGGAGGATGGTCCAGAAACAGCAGCAGCAACAATAGTTCCGCCGTGGACGGTGGCGGCGGTGGTAGGGTTGTGGACGATATGGTGGGCGAGAAGTCGGGTTATAGAGGTGGGATTTTGTGGTGCCACCGTTGATTGTACCGTTTGTACTGGCTGGAGCTCCACCGTTGGCGGCCGTAGGAGCTGCCGTGGCGGTGGGTTTGGATGAAGGGAAGACTTTGTCCGACATTACGAGGCAAACACACACAAAAAGAATCGAAGGTTTTTGAAAGTGTGTGAAATTGAAGAGAAAGAAATATACTCTCCGCCCAGAGTCCACTTCAGATTTAGATTTAGAACGAAGACATACGAATTCGGATATATAAAAATTTATATAAATATTCAAAATTATTAGATCCAGCTGAGCCAGATATATTTACACGTCTGTTAGCTTTTTTTGAGGTGGACGATGGGGTAAAATAAATTATCAGGAAAAAATAAGGTCACATTTATTAGTCACTAAATTATTAAAAATAATCATTTAAGTATTTATTTTTAAACATTATACAATAATCATTTAATTTATCAAATTACAAATGACTACTTTATATTATAAAATAGTATAATAATTTGATTAATTTAATGAGTATTTTATAATTGTTTGATAAATTTAATAACTACTATATAATTTTTGAAAGATCGGCAACCGAAACATTATTTTTTATAGTTTAGTGATTGGTTGTGTAATTTACCCTTTTCTAGTATTTTGTAGTCGGAGATTTTAGATCCAACGGTATAGAAGAGTTTGATCTGATGGTTAACTAACTTACACTAGCTGTCTCCAGGCTTTTTTAGGGAAAGTGAATTTACCTAAATTATGACGAAATAGATAAATTTGGTAAGAAAGAAATAAATCAATTTATTATGTAGGAAATGATCAATTAAGGAATATTGGTCTGGACCACCTAAGCATTCTTTAATTTCGTTTTGTTAATTGGGTATGTTAAGGCAAGAATCAAATCTTGACAAAAAGAAGGTGTTGGATTAACATGATAAAATGTTCCTTCATCTAACTTTTAAATATTATAAAATGATCATTAAGTCGTTGATTGTTGTTAGGGAATAATATGACAGTTAAGAAAATTTTGTGTAATAACACATTTGATTTTTATATTTACATATACAATTAATTTAATTTTAATAAATTTAATCTTTGTTATTTACATATTTTATAAATTTGGTCATATTTTTAATTAATTCATGACCATTTTGTAAAATTTTAAAATTGAATGACCAAAATGAATATCTCATCCTAGTTCAATGATTATTTGTCAACTTTACCCAAACAATAATTATTATTAATTGTTTCAAAATAATAATATGATTACAAGAAATTCAACCCATAGACGATACACACATCTTACAGACAAAGCGATTTAAACCTAATTTTTTAAAGATGAAAATCATCCACTTTTTCACACTAATTAGTTCATTGCAAATCATTTTTAACTCCAATAATCGGAAGATATTGACTATGCGCTAATTAATTTGTTAAAAAAAAAACAGGTCACGGGAAAACCATACTTATGATTATGATCATATATTTGAATATGATCATGTATATTCGGTAAGGCTTTGTTTGGATTTATTATTGATTTTTGATCATGTTCAAAAAAAAATTATTATTGTTAATAATCTCTAGAGCAAATGGTTAAGATTTCTTAGTTCGACATTTTTTTTTTTTATTTAGATTGCGAGTTTTACATCCATTAGCAGCAAATTTCTCTTTCATCTCAGTAGGGATTGTTCAAAAAATTATTATTGATTTGATGAAACGATAGATTTTTGTACTTTCCCCTCGAAAATATAGGGTTACATTTGTCGAGGACATTAGATTCTTTACCATACATGATATTATGATGAATTATGGTGCGAGATAATATTATAATTACAAATAATTTTTATTAAGTATTTAATATTATATATGAATTTGATTTTGTAAAATTATATAATGAAAATTTGATTAAATTTTAATTTTTAAAAATTATTAGAATTGTTATCGTCCTAGTATTGTTTTATACACATAAACAATTATATTTTTCAATATTAAATATTAAATAGTAGAATGTAGTATTTGTTTTTAAAATATGTATAACTGAATTAAAATTAAAATTTTAGGTGTCCATTAGAACCAAAATTATTATTTTTATATATAATTATACAAAATCAAAAGCTCATATATTACATTGTACATTTGACCAAAGTTTATATATAATTATAATAATTGTCAACAAACCTTTTAGAGCAAAGTGGTTAAATACTCTCAGTTGACATATTTTCTTCCTCTAAGTTGTGGGTTAAAGATCCATTAGAAGCAAATTTCTCATTCTCTTCTCGATAAGTAGGAAATGTTAATATATATATATATATATATATATATATATATTGAGGAAATAATTATAATATATAAATATAAATATAATATAAATTTACTTAGATTATTATTTTTTGGTAAATTACATGTCCATTTTAATTTTATAGTTCATGTTTGAGATTTGTGTCTCTCCCTTTAAACAATATCATCTATATGGTTCGAGCTCAAATTCTTTCCATGACCAATCAACATATGCACAAAATCTAAAAAGAAATAACAAAATATTTTTAAAAGAAATATAAAATACCAACTATTGAATCGTCTAGTGGATGAGACGTTGCATGCCTTAAAAAGAATAAACGATTCGATTTCTGACATTACAAAAAAAAATCTAAATTGCAAGGATCATCATAACATGTCTCTACAATGTTAATCAACCAAAACAATAACTATGAATAGTTATATACCAAAGACAGATTATTATTTAATGTTTAAAAAAAAACAGTTACTCGAGTAGAATTATGAAACCGTCAATGTCTCGGTACTTATTCTTTTATTTTACCTTTTTTTTGTAAACGTCAATTAAGAATATCGGGTGATAGTTTAAAAATATTGTTTGCGAAATTAAGATTATTTGTAATAAATCGCCCCGTGTGTCGAGGATGTGTATTGTCAACATGTTAAGAATATGAATAAACAAATATTATCTTATAATTCTTTTAAAATAATTTAAAAAAATATATTTATTACAAAATTATACAGACACGCGTAAAATATTATCATGTAAATCCATATAATTCACTTTATTTTAAACTCAAATAAATTTGTAAAACCAAATTATTTCGTCAAATGAATTTGAATTCAAATATTTTTCACCTTCAATTTTTTTATAATTCAAATCAAGTTCTATTTTAACAAATTATATATATATATATATATATATATATAGGGATGGACGGAGGGGGCTGGCGGGGCCGGTCGCCCCCCTAAAATTTTAAAATTCCTATACGAATTAGAAAATTTTTAAAACTTTTCTATATATTTTTTATTAAAAAAATTATTTTTGCACCCTCTAAATTTTTATGAGTTCGCCCCTAGAAATTTACAGGTTCACCCCCTCTAACTTAAAATCTTGCGTCCATCCCTATATATATATCTAGAGAGAGAGAGAGAGAGAGAGAGAGGGGGAGTTCACATCCGAGCCTTTTAAGTTTGAATCTTTGAACTCATATTCAACTTGAAATTTCACTAATGTTACGTTTGAAAATATAAAATTAAGGATTGAATTTGGATTTCATTCATTATTATTCTTTGTTTGAATAATTTCTACCTATCGATGGAAGGGGGAATTTGATCATAATAAATTTTATTTATTATTTAAATGATAATAAGTATCGGGTGTGATATTATATTAGTATATTATAAGATAAAAAATTAAATTTTAAACATTAAAAGTAATATTAATAAAAAAATAGGATTATAAATTCCAAAACATTCATCTTCATGAATCATTAAACTGGGCTTTTTTGGTGCAAAATATAGTGTGCACATGCATGTGAAACATGTACATGTGGGTTTAGCCAAGGTATATGGGCATGCACCGCACGATAAAATTTGTCTAAAGACCGATTTGCATGTGAAGAACATAAGTATGTTTGTCTTCTAAACACGCTACTCCTCACTCCTCACGTGCCACATTTTCCCCTTTTTCATATTTATTTCCCGTTGTCATGAATCAATGTATATTAGGTGTAATAGTTCAATTTTTGAATCAATTAATTTGAAATTAAATAACATGGAATATGAGAAATATTGAGATATGACATAAAAATAATAAAACATGTGACGACACTCCAAAAAAATAAGTAAAATTTACGTATATGAGCAGTGACGGAGCCAGGATTTGAAGTTGGAGACAAAACATAAATTTTGAAAGGTGAGGAGGGCAAATTTATAATTATCCCAATTGTTTCAGGAAAAATATAAGGAATCAAAGGGTAAAAAAAGTTTTCCCCTACTGGGGGGCCACAGCTAGAGGTGGCAATCGAGTCATTCGGTTCGGGTCAGTTCGGTTCGGGTTCGGGTCTAATTCGAGTCTGTGTTGAGTCGGATTCGGTTTGGGTATTGGATCGGGTCAAAATCGGATCGGTCGTTTTCGGTTCGGGTCAAAATCGGGTCGTTCGTGTCGCTTTCGGGTCGGGTCAAAATCGGGTCGATTTCGGGTCGGGTCAACATTTAAATTTTTTGGTCAATTCGATTTGAGTTGGGTTAAAGGTTTGAGGTTTAGTATTTATGGCTTAGTTTAGAGTTATTTATGTATGAGATTAATTCTGATTCAACTTGTTAATCTATGCATTTGAATTTGATTAAATATTTAAATCAAAGCTTCATGTATCCATATCAAATTTTTTTGTATAATTATATTAAATTAAAGTTTATTATATGTAATAATAATAATAATAATAATAATAATAATAATAATAATAATAATAATAATAATAATAATAATAATAATAATAATAATAATAATAATAATAATAATAATAATAATAATAATAATAGTTTCTAAAATGAATTAATTTATTAAACTTAGGATCTAATTGAGCTAACTAAAATCTAAAAGCATAAATCACAAACATAATTAAAATAATTCTAAAACTAAATGTGAAATTTCAATTAAATTAATCTAAATTAAAACTCAATTAAATTTAAAAAAAAGAAAGAAAAAAGAGAAAGACAATTGGTAAAAATAAAGAGGGAAAAGACAAAAATTTGGAGGGAAGTAAGCCACCAATTTTTTAAGCTAGATTGAAAAAAAAAAGAAAAAGACAATTAAAAAAATAGTGAGAGAAAAGACAAAATTTTGGAGCGAAATAAGCCACCAATTTTGTAAGATTAAATATTGGGAGAGAAAATAGTACATTGAAACTCTAAATTTAAAAATTAGTTTATTTAATTAATATTGAAACGTAAAATAACATAAAATGTTATTATGCCACAACTTTGACAAGAGGAACAGTCTGTTCCATGATATAGTATAAAAAGATAATAAAACATACTTATTTTTATTATTTATTATATTGTTAAAAATAGATATTCGGGTTAAAATCGGGTCAAAATCGGGTCGATATTCGTTCAGCTTTCGGTTCGGGTCCATTCGGTTCAACAAAAAATTTCGGTTCGGTTCGGTTTATTTCGGGTTTTGGGTCAACTTCGGATCATCATGTTCGGGTCAAAATCAAGTTTCAGTTCGGGTAATTTGGTTCGGGTTTCGGGTCTCGGGTCAAGTTTGCCAAGGCTAGCCACAACCCCTCCCATTGAAGCTGTAGCTTCGTCCCTGTATACGAGTTACTTATTTGGCCGATTGGCCAAATTGCTCATCTTCGTTCCCTCATATTCCTTTACGTCATGAGTTCTGGACCCACTTGGAGCACTCTCTTCATTCCCTTGAGTCTTTGTACCCCTCTCTTCTAAGCAGAATTAGGATTTGTTGAAAAAAGAATCAAACTATATAAAATTTTATGTGCTAAATCCAACATAAATGAGCTCATATGAGTTATAGAACCACTAGAAACACATTTCCTTCCCCTATAGTCCATTTTCTTTTCTATTATAATTTATAATAATTTAAACATTATAGAAGATAATGTCTTTTTATCTCGAACAATAAAGTAAACTATGTCTTTTTGAATTGCATTAAGCAAAGTATTTGTGCATTTGCTTATTTTAAATCTAATTGTTAACCAATTAGAGAAGGATAAGAGAAAGATGGAGAATGTCTTTTAATATTGGAATATATTCTAACATTTAAAAAATTATATCATACTCTTTAAATTTTAATCTTAAATAATAACCTTAAACTTTTAATATTAAAACATACGTAAAGTTATTAGGAAAGAAATATAGAGAATAAGTTGGATGGCATGAGAATAACGGTTTAAAAAATTATTACTTTATTAATAGGGATTTAAGCGGTTGGATTTTTTTTTTAAATTTGTTTAATATTTTGAAAGACTAAAATAAAAACGCTTAATTGAGTAAAGTTATTTTGTCCTAATAATTGACAAGACTGAATAAATTTTGTCCCGGTAGATAAGAGAAATAAATGTTTCGAATAGAAATACTCTAATTTTTTTAGTATTTTTATTTATGGCTTACACTAAAAATTAAGTTTAGGGTTTAAAAAATTTAAAGTATGATTTAAAATTTAAAATTAAGGTTTAAAATTTAATTTTTTAATATTTTTTTAGGGTTGAAAAAAAAACAAAAAAGAATCGAGAAATTTATCCATCTCTTTCGATTGTCACTTACGGTTTCGTCAAACAATGTCGACACTCTCTCCTTATTCCCCTCTCATTTCTCTGCATCTTCCGAACCCTGTTTTATCATGCATGCATATGTCGCGCCATATAACATTACCATCTCTCCTCTTGTTTTTCTTCTTCTTTTCATCACGTGAGATTCGCAATCTTTATATAATCCCAAGATTCTTACTTCGTCTTCTTCACTTTCCTTTGTCATTGTTTCTTTACGTATTGAAAACCACCACCTTTCTTGATTCAGATATTCCAGTCCCCCATGTTCTTCATTGAGGTTAGCCTCTCCGAATTCCAACCCCTCATTCTTTCTTGTTTCGATCTTGTGCTTTTTATTCTTTGTATTTATTGGGGTTTCTTTTTTATTTCTTGTTTTGTCAGGATATCTGGCAAATGCTTTGCCTTGATTGTTCCGGATCGAAGACCATGTTTTCCTCAGGTATTTTTCAATGTTTTTTGTTTGTTCTCGTTTTTTCTGGGATTTTAGTAATTGGTATTGACTGATTAAAGAAATTAAAGATTGAAATGTGCTATTAGAGAAAGGATTAGGGTTATATATATATTTGAATACTACTTAATTGGGGGGAAAACAGAGTCGCTTTTGCAGACAATAACCGATTCAATGAGCAACATAAGATGCCAATCCTTGGAGCCGGAGAATTGTCGTGACGAGTCAGCCGCGTTGAAGTTAAAGCCCATAGCTATAGCCTCAATCCTCGTCGCTGGTGTGGCCGGCGTTGCTATTCCACTCATCGGCAAGTACCGTAGGATCCTCCGCACAGATGGAAGCCTCTTTGTTGCCGCCAAGGCCTTTGCAGCCGGCGTAATTCTAGCCACTGGCTTCGTCCACATGCTTGCGGATGGTACTGAAGCTCTCACGGATCCTTGCTTGCCAGAACATCCTTGGTCAAAGTTCCCATTTCCAGGCTTCTTTGCAATGATTGCTTCTTTGCTCACTTTGCTCGTGGATTTTCTGGGGACTCAGTATTATGAGAGGAAACAAGGTTTGGCTAGAGGAAGTAGGGAAGAGAAAAATCGGGTCGGGTTATTAGGGACGGATTCGGAACCTGGGATTGTACCCCTTTTGGAAGGGAAGGATACGTCTGTGAAGGTTTTTGGAACAGAGGAAGATGGGGGTATGCACATTGTTGGGATGCATGCACATGCTGCACATCATAGGCATAGTCATCCTCATGGACAGGATGCTTGCGAGGGACATAGGCATAGTCATAGTCATGCACATGATCATGGTTCTGGAGACGAAGATGACGATAACGGAACGAGGCACGTAGTCGTTTCCCAGGTAATTGTGGACAAAACTGTTGCAGTTGCAGTATTCCTTTTCCAGTATCTGATGTGATTTCATGGTAGTATATGTTTATTATGTAAGAAATGTAAATGTGTTCATGTTTGTTTTGGATTGTTGCAGATTTTGGAGCTTGGGATCGTCTCACACTCGGTTATCATCGGCCTATCATTAGGGGTTTCCCAGAGTCCGTGCACAATACGACCTCTAATCGCAGCATTATCGTTTCATCAGTTCTTCGAAGGGTTTGCACTCGGAGGCTGCATCTCCCAAGCTCAATTCAAAACGCTATCAGCCACGGTCATGGCATGCTTTTTTGCGATAACGACCCCTATCGGAATCGGCATCGGAACAGCCATCGCTTCATCGTACAATTCTTACAGCCCGGCAGGCTTGATTACGGAGGGCGTGTTAGACTGTTTGTCGGCTGGAATTCTGGTTTATATGGCTTTGGTAGATCTAATTGCTGCTGATTTCCTGAGTAAGAGGATGAGCTGCAATTTTAGGCTTCAAGTAGTATCTTACTTGATGTTGTTCCTAGGAGCTGGATTGATGGCTTCCCTTGCAATCTGGGCCTAATTTTTGGTGTAGTTATAACTTCATTTTTTATGCCATTACTTTTGGGACCCAAGATTGAAACCTAGATGGATGATGTGTTGTCAGTCTCCTCACAATGATCAGCTGATGTGTACTTCAGACTCTGCCTACCTAATTTCATTAATTGTCATGCTGCAAACATCTGATTATTTTTTATTTTATCACTATTTAAAAAAATTAATTCTAAAAGAATATTTATCTGAAAATACTACCCATAAACTAAAACAAAAAAGCATAAAGTTGAGATGGAATATATATATGGGATGAAAATTGTCTCCCCCTTATCATGCCTCCTTTTATGTCTTTACTTTAAAAATAGTATGTTTATGGTTTAAAATTGAAGATTATGATTAGTGTTTAGGGAATTAAGGGTATGTTGTATTTTTAGAGTGTATAATTTAGGGTTTAGAATGTGAAAATTAGGGTTAGAGTTTAAAAATTAATTTATAAGTGATTTTTAGTGTAAGACATAAAAGAGAACATGATTAAGGGCAGAAGAAGATTTTTACCCATATATTTGATGCATAAATCATGTGTTATCCGTGGATAATAACGCATTGTTAGTAATTAAATTTGCTTTTTTAGGATAAAAATTGCCGGCTCTTTTGAGTGTCTCTATTTATGCTCTAATATTAAAAAATATTATAAATTAAATTTTAAGTATTCTAAATTTTATATCCTAACCCCTATTCCTTAAAAAATAGACCCAACTCTAAATTCCTTAAATCCTAACTATAAACTCTAACATAAAACTTTAAACATACTTTTGAATGTGAGGCATAAATTAGAGCCTAAAAGGGGCGGATAAAAATCCTTTGCCCATACTTATGCCCCAACACTAAAAAACACAACAGAATTAAATTCCAAGCCTTAATCCTAAATTCTAAATCCTATATCCCAAAACACTAACCATAACCTCTAACCTAAAACCTTAAACCCTAAATTTAATTTTGAGTATAAAAGCATAAGTATGAACATCGAAAAGGGTAGAGTATTTCCATCCAAAAGGGGCAGGATTTCCATTCTTATGATATATCGTCATCTCCTCCATCCTCTATTCACCACGTCATTTCTCTTGCACCTACCATCCTACCTGGCATCACATCTTCCCTCTGCCAACGTGTCTCCTTTTTCATTTTCCGTTTCTCTCTGTATATTACGCGTTTCTCCTTTCTGTTCATTCTCTTGCAACCCTTTGACATACAATTAACAAAAACAAAAAAATAATGATGATGCTAGGAAGAGGAAAAGAAGACTTGAAGTCACCGGAGACTGAACTTTCCGGCGACATTTCGGGGAAGCTGGACATCTTCATAACGGAATCCGACGACGGAAGCGAGCTCTCCTACGAGGGTTTGGTGGAAGAAGAGAAAGTAGAGGAGATAATGCAAGAGCTTTACAAAGAGATAACATTAACAACCTCTTCTTCCAGCACTTCACCGCCACCAACGGTAACTTTTCCATCACTATCCTCGTCTTCTTCATTACTGTCTTCGCTGAAGATCAGCGAGAGCTGCGGAGCTTCAATATCCGACTCATCGTCCACAGTGATGGCTGGCATTGAATTCGTGGGACCCACCAAGAAGTTGCCCGACGCAAAGGGAGGGTCGCCGTCGTCGGAGAAAGAGTTGTGGATAATGGAAACAGAGAAAATGGAGGTTGATGACGATATTGATCAATGGCTGGCAAGAGTCCTAGGGTCCATTGGAACTCGGGGAATGGACCTGAACTGAAAGTTAAGATAACTAAGCATGAAGTTTACAGTGCAGACTGCAGGGTGCAGGCCGCAGGGGACAGTGTCCTTGGGAAGAGTCGTTTGTATTTACATCTACTTAAAATTAAAACTAAAACTAAAACTTTACTTCTTTTCTTTTCTTTTAGGTTTGGTATGGCTTTCTTTTGCACAGTTTGGGTTCTTTGCTTGCTTAGGGTCATTGAATTTGATATGAAAGCACTTATTGCATCATCAATATTCAGCGTCTAGAATAATAATATATGCTTGCAGTTGCAGCAGCTACAGAATTAATGAGTGCCAATTTTGCTTATCTACATATAGACACAGTTTCTGGTAAATCAACTTATTATGACTGCTGGACCAACGCACCCTAACCCTAAGAATGTATATATAGTCATAGACAGTGTTGAAGGCGAAGCTACCCCAATTCGTATCATTGCTAGTGCTACACCCATATATCCAACTAATTTCCACCCTCAACACTTGCTCTTTAATTTTGGCCTCTTGCTTAATATTCAAAAACCACATCGCAATTATTGTTGCTATCTTATACCATTTTTTTAGACTATGGAATTTGCTGTCTACCTAGCATGCAACCCTAGGAAGATACTTATATTTGCAAGTTTTGATTAGGGGTACAGGTTTAAATCTTCTATTATTCAACCAATTATCAATTAATTTAGTAAGATGTGATATTAGACCTCTTAAATAAATAATTCAAATTCGGACATCATGAGAATGATATTTTTCGTTTTAGCCTTTCTCGCAAAAGAATAAGAAAGAAAAACTGTAAACATGACAACTGACAACCCAACACACAATAATCATCAATATTTGGTGCACAGTGCACTTGTATATTTAGATAAAAATCATCCACCTCTTTTCAGTATCCTTATATATACCCTAATACTAAAAAATTAAATTTAAAGTAATAACCCTAAATTTTAAATTTTAAACTCTATACCCTACCATGAATTCCCTAAACCCTTACTATAAACCTTAAATTCTAAATCTTAAACCTAATTTTAAGCATAAGTATAAATAGGGGCACCAAAAAATGTTGAAGATTTTCATCCTGTATATTTATACATAAAAATTGCTGCAAACTGCTGGATTTGGAGAGTTTGGTCCAGGCCTTGCCTGCGACTAGATTCAGGACCAGGATCCATATTTACAAGTTACAACCACTGTTTGGTTTAGCGGTTCCAGAATTAGAGTTCTATGATAATAGGTTAAAGTTTATTATAATTTTTTGTATTATATTTAAAAATTTATTTATTTATACTAAAAAATAGAATATAATGGTTTTTGTCCGCTTGAAAAGATTAATATTTCAGTTCAAAATTGCCTAAGTTGTTGTTAGTTGGCTTAAATATTTTAGTTTAAATATTTCATTAGATATCTCTTAATTTTAAACATGAACAAATTAATCTTTCTTGAAACATATATTTTTATGAATTTTTACATAAATTTTCAAACACTTGTGAAGTCTAAATACAAAATTAAATCCTAAACGAGCAAATCGAAATCGATATCTCTAAACACAAACAAAGCAATTTATTCTGATAATTTTGAAGGGAATCAACCTAGGACAATAGTCCATGACGTTCACTTTTTTTTCATCCATTTGTCCTAGTTTTGATTGACATAATAATAAATTTTGTCATAAATATTTACACACCTTGTCCATTTGTTTGGTTATAAAAAAATATATGAAGATAAAGTGTATATACTTTTAAAAAAATCTAAAAACTTATATGATAAATAAAATCAATTTAAATATAAAAATACATAGTATATATTTTAATGCTAAGTAATAGATAAAATAAAAAAATATATAAGGACTAGTATATGTATACCATGAAGTTTATATATATGGACTAGTATAAACTATAAATCATAAAAATTACAATCATAAAAATATATCTAAAATTTATCTAATCTCGGACCATTTTCATGCATACAACATAGGAGTGGTTCACAACACTCAACGTAGCATGTCTTTTCATCATTAGAAATTTATAAGTGAAGATTATCCCAAAATTTATGTATCACTCAAGTTTTGTCTGCTCACCTTAAACCAAACATCATCGTAAACGTTCTACGTTGAAATGACTTGACCTGAAACCTTCTCGTCGAATGGTATAAGGCCGTCGAGAGTCGATGATTTTCACTTGTTTATCCAAGATATCTTCAAGTTCAGACAATAAGATCAATATACATACATCGTATGTATATACGTATTTATATACATACAACATGTGTGAGCAAAAGGGTATATACAGAAAACAAATTGTATGGATCTGCAGATTCATATATGATCAACAACTATAGGTTGATTTTTGGAAATATAAACACATTTATTACTATATGATGGTAAAAATGAAAGAAATTTTATGGAAGATTGGATCAATTTGGGAAAAAGGTGTGGGGACTGAAGGGGGGCAGCGTCGGCCAGCAGTGTCGCTAAGCCTGCACAAGCATTTGCTGGCATTTTGGCGAGACTTTGAGCACACCGTTCCATTCCATGCAAATCTACAACCCCATCTCTTCCCCTCTGCAAAATCTGGCCTTTACCGCTCATATTCCTTCCCCAACCCTTCCAATACTGCATTTATGTGGACGTATTTGCAGAATTGTGGCTTAATAATTCGTGTTAGATATTCACTTAAATTGTAATCAACAACTAGTAATGTCATTTTAATTTAAATGATTTTAAGAGGAGAAAGGTTTTGCAGATAGGGTTTTGTCTTGTCTGGTGTAGTAATCCAGACCAGACCTCCTTTTAGGTTTTGTCTTGTTTATCTTGTTTTTGTCTGGGTGAAATGATGTCACGTGAAGGCCTCTGAAGCCTCTTCTTTAATCTCCTCACATACTTAAATGTATATAGCACCCCACTTTGTTAATTTGGTCCCTTAATTAATCACACTTGTGTATTATAAACCTTCTTCCAGGCCGAAAAATACTCATCTTGCCAAAATGACACCGCCACTGTATGATCTGAACTCACCACCCTCCCCCTTTCCCCTTGTGGATCTAAATGAACAACAGCAGCATCTTCAGCTTTTTCTTTCATCTGCTGATCCCAAGGCAAGAACATTTTTTCTGTTTTTTCTTCTTCATTTTGATGCATATAAACTATAGTTTTGAAGTTTATTCGTTTTTATGTTCTTGTTGTGCTGCTAGGCCAAGAAAACCAGCAAATTTCTGCCAATGGTCCTTGATTGTTTGCATATGTATTTATGTGGACGTAAATGTTTGATGTCATCTTATCTATGATTATAAACAGGTCAACTATTACGTGACTGGTGATGGCGGATCAAGCGATCAGCTGAACAAGTTTCAGTATCCGGTTCATAACGCCATTAGAGTCTGCTCCGACTGCAACACAAGCACGACACCTCTTTGGAGAAGTGGCCCCCGAGGTCCCAAGGTGAAGTTTATTTAGTTGCTTTAACCCTGTGTAAATAATATATAGAAAAAGTTTACTGATATTGTTGAAGGTGAAAACTTGGGCAGTCACTTTGTAATGCTTGTGGGATTCGGCAGAGGAAGGCTAGACGAGCCCTGGAAGCGGCGGCAAGTGGAGCGGCTGTGGTGGCAGATGCAACATCTTTGAAGATTAAGGAAATGAAGAAACCAGGCACGGTGTGCAAGAAACAGTTGAAGAGGCGAAAGGAGCTTTGCTTTAAGGAATTTGGTTTAAGTTTGAGCAAGAAGTCGGGTTGGCGGCGTGTGTTTCCTCGGGATGTGGAAGATGCTGCAATCCTCCTCATGGAACTATCGTGCGGCCTTTTGCACACTTGATTTTTATTTTACTAAATAAATTTTGTAGCTTTTATGACAGAACCAAAGGGTGATCCTATTCCTATACATATGTAATGTAGCCAAAACATACTAACATTCTAAATTATAGTACATGTTTATCATTTTATAGCTTAGTAAGTTGAACAAAAATTCGCTGCCCTTGCACGAACCAACTTGTCTCAGTGGTTAAAGAAACGGTTGTTTTTTTTAGAGGTTACGGGTTCGAGCATCAGCAGCTGCAGCACAGGGTGATTAAGCATACTACTTGTAATCACCTTACCTTTTAAAAAAAATCGCTACCCTTAAATATGATTTTTTATATCTCACATTAAAATTATTAAATTCTAAATTCTAACTTTAAATTTTATATCCTACGTTCTGAAAAATACACCATACTTGTAATTCTTTAAACTCTAATCATAAACTTTAACTTTAAATCCTAAACTCACTAATTTAAAGTGTGAGCACAGAAAATGACATACTTAAAGTCAGGTGATTTCCATCCCATAAAGTTAGTGGAATTCAGGAAATCTAATGGCAATGTGTTTTTAACTAAGTTGGTACTAATAATTTTAAGAGTTTAGATTTTGGGTGAACAAATTTTATTTCAGTTTATGTTGTTATTATAACGATTTGAAAATTTTGAATTCACACATATTTAAACAAATAATATCTTATAATTTAATAATTGAAGAATATATATGATTTAAACATCATATTAAATAGATTATTTGAAAAATACTCTAAGCTGGAGTATTTAGGGGTTGCCTTTGACCTTAGTCATCACCGTGTGCTTTACATGGAAGTATAATGATTTGGGGGTTAGGTATACCTGCATTTTTGTGTTGGTTAAGCGAATAAAAATTTTCTGCCCTCGGTATTTTTTATCGGTACTTTTATTTATGTCTTAACATTAAAAAATACCACACAATTAAATTTTAAACTATAATCATAAATTTTAAATCCTAAATCTTTTACTCTATACCCATAAACCCTAATCTAAAACTCGAAACTTTAAACTTAATTTTGAGCGTAAGGCATAAATAAGAGCAATGGAAAAGGGTAGAAAATTTCCGTCCGGGTTAAGCCTCTATGCATGGTAAATTTCTAAAAGAACATCATCTTAATATATCAAATAGTTATATATACATACGAATTTATATTCGATATAAACATTTTATAAAATAAAATAAAGAACAGAAGACAGAAGAAAGTGTGAATGAATAAGCATCTTAATCAATATTCATAGGCAACTTCCTTTTCCTTTGTGTGGTGGGTAAGATCTCTTCAACTCAACCATTCTGATTTCCCCATCTTTCTCACATCGACAGATTTTGGTTATTTAATGAGCCATAAGCCCATAAGTATGAGGAGGGCCTAAAGTCCCCACAAGTTAATAAATGTTTAAGATTTTTTTTCTGTTTAACTTTCAAATTAGATTTTACATAGTCTAATCTAACACAGAAACAACTCTTCCTCAATTCACAATATTAGGATTCGAACTCATGACCTTAAGGGACTTAGCGCCTTATCCCGAGACCAGTTGTTGGTAAGATATTTTTCACCATATGTTTCAGCAGCAAAGCCCAACAAATCCCCATTGTTATGCAACCCCTAAAACTGAAACAAATATGATCTAATGGTAGTCAATCAAGTAATTCCCATCGCAGATTCATAGTTTCAGAGTATGATGGTTTCTCCAGGTAATGGGACTTCCTATACACCACAATTAATTCATCTAGTTTCTGTGTTTTAAACATGTGATGGTGGAGGAGGCTGGCTGAGAGGATAAGCTGGATTGTGAGATTGTGAAAGAGATTCTGCCACCATTATATAAACCTCTAAACTTCACTTAAAAACAAGATACAAACTTTATTTTTCAAAATAAATAAATAAATTATTTCTGGGTTTTGTTTGAATAACAAGGATGATATGAATTGTGATCCATTGAATCCCAATCTGTTTTCTTTACCATTCATTTCTGTTCCGGAGATTTGTGATGTTTTTTATTTGCAGAGTTGTGATATATATTATCCTCATGAAAAAAAAAAAATCTGTCTTTTCTTTTCCCACTTAGGTGGAAAACCACTCACCACCCACCACTTACCATACTTTTGAAGCACACAAATTTTCTTATTTTTTTTTCTCATAAAAATTAAATCTTTATATCTTTTAGATGTTCATTCATGATTTAAATGCAACCATATATACGAATTACTATATATATGGAGAAATATCAGTAACAAAAGTCCACCAACCTTTGTTTAACAAAAATTAAATCTTTTAGCCTCTTTTCCTCAACGACCCTAGCTTTCTTCCTTGCATTTCCCTTACCAAACCTTGTTAAAAAGAACGAAAAAAGAAGAATCTTTTCATGGAGCGTGCAAGGAAGGTGGCTAACAGGGCAATCCTGAAACGTTTGGTTAATGAATCCAAGCAATCACGCAATGGTGAAACAAGCACTGGATCACCTGTTCCCGTTTCGTACACTCCTTCAAGGTATGTGTCTTCACTGTCACCATTTGGTTCTAAGAGTTATAGCAGATCAGATTTATTAGGTGGTAGAAATGTGTCCAACAATGTTGGTTTGGATGCTGGTTCACAAATCCGATCCATTTCTGTTGAGGCGTTGAAATCAAGTGATACTTTTCCCCGCCGCCATAACTCTGCAACCCCCGAGGAGCAGACCAAGATGGCCGAGTCATGTGGATTTAATAGCCTTGATGCTCTCATCGATGCAACTGTGCCTAAGGCTATACGTATTGATTCCATGGAGTTTTCCAAGTTTGATGAGGGGTTAACTGAGAGCCAAATGATTGAACACATGAAAAGTTTGGAATCAAAAAATAAGATTTTTAAGTCTTTCATAGGAATGGGTTATTATAACACTCATGTTCCCCCTGTGATTTTGAGGAATATAATGGAGAATCCAGCTTGGTACACTCAGTACACTCCTTACCAGGCTGAGATATCTCAAGGACGTCTCGAGTCTTTGCTTAATTATCAAACTATGATTACTGATCTTACTGGATTGCCTATGTCGAATGCTTCGTTGCTTGACGAGGGAACTGCTGCCGCCGAGGCAATGGCCATGTGTAACAATACATTGAAAGGAAAGAAGAAGACTTTTATTATTGCAAACAACTGTCATCCCCAGACAATTGATATTTGTAAGACAAGAGCTGATGGTTTTGACATTAAAGTCATTACTGCTGATCTTAAGGATGTTGATTACAGCTCTGGTGATGTTTGTGGGGTTTTGGTTCAGTATCCGGGTACCGAGGGTGAGATTTTGGACTATGGGGAGTTTATTAAGAACGCTCATGCGCAGGGTGTTAAGGTTGTCATGGCAACTGATTTGTTGGCATTGACAATGCTGAAGCCCCCAGGTGAACTTGGAGCAGACATAGTTATTGGCTCAGCACAGAGGTTCGGAGTGCCGATGGGGTACGGTGGCCCTCATGCTGCATTTTTGGCTACTTCCCAAGAGTACAAGAGGTTGATGCCAGGGCGAATTATTGGTGTTAGTGTTGATTCTTCAGGGAAGCCTGCTTTGCGTATGGCTATGCAAACCAGGGAGCAACATATCCGCAGGGACAAGGCTACTAGCAACATCTGCACAGCACAAGTAAGATATTTCGTGTTTTCCTATAGGAACTATTATGTAGAGGTTTAGAGAACTCTTAAATTGCTAAGCTTTAAAAGTTTTAAAGGGTGCAAATATATTGTTAGGATAATGTTAGCAGTACATATTCCTCTTTTTTTCTGAACTAAGTTCTTAGTAATCTATTGAAATTGTCTTTGCTTTCCATTTTTTGATTTAATATCTTGTTTTATCTAGGCTTTACTAGCGAACATGGCTGGTATGTATGCTGTTTATCATGGACCTGAGGGCCTAAAAGCTATCTCACAACGTGTCCATGATCTTGCTGGGGCATTTGCTTTGGGACTGAAAAAACTTGGCAACGTGGAAGTCCAGGGTCTTCCCTTCTTTGATACTGTGAAGGTTACATGCTCTGATGCCCATGCAATAGCCGATGCTGCTTACAAGAGTGAGATTAATTTGCGGGTTCGAGATGCCAAAACTGTGAGTCTGATTGAATCTGTGGTTTTATTTGGTCAAATATTTATATATCATGAGATCATGGGACTTTTGTTGCCTTTCAGATCACTGTTGCATTTGATGAAACAACTACCTTGGATGATGTGGATAAGCTTTTCAAAGTATTTTCCGGTGGCAAACCAGTGAGTGCTAATAATCTTTTCCGTAGATATAATGTTCACACTTATAACTTTTGCCTATTGACTTGGGATCATCTCTACCGGAACTTTCAGGTCTCGTTCACTGCTGCATCTCTTGCACCAGAGGTTGAGAATGCAATTCCCTCTGGACTACTAAGACAGAGTCCATATCTCACCAACCAAATATTCAACACGTATGACACTTTTATGAAAAGAAGACCTACTTGTAGCTTATAAATTAAATGTGCCACTCTCACTTTTATTTGTTTTCTTTTTCAGGTATCACACGGAACATGAGTTGCTTCGATACATTCATAGGTTACAGTCAAAGGATCTCTCATTGTGTCATAGTATGATTCCATTGGGGTCTTGTACGATGAAACTAAATGCGACAACTGAAATGATGCCCGTGACATGGCCTGGTTTCACTGACATCCACCCGTTTGCCCCTCCCGAGCAGGCTCAGGGTTATCAGGCAAATATCTCTTTACCTATAACCTCTTCACGCTTCAAAAGGATAATCTAGCATAGTCAAATTGAATCTTTAGTTTATTGATGAACTGTGGTTTCCTGTTATATTAGGAAATGTTCAACAATTTGGGTGACCTGTTATGTTCCATCACTGGGTTCGACTCTTTCTCTTTACAACCTAACGCCGGTGCTGCTGGGGAGTATGCTGGACTAATGGTTATCCGCGCATATCATAAGGCAAGTGACAATAACCAACTTAGAATCCTCTTCGCTTAACGAAAAGGTATTCCTTTTATTCATACAATGCTTGTACTGGTTATGCTGACACTTACTCTGGATGAATACTGCAGTCAAGAGGAGACCATCACCGGAATGTGTGTATCATACCTGTTTCGGCACATGGGACAAACCCTGCAAGTGCTGCAATGTGTGGAATGAAAATTGTTCCCGTTGGAACTGATTCCAAGGGTAACATCAACATTGAAGAATTAAGGAAAGCTGCTGAAGCTAACAGGGACAATCTGTCCGCTCTCATGGTATGAATGATCACATTCATCCCTACAATTCTTTTAATGCAAGGAAACTGTTCATGCGAATTCGTTTTTTATTTCAATTTCAGGTCACTTATCCTTCAACCCATGGAGTGTATGAAGAAGGGATCGATGAGATATGCAAAATAATTCATGAGAATGGAGGTCAAGTGTACATGGATGGGGCTAACATGAATGCCCAGGTCTTTTTTTCAACTTATTTTTAACACTTTTTACTTATTCTACTTGTATTTTCTAAAGAAAACGTTTTTTTTTTGGGTTACAGGTGGGTTTGACAAGTCCAGGTTTTATCGGAGCAGATGTTTGCCATCTGAATCTCCACAAAACCTTCTGTATTCCACATGGAGGTGGTGGACCTGGCATGGGACCTATTGGTGTCAAGAAGCATTTGGCACCCTTTTTGCCTTCACATCCTGTGGTAATATACTCTCCGAGATATACGTATGCCTGTATATGTACAAGCTCGTTTTGGCTTTTCCATGACCATCTTTCGTATCTTTAAACATCCCTGAGAAAGAATTGCTTGTATCTTATCTTTCGGCTGTTCCATGATCATCTTACGAATCTTTAAACATCATTCACATATCTTTGCAATGGCTTATACTGATTACCATGACATCGTATTGCAAATGGCATTTCGTGATGGATTCTTGTACTGCAAGATACTTTTATCCGATGTTGATTTCTAGTTAATCATACTGTAGATATCTACTGGAGGTATCCCAGCCCCTGACAAATCAGACCCTCTTGGTACCATTTCTGCTGCACCTTGGGGCTCTGCACTTATCTTGCCGATATCATACACTTACATAGCCATGATGGGATCTAAGGGACTGACTGATGCTTCAAAGATAGCTATTTTGAACGCAAACTACATGGCAAAACGCTTGGAGGTACCTTTTTTAACTTGAGACTGTGCTTGTAATCATCTCAGTTTGCACATTTATCTCTTTTCGTAATTGATTGTGTTTTTCAGAACCACTACCCCGTTCTTTTCCGTGGAGTCAATGGAACGGTTGCTCACGAATTCATTGTGGACTTGAGAGGCTTTAAGGTAGTTATAGTATAATGGTTTTTCACATTTCCTCTCTTTAGCATTCTGTTTGTTTCCATGTCTGATTCCTAGCTCACCACTGCTGCAGAACACTGCTGGAATAGAGCCAGAAGATGTTGCTAAACGTCTTATGGACTATGGATTCCATGCTCCTACAATGTCATGGCCTGTTCCGGGCACACTCATGATCGAACCAACTGAAAGTGAAAGCAAGGTATAATTCACCAAACATCTTTCTGCCTGACAACATTCCATATTCCTCATACATCCCTTGCTCTCATGTCTATGTTCAATATCTCGTGCAGGCCGAGCTCGATAGGTTCTGTGATGCTCTTATCTCCATCAGGGAAGAAATTGCTCAAATTGAGAATGGAAAAGCTGATATCCACAACAATGTTCTGAAGGTGAATGACTCTTCTTCACACCATATTTTCCCTCTATTTTAGATAACAATAAGCTATGACCAACATATATTGAAGCATTATGTCTAAAATATGCACATGCAGGGAGCTCCTCATCCACCATCTCTGCTCATGGGAGATGCATGGACAAAACCATATTCCCGGGAATATGCGGCCTTCCCGGCTTCCTGGCTTCGTTCTGCTAAGTTCTGGCCTACTACAGGTGTGTATGACAACATCTTGTATTGTTGCTTTCCTCAATATTTTGATCCTTGAGAGCACTGTGAGATTGATTGGCCCTGAGTTTGGCCAATCATGTTATTCAAGCATTATGTTCCACATGAATTTGCTTGTGATCCTTAGCATGCTTATGCATACTGATTTTTTCAACTCTTTTCATCGATGCACCAGGACGTGTTGACAACGTATACGGCGATCGCAACCTCATCTGCACCCTGCTCCCAGTCTCGCAGATGGTTGAAGAAGAGGCGGCAGCCAACGCGTAATCGCCGAATTCATGTGTCTTTGGGGCCCTTGATCTGATATACACAATCACAAAGATGCAAGTTGAAAACATCTCAGTCATCAAAAAAAAGAGAGAGAAATCCCCACTGTCTGTTTCTGGCTCATGTACATAAAGTATCCACCATTTGCATATATGTTCCCAGCTACAGCTGTGACTTTTCATTTGTTTGATATACTTAATCAGCTGCTTTAACAACAAAATTTGTTGCTGATTGCAACTCAAATGCTTTAATTATCGCTAATCTATTTTACACAAGCACTTGTGCTCATATAAATCAAGTAACTTTAGCTTTCTATGTGCAACGGATTAAATAGACATGGCAAAGTGACCCGAGACCCGAACTGAGTTTATTCGATCTAAGTTTCGATATTGACCCGGACAGGATGATCCGAAACTCGAAATAAACCGAATCGAATTGAAATCAACCCAATTTATAGTTGAACCGATATAGACTCGTTCCGATTTTTCAACTGAACAGAACGAACCCGAACTGATTTTCAACTGAACCGAATGGACCCAAAACGAGTTCATCTGAACTGAAAATAACCCGAACCGAAAGCAACCCGAAATAAAGAAAAAGAAATAATGAAAGATTTGATGTGAATTGTCGGAGTAATTTACATTTTAGAATACTAAACTTAATTTCCACTTTCATTTACATCACAAAACTTTATTTTAATCAAATTGCATCATTCAACTTTTATTATTTATAAATGAAGTCACTTAGATTGACAACGTTAAAAAAAAATAATATAAAAAGCTAAATTTAACACTTTTATTTAACATGTTTTTCACACATCATCATTAAATGATGTTTAATTAATAATTTTAATAATTCTCTATAAGAATTCTCTTGAAATATTTCATCAAAAATAAATTAAAAGAAAATTTTCTAAATTTCCTATAAATCCTAACGAAAAGTATTTAAATTATTAATTAAATATTATTTATTGATGATATGTAAAAAATATGTTAAATAAAAATACCAATTCAATTTTTCACATTAGAATTATTTAGCGTTCTCAATATAAATAATTTAGTTTATAAATAATAAAAATTAGATGATCTAATTTGATTAAATTAAAGGTTTGTGGTGGATATTAAGTTTAGTGATCTAAAATGTAAATTACCTTAAATTGTCGCACAACTCACTAAAAAGTCAATTTTTTTGGCTTTATAAAGTCATATATGGGTTTAAAAAATTGATCCGGCCTGAAACCCGACTAAAACATATCGATCTCCTATTGAATCGATCTTGACCTCACCCGAAAATACCTGACTTGAAAATTAACCGAACCGATGTGACCTGATCCAGACTATACCCGACCTGGATCACTATACACCCGAATCAAAACCGAACCAGACCAGATCTGACCCGAACAGAACTGAAACCGAATATGGTCAAAATTAAACTTGACCCGAACCAAACCTAATATGAATGACCCGAACTGAACCTAATTCGAATGACTCGTTTGCCACCTCTAGAATTAAATACACAATTTTTAAATTAAAAATATTACATAAATCAATAGAGCTAAATTCAAGATTAGAGGTTTTGATTGTTTGCGTTACGTATTAATTATGAAAAAATATTCCCCCTTTTTAAGAAATGAAAATGAGCAAAAGAAATCATATTTGACCAAGATTATTGATTACCTTGTACAAATTCCAAGTTGGCTATTGTCTTAAGCACAGTTCATTGCCAGCTGCCCAGCTCTGTTTATGTCCTCTGTAGATATTTATGGGGCACAGTCAACGACTCAACGTCACAACTAGTCTGCTAGATTCTTATTAGTTTTATTGTTGTAGATATTGAAATTCGAATATTAAAATTGTTAAGATATGTTCAACATTTTCGAGTGACTTGCTCCCCAGTTTCTATATCATTTACGACATTACTAGAATTTATTACACCCTAATGGATAAACATAATGATAAAAAAAAATTGTAACGTGACACGAACAACACTGAAGATTATTAAAATAATTATTAAAAACTTAATAATTCAACATATAATTAATAATTATTTAAAAAATAATTAAATTATTTTTTATATATTAAATTTTTGAATTTTTAAATAAGGGTAAACTACATATCTAGTACCTCACATATTTTTCTACTTCTATTTTGGTACCTAAATTAATTTTTTTAGCAAAATAGTACCTAACGTTACGTATTGTTTCTATTTTGGTACCCTGACTGTTAAAAGTAAACGAAAACAATGACGTTGCTTGGTCAAATAACAAATTTAATCCCTAAAACTTATACAATCTATCAATTTAGTTCAAAATATTATCAATTTAAACATCATTTTTAATTTTTGGATTAAAAGTAAATTTATTCTTTCTTCTTCTTCCATTCTAAGTATGACAAACTAGGTTCGAACATCTACTTCATTGTCACTACAATTTCTTGCAAGTTTTCATCGATCACTTTTTTTTAATTCCTACAAAAATAATATCGACTTTAATAACAAAAAAAGTAAAAGTATGAAAAAGTGAAAATCAACTAAAGCCTACAAGAGCAAGAAGCGTAAAAAATAGTATTCACCGTGTTGTCATAGTCGATTCTCCAATAGTAATGAGTTTCTTCGAAATTAAAATGAAATTAAATTAATCTAAATTTAATTAAAATGATATTCACCGTGCTGTTATAGTCGATTCTCCAGTAGTACAGTGGATATCATTTTTCTTGCTTTGGTGAACGACCCAAGAGTTCCTCCTTTGTGATAAATGCGATAAAGGCTTCCACATGAGATATTTTAGACCAATTGTGGTTCTTGTTCCAATTGGATCATGGCTTTGCCTCAAATGCTCTGACCACAGTCGAGTAAGAAGTAGGAATTTTTATCTTATTCTTTTATTTTGTTGTTTTGTTGTATTTTTTTTTCCAAATTTTCACCAGTTTTTATGGCAAATGTTGTTTCTTTCAAAGGTTTTTCGCTGAAAAAAATAATTGATTTCTTCAAGATTCAGAAGAGTGGTGATGGGAATAAGAAATGTGTGTCGAATCAAGATTCAGAAGAGTGGTGATGAAAAATAATTTAATTGAATTTTTTAAAATAACTATTAATTGTATGTTGAGTCCTTGAATTTTTTAATCTTTATTAACCAATTTAATGATGTTCAACGATATTCAGTGTTAGTAATGTTCAACGGTAATCGTCGTACGTGGTAGACTCATCCAATAATAAACCATAAAGAAAGGGACCACGTTATTAGAATTTACAACACCCTAATAATTGTTTTTATTTATTTATTTAAATCTTATTTTACAATTTAATTATTTAAACTTTGTATCTTATATTTTTAGAAAAAAAATTAATACAAAGGTTGTGTAAATTTTAATTTGCACGGGTTTTTTAGTTATATGGTTAGGATTTAAAGTTTAGAGGTTTATATTTTAAAATTTAATATTGGTGTTTAAAAGTTAGTGTTTATGGTTTAATTTTTTAAGAATAAGATTAGAAATGTATAGTTTGAGTTTTAGGGGTTTCATGGTTAATTATATCTTACCTCTTAATATTGATTTTTGGTCATAAGGTGACTTAGAAATTAAGTTAGACCTCCATCTTTCCATATTAGGAGAGAGGAGACAGTGTATAACTTAGGCAAATATGAGTGTGTATTGATTTAGTATATATATAATCAAAGTGGACAATTGAAAATCTGAATTGCTAAAAATGAACAAACAAAGATAGAGGATAAGATGCTTAGGTTTCAATCCATTTATCTTCTTTAAACAGATAGAAGTTTATGTAAGTAAAATTATACTAGCCCCACAAATCGAATCAGATTAAATCAATTCAAATAAGACTCGAACTTTAATACTCATTTATAAAGATTTTCTAAGTTAAAATTAAGTTTTTTTTTAAACTTATGTTATCCATATATCAATATTGTCTTATATTATATTAATTCGAATATCAACATTTACTAATATAAATATATCTATGTGACAAAATAAAACTGACTATTGGATGGAAGGTTTATTAGACACGTGTTCAATAGTAACAGGCTGGGTTAAGTATTCTGTATTGGGACAGCAGCACTTAAAAGCGAGTACCTTCATGCTTGGACGAGTGTCGGACACTTATCCATTATGCGGTGCAGGAGTTGGAACAGCACCACTTAAAAAAGGTCGTAGTTTTCAGACAGAATATAGAAAGCGAGTACCTTCATGCTTGGATGAGTGTCGGACTTCAATTCAATTCGCTATTTCTGACATGGATAAATTGTTCCTGTCTTTCTACCTTTCTGTAAACTGCTCCAAAAAGATAAAAGTGATAAGCTAACTACAAAGCGCATAAATCACACATGCTTTTTTTGACGACGGTTTCCTTTTTAAACCGAGTCGTTGATAACTCGTAATGTTAGGCATTAGGCATTGTTAATTTGATTCCATGAAGTGCAGGCAGAACTTGTGCAGTAATTTCCGGACTTAATTCAATTTTGTTTTTAAATTTTTAAGGATTTTATTTAAGGTTTAGTGCTTAGGGGTTTAAGTGTAAGAATTTCGAACTTAAGGAGTTTAGTTAGAACTTAAATTTTAGGGTTAAAATTTAGGCTTTATAGGTTTAAACCTAAAATCTTGACAATATTATCCTAAACCTAAAACTTAACCTCTAAACTCTAAATATTAACTCTAAATTCTAATCATAAATCCTAAATTTTAAACACATACACTTAAACTCGTAAACTCCAAGTCCCAAACCAAATCCATGAACCTTAAACTAAGTATCTTGTAAAAAAAAATTGTTTCCACTATGAATACATATAATATTTCCCCTTTTTATAACTAAAATAAGGATAAATATTCTATACACAGGCGGTGGAAACTGAAAGTTTCCACAAGTGCCTTAGTTTTAGGGTATAGAGAATTAGTTTAGGGTATAGGGGTTTAGGTGTAGGTGGTTAGAATTTAGGGATAGTTGTTTCAATTTAAGGTTTATGGTTATAATTTAGGGTTTATACGTTAAAATCTAATCCTCACCATGTTACCCTAAAAATTAAACCCTGAATTATAACACTAAACCTTAAATTGAAACAATTATCACTAAATTCTAAACACTTACACCTATACCCTAAACTAACTTCTTATACATAAAACTAATGCGCTTGAAAGTTTTCACCGCAGTGTATAGATTATTAATCCTTAAAACAATACCTTTTTGAGATTTCAAGAAAAATCATGTTATGTACGTTACGGATGGATTTTCTTGTTCAAGGAAGGTTTCATCAACTGACTATGTTCAATGTACTTTTTATATTTTTATTATATTTTTCACTGTGTTTATAAAAAATGAAAAGGGGTATTAAGAAAAACTCAAAATCCCGAAACTAAACTTAAAAGATATTGAAAAAGAAAAAAAAAAGAATGTGTAGCTTGTAGGAAGGGAAATATAGATAAAATTAGTCCCACCAACGATAATTAGTTAAATTTATTAATTTGACAAATAAAAGAAGCTTTTGGGTGTTAAATATATTATCTATACTTATTATGAAATTTCTTGAATTAGTGTATGCCATTGGGAAAAGATTAAAATACAATCTTTTAAAACTAAATCTACGCACTTTTATCAACACAAACTTAGATACAATACTTATTTTTTTTATTGATCTTAAGTACAATAATTGTATTAAAATATATATTCAGTTTCGTATGTAAGTAGTTAATGGGATGCATGACGGACCATTTTCAAAAGCAAAATTGTGTTTATTGGGGTGGGGGCTTAACAATGTTGCTGTTATTTAGAGGGAAAACTATATATTTAGTACTCAATTATGCCCACATTATTATTTTGACACTCCCAACTATTATTTTTTACAAAATGATATCTCAACTATTATTTTTTGGCAAAATATCAATAATGTTACGTTTTTGTTATGTTTTGGTACCCCGACTGTTTGAAGCTAATAGAGATGATGTCATGGCTTGGTATAATAATAATTTTAGTCCAAAACACTTATATATATTATCAATTTAGTCAAAAATCCTTCAATTTAAAACATCATCTTAATTTTGCAAAACTTCGATCCTATTTTGTCGCATCCCCCTAAAGTTTTGATTGTCCTTAGCGCGTTTTTTAAACCCAAACCCCAAAAAAGTGTTCAAATGGAAGGAGAAAAATGGAGAACTTACAATTTTAATCCAAAATTTAAAATAATGTTTAAATTAATAGAATTTTTGACTAAATTAATAGATTGTATAGGTTTTTGGAATAAAACTACTATTAATCCAAGCCACATCACTATTTTCGTTAATTTTAAACGGTGGAAGTATCAAAACAGAACAAAAATATTATGTTAGGTATCATTTTACCCAAAATAATAGTTAGGGTACCAAAACAGTAACACGTGAATAGTTGGGTACTAAATATGTAGTTTTCCCTTATTTAATTTACTTAAATTCTTATTTTTTTAAATGAATATATATATGTATTTAAACATAATATGTTAGTACTTAAATATAAAAATAAAAAATATATTTGTATTACAATTATCTATTTCCAACAAAGGATTCCTTACATTGCTCAAATATCTCTCATCTTTATGACAATTTAAGATTTTTTCGTCGTTTTTTGATTATAAAAATTATTTTGATTGTTCCATGAATTAAATCAAAGGATGAAAAATGTTATTTAAAATGTTATTTTTAGCACCAGTAGAGCTCATATTGTGGTAAGTTTACACTATAATTTCGATATTAAGCAAAATTGTAGTTTTTTTAAGTATTATATTTGTGTGTATTAGAGGGAATGAGTGAAGGGTTAATCTTAAATATTTCAAGTGGTAGCTCGAGGGCGAAGAGTGCGCAGGTTAAGCGAATCTGTTAAGGAGCGAGCGTAGGTTAGAAAAAACGAAAATTAGAAGAAGAAAAAAAATTGAAAAAAAGGAACATTAAAAAAGAAAATTAGATTTCTTACAAAGAAGAGAGAAATCGGGAAAAAAGTGAGAGGAAAATAAAAGTCGCCGTTGATGAGATGCCGAAAATGAAACATCTTTTAAGAAAACTCCACATCGGCAGTGGTTTAAATGAGCAGCAACGATTGGCGGAGGCGCTACCCGTGATCAGCCCGAGCCCGAGTCCGAACTCGAATTCCAACTCCAACTCGATGAACGTAACGGGAGTTGAGACGGCGACTCCTTCTGAATCGTCCTCGGTTAGTTCGGGCACAATGGGGAGAACCGGGGCCGTTGAATCGGTCGGAGGAGACAGAACGGCTGGAGATGAGCTGGATTTTAGTTTATTTGAAGAAGAGTTTCAGATGCAGTTGGCTTTGGCGATCAGTGCCTCGGATCCCGAGACTGTTCAGATCGACGCTGCTAAAAGGATTAGCCTTGCCGGCGTCGATACCAACACTTTCGTTGAGTTCCCCTCGCTTCGTTATTGGGTAATATAATTTTTCGTATTTCAATTTTTTTAAAACTTTCGTTTTTATAATTAGGTTTTCCGAAATTGCATTACCTGTTTGAAGCAGTAGTAATTGGCAATTATATATATATATATATATATAAACTGTATTAACGGACTTTTTTTTTCTTCATTTTCCCACTTAATCTGTTTATCAGGTTTCAGTATATTTATACCTTCATTTCATTTGAAGTTTGAATAATTTTGTGAATTTGATAATGTTACCTATTTTTTCTTGTAAGTTCTGATTGCATTTCATGTTTATTCATTATATATTACTAGTATATTTATTCACGTATCAGACATCTTATTTATGAATAGTTTTCAACTGCTTCTGGAAAATTCTTATCTTCGATGACATTCTATTAATCATGGTTGATTGGGAGGAAATTAATTAATTGAAGTTCGATTTCATGTCAAACTCAATTAATTGAAATTTTGCTAAATATATAAATTGGTATGTCTTTATTGGTTTTCTTAATTTTATATATGTGATGCCAAAGTCCTCTTAAAACCATAGATAGTTAGAATGGGAAACCTTTTTATTATTTTGCATGCCATAAACTTTTCATGAATGTTTGTACGAGAAATATATTTCTTGTTTTATGAGTAGGGCTGTAGGGAACTATACCGTTTCCTTTCCTGCTATTATGCTTCTATCTGTTATTGTTTCAATTATTAAGGTGGGATATTGTATAGTAAATGCAATTATGGATATGAATACTAATTGATGTTAGTTTTCATTATGGATATTGAATTAGTTTTGAAATTTATCAGTTTTCCGCCTTTGGTTTATCAATGCTGTACTGGATTTTTTATGTTTTCTTTTGTTAGAGAAGTTCTAGAACTCGTTAGTTAATATATATTCTCTCTCCCCTGCCTTTTTCCTTCTTTTTTTGAGAAAAAGAAACCTAATTTCTATTTAATGTTATTTGCAGAATTATAATGTTGTAAACTATAATGAAAAAATTGTGGATGGATTTTATGATGTGTATGGCATTGCCTCAACTATGGGTGCACTAGGAAAAATTCCTTCTTTGGTTGATCTTCGAGCAGTATCAGTGTTTGATAATGTCAATTATCAAGTAATTTTTGTTAACCGGTTGCTTGATCCTGAACTGCAAGAGCTCGAGAAAAGAGTATATAACATGTATGTGCAGTCACGAGCTTTTGGCCACGGCCCAGTTGTAAGTGGCATGATTCAGAAAATTGCAGAAATGGTTGTTAATAGAATGGGTGGTCCTGTTGCTGATGCTGAAGAGATGATGAGCATGTGGACCTCAAGAAGTTATGAATTACGAAGTTCTCTTAGCACTGTCATTCTTCCACTTGGACGGCTTGATGTTGGACTTTCCCGCCACAGAGCCCTGCTTTTTAAGGTTGTAATAATCATCTACTCTTCATAGTTTCATAAGTTAAACTAGCTCATGAAAGAAGTATGTTTTCCTTTTAACTTCACTCCTGTCTGCAGCACCCCTCTTCCATTTTCATTTCACAAGTATTGTTTCATTTGCTTTTGCTACTCATAGTATCTTGTGGCTTTGTCTAATTTTTCATTTGATTAGGGATAAAGGTGTTAAAACTTTTTATAAGGAATCTGTTTCTTTCTTCTGATTCTAGGTTCTAGCTGATAGAATTAATCTCCCCTGCATGTTGGTCAAAGGGAGCTATTACACGGGTACTGATGATGGAGCTGTGAACTTAGTTAGAATCAACAATGGAAGGTATTTTCCTCCTGCTCTGATCTGCAAATTCTGCTGTCTTTGATTTTGGTAGCTGTGCTTAGCCTTTCTACTATTTCTACATTAGCTTTTTTTTAGTTAGTCCCTCAACAATCAACATGGTGGCATACCAGTTTTTGTTTCTGTTCTGCTTTATGTAGTTTACAGTCAAGTCAAATAGAAAAGTTTAATTTTGTACTGGCACATAGCTGATGCAAATAATTATCTGAAAAAAATGCAGTGAGTATATTATTGATCTGATGGGTGCTCCTGGGACCCTTATTCCTGCTGAAGTACCAAGCTCTCACCTCCTAAATTCCGCACTAGGTGTAAGGGGCTTTACTGATCTTACGGAAGCCTCCCAAGGTTCACCCTTGCTGCTTGACAAAGGAATTGAAAGTATTGCATCTTCAGCCACTCTAGATATAGGCTCTAAAGATGGTCCCTTGAGGTCAGTGGAATTTGTTAGCAGTCAGACAAACGAAGATGAGAGGAACTTTGCTGGGAGAGCTGTCTCTGAGAGATCTGAACAGGACTTAGGGAAGCTTCTTCCCTTGGCACCTAAATCTAGTGAAAGCATTTCTGGCATTTATGAAAAACCATCGGCAGCTCAAAAGAGAAAGGTTAAAAATGTGTCCAAGTATGTTATTAGTGCAGCAAAGGACCCAGAGTTTGCTCAGAAATTACATGCTGTTCTGTTGGAAAGTGGTGCATCACCTCCTCCTGATTTGTTCATGGATATCAATTCACAGGACCTTAGTGAACAATGCATGTCTGGTCAAGTACTGAAAGGGACAAATGTAGATGTAACTGCTAGCTGCCATTCAAATGAGTTGTTAACTAATGACCAGTGTTTTGTATCGTCTGGGATGGAGACTTCAGAAAATACTAGTTCCAATCTTAGACAAAAGCAAATGGATAAACATCAAAGAGATTTGGAAGTGAATGCCATAAAAACTAATGTTTCATCTTCCTATAATGCTTCTAAAGAGGGACTTCTCATTGGTTATACAACTAATGATTGGATACAAGTTCGTGAGTCCTGCTCTGCTGATGAGTTTTGCCAAATGCAACCAGAAAACGTCTTCGCCACAGATGAGAAACTAATACGAAGGACTGCTGATATGGATGTCAGTAAAGAATCTGCATTAGAAATGATAGAAACTGCAGGCAGTGACTTGCACATGGTTGGCAATGATCACAGTGAGAAGATCTATCCTATGTCAAGGGAGGTTTCTGAATGGGAAATTTCATGGGAGGATCTTCAAATTGGTGAACGGATTGGTATTGGTAAGGCGTCCTAATAACCCAATTAATCCTGTTCATTTTTATTGGATCTCGTGTTTTGAATTGATTATTAGTGTGATACAGCTTGTAACACAATTACACAAATGCTGGCTAGGATGTCCTTACTCCTTACGTACATGTTTTTATTGGATGGACATACAGTATGAAAAGCTGAATATAATCTGTCAAAGATATAAAAGTTATTTGTCAGTGCATCCTACTCTCAGCTTAACCTATCAATAACTTATAAATCCTGCCTGCTATGGCACTTAGCACAGTCCTACAGGTCAATTCAGTATGGCTCACATTTTATATGAACAGGGTTGTGCAAGCATACTACACTTGATAGCTGCAAATGATACTGAATTTAAGAATTTGAGCTACCTCACTTGATATAGTCCTTTTTATTTTTCATGTTTAATTGGACCTCCAGAGTTATAGAATGTGTAGCTTGATTGAAGACTTGACTGTTCCCCACCAGTCTTTCTTATAGATGAACTCTTGTCTTGTAGGATCATATGGCGAGGTCTACAAAGCTGAGTGGAATGGCACTGTGAGTTACATTTGCTTTCATTTTATTCACAGAAATTTTAGTAGTATACTATGACTAGATGATATGATGACTACAATAACATTGCTACATGCCAAGATTTCCAAAAGCATTAATCTTTCATTGACTTTGTTTCCTGGGAAGAAAGGAGTGTTGGTCATGTGATTGAATAATTATCCTAATGTGGTGCAAACTTGTGAACATCTCAAAGATACTAAGATGATCAGCATTAGTTTCTTTGAAACTACTCTTCTATTGATCCAATAACAGTATATGCTTGTTCCAAATGTCTCTTCAATGTCTTCTAATGGCATTTTCATTTCTTTGAAACTACTCTTCTATTGATCCAATAACAGTATATGCTTGTTCCAAATGCCTCTTCATTGTCTTCTAATGGCATTTTCATTTGAGTGTTTGTCTATTTGATTCTGTTGGCTCTTCAGGAGGTTGCTGTGAAGAAGTTTTTAGATCAAGATTTCTCTGGTGATTCACTGGTTCAATTTAAATGTGAAGTGAGCCCCAGAAAATATCTTCTATAGCATTACACATGTTTATATAATCTCATGCTTGTGAGCTCAAATTTCCTGTAGAATTGAATGAATTTACAGTGAAATCATCTCTGTTTGATTATCCTTACAGGTTGAATTAATGTTAAGGTTGAGGCATCCAAATGTTGTTCTTTTCATGGGAGCAGTTACTCGCCCCCCACATTTCTCCATACTGACAGAGTATCTTCCCAGGTTGATTTTCTTTATACAAGCCAATTAGTTCTGTCTTTAGTCTTCAATGTTTTAGTGATTAGTAATTTTACATTTGTTCGCACCTTTTTAGATATGGGTATCGTTGGTATTTTAAACTTCATGGTAGATTTACGTTTTGTGCTTTGCTGTGTATGAAAACACCGAGTCCACTAGACGTGTGTTTTCTTGTTGATTCAGATAAATACTAGATCTATCTATCATGGTTGTGGTTTCTGACAAGAGATTTATTAATTTCAAAGGACAAGGTTGGCCGTCCAGTCTAACATTCTCTGTGCTCCTCACTGCAGGGGAAGTTTGTATAAGCTACTGCATCGATCCAATTCTCAACTTGATGAGAGGAGACGAATGAAGATGGCTCTTGATGTGGTAGGAATCACAAGTGAATCAATTCTTTATTTTCTTTTGCTTGATATCCTGTATTGAAGCATCTCCTTCTGCCATCCCTTTCACTCTTCTTCCATTCCTGGTTGTAATTTCTATTAAGCGTAACTTTCTTATGGTTTACAGGCTAAAGGAATGAATTATTTGCACACAAGCCATCCAACTATAGTACACCGAGATTTGAAAACACCAAATCTCCTTGTGGATAAAAACTGGGTTGTAAAGGTGCTCATCTCAAATCTATTTTCTGGCCAAAAGTATTCCTTGATTTTGCTCATAGTTTATTTAAGCAACTTTACAGGTTGCTTTACTTTCTTCTGAAGGATATCAATTGCATTTTCTAAACATGTTTGCTTCGATATTCAGGTCTGTGATTTTGGGTTGTCACGCTCGAAGCATCATACTTACCTGTCTTCAAAGTCTTCTGCTGGAACGGTAGTATTACTAAAAGATAATCCTTGTCATTCAGTTTGTGTTTTCTCTTACTTTCCTATTTATCCAAAAACCTGTCTTTTTCTAAAGTAAAAGTTTGCTGGACTGCAGCCTGAATGGATGGCACCTGAAGTTCTACGGAATGAACCAGCTGATGAGAAGTAAGTGCCTTTAACAACACGATAGCTTACATGTCTTTGACATTTCTCTTCTGTTCCTTATACAAATCGACTGGGTTGGTTGCAGATGTGATGTGTACAGTTTTGGTGTGATATTATGGGAGTTGGTTACTTTACAGATTCCCTGGAAAGGTTTGAACCCTATGCAAGTTGTTGGAGCTGTTGGATTCCAGAATAGGTGTCTAGAAATTCCCGAACATGTCGATCCAACGGTTGCACAGATTATACGTGAATGTTGGCAAATGTGAGTTTTAGACATCATTGGCGTCACTTATATACGCATCTGCTAAACAAATCCTGGAAATCACATTAAGTAAAAGAATCTGTAATGATTAAAGCACTCCAATGAACCAGTTCGACAGTATGCTGCATAGAACTTCTTTGCATTAATCTAACTCAAAAAGTCTTTTCTCGTATGCAGGGAGCCACATCTACGACCATCATTCGGACAGCTGATGATCCGTCTGCGACGTCTTAATTGTATGTATATCGGAAGGCAAAAAAACAGAAACCAAGCTGTAGGATGAGGAGTGTTTTGATGTAATAAGTTATTTGATTAGCTGTTTCATGGCAGCCGGAAGGTTTCCTTTTGTATGTGCAAAAGAAAGTTAGAGAGAGATAGGAGGAGGAAGGTGTTGGCTCATTCGAAGCGGGGGATCGGCACTTCCCCATCCCAGTATATGTATAGAGAGAGAGAGAGATGGAGGGGGATGGGGATTCTTCCAAATGTAACAAAGTTACCTATAGAAGAAGAAGAAAAAGAACCACCGGTTTTACAAGCACTAAGCATGTAATCTCTACAGCTCAGTGTTGAATCCAAAGAAAAAAAATTGAAAAAAAGAAGTGAATGTTCTCCTTTGTTTTCGGTGATAATTTTTTTATATCATTATTTTAACAATAATTGTAACTAAATGATTTTTTTAGATTTAATGATAAATATTTTCGGTCTTCAGAAAAAATAATATATATGTTCGAGATACAAAATATAAAGTGAACATTCACTTTTATTCACTTTTATGGTGAATGTTCACCATGTATCAAGTGAACGACGACAGAACCATGGCCACCACAGTCGTCCGCCTATCACCCAAATCGCCACCAGCCTCCGCCCCAAGCTTCTCCTTCCCGAGCTCACCGTTCTTGAAACCCAAATTTATTATTCCTCTTGGCCCCATCACAATTAAAAATCCGATTACCAAAACAATCTCATCTTTCAAAAGTGGAAATGGCAGCAGCATACTTGGAGACAGATAAAGTCCCTATTATGCACCATACTTGGGCGCCTTCCAAAGCTTAAATGCTACCTCGTGCAGCATCCTGTCAGCCGGTATGGTAAGATTTCCGGAATGCTGCAACGAAAAACAAGCAATAAGCACAAAATGAACATGAGACCAAGGCTATTTTCATGCTTTCTATGTACAATTCACTCAGGTTACAAAGATTGGAGAGATGCATGTTTGGAGACATGTCAAAGTCAACATCACTTCGTAATCTATTCAAACAAATGGCAAATGGGTTTCAAGAATCATCTCAGTGTCAGTTTGTACCTCTTTAAAATCTTCAACAGAAAAAGTCTCCACCATGTCCTTGCGGGTTACGGCATACTGATATTGAGCGAATAACATGGAACTGTGGTGCCTGTTGATGTATATTAGTTAAATAATCCACACGAAAACGTCAAAATGCGCAAAATGAATCAGGGTTCACAAACTTTATTCTTACCGAACATTATTTCTTAGACTTTCTCCTCTCATGGTATAACTCTGTCTAGGGAAAAGTAGTGAAAGATGAGTATTCTTCTCATCTTTAGTGCTCAAAATTGACAAACCAGGATCATCAGCCTTCGACACACATCCGTAGCTCATTACGAGGGACAAGAGTAGACGAGAACCAATTTCAGTTCCAGGCTTAGCTATACTCATAATAGCACCAAGCAACGCGTTCATGAATTCCACGCCACTGGCAGTAGCATTGTCACTTTCAACATTCGAATTCTCCCCAGACCCAACATGCAAAACCACTAAATCAAACTGGTTGGATTCCATTATCTTCCCGTCTTCGAATCCAAGTAAGGACAGCAATTCAGAAACCAAATTATCAACCGATGATGCAGGGGGAATATTGCTATCTCCAAATAATCCATTCAAGTTCGGTACATCGAAGCCAAGTTTTTCTCCAAAAGATTTCAAACTAGAATTGTTACTCAATACAGCAGCTTTCATTCCCATAAACCTGAACTGAGAGATAAAGCATCATGTTCACTGGCATATTCGAATTGCTAACAATTAAAACCCAACAAGTGCATGATAATAATACCTCTCTGAAATGGTTGGGATCAAGGAGGATGACTTCTGAGACTTTTCACTAGGAAATTGCCCATTCTGAAAAAATTAATGAAAACAAAGAGAATTGAAGAAATTATATCATGAAATTCACTTTCCAATAACCTAGAATAATAGGCATCTCACCTTGTTCAATGCCTCAAAGGCATCCACCAGTACTGCAAACTCTCTTACTATCCTATCATCCTCGCTTTCTGCAGTCTAAATCCAAGTGAATTCCAATTCCCAAACAATTACATTTAATTTCATTAAATACTGCAAAACCAATTAGAAAAAGCTGGTGATTTTCCTAGCAATCTAAAAGTAGAAAATGCAAAAGAAACCAACTTTCGGTGTTTGGGTGTGTATCTTAAAGAGATTATATCTTCATTCATTACCCATTATCAAAAGATGGAATTGAAAATGAAAATCAAAGTGACAAGGAATTGAAAAAGGGGAATGGGGAACCTGAAGGAGGAGCATTGGGGAGGCTCAAGAAACCGCAGTTGGCTATAGATGCGAGGGAATGGAGATGGGCATGTGACGGTTGAATGAAGCGAGCCAACCCGTCCCCGTATAATATCAACCCCCGGCTTGGCTTGTCTGCCATTGCTGCTACTCAAATGCTCCAAGAATAAGCTTGAAGAAGAAACTGACACACATAAAAGTAAGAAAAGACGGAGAATCCTCTTTCGTTGGGCAGCGTGGAGAATGTTTACATGCGCATTAGAAGGACTTATAATAAAATCGGGTCGGGTATTTTTGTAATAAAATCGGGTTTAAACCGAGTCGAGTTTTTGCCAAATGTGATGTCGGGTCTGGTTTTGGTTCTGGTTTTGGTTTAGGGTGGAAAAAATTCGACCCAACCTGACCTGAGATTAATAATGTAATTTTTCCTTAAATTTTTAGGAATATTTGTAATACCCCTCTTTATATAATTTTTTTTATAATTAGGTCCTTAAAAGTAAATTTTTATTTACAATCTAATCCTTAAAATATTATTATTTTTCAATTAAGTCTCCTAAAATTATTTTTTTACAAGTAGGTCCCTAAAATTCACTTTTTTCTATAGTTCAGGTCAGGTTTAGAGTATTTATTTTCGGGTCGAGTCAATTTTTTTTAAGGACAAGGTTGGTCGGGTTCGGTTTTAGGGTTATTATTTTTAGGTCGAGTTCGGGTGGGCCAAAAACTCGATCCATGCCCATCCATACTTAATAAGTTAAAGTTTAGGGTCGAAGGTTGAATTTAAGATCGAGAGTTAGATTTTTTATTTTGAGAGTTTTGTAAAAAAAAAGCACCTATATCAAAATATAACCCCTTCTATTATTATAAAACGAATTATTTTTTAATAATTTTTCGTAATATTTTTATAGAATTTATATTTATTTAATTAGATATTGTTTGTTGCACTTGTATACTTTTATATTCATCACATTTTATTTATTTGATATAAAAAGCCTAGCCATTATAGATATGTATAATATTATATATTCATATGATATACTTATTAATAATAAATTTATTAAAAAATCAAATTCGTAAACGAAATTGTTCAATGAATACATAAGATTTCATGCAACAGTTGCTAACAATTTCACTAAAAAGCCTAGCCATTATAGATATGTATAATATTTCGCTAACAAGCAAGCTCATTGAAAAAAATGCACTCAGTTCCAAATCTTTCTACTGTACAACATTATGAACATAATCTATGCACTCCGGACTTCGAAACCATTTGTATCAGACATATATTCGGATACGACCCACTAACCGTAGCTCAAACTGGATCCGGATAAAATTATTTGGTTACTTGTCACTTGCAGGCAGTGCTTGCAGGTTAGATACGTTATATTAACTCATCTCCAGCAATGACATGTGAACCGAAGCTTCTTGAAACCAGGATGATGCACTAAATCAATAGTTTAGTACCCTTGAATCGCATCGAATCTTTGTAGCATTTTGGCCTAACATCACTTCGTGTTGCTAGTCTTCAACTCCGGTGTTGTAAACAAAACTGGGAAAAAAGGTTGTAATGCACCTGAAGATCGATAATAAGATAAATGAGAGACGATAAGTACCAATGGCAGCTAAGGCTCAAAGGAGGTGAAGCACGCAAATAGATTGGGAGTGCAATGCTAGAAATAGGATTTCGTCACCAACTTTAAATGAGGAAGAGTCATGTTCTTCAAGAGGCCGGGATTACGAAGCACAAATGCTTTCCATTCTTCTTTGTTGATTCGACCGTCTTTGTCAGCATCTGCATCGGCAAAGGTCTGCAGAGAGATGAAGATCCGGTAAGCCATTGAATGCTCTACAAAACCACACCAGTAAAAAGAAGAGTTTAAAACTTTGGAGAGCTCACTTTGTCAATGATTTCCTCGAGAAGGTCATCAGACAATCTCAGTTCAGATTCCATCAAAATGGCAATTATCATTTGCTTAACCTGCAATCAACCAAAAGTTAATTACTCCCACGATTGCAGGAAATGCATTGTCTCGGAGTCATTCACAGGACACCGAATTCAGGTTAGAACTGCTTACTCACTTCTTCTCGCTCGATAAAACCTGTTTGTCTCAGGTCATACAACCTAAATGCAACTGCAAGACATTAACAAGGATGTAGATGAGTCCAAGCAAACATTAATGGTATAAAGCAAATGATTTCACAAGAACCCTTACAATCAATTTTATCTTCTACAGGGGCATACGGATGAAACACGTTGAGAGCGTGGACGAATTCCTCGAATTCAATGACACCATTTTTCTTCTCATCAAAAAGATCAAAAACCTGCAATATAAAAGATTAACATAGATAGGAAATCAAAGGAAACTGCTCAATCATTAATTCTAGCACACATCAAAACTTGAAAATGAACTCAACTTATACATTACAACTATAACGATTCCTGAAATTCAAGCTGAACAATTCATCTCTTCTTCATACTGTACTTTGATTGATTTCCAAGAAACTGGGTATTTTTGCAAACAAAAAACTTACCCTGTCAAGAAAAAGATTGCTGCCGTACGGTGACTGGAACAATGCTAACTGAAGCTCTTCCTACAACGCCAAAAAAAACCCTTAGAATTTTACAAATATTTCGACATTTCAATTTAATGGCATTTTAAATTCACGACTGAATTTGAATTTTACCTTATGAATCAATCCGTCATCAATTATTGAGCTACTCAACTTCTTGAACAGTTCGTACAATGCCTCTATGTCGTTCACCGTAACTGCGTCATAAGATTCATAACCAACAAATAATAAATCAAGGGAAAAAGCAAAATTAAAAAGTCAGTTTGAATATCGCAAACGGGTATGTATCAAATCTAAGCATACATCGGGATTCATTGGCGAGCTGAGTTAGATCTGTGAACCGATTCAGGCATTTCTTGGGTCGGGGCCGGTACCCAAAACAATCAGTGGTTGCAAAAATCAAGAAATCGATCACTGCAACAATCGGAATCATAGCTGCACAGATCGACTCTCCGATCGTCAGGGAGCTCGACCGCTGTTCATCATAATCAAATGCACAAAAAATAAGGACTGAATCAACCGCTGAGTCAGAACCCATTACAGCAAATTTAGAAGTTATTAAAATGACTAAACAAAGAAGAAAGATTGGTTGTTACAATGAATAAGGTTTTGCTGGTTGAATCCATGGCTTCAAACAATCACACATCAGGCACAGAGAGCTTATGTCCTTTCTCATATAGCTTCTTCCAGATTTCTCTTCCTTTCCTACGGATTTTACCCTTTCCCATACAAGGTTTGTTTTTATGGATTGCGTCTCGTTTAGATGGCTGAGGTTGAAACGCAACAAACGTGTCTTTTTTAAATTAAATAAATCATATTGTTTAATTAAAATATAAATCATATTATTCATTAATAATATTCGTTGTAATCACTTAAATTTGATGTTTGAATTTTCTTTCGAAAGTAAAATTAATAGGGATGGGCATTTCACCCGGGCCCGACGGGTTCCGACCCGACCCGGCTTGATCGGGTCGGTATTTTATGAAAAAAAATAAGGATTAATATCCTATACACTGGCGGTGGAAACTTAAAGTTTTCACAAGCGCCTTAATTTTAGGGTTTAGAGAGTTAGTTTAGAGTATAGGGTTTAGGGGTTTAGGTGTAGGGGTTTAGAATTTAGGGATAGTTGTTTCAATTTAAGGGCTATGGTTATAATTTAGGGTTTATAGGTTAGGGTTTAGTTTTTAGGGTAATATGGTGAGGATTTAGGTTTTAACCTATAAACTCTAAATTATAACCCTAAACCTTAAATTAAAACAACTATCCCTAAATTCTAACCCTCCACACCTAAACCCTAAACCCTATACCCTAAACTAACTACCTATACCCTAGAATTAAGGCGCTTGTGGAAACTTTCAGTTTCCACCGCCTGTCTATAGAAAATTTATCCAAAAAATAATTGGGTTCGGGTCGGGTTCGGGTTTATGGTGAAAAAAATTCGACCCGACCCAAGATTAATTGTTCCTATAATTTTTAGGGATATTTGTAATAATAACTCTTTTTTTATAATTAGGTCCTTAAAATTAATTTTTTTATTTAAATTTAGTCTTTAAATTTATTTTTTACAATTAAGTCTCTTAAAAATATTTTTTTACAATTAATTCCCTAAAATTAATATTTTATATATATGTCGGGTCAGGTCGAAGTCGGGTTTAAGGTATTATTTTCGGGTCGGGTTCAGGTGGGCTAAAAACTAGGCCCGACCCGACCAGTACCCATCCCTAGTAAAATATGACTGCTAATTAGGTTTCATTTTAGGTGAATATCACCCGTGGTGAAATTTGAAGGGAAAAAAACGTGGAAGATTTAAAAGTTCATAAGTACTTTTAAATTTTTCCTAATTTATTGATTATATCGATATTCGGTTTAACAATCTTTTTACTTTATTTTCTTTGGTTGATTATTAAAATAATATTACTAATCATTCTTTTCAATTTTCATTCATAATATTAAAAGTTAAACATCTAATTTTATTTAATTATTATTTTTTAACATTTAAAGTGATATATTTGGCACTTTGCTATCAGAAGAAATAGTTCTAGACCAATAATTTTTCCTTTTGTGATGTTGAAATTTGAAAGGGATAAAAAATGAGCAAATCTTTTCTACAGTTAGTTCTAAATAATTGTTTTATTAGCAATAATACAACCATTTAACAATCACTTCGATTTAATTAAGAGAGTGAGAATTAATAATTCGATTTCGTGGACAATTATAACCGACTATGTGTATCGTGGTATTTTTTAATCATTCGCCGCATAATTAATTGATAGGGTAAACTTAGTAAAAAAATAATAGGGTAAATTACTTGTTAGTCACCTAATTATAGTGTGTGCTCTATTTTAGTTACCAGATTAAATATTTTTAAATTTAACCACTAATGTTACAAATTTTTTCAATGTGATCATTTTTGTTAGGCTTGTATTATAAATAAGTGCTTAGATTATATTAATTTTTTATTTAAGTACTTAAAATATTTTTTAATTAAAATAAATATTTAAAATATTACTTTTTAGTTAAAATGGATATTTAGATTGTCTTTGAATTTTATCGACCATAAAATACATGAAAGAGCTATATATATCTCCTCTTAGAAAATCTTCATCAGCATCAAAAGTAAAGAGAGTCTATTGCAATAACAATCTTCTTTTTGGGTATTATTTTTTCATAGAAAGTTTGTAGACCATTTGGTAGATATGTTTGTTGGAGTCTTTAGAGAAGTCAATGTTTTTTTTTATTTTCACTCTATCCAAAGGAAATTGTGCGAGAACATTAATTTAATCAATATATGAAAATTTCGAAGTGATGGTGAGAATTTATTAAGACTGATTTCAAAAATTTATTAGAATGATCAATAATTTATTGAGCACGTAAACTAAAGATTTTTTTTTTATCTAAACTGTCATATCAATTGAGTAGATGACTTAGTGTGTAAACAAATTTTTTTTCTAATATTATAAAGCTTGTGTTTTAGTGGATGTGCATTTTCTATACCACAAGCTCGATGGCCGATCGTCATTGGGCCAAAAAACCTAAATGTGATGATAAATGACATTAATATAAATAAGTAAAAGTTGGGTCTCTCGAGCTAAAGTTATTAATTTCATAATAAATGATTTGTGGCCCAAAATTTTCATTCCAAAAATTGACGCTCTAAACTATATATATCCTTATTTGACAATTAACGGATAATTAATAACACATTATTTTAGTTAATAATTGATAGCATTAATTAGTTTGACTAACGAATTATATTAATTGATTTGCAGTTCAAAATTCTCATTTTAAAACTTCACGCTTTAAATCACATCTACTCCCTATTTGACAATTAGTGGATAGTTGATAGCTGATAGTATTAACTAATTTGACTAATGAATTATATTAACTAATTTGACTAACTAATTATATTAGATGATTATATAAAAGTATTTGATAAAATTAACTAATAGTTGATAAATATTTGATTATTTAAACAAACAAAATAGTATATAAAGACACAATTATATTCAATACTTGTTTGAATAATTTATTAGTTATTATATTTTGTATCTATTAATATTAATATTAATTAAATTATAAAAATTAATTTTTTAATATCATTATTAAACACATATGAATGATTTTTTAATATCATTATAAAAATTATAAAAATAATTTAGTAAAAATATGTTTATAGATAATCTTACATTATATCAATAACACTCAAGTCCCAATCCCAACTGGATTTCAATGGCTAAGTTGCCTGAGCCATGGTTCAGCTGCCCAAGAGCCCTGCAGTGCCAGTCATGTTCTTCAGCAATAATAAATGTTTTAGAAGCAGCAAGTAGAAGTAGAAAATGGAGAGCTTAAATTCACCACCACCCACCCCTTGTTTATTATTATTATTATTGGCTGTTTCTCTACTTAATAATTACCTTATTCCAATGGTTTATACAGATTACTTCAACTTAGCTAAAACCTTATGGCTAAAATAAAAGAATTGACAATATCTCTCTCTTTTTTTCTGTCTCTATAGCTTCTCTATCTACAACCTTAGTAATTAATGCTCTCTCTTTTCCCCTAACCAACATAAAAGATGTTACAAATCGCCTTATATAGATTACAAAATGTTGATCTTGCCATTTTCCTGTTCCATCTCCTCTTAAACTTCCATAGAAATCCGGGTTTTAATCGGTTTCAACTTCAACCCCATGCTTTCCGGCGAAAGAAGCTCCGGAGAGATGCAACACGGACTCAAAGGGCTTCTAGGACTAACACTTAGAGTCGCTCGGTATAAGCCGTATCCTGTAAGAAAGTACTCTATTGGTATCAACATGGCATGGGGCTGCTCCTCTGTCACCATTGACCCACATGCTTGAACCTGTAGGTTCCACCGGTCTCATGTTGTTAGCTCAATGCCATATGTTTTTTTTTTCAAGTTATAGATGTAAAAGATATTAGAACATGGGTTAGGCAATGAACTGTTTACATACCTCCACTAAGGCACTATATCTTCTATCTAATTTCGATGTCATGTGAAGAGCCTCGGAATGGAAAGGAGAGTTCTCGCCGACAAATATTAACGAACGGCAATGCAGTTTTCTTAGCCCTTCGCTAAGGTCGGGTCTCCTGATAGACGGTAAATAAGAGTTTAATGCTGGACCACTACATGCATGCATTGAAAAAATTTCTATTTTCTTTTTCCCCTGATAAAGGAGACAAGGAAATCTAACTAACCACGTGAAGCCTGTTTGAAGAACAGTTTCAAAAAGAAACCTAGTCTACCTAAGTACCTATCTAACATGGAGATAGGCTTACCCGTTCATTGCTTCGAGAAATTGCCAAATATTTTTACTCTCCCTTTCATCTAGCAACTGCAGGGGAAAATGCCATGTGACAAAATAAACTTATTTTATAATGCCGGTTGGGAAGTAAATAAGAATCAAATACAAGGAGTTCAAGAACTAACTCTTCTGCATGCCTGAACTACATCGGTTTCTGGTACTCGAACGCCACCACGAACTTCCTACCATTGTCATCCAGAACCTCATCACTCAACTAGTCAATTCTAGGAAGCAAAAAGGCATATGTTTTTGGAGCCGAAAAATACCTTGCTGAAGTATCGCTTAAGCAACAACTCCTTCACCACACCACACATGCCGTAGAAATATAATAAATTTGACATCACCTGCAATAATATGACAATCCATTCACATAACCATTTAACCACCAAAGAGGAAATAAAAAGGACCGGAAGGGGAACCTTATTTAACAACCACTCTGTCCATGAGGGTGCTTTGCAGAGGGGTGAAACAAGTATTAACCCAAGCACACGTTGCCGGTATTTCATCTATTAAGACAATACAAAAATAATTATTTGCAAGATTACAACAGAATATTTAGTTCTTTATCTGGAACTGGGAAAGGGAAAAAGGGAAATTTTGTGTTCTTAGTTACTTGACTTACAGCAAATAGGGTAAGAATATATGCTCCAGCTGTAACCCCCATACACATTACAGCACCAAGCCTGCAATTAAAAAGAAGAAGATGAAGAATGGAAGAGTTAAATAAGGAATAAAGCTTGTTTGCCTTTATTCTTTTCCATATAAATAATTATTCATAGTAACGTATTGAAGAAAATGACAGCTTAAGAACTTATACAAGGGTAGTAGGCGCATCAATTTATATCATTTTCATACAACTAGTACAATAATTAGTTAATTACCCACAAACAAAATATACTAAAACGTTAGAGCAGAAAAGATTACAGTAACTGTGGAATTATATGATTACCCAAAAAAGTTGAGAACCTCAACAATTTGATCTGCCAAGTCATCAACAGAAGGGATAAGATCATCAGGACCGATGGGGGCAGCTCCCAACTGCAATATTTCTTGAAGAAAGTCCCAGATAAGAAAGGCGTGAATTATAGAATTCAAACAAAATTTGTTTTGATTAAAACCGGAAACACAAGATTAAAACACGAACAGAACTGACCTCATGCCCTGGAGGACTTATATGATATATGCAAAAGTTGTGGAGGAGTAAAGAACTAGCTTCTGGACAAGAGAACAACCCTTGAAAACAGGAGGTATCTGCAAAATCCCACACAACCAAAGTTTAGGTAAGAAACGTGAAGCACCCTTGGATAAATGGTCTTGCACATTACGGATACCAACAAATTATAATGTAATGAGCCTCAACATATTACTCTGACATGTAAAACTTTAGCTCAAAGCAATCTAGCCACAAAGTCTGGAAATCATGATGAAAACATAAAAGGTCTCAAGTTTAAAATAATGTCTATGTTTAGGGAGAAGATTTCAAGCATATAAAGATCAACCATTTTTACCCAAAACTGTTGGCAAAAAGATCAATTTTCATAGACTCTGGATTCTGGAAGCAGATATGTTGTCCTAAGAGTGAGACATAAGGAAAAGAAGCAGTACAGTAAGGTTTCTTGCATTACTTACGATTTAGAGCTAAATCAGGATAGGTAACCAGAGCCGGCTTATCTTGGTCTCCAAACACAGCAACTGAAACTGTACCATGGTGAGTTCTCACAAGGTACTCCTGCAGATAGATTTTACAATGCATTAAGAAACCTCCTCGAAAACGACCAAAGATCAAATCGAATTACCATCCATGGAGAACATATACCATATGATCTCGCAAGGCAATGAGAGTCTAATTCACATGAATTTCATTTACTTTAAAAAGAGGCGTATTCAAGCATAGCCCAAGCTAAGTATATTCTAGCTTGATAGAGTTAGCATGTGCAGCGGAACTTTTTCGAGAGACTTAACTGTTTTGCTCATTTAGGCATATTCTGCATCATCTAAACTCCTAATTTGACAAGACTTTGACAAAACACTAATGAAATTAAATTACCAGTCATAAGAAATAAAACATAAAGCAAATAAGTTCAATAAATAAACAAACATTATAAGTTTCAAAACATCATTGAATTTAGTTTATCAATTATCATTAATGTAATTAACTTAAATTTATCAGGGTGATTCTAAAATAAGAAAAGTTTAAGAAGCCATTAATCAACTAACCATAAAGAACAAATTATGTTATCATTCAAGATTAATTGTAGCCAAAACGTAAATAAAACTGGCAGTTACTGTAGAAAAGGAATGAATAATTTCAATATATGCTTTGAGACGAAAAGAAATAAATTAGAAATAAACAATAAATCAAGCTTAGCTAAGCAAAAGACGGATAGGTGCATTCAAGCTTTAAGAAGGAAAGCATTTCTCCCATTTCTTTTTCTCCTCCGTTCCCACATTTTCCCGGTAACCAAACAAGAAAGAAAAATAGAAATGCAGGTTACCTTGCCGCCAAGAGCGAACGTTTCCATATCAATGGAAACCGAGTCGCTAGAATCTGTCATTTCGCCTCTCACTCAAAATGAAGACGCATTTTTAGAATTGGCTTCCACGCCTTTTATACCAAATCTTTCAATCTGTCCCCTATTGTAGATTTTCTCTTTCCATTAAATTAAAATAATATTGAAAACAATATATTATTAACAATCACAATTAAGTTATAAATGCATTGACAAGTGTTGAATATATTAAATATTAATAAAGTACATCGCATTTTCATAGAGAATATTCAAATTTAAATCTTAAAACCCTTAAATATCTGTATAATAATCTCCGCTAACAAATTAAATATTAATATAAATTTAAATATAATTCACATATAATTATATTTTAAAATAAAGTGAAACTAAATATAAGCTCCATTAATAGTATTTATTTTCATATAACAAAATTTAATCTTTTTAATCATAATAAAATTCAAATTTAAGATATCAAATATCTGAAAATATATTTTTTAAACTGAAATTTTTAATTCGTTCCAAGTCACCGACGCTTGACAGACTTATCACTATCAGTGAAAGCAAAACTCACAACTTACAAAAGTCACGTAGAACCGGACCTTAACCGGAGACACGAGTTAATTTAACCCCAGTTAAGTGGCCGACAGTTTTTCCAATATTACAACAATACCCCCATTTTCTTTCATATAATTTCTTCTTCTTCCAATATTACAACACTTTTACGTCTCTAAACAACGTAGAAGAAATAATCCCGAGTTAAATTTTACACTTATTTTATGTGATATTGTTGCGAACTGGTGTTAAAATAATCTCGAATAAATTGAGATGAAAATGATTTAAGATTTAATTTATTCTCATCTAACGGTCTAAAAAATAATAAATTAAATAAATTTTATATCATGTAAATAGATTTTAAACCATAGAAGAAAAATAATTTTATTATTATTATTTTATGGCAATGGTCCATAACTAAATTTAGGTAATATATCAATAACTAGTTGGTTTAGTATGATAAAACACTAAATCCCTTAAGGTTGAGTCTTAACATTGTGAATTGAAAAAATTCGATTAGGAGGGTCACCCCGTAATAAATCTTTGCAGTACCTGATTTGAATTAGTCAGCCAATAAATTAAATATCGATAGTTAAAAACGCAACTAATATTTTTTGTCCTTCATGCAGATACAAGATCACCATCGCATCCAAAATTGCTAAAGATATTTTATTTATTACTCCAATATTTAGTTTGTGTTTTAAGTAATGAGTGAGTTAAACAACATTGTCACCAAGAGTGTGACATTTTTCTTCTACTTTATCAATCCATCTACTCTTTAGTATATGATTTGTATTATTAACTAGGATATGCACAAAACTTATATTATTTTTCTAGAGTTAGGTTTCACTCACAAAATGCACAATTATTTAGTTTTACACTTATTTTATATTATTAGATTTGAAATTTGTAGATTTAAGATAACCCCTTCTTTTTTCCTGTAAAAACATATTATTTTTTAATTTAATAAAAAAATTAAAATCACATTGAACAGATAAATTTTTTATTATACATTAATGACCTTCGGTCGTCACATTAAATATTTTTTGTATATTGATTTTAATTTAATGGAAGTGGTTGAGACTTAATAAAAATGCAAACTACTCTCATCTAATATACAATTATACATATCAGCATATTTTATAATGATTGTAGCTATATAACATTTATTTATTTCTTCGATATTTTTTCACTTTAAATGTTTAAAATTTAGAATCGGAACTAGATAATAGAAAGATAATGCCGTCTAATTGCAAAGTTAATAAGAAACTAATAAATATTTATTTTAATATCTGAACATTTAAATTTGATTTAGAAAATATTCAAACTAATAAAAATTATCGTTATAAAATTAAAAACATACACCCCTCCCATTCTCTTAATAATTTCACCCGTATTGTCAAAGTCTATATTAAGAAAAATATATTCGCATTGAGATGCATCCTAGTAATAATGAGGTCAATAATAAAAATAATTCATAAGCTCGGATCTCAAAAACTAGTATTAAATTCTCCCATAAAATTCAAACAGATCAAACATTAATAGCATGATTTTTATATTATTGACATTTATTATTACTTACGTTACTCATCAAGTTATTCATTTTTAATGTAATTATCAATTAAAATGTTTTACAAATAAATGAAGGTACAGAAAACTTTTTAATAAAAAATACTTTTTAAATTTAATGAAAAAATAAAACTCTGAATGTAGAACAATTCGTAGCAAAAATTATTTATTCATGTTACTTTAACGAGATAATTAAGTATTATAAAAATAAGTGAACTTTAAATTTTATTGTTGGTTGATATTAAGTCTTGGGTTTGATATTGGACAGTTTTTTCATTATAAAAATGATGAATATGCATAATCATATTGTGTCATTTTTACATCATAATATACAAAATTTTCGAAATTAGAGCATGTTGTATAAGAAAATAAAATTAGGTCAAGGGTATAATTCACCATTGTCGCTTGATGCTATAACTTAATCTCGAATCTTTGACTAGAAAATGGCCAAGTTAGTGTATGCATATATGTAGGTTCCAATGTCCCTTTTTATCTTTTTATCCCAACAATCTCTTTTATTTAAATTTACAAAACATACTAGAAATATATTTTTTTATTACAAAATATTAATATATATTTAAAAAAATAGGACTCTGTGTTTCCTTTTATGTGATTAGTATTGTTAGCTTCAAGAGGAGAATTATTGTGGTTTTAGGGGTTTGAAGGGTGCTGAATTAGTTCCCTCTTTAATCAAATCTAGAAGCCTATTAGCTTCCATATTCACGGACTACATGAAAACCAACCGAATGCCTTTTGAAGGCTATGGAAGTATACTTTAATCAGATTTAAAATATAAATGTTTAACCATAATTTTTGTAACTCTATTATGTAATATGATTGAGTCTTTAAAAAATCAACAAATAAATTAAGAAATTACCATGCGACTCGTTTATATATTATTTTTAACAGTGTTAAGGTAATTATAAGATATTAAATGTTTATACATATTTTTAACTCGGGTCTCTTAAGATGAGCATCATCCGCTTTTCTAATGTTACCACTTGTTGAGTTCATTAAGAACGATTAACACGTTCTAAAAAACTATAGCTAAATATTTCTCAATAAAATATATGAAGATCTATTTTTTTGTTGGTTTTGAGATATATGTTTTCTTCTGAAATTATTTGTCCGTTTTTTTTTACAGATCTTAATTCTACCTAGAGGGGAGGAGAATGGAAGGCTCTAGGGAAAGGAAGGGGGTCTTTTAGTGAGCCTAGAACTCATAACCTAAGGAATATAAGGAACAAAGATGAACAACTTGACTAACAGACCAAATATACTTGCTCACCTCTCCGTAATTGAATAAACGTATATATGTTTTTTCAGTATAACTAATTGTAACCCCCTTGTCCCGGTCTGGCCGGATGACCGGTCCAAAAGGGCTACACGGGGAAAACCGAGTGAAAACCCCCTAAAGGATTCCCCCCTCGGTTAGCAACCCTATATTTTTTTCATTTTAAAACTTGTCTAGATGAGTATTTAATCCTATGAGATCAAACAGCGGGACATCATAAGCAAGACGATCGAACGAACTCAAAACCACATCCAAAGGACCACTTTTTAAGTTTATCTGCAGGCGGTATCGATACACCTTGACTAAGTCAAAGGGGTCAGAGTCAACCCGTGGAGACCGTATCGATACACTTGGGAAGTGTATCGATACCCTCCTCAAAGGTTGACTTCCCACGGTCAACGCTAGGTGACCGTACCGATACGCCTGAGGCCGGTATCGATACCGAGTTGGACAGTGTCTCCAGTGACCAAAATGGTATCGATACGCCTCCCCGCGTATCGAAACGATATGCCTGGAAAGAGAAGGCCGTATCGATACGGGTCTATCCGTATCGATACCCCTGCTCTGCAACATCTCATTTCACTACTTAGCAACATCATGCATGGTTCTAGATGCATACTTGAACACTCCTAAGCACACACAAGCATACATACAACAACCACAGTTGGATTTTAGCTTACAAGCATTGAATATAACAAGAATCATACCTATCTAGACTTCAAGCAATATCACAAGAAACCTACTTAACGAGCATAGGCATCATACACATGGTAGTTAAGCTTAAGGCATGCATAGTCCAACCTCATACAAATTCAGGCATAAGTAATTAATCCACATAAGGATCATAGAACATAATCCAAGAAGCAAAACATAACACAACATAAGTTTAACAATTTCAAGCATAACTTCCTAGGGAGTTTGACCCCAACTCCTAACACTCTATACCCCATTGTCTAGGCATTATTACAAAAGCAAACCATACTTAAGCTTGCTTGAGAACTCCAAAAGCTCCTCCTTCGCCCGCTCGCCTCCCGAACTCTAACGATCTGCACGTTGGAAACAAAGAGCATAAGCAAACTAGCTTAGTGAGAGAGGCTCTACAATTCACAACATGCAGTTTTCCAAAATACGATTTGTATGCAAGAAAACAATAGATGTACAAGGGTCTATCTCAACCACTACACTTGGTATGCTCAAACACAACCAACATACACTTACGGTGGGACTACACATCACTGTTTCGACTAGTGGATTTCCAATGGGACTACACATCAAAGGACTACCCTACTAGTCACTACCGGTGGGACTACACATCACCGTAGTTTAGACCACCATCACGTGAGGCACGAACTCAACTCGACTACACAATTAACAACTCAAAATGCACTTAACGATTACGACATATAAGCATTCAACATGTCACAACAACATGGGAGTAGAGAGGCTTACACACGGGTTTAGGTGACCCCTCAAGGTCCCACCCAAACCCCAAAAGGATACATGTCGAGCATAATGCATAAATCAACAATTCTACTCACCGTTGCTACCCAAGAGAAGATCGAAGACCAAGCTCAAGACTCCGAATTCCCCGGATTTGCCCCCGAAGCTTCTCCGACCAAAATTCTCGCCTCTAGCCAATCCAACACCAAGCAAATAATCTCAAGTCAGTCCATGTTCTAAAATACTCAACCCGGATTACAAACCAATTACAAGATATCAATTTTCACATTGAGAACAAGCCCAAAATTCCAAAATCCGAGCAGCCCTCAAGCACCCCTTAAAACCATTGATTTCAACCTTCAAACTACTCCCTAAAGCTTCCAAAACAAAGCTTACATATACCCTAACCATTGGCCCTCTCATTTCTACATAGAACACCCCCATATTTCAATCCTAAACCTCCCAAAAACCTCCCCAAAACCTCATTTCGGGAATCACCCCAAACCTTGTAAAAATCATACCCATTGGACCTTTTTAGGCTTAAAATAACTCATATAACTTTCATAAATCAAAAACCTAAGTTTAGCATGCTAAAAATGACATTTTTAATCAATATTTCAAAACACCCAAGTTACAAAAATCATGGGTTTTCTAGGAAATAAGGGTACGTACTCGTAGAGGACAAAGAGAGGAAGTCAAAAACGGCCTTACCTTTGAAAAACCTTCAAGATTGGGTGAGTTATGCAATGGAATAGTGCTCCAAAGGGGAGAGCTCTTTTTGTCGATGGAAAATGGGTAGTAGAGGGAAGAAGATGACTAAATAAAAACATTATTTAGGTTGATTTAAAATTAAAGGTCCAAAGACCTAAATACCCTTAATGAAAAAGGAAAACCACAATAGGTGCCACCTATGGCCATGTGGGCTTGTTTAAAATATGGTCCAACTTGATTTTATTTGCCTTAAAACCCGAGGCCCAAACCATTATTTTATTATTTAAATCTTGGAACTGAAACCCGAACTATTTTTAAATTATTAATTTCACCCGACCCCCGAACCCGGGTGTTACAACTCTCCCCCACTTAAGGAATTTCGTCCCCGAAATTACCTGGTGGAAACAAATACGAAAACTGCTCAAGCATGTCTGCTTTCCTTTCCCACGTGGCTTCCTCCACACCTCCATGCCTCCATAAGACTTTGACTAACTCTATAGTCTTGCCACGCAACACCTTGCTATCAGAAGCAAGTATCTCAATTGGTTCCTCATTGTAAGACAAGTCCGAATTTAACTCTATTTCTTCCACTGGCATAATATGGGACAGATCCGATCTATACCTCCTAAGCATCGATACATGAAATACATCATGAATCTTCTCTAGCTCAACTGGGAGTCTCAATCTGTAGGCAACCGGACCAATTCTCTCAACTATCTCATAAGGCCCTACGTACCTTGGGCTCAACTTGCCCTTCCTTCCAAACCTCATCACCTTCTTCCAAGGTGAGACTTTCAAAAACACTCTATCCCCCACGGAGTATTCCACCTCCTTCCTTTTTAAATCGGCATGGGACTTTTGCCGATCTGAAGCCGCTTTCAAGCGATCACAAATCAATTTCACCTTCTCGGTGGTTCCCTTGAGTAACTCGGGCATCGGCACTAGTTTCTGTCCGGCCTCAGCCCAACAAATCGGGGTCCTACACTTCCTACCATACAAGGTCTCATAAGGAGCCATCTGAATGCTTGACTGGAAGCTGTTGTTGTACGCAAATTCCACTAATGGTAGGTGTTTCTCCCATGACCCCTGAAAGTCAATGATACAACACCTCAACATATCCTCCAAAATTTGAATCACTCTCTCAGACTGCCCATCTGACTGCGGATGATACAAAGTGCTGAAGTTCAACCAAGTGCCTAAGGCTCGATGCAAACACTCCCAAAATCTAGAGGTGAATCTTGGATCTCGATCTGACACAATTGACTTCGGTACCCCATGTAGTCTCACAATCTCACGAATATACAATTCGGCCAACTTGTCCAACGTGTTGGTGGTATGAACCGGTATGAAGTGTGCACACTTGGTGAATCTATCTACAATCACCCACACTGAATTTTTCTTCGAAGGAGTCAACGGAAGTCCTGACACAAAGTCCATAGTGATACGCTCCCACTTCCATTCTGGAATCTTCAACGGTTGCAACAACCCTGAGGGAAACTGGTGCTCAGCCTTGACTCTCTGACATATCATGCATTTACTTACGAACTCGGCTACATCCTTTTTCAAACCAACCCAATAATACTCTTCCTTTAATCCTCGATACATCTTCGTACTACCCGGATGCATAGCAAAAGGGCTATTGTGAGCCTCACTCAAAATCGTACGCCTCAACTCGGCATCCTCCGGAACCACTATCCTATCCTTGAAACATAGAATTCCATTCTCTCCAAAGCAATACTCGGTAGGCCTATCTTCCGCTATGTCTTGCACGTGAGGTGCCAAGGACTCATCTCGCAACTGCTTCTCATGAATCAACTGAACCAATGATGGCTTAACCTGAAGCTCGGCCACTAACCCACCATCCGTAGACACACTCAACCTTGCGAACATTGCTCGCAACTCAACGGCTACCTTCCTACTCAAGGCATCGGCCACCACGTTTGCCTTGCCCGGATGATACTCTATGGTAAGGTCATAATCTTTAAGGAGCTCTAACCACCTTCGTTGCCTAAGATTCAACTCCTTTTGGGACATCAAATATTTCAAGCTCTTGTGGTCGGTGTACACAATGCACTTCTCACCATAAAGATGGTGTCTCCAAATTTTCAACGCGAACACCACTGCGGCCAACTCTATGTCATGTGTGGGGTAATTCTTCTCATGAACCTTCAACTGTCGGGAAGCATATGCCACTACCTTACCTCCTTGCATAAGTACGCAACCTAGCCCCACGTAAGATGCATCACTGTAAATTACAAACTCTCTCCCCGGCTCGGGTTGAATCAAAATAGGAGCTTCGGTCAAAGCTTTCTTCAATTTCCCAAACGCTTCTTGTCTTGCATCTGACCATTCATACGGAACATTCTTCTGTAGCAACTTGGTCAACGGAGCCGCTATCCTCGAGAATCCCTCAACAAACCTCCTATAGTATCCCGTCAAGCCTAGGAAACTGCGGATTTCTGTCACTGATTTTGGTTGCTTCCAATTTACAATGGCTTCAATCTTCTTGGGATCTACACTAATCCCACTAGCTGAGATCACGTGGCCAAGGAAGACCACCTCTCTAATCCAAAATTCACACTTACTTAGCTTGGCATACAACTGATTCTCAAGTAGGGTCTGAAGCACTAACCTTAAGTGTTCATCATGCTCCTCTTCGGTCCTAGAGTACACTAGGATGTCATCAATAAACACTACCACAAACCTGTCCAAAAACTTATGAAACACCCGGTTCATCATATCCATGAAGGCCGCTGGAGCATTGGTCAACCCAAAAGGCATCACCAAAAACTCATAATGTCCGTAACGTGTACGAAAAGCTGTCTTCGGTATGTCCACATCCTTTACCTTTAACTGATAATACCCTGACCTCAAATCAATCTTTGAAAACACGGAAGCACCCCTCAACTGGTCTAGCAAGTCATCTATCCTTGGCAAGGGATATTTGTTTTTCACTGTCACTTTATTCAACTGTCTATAGTCTATGCACATCCTCATGCTACCGTCCTTCTTTTTCACAAACAAAACCGGAGCACCCCACGGGGAAACACTAGGCCTAATGAAGCCTCTGTCAGTCAACTCCTGAAGCTGTGTCTTCAACTCTTTCAACTCTTTCGGTGCCATTCTATACGGAGCAATCGACACCGGTGCGGAATCATAATATGTCTCAATAGCAAACTCAACTGCTCTGTCTGGAGGCAAGCCTGGTAGTTCTTCCGGAAAAACACTCGGAAAGTCACACACAGTCCTGATGTCCTGAGGTCTCACCTCACTCATATCTGGGTTCATTACGTAAGCCAAGTAAGCTTGACACCCTGAACTCAACAAACTCTGAGCTTCCAAAGCCGAAACCACATTGGACAAAAACTTAACATTCTCCCCAACTACCACAACCTCAAAGTCATCAGTAAGCCTCAAAGAGACTCTCTTAGTCTCAAAGTCAACCCTAGCTCTATGCTCTACAAGCCAATCCATGCCCAAAATCACATCAAAGCCGTAAAAGGGTAGCTTCATCATGTCGACTGGAAATACATGGCCCTGAGTCATCAAGGGACACCTCCTATACACTTTCCTGACTACCACTGTATCACCAAAGAAGCTAGTGACATTTACACCTACTTCTAACCAATCACAAGGTAGTCCTAATGACTTTGCATGCTCACCCAGAATATACGAATGCGTTGACCCCGAATCTATGAGAGAAAGCAAACTCAAAGACTGTAATGTGAAATTACCTGCAATGACATCAGTGTCATTTCCAGCTTCTCGCTGAGCGTACACTCTAGCCGGTCCTCCTCCCTCGGGTTGGACTGCTACCACATGAGCCAAGTTCCTCTGACCCTCATTCCTTGGCTGGAAGTTCCCACGGCCGCACCCACGACCTCTCTGATGCTCAAAACCCCTCGCTGGAGCCGGTCCTCCTCTAACTGGGTGTGGACAATCACGCCTCAAATGATCTCGGGAGCTACAGTTCCAACACGCCCCAAACATACCCATGCACTCACCTAGGTGGCGTCTCCCGCACCTAGTGCACTCCGGAATGTGCCCAACAGCCCCTTGGCCCTAACGGCCCTGACCATGGTTACCACCCCTGGGCCTCGTATCCGGCTGATACCTCCTATCCCTATGCCTCTTGGCATGATCTCTATCCCAGTTCGCATGTCTCTTCCCGGAGTCAGACCCACCAGCACGTGCTCTAGAGCTTAGGTTTTGCTCTACATCCTTGGCTCTAGAAACCAAGACATCGAACTCGGTGTAGTCGGCGGCCAACATGTAGGTCTTCACGTCAGTAGTCAACCCATATCTGAAGCGCTCACATCGCTCCTTCTCATCCGGAATCAACTCTGGCGCGTACTGGCTCAACCTCACAAACTGGATCTCATACTCGGACACGGTCCTATTGCCTTGAACCAAAGCCATGAACTCCCTTTTCTTTTCATCTAAGTACCAGACCCCAAGGTACTTCCTCTTGAAAGCATTCCTGAAAAACTCCCATGTGACATCCACCTCGGCCATACCAGAAATAACAGTGGTCCACCAAGTGTAAGCGTCTCCCTGTAGCAATGAGACAATGCATCCCAACTTACGGGCATTCGAACACTCCATCTGACCCAAGATGCGAGTAGTGCTCTCAAGCCACCCTTCCGAACCCTCCGGAGATAACCCACGAAACTCAACTGCCCCCAAATTACGAAGCCTCTCTAGGGGTAATCCTGTCCCCGCACCCTGAGCTGGTGCTGCAGCTTGCATACCAGCCAAAGCTGTCTGGAAAGCTCCGGCTATACTCTGAATCAAATGAGCCACATCTGGGCCTGCCTGACCTTGGCCCGCTTGAGCCCCATTACCTCCCACATTAGCCCCAGCCTGAGGCCCATTACCATCACCTCCGACGTTCCCTCCATTACCACCCGGAGCATTAAGAGCAGGAGGCGCGTGCTCGGGTGCCTGGTCACCCGCTCTAGGCCGTCCCCTCGGTCTCACCATAGCAGTTAATGTAATCTAAAACAATCAAACACACAACAACAAGGAAACGTTAGGTTAGCAAGGGGCAAAGGACTCCGGTTCTCAAGCTCTTTAAACCAAAACAATTTTCCCTTTTTATTTTGACAACAATACCTAACAATGGGGACTCAAACCAACTTTCAAACAACAGAAAAGTCACCATAGCATGCATACATACACCGTGCTAAAACAAAACTTAGACAGGCATGGCAAAACACTCATAATACCTTAACTTACCTCACTTACCTGCCCGAGGTCTCGGAAACCTCAGGCTCTGATACCAATAAATGTAACCCCCTTGTCCCGGTCTGGCCGGATGACCGGTCCAAAAGGGCTACACGGGGAAAACCGAGTGAAAACCCCCTAAAGGATTCCCCCTCGGTTAGCAACCCTATATTTTTTTTCATTTTAAAACTTGTCTAGATGAGTATTTAATCCTATGAGATCAAACAGCGAGACATCATAAGCAAGACGATCGAACGAACTCAAAACCACATCCAAAGGACCACTTTTTAAGTTTATCTGCAGGCGGTATCGATACACCTATGGGGGTATCGATACACCTTGACTAAGTCAAAGGGGTCAGAGTCAACCCGTGGAGACCGTATCGATACACTTGGGAAGTGTACCGATACCCTCCTCAAAGGTTGACTTCCCACGGTCAACGCTAGGTGACCGTACCGATACGCCTGAGGCCGGTATCGATACCGAGTTGGACAGTGTCTCCAGTGACCAAAATGGTATCGATACGCCTCCCCGCGTATCGAAACGATATGCATAGAAAGAGAAGGCCGTATCGATACGGGTCTATCCGTATCGATGCCCCTGCTCTGCAACATCTCATTTCACTACTTAGCAACATCATGCATGGTTCTAGATGCATACTTGAACACTCCTAAGCACACACAAGCATACATACAACAACCACAGTTGGATTTTAGCTTACAAGCATTGAATATAACAAGAATCATACCTATCTAGACTTCAAGCAATATCACAAGAAACCTACTTAACGAGCATAGGCATCATACATATGGTAGTCAAGCTTAAGGCATGCATAGTACAACCTCATACAAATTCAGGCATAAGCAACTAATCCACATAAGGATCATAGAACATAATCCAAGAAGCAAAACATAACACAACATAAGTTTAACAATTTCAAGCATAACTTCCTAGGGAGTTTGACCCCAACTCCTAACACTCTATACCCCATTGTCTAGGCATTATTACAAAAGCAAACCATACTTAAGCTTGCTTGAGAACTCCAAAAGCTCCTCCTTCGCCCGCTCGCCTCCCGAACTCTAACGATCTGCACGTTGGAAACAAAGAGCATAAGCAAACTAGCTTAGTGAGAGAGGCTCTACAATTCACAACATGCAGTTTTCCAAAATACGATTTGTATGCAAGAAAACAATGGATGCACAAGGGTCTATCTCAACCACTACACTTGGTATGCTCAAACACAACCAACATACACTTACGGTGGGACTACACATCACCGTTTCGACTAGTGGATTTCCAATGGGACTACACATCAAAGGACTACCCTACTAGTCACTACCGGTGGGACTACACATCACCGTAGTTTAGACCACCATCACGTGAGGCACGAACTCAACTCGACTACACAATTAACAACTCAAAATGCACTTAACGATTACGACATATAAGCATTCAACATGTCACAACAACATGGGAGTAGAGAGGCTTACACACGGGTTTAGGTGACCCCTCAAGGTCCCACCCAAACCCCAAAAGGATCCATGTCGAGCATAATGCATAAATCAACAATTCTACTCACCGTTGCTACCCAAGAGAAGATCGAAGACCAAGCTCAAGACTCCGAATTCCCCGGATTTGCCCCCGAAGCTTCTCCGACCAAAATTCTCGCCTCTAGCCAATCTAACACTAAGCAAATAATCTCAAGTCAGTCCATGTTCTAAAATACTCAACCCGGATTACAAACCAATTACAAGATATCAATTTTCACATTGAGAACAAGCCCAAAATTCCAAAATCCGAGCAGCCCTCAAGCACCCCTTAAAACCATTGATTTCAACCTTCAAACTACTCCCTAAAGCTTCCAAAACAAAGCTTACATATACCCTAACCATTGGCCCTCTCATTTCTACATAGAACACCCCCATATTTCAATCCTAAACCTCCCAAAAACCTGTAACACCCGTGTTTTGGGGTTAGGAGTTGGCCGGGTTATAGTTCGAGTCAAATAAAATTTAATTAAAATAAACCAACTATAAATAATGACCAAATTGAGCTTTAATAAGGAGTGAGGGACCAATGTTGTAATTGGACCCAAAAGTTTTAAAAAGCAAGACAATTTTAAAATAAAGTTGTCATCTTTCTCACCTTTTTCCCATCTTCAATGTTAAACACCCAAAACCCTCTCCAAAACCCTCTCAAAGCTTGACTACAATTCCATTGATTTCAACTTCATTTCAAAGGGGTTTTGAAAGGTAAAATCATATTCAAACTCTCCTCTTTAACCTCTATCTATCTATGGTTTTAGATTTCAAAAATATGAACTTTTGGAAATTAGGGTTTGATTTAAAAGTTTAGATTTTTATGGGTTTTTCATCTTGTTTTGTTAAATTGAGTTGGGGTTTTGTTTAATGAAGTTGAAGTACACATTATATGTTAATTTGGTTAATTTTTAATGAATTTCCGAAGTGGGTTCTTAAACCCATTTTTGAGGTGTCAAAAAGTTGATTTTTGGTGGGTTTTAGTGTGTAATTGGAGGGCTGATGGTTAGGGTATGTTGGGGGATGATTTGGGACCATCTAGATGTCATTTGGGTGTTTGAAAAGGGAATTTTCTGCTGGGTAAGTTTGGAGTACGAAAATGGGAATTTTTGTGGGGTTTGTGTTGGAAATTGAAGGTTGGTGTTAGGGTACTAGTTGGGGGCTGTTTTGGAAGCATTTGAATGTGCTAAATGAGTTGAAATCACAAGTTTTGGGCTGTGTATAAGGGCTGCTCGAATTTGGTAATTTGGGGGTTGTTCATGGTTTAAAATGTTGAGTTTGGTGTTTGATTAGTGTTCCGGGTTTGCTACTTTAATTGATGAATTGATTTGTGATTGTTTTACTTGTGTTGAGATGTTTAGAAGCTTGGTTTTGGGTTGGTGAAGCCTTGGGAGCAAATCCGGAAAATTGAAGACCATGGTTGCTTTGTATTTGAGCTTGGAGGTAGAGGTGAGTGGTTAAATATTTTTAAATGGTTTTCAAGTGTTGGTTCAAGCATGTGAACTAGGTTGGGATTGGTAGACCCACCTAGAGTTGGGATTAGGGTGGTGGCCTAATCCCAAACTTTAGTTAGAGACCTTGGTTGATCTTTAAAGTGTTGAATTATGCCTTATGTTTAGTCATGCTTATGGTGGTTATGCTTATGTTGTTGTACATGTATATGGAGGCATGGCTTAATGCATTGTTACATACATGTTGATTATAAATGTGATAGAGATATACATATGTATGAAATATGATGTGATATTTGTGTTATTGAGATGCATGTAGCCTTGACATGTGTAATGATGTTATGAGATGATTGCATGATCCGAGGATCATGGTGAGTACATGCTAGGCATGGAAATGTGGTTTGTGCATGACGGTAAGTCAAGGTGAGTACGTGCTAAGCACGGAAGTGTTATGAATTAATATTGTGAAAGAGTAATGAAATGTGTAGTATTGGCACTAGTATGCTTGGGTACAAATGATCGATCATTAGGATGTTTAGTGTGTACACATGAGTCAAAAGTCGCGCGTGGCCTTGGTGGCGTTGAGTCACCAAGGAGGAGTACGGGTTCGCCCGGAAATTGTATTTATATTAGTCGGTGATGAGTGGAATCCCATCGACGGGCGTGAGGATGAGTGGAATCCCCTCCGCGTGAAATGAGGCGTGAGGATGAGTGGAATCCCCTCCGCGTGAACGGTGATGAGTGTAATCCCACCGTCAGGTAATGGTTGTGTTGTTGGATGTGAGTTTCAACGGTTATCCGCGTATTCGAGTCATAGCTAGGTGCCAATACGGATTGTAGTTTATGTTGCCAATAGGTGGTTAATTGTGAGCCAATGTGATTTGGGATGTGTTGCTAACATGGTTTAATATATGTGATTTTCATATGTTGTGGTTTTAAACATGTTGAGCATGACATGATATTGAATATATGATCATGCATCATCTATAATTGGCTCGTGTGGATCAGAGGTAAGGTCATGCATTTTATCTTGGTTGTAGCTCGTGCTTGGACCCTGCATTGTCGAAGGTTTGTTTTATGAGCTTACCCTCACTAAGCTTTTATGCTTACGCTCTCTTTTGTTCGACAATGCAGATCTTTGGCTAGTGGGTGGCAAGGGCAAGGAAGGGCCTCCAAGTGTTGCTTACGGTTAGCTCAACTATGATAGTTAAATTTAAAGATTGTAATAGTAAAGCAATGGGATAGGTGTCGTGTTATAACGCTTTTGGAATATATTGTTGTTGGTTATTAGGAGCATGTATAGACTCCCTTATATCTTGCTTTTGCCTGGTTGTGTTGCCATGATGAATGTTATATCATGCCTAAGTTACTCTTTGAATGTTGGCCTTATGCCTTAAGAGATGATATATGTGTTTGAATGATGTTTGTATGAAAGCATGTTTGTGGGGTGTCGCCTTGGTGTTAGACATGTTTAAATCTTGCTAAAGCATGATAGAATTATTGGTATGTCTTGGGTTTAATTGGTTTGGTGTTATGATGTGTTTTGGTGATGTTTTTGGGCACCTTTGTGCCTCGAAACAGCAAAATCGAGTCTACAGACAGGGGGTGTTTCGGAACGGGTCCCCCTGTTCCGGAACGGGTCCCCCTGTTCCGGAACGGGTCCTTTACAAATGGCCTGCCGTTTCGAAACGGATAAGGGGCGTTTCGGAACATTTTTGCTACTGGAATTTTGAGAAATTGGCGAGATGAAGCCGTTCCGAAACGGGCCTTTGATGTTTCGAAACGGTCAAATCTCGTTGACCACGAGATATTGACCGTCAAGGTCATTCCGATACAGGTCTTCCCTGTTTCGGAACAGTCACCTTATGGTTGACCCAGGCCCGTTGACTAGGTCAAGGCGTTTCGGAACACCCTAAGGGCGTTTCGAAACGGCCTGCTGTAATGGAGTAAAATGGGCTGTTTATGTCTTGTTTGGTCGGAGAATGTTTCATTGTTTGTATCTTCCGCTGTTGTGCTTCACATAGGAATTAAATATGCATCTAGATAAGACTAAAGTTAAAAGAAATTTTGGGTCGTTAACCGAGGGGAAATCTTAACGGGTTTCGCTTCGGTTTTCCCCGTGTAGCCCACTCGGACCGATCATCCGACCAGACCGGGACGAGAGGGTTACATTTGTTGGTATCAGAGCCTAAGGTTTCCGAGACCTTGGGCAGGTAAGTGAGGTAAGTTCAAATTTTGAATTGATATGCTCGGTGTTTGCTTGCTCTGTAAGTATGACTGCTTGTATGACAAGTATGTTGATTGTTTGTTTAAAAGCATGATGTTCGTTACCTGTGTATTCTGTGATGTATGACTGCTTGATTGAGAGAGTATGTTGTTTGATTGTATGCATATGTTTGCTTGTTTAGCAAGTAAGCCTTGTTATATGCTTGGTTGAGCATGTATGTGTGTTGATTTGTTTGAAGCATGTTTAGTAGAGTCCCATTGCTACTATTACATCGAAAAAAGAGATTTTGAGTGGGGGAAACATACTTGAGCCACTTGGAAGCCTTGCCTTGCTAACCCAATCTTGTATGTTTTACTGTTGATGTTGTTGTTGAATTAATTACTTTTCGGTAAGTAGAAGTTGTAGTTTTAAAAAAAAGGTGGACGATGTTGAGGGAGTCCATCATCTCAGTTGGGAGGTATAGTTGTACCGAAATTGAGGTACAATTTGTTCGTTTGAGACAGTATGTATGTGGGTTGATTCCTGTGGATGAGGGACGATGTAATCAACACTGACATCAGTTGGTAAGAAGAAGTGAAGGCATATGAGTAGGAGTTAGAGTGGTGTCGATGTTGTAACAGATAAGCCTTGGTACAATATTAAGATGCTTCCTTCAGTTGATTCTAAATCCGTGCTTTGGTATATCGTTGGTAGGTATGCAAGTTTGGATATACCTAGTGAAGTGTTAGAGGTAGGCGTGAGTACCTTGGTTCTTTTAGCAAGATCAAGGTAGGGTTCTCGTGCGAGTAATCTGAAATTCAGAAGTGTTAGTTGGTGACCGTTGGGGTTCAGCCTATGATTTTGATACAAGACATCTGATCAGTATCCGTGAATGGGAACCGATTTGTGTGTTTGGGGTCAGTGTGCGTCTGGGTGGTTTTCTAGCATGGTTGTCTGTGTGTGCTCAGAACTGCGTTTTTGAAGTTTTGAAATGCCCTAAGAACAGTCTAGAAGAGTCAGATTTTGTTGAAGAGCCAGTCTGAAAACAAGAGGACCGAAGACTATCAGTTGCGTACATGTGAAGTTGCAATTTCTGCGAATACCTCCTTTTATGTGGGCATGTAAGAAATTGGATATACTTGTTGAGATCGTAGATGTAGGGACGCATGTGACTAGCCCTCTTTGGGGAGATAGTAGTGATCAGAAAGATGTACAGAAGATGTTTGTTGGTGGTTCAGAGTTACTAGTTTCTAGTGGATGTGAAGTGATTGTCTTCCTACAGTTTCGGTGTGCCTTTTGACATGGCTCGGCTTGAAGAGCAAAGAGTTAGTGTATTCGTTGAGACAAAGAAAGAGCTGACTTGAAGTTGCAGATTTATGTGTGACGGTAGTGGTAGGTGAGGAGGTGAACTTCTGGTTGAATGTTAATCCAGTTTTAGAGATCAAAGGTTGATTGAGTTTAGTTGACAGACTTGCTGAGCAATTGTGATGGATTTGATTTTTGAACGAAGATTAGACCGCAGAATGTTAAAATAGTTTGTGATTCTTCCTAGAAGTGTTTAGAAGAAACGCCCAGTTTGTCTCCTAACAACGAAGAAGAGTTTATTATTGATGACGTCTTCGAGTTTGCTCGTGTTTTAGTTTGCTCTGTATCTTATGGTTTCCGACAGAATTGAGAATGTTGAAGAATTAACTTCGAGACTTGTTGGACCTTAGGTTCATTAGGCCTAGTGCATCATCTCAGAGTTCTACAGTGTAATTTATGAAGAGCGACAGTACGAGAATGTGTTTAGATTTCAGACAGTTGAAACAAGTGACAGTGAATGATTAGTATCCGTTTCCGTGTGTCAGTGATTTGTTGATCAGTTAGTGTGTGCTTCAGTCCAATTGAAGATTAATTGAGATTCGTTTACTTCCAGTTGGGAGTGAGAGAAGTTGAAGTATTGAAGACAACTTTTGAGGCAAGGTGTGACCATTTTGAGTTCCGAGTTATGCCGTTTTGTTGGACTAGTGTATTAGTTACCTTCGTAGAGATGTTGAACAGAATATTTTTCCGAGTTCCTTGATAAGTTGTACTAGTTCTTATAGATGACACATGGGTATATTCACGTACCGAAGAAGGTCATGGCAAACTTTGAAGTTAGTGTGGTAGATCCATTTTAGAGAATCAGTCGTACGCCAAGTTATGCAACATAAACTCCAAGTTAATGAAGATGTGAGTTGGAGGAAATTGAAGACTGTGACAGGTGTCTATAATTCCAAGGTCTAGCGTTGTTACTTTTAGAGAATTGTAAATAGTCTTTTGAAGATAGCTGCTCCTTTGACAAGTTACTACAGAAGAATGTTCAGTTTGTGTGATTAGATGCGAGACAGTGAGCCTTGAGAAACTGAAAGAAACCTTGAAGAGAACTTCGACCTTGATTCAGCCTATACCAGATGAAGAATTTGTGAACCATAGTGATGCATTACATGTAGGGTTAGGTTGTGTGCTTATGCAAGACGGAAGATTGTGACTTGTTCATCGAGTTAGTTGAAAGACCATGAGAAGAGTATTCTGATATGAGTCATAGAGTTAATTACAGTCGTGTTTGCTTCGAAGACTTAGAGACAAAACTTGTATAGTAAGAAATGCACAATGTGTACGTACATATTATCAGAACTTGAATTGTTAGACAACTTAGGAAGGGTTGAAACTTGAACAACATAAGTGTTAGAAATGCTTGAAGACTGTAATATCAAGATTGAGTACCACCCAAAGATAGTCAATGTAGTAACCGATGTTCCGAGTTGAAATTATTGTTAGATTAGTAGTTGAGTTGTGAGTTGTATTTTCCGAATTCAGTTGCCGAATGACAGTGTTCTTGTGGTCGCGTTTGGTGTTGAACCTACATTGAGTCAGAATGCTTGAAGCGAAACAGTTGCAAGACAGATTCTTGACACCTCACGTGCGAGGCATAGTAGAAGGAAGACCTTCAGAATACAGCTTCCGAGATGATAGAGTTTTGCATTTCAGAGGCAGAATAGTTGTACCGATTGACCTAGTGTTTTGAGATGTGTTATTTTGGGCCGAAGAGCACGGTAGTTCATTTGTATTGCATCTAAGTTGTATAAAGACGTATTGTGGGTTGAAGATGAATGCTTCTGAAATTGAGTGGATGAATAATGTGGTTCAGTGTGCGAGTGAGTATGTAAATTGTCAGAGTGTCAAGACTGAGCTTCAGTTTTCTTCTAGTTTGTTACATCCGTGGAAGATTCGCAGTAAAAGTGAGTAATAAAGATCCGAGATTTCAACTAGAATAATTTTGAAGACGTCTGCATAGTGTTTGGTTAATTGATGAAGACAGAGGATCAATCAGAGAAACTTATGAGTCAAGTGTTCAAGCAGTATCGTATGAGTTTGTGAATCGGGCTAGTTCTTTTGTTATCTGTTGCGGTTACCACCAGAGATAGAAAGGGGTTTGAGATGTGTTATGTGTATCTACGATTCAGAAATGTAAGACAGATCTGTTCCGTGCTATGTTTATTGAAGAGATTGAGTTGAGTTTGAAATTGGCATGCCTTGAAGAATCAGTTGAGATCTTAGTGTAAGATAGCAAGTGTTGTGTGGTAAGTCTTTCGAGTTGGATGGTACGGTGTGGTGAGAGGGGAAAGCGTAGAGGTGCATGTTTCAGTGGCCCTCGATGATCGATGAATTTCGGGGACAAAATTTCCTTAAGTGGGGGAGAGTTGTAACACCCGTGTTTTGGGGCTAGGAGTTAGCCGGATTATAGTTCGAGTCAAATAAAATTTAATTAAAATAAACCAACTATAAATAATGACCAAATTGAGCTTTAATAAGGAGTGAGGGACCAATGTTGTAATTGGACCCAAAAGTTTTAAAAAGCAAGACAATTTTAAAATAAAGTTGTCATCTTTCTCACCTTTTTCCCATCTTCAATGTTAAACACCCCAAACCCTCTCCAAAACCCTCTCAAAGCTTGACTACAATTCCATTGATTTCAACTTCATTTCAAAGGGGTTTTGAAAGGTAAAATCATATTCAAACTCTCCTCTTTAATCTCTATATATCTATGATTTTAGATTTCAAAAATATGAACTTTTGGAAATTAGGGTTTGATTTAAAAGTTTAGATTTTTATGTGTTTTTCATTTTGTTTTGTTAAATTGAGTTGGGGTTTTGTTTAATGAAGTTGAAGTACACATTATATGTTAATTTGGTTAATTTTTAATGAATTTCCGAAGTGGGTTCTTAAACCCATTTTTGAGGTGTCAAAAAGTTGATTTTTGGTGGGTTTTAGTGTGTAATTGGAGGGCTGATGGTTAGGGTATGTTGGGGGGATGATTTGGGACCATCTAGATGTCATTTGGGTGTTTGAAAAGGGAATTTTCTGCTGGGTAAGTTTGGAGTACGAAAATGGGAATTTTGGTAGGGTTTGTGTTGGAAATTGAAGGTTGGTGTTAGGGTACTAGTTGGGGGTTGTTTTGGAAGCATTTGAATGTGCTAAATGAGTTGAAATCACAAGTTTTGGGTTGTGTATAAGGGCTGCTCGAATTTGGTAATTTGGGGATTGTTCATGGTTTAAAATGTTGAGTTTGGTGTTTGATTAGTGTTCCGGGTTTGCTACTTTAATTGATGAATTGATTTGTGATTGTTTTACTTGTGTTGAGATGTTTAGAAGCTTGGTTTTGGGTTGGTGAAGCCTTGGGAGCAAATCCGGAAAATTGAAGACCATGGTTGCTTTGTATTTGAGCTTGGAGGTAGAGGTGAGTGGTTAAATATTTTTAAATGATTTTCAAGTGTTGGTTCAAGCATGTGAACTAGGTTGGGATTGGTAGACCCACCTAGAGTTGGGATTAGGGTGGTGGCCTAATCCCAAACTTTAGTTAGAGACCTTGGTTGATCTTTAAAGTGTTGAATTATGCCTTATGTTTAGTCATGCTTATGGTGGTTATGCTTATGTTGTTGTACATGTATATGGAGGCATGGCTTAATGCATTGTTACATACATGTTGATTATAAATGTGATAGAGATATACATATGTATGAAATATGATGTGATATTTGTGTTATTGAGATGCATGTAGCCTTGACATGTGTAATGATGTTATGAGATGATTGCATGATCCGAGGATCATGGTGAGTACATGCTAGGCATGGAAATGTGGTTTGTGCATGACGGTAAGTCAAGGTGAGTACGTGCTAAGCACGGAAGTGTTATGAATTAATATTGTGAAAGAGTAATGAAATGTGTAGTATTGGCACTAGTATGCTTGGGTACAAATGATCGATCATTAGGATGTTTAGTGTGTACACATGAGTCAAAAGTCGCGCGTGGCCTTGGTGGCGTTGAGTCACCAAGGAGGAGTACGAGTTCGCCCGGAAATTGTATTTATATTAGTCGGTGATGAGTGGAATCCCATCGACGGGCGTGAGGATGAGTGGAATCCCCTCCGCGTGAACGGTGATGAGTGTAATCCCACCGTCAGGTAATGGTTGTGTTGTTGGATGTGAGTTTCAACGGTTATCCGCGTATTCGAGTCATAGCTAGGTGCCAATACGGATTGTAGTTTATGTTGCCAATAGGTGGTTAATTGTGAGCCAATGTGATTTGGGATGTGTTGCTAACATGGTTTAATATATGTGATTTTCATATGTTGTGGTTTTAAACATGTTGAGCATGACATGATATTGAATATATGATCATGCATCATCTATAATTGGCTCGTGTGGATCAGAGGTAAGGTATTGCATTTTATCTTGGTTGTAGCTCGTGCTTGGACCCTGCATTGTCGAAGGTTTGTTTTATGAGCTTACCCTCACTAAGCTTTTATGCTTACGCTCTCTTTTGTTCGACAATGCAGATCTTTGGCTAGTGGGTGGCAAGGGCAAGGAAGGGCCTCCAAGTGTTGCTTACGGTTAGCTCAAGTATGATAGTTAAATTTAAAGATTGTAATAGTAAAGCAATGGGATAGGTGTCGTGTTATAACGCTTTTGGAATGTATTGTTGTTGGTTATTAGGAGCATGTATAGACTCCCTTATATCTTGCTTTTGCCTGGTTGTGTTGCCATGATGAATGTTATATCATGCCTAAGTTACTCTTTGAATGTTGGCCTTATGCCTTAAGAGATGATATATGTGTTTGAATGATGTTTGTATGAAAGCATGTTTGTGGGGTGTCGCCTTGGTGTTAGACATGTTTAAATCTTGCTAAAGCATGATAGAATTATTGGTATGTCTTGGGTTCAATTGGTTTGGTGTTATGATGTGTTTTGGTGATGTTTTGGGGCACCTTTGTGCCTCGAAACAGCAAAATCGAGTCTGCAGACAGGGGGTGTTTCGGAACGGGTCCCCCTGTTCCGGAACGGGTCCTTTGCAAATGGCCTGCCGTTTTGAAACGGATACGGGGCGTTTCGGAACATTTTTGCTACTGGAATTTTGAGAAATTGGCGAGATGAAGCTGTTCTGAAACGGGCCTTTGATGTTTCGAAACGGTCAAATCTCGTTGACCACGAGATATTGATCGTCAAGGTCATTCCGATACGGGTCTTCCCTGTTTCGGAACGGTCACCTTATGGTTGACCCAGGCCCGTTGACTAGGTCAAGGCGTTTCGGAACACCCTAAGGGCGTTTCGAAACGGCCTGCTGTAATGGAGTAAAATGGGCTGTTTATGTCTTGTTTGGTCGGAGAATGTTTCATTGTTTGTATCTTCCGCTGTTGTGCTTCACATAGGAATTAAATATGCATCTAGATAAGACTAAAGTTAAAAGAAATTTTGGGTCGTTAACCGAGGGGAAATCTTAATGGGTTTCGCTTCGGTTTTCCCCGTGTAGCCCACTCGGACCGGTCATCCGACCAGACCGGGACGAGGGGGTTACAAAACCTCCCCAAAACCTCATTTCGGGAATCACCCCAAACCTTGTAAAAATCATACCCATTGGACCTTTTTAGGCTTAAAATAACTCATATAACTTTCATAAATCAAAAACCTAAGTTTAGCATGCTAAAAATGACATTTTTAATCAATATTTCAAAACACCCAAGTTACAAAAATCATGGGTTTTCTAAGAAATAAGGGTACGTACTCGTAGAGGACAAAGAGAGCAAGTCAAAAACGGCCTTACCTTTGAAAAACCTTCAAGATTGGGTGAGTTATGCAATGGAATAGTGCTCCAAAGGGGATAGCTCTTTTTGTCAAAAATGGGTAGTAGAGGGAAGAAGATGACTAAATAAAAACATTATTTAGGTTGATTTAAAATTAAAGGTCCAAAGACCTAAATACCCTTAATGAAAAAGGAAAACCACAATAGGTGCCACCTATGGCCATGTGGGCTTGTTTAAAATATGGTCCAACTTGATTTTATTTGCCTTAAAACCCGAGGCCCAAATCATTATTTTATTATTTAAATCTTGGAACCGAAACTCGAACTATTTTTAAATTATTAATTTCACCCGACCCTCGAACCCGGGTGTTAAACTAATGCAAACATGTTTTTCAATGTAAATATGATTTGTACAAAACGATATTATTTAATAAAGATATATAATATAATTTTCGATATTATATGTATTACGTAATAAAGTTATTTTAAATAAACGATGGAGTATATAATTTTTATATTTGCATTTCATAATTAGTATAGCATAATCACGATAAAAGTGAAAAGTAATTAATGCATATCTTAGATGAGTAAGAATTGTTGTCAAATGTGAAATCAGAATAACCCTGTAAACCTACCGTACAGGGTAAATAAGAAGAACGATGTTCCTAATACCACTTTTCTCAACACTTTGGACATGGTTTTTCGGGACGTTTAACATTTTACTAACAATAATTTAATATTATTATTTATACATTATTAGTGTATTTTTTACACAAACATATCTATTTTAATTCTAAAATATAAAATTTAAATTCTCAATTCTAAAATTATTAATATTATTTTAAACTCTAAACTCAATGCGTAATCCTTAATATAACCTGCTTATGAAATACTTTTTCACTGTTAATATATAGGGTAATAATCCATAATACAGTAGCTATAAAGTATTGTCGGCGAGTCTATCATTTTAGATCAGGGCAAAACTTTAACAACAATGAACGAGTTTTCACACTAAGGGCAAAAGTTTTTTATTATTTATGAATTTAATATTAAAAAATTAATTTTCGATATAATATTTATTTTTAAAATTTGTTTGACAGTTAGAGCTTTGTAAAATATTGTTTTTTTAATAAAACTTGTTATACTAATATGACGAATTCTGTAATAAAAATATTTTCGGGTTACAACTGAATGAATTTTATAAAACAAATATATTAAAAAAACCCTATAAACACGTCATACATACTATTATAATGAGTTCCGTAAATTCTTCTTAGATAAATAAAATACTTATTTTTTATTCAAAAATTAATCTATAATGTACACAAAAAGTGAACAAACTTTTTTTTTGAAAAATGCTTAATGTTTTATTTGAATGAAGATTTGAAATAATATTTTTTAATATCACATCACGCACGTGTTGGTTTCTCAAGACTTAGGTTATATATTTATTATTTTAATTTGTACTACGCTACAACTTATATTGGGTTGGAGTGAGATGTGTGTGTACTGATTTATAAACCAGAATAATGTGTATAGACCATATTTTTCTAAAGTATTCGGCCTTTTTATTTAAAAATAATAATGTATATTTTTCATGGATGGAGACTGTTTTGGGTTGGGAGTTGGTACTTACCAATTACCATGGATTACACGTGATGGATTAAGTCTTTTTTTCATGGCGTGCCCTTTCCCCTTCCTACCATATTCAAGTAAAAACAATTGAACCCGTGAAATATTCCGGTGGTAAATGATGATATATTTTATTCAGGTGACCTGAGTTCGAATATTATATGTGCACAGTACGTTTGCCTTATTAAAAGACTAAAAAAATAAACAAATATTATTTTGTAATCACGCCGGCGTATTAAAAAAAATTAAAAACAATTGACCCTTTCGTTAGTTTTCTACCTTTTTTTCTTTACTTGGGTTTTAAATTATGCAATGCCAAATCTACCAATATTTCAGTGTCGGTGATTACTGATTAAGTTTTGGAGCTCATAAGTTACAGCCTTGCCTATTTTAGCTACTAGTACTACGTCTTTTCAATCACGAAATAGTCCAAAGAGCTGGTGGGCCCAGTCTTGTGATGGAAGGAACAGTTCAAAGTTTTGGGGCTAGGTAAGGTTCGAACATTGGATATTCAAGCTCGGCCCGAACTCGACAACGGACTTCATCCTGGTCCAATGATCGAACCCAGCCACCAAAATTCTAAACTCAAAAAGCCTGCACTATACCACTTTCTCCAGCCTTTTATTCTAAACTCAAAGAAAAAACATGCGCGAAGAGCAAACACATTTGGTCGGTTAGTCAAGCTATTCATCTTTTTGCATAATAAACTTATTCAATCCTTGATATTGGTGTCTCTTAGTCATTGCTTTCTATCATTTAAATATGTGAATAGATTCAATTATTTAAAAATAAACCCCGAAATCTATGATTTCACTCTGTTCGGATGTTTCTTCTGTCTCTTATAAGTTATAACTCAGTAAGTTCTAAGTGAACCTGTATAATTCATACACCAGGAATGGGAAATTGGGTTGTAAGTGCTTCGACTCTACCACGGAGATCTGACACCTTGTCTGTCAACGGAAACTCGGGAGACACCACAAACTTCAAGAATTCTTGAAGCTTTGACGAGCCAGAAACTAATCCTTTAGCATCAATAGTAATTTGCACACCCTCATGTATGAAGTCTGCAATAGCGGTAAATTCCTTTTCTTTGAATCCTCGAGTGGTCATAGCCGGTGATCCAATGCGAATGCCACCCGGAACAAGTGCACTCTTGTCCCCTGCAAAGCAATGTTTTGATATGAATAAGCACTGGTCAGATATCCATACATGTATATGTGTACATAAATGCAAATAAGGCAAGAACATACCGGGCACTGAATTTTTGTTCAAGGTGATAGATGCCATGTCGAGTACTTTCTCGACCCGAGCACCATCAACACCCTATTGAAAGAGAAGTTAATTAAAGTAAAGGAAGAGGTAGGGTGTCAAGAAAACAATCAGAAAAAGAATCTGGAGAGATGGTAACGGACCAATGGCCTTAGATCCACAAGTACAAGATGATTGTCACTGCCACCAGAAACCAGTGTATAGCCAAGCTCAACCAATCGATTTGCAAGAGCTCTACAATTCGACACCACCTGCACGATGGAGTACCCATATTATACTTGACCAACATGACAGAACTTCAACTGAATTTTTAACTTTAAATGAGAGTACCTGATTCTGGTAAGCCTTGAACTCGGGCGACTGTGCATGTTTCAAGCAAACTGCTAGCCCGCCAATTGTGTGGTTATGAGGACCACCCTACATAGACAACATTATCAGGCGTCTCATGACATAGCTAGTTCAAAACTTGAATACCTCAACTTGTACTTTGGAAGCCAGAAGAAGAAGGTTGGAATAGGGAAATTCATATTGATGATAGGTGCCAATGACCCGAGTCAAACTAACCTGTAATCCCGGAAAAACAGCATTATTGATGGCAGATTCTAGATCAACTCCATGAATAGGATCCTTCTTGAAGAAGATCATGCCACCTCTAGGACCTCTCAGAGACTGGAAATAAGTAGAAAAATAATTTATAAGCGAGATTTGCCATGCAAGAAGGAAGTAAATATTCTCGAAGACCCTTGCTATAAATATTTCAACAAGCAATATTAACAGTATGTTAAGTGAATTAAAAAATAAATAGAGATCAACACAGCATTTGAATATATCCATTCTGAACCTTGTGCGTAGTTGTTGTCACAATATCGCAATATTCAAAGGGGTCAGCAACTACAGAAGCAGCAACAAGTCCACTTATATGAGCCATATCCATCATGAGAAATGCACCAACAGCATCTGCAATCTTCCAACAGATATCGATTCCAATAAGTTACACGTTAAAACAATGAATATATACAACAATATATAAAAATGTGTTTTCCTTCAATGATAGCTAAACAATGGTTGGCATTATATAGCACAACCAGCAAGTGTACTACTTACTTTCCTCATGCGAGGATAGTCAAAATCACGAGGATATGCACTGGCACCAGCAATTATGAGTTTTGGTCGAAACAGGGTAGCTGTTTTCTCAAGCATGTCATAATCAACAAGGCCTGTTTCAGATTTCAAACAAATTGATTCAACCACCAGGCAAGCATACCAACCACTAAAACTCAGTAAGTCAAACAATGAGGATTGAGGATAACCTGTGGATTCATCAAGACGATAAGGCATTGACTCAAAATAGATTGATGTGCCAGATACTCGTCTTTTAGGAGTCATAAATCCATGTGACAGATGTCCCCCGTGTGGTAAGTCGAGACCCTATACAAATTATATTAAGAAACCATTCATTTGAGCGCTATCCAATCCAGGGGGAGGGTCAACAACAACTAAATTAAAGCAGCTAAAACAGGCAGAAGTAGTTTACCATTATTCGATCATGTGGATTAAGAATAGCTGTATAAACCTCAAAATTAGCAGGAGAACCCGACAATGGTTGAACATTGACACCCCACTTCTTTTCATCCAAGTGAAATGCTGCCAAAGCCCTCTTCTGGCAAAGTGTTTCAAGCTCATCAATGTACTCATTGCCACCATAGTACCTGAAATAAACAAAAAGATCATTGGCTGCAATCAATTAAACCAAAGACAAAAAAGCTCTATGCACTTTTCTCAATTAGATATACCTTTTACCAGGCAGTCCCTCGGAATACTTGTTTGTGAGACAAGACCCGACTGTCTCCATCACTGCACGGGATGTAAAATTCTCAGAGGCAATAAGCTCAAGGCTTTTGAACTGCCTCTCCTTCTCCTTACTAATAATTGAGCATACCTCAGGATCAGCTTCACTGAGGCCATGGTCCACAAAGCTGTTTTCGAGCACAGGGACAGAGAGCGAAGAGCTAGGCCTCCCGGTAACTAAGCTGCCTTCGAGTTGAGCTCTACAGGGTTTCACCGAGTTAAGCCTAATCTGATAAGGGAATCCAGTAAAACGAGACCCTTTTAAAGGAAATGATGGTTTATTAACCCTCATAGGCTGTTGCAAAGAACCCATCATTGCAGCTCCACCACAAGCTTGCATTCTGCCTTTACAATAGTATTCCTCTCAAATTTCCTACGAATTCACCAGGGACAACAGAGTATTAAAATCAAAAATTCATTTCAACATCATTTTGCCTTTAAGACTTATACGATAGGAAAAGGGTAAGAAAAAAAATGGAATCTTGCTTTGAAAAAGTGAAGTTCTAGGCTTCTAGCAGGAAACTGACACTTAAAAAAGTCTAAAATTTGCACTAAAACATGTATTAACTAAAAGACATACATCGAATCTTAAGTTAAAACACAAATAAAAAAACAAAACAACAATTTTTGGACTCACTAGAATCGTATAGGATAGTAGAAACAATTAAGCAATAAAATCTAATAATATGAACGGCGGGCTAAAAAAAGACAGGCAAAAACCAAGAAGTAAAATACTGGAGAGTACAATTTCAATAACTGTACACGAAAATATCGAATAAAGAGAAATAGAAAATCAAGAGACCATACTTCTGTGAAGAGTTCTGTTGTTCTTTTTTTCTTTCTTGGAGTGCACTGGGCTCAAGCGAAGCAGAAAGTGGCTAAAACTTTAAAACCCTAAAACTTTATTCAGTTAATAGAGCCGTTTGAGGGGTAAAATAAATCCTCTGCGGGTTGGTCTACTGCGTCTCTTCCTAAAATCAGCTTTGATGTTGCCACTTGACCAAAGTTCTGATCCAATGGCCAAGATATAGGATTAAGTATAAAATGGCAAATATACTTGCCATTGCAGTTCTTTACATTCAATAACTTGCCAATTACTATTAAAAAATAACGTGCCAAATATAAAATATTTTGGAAAACAAACATTATATGGTTATATCTCACCATTTGTGTGTTTTTATCGAATTACTATGATTAAATTTATATTTTGAATTTCATTTTTTTGTTATATTATAATTATTTTAAATTTTATGAAAATGAGAAGTAATTTACGTAGATTGAAAATTATCATTTAAATAATTAAATATGATATGGTATTTTTTATCATAAAATATTAAAAAAAACAAAAATAATATACACATGTCAAACGCATACTACATTGAATATTACCACACTTTATACTTGATTGAGTCTACGGTACAATTTAATTTATAACTAAAAAATAGCACAATCGAAATATTAGAAAACACGGAACTTAAAATATTACTCACACAATCGAAATATTATACTCTTTGATAACATTTTAAATTGGTGGTAAATTTTGAAGCTCAAAGATCTAAAATTTATCATAAAAAATATTTGAGTAATATTTTTCTATAACATTTTAGGTTGGTGGTAAGTTTCGAAATTCATAGTTAAATTTTAAAACTTGTCATGTAAAAATATTTGCATTATATTTCAGCTGGTGTGAATAACTTTTTAAATATGTATTTTATAACATTCCGATTGTGTCTCAACTAGGAAAGATGTATATGTTTGCCTGCCAATCAAGGCATGAGCTATGTAAAACACAAAACGCAGCGTTTTATCAAACTCTCGGGTAATTCAACTGAATCAATTGAGTTTGTAAGTTCAAAACGCATCATTTTAATCGTCTGTTCTGCAGTTTCTTTCCTCTCTTTTCCCCCTTTGCTTGGTTGCGAATGTCTTCTCTCCCGAAGGAAGGAAATCGAGGAAAATGAAAATGGAAGGAAACGAAGGAGACGCCTCGGTGGGCGCAGCAGGGCGTTACACATCGAATCCTACGCGGATAAACAGCGAGGACATAATATTATGCAAAATAATGTCCACGTATCCACCAGCCGGTGAGAACAACTGCAGCTTCCGGGCTCCGGCCCTTGGGTAATTTTATCAGTATGATTTCTGCATCTTGTGCTGAAATTACAATACATGAACAAGGTATCCTGTTTAATCTTCTGCCAACATTCTGTAAATGTCGAACCTTTTCCCCTGTAACATGTCGAAAGCAACTGCAGTACTAGCAACCTTTTTAGCACTAATTTAATTATGAGCTGTCTATTATCCTTTAGACATGCATACCAGACTAGGCATGCCAAAAGTGTACCAGATGCAGAAACCTTGGATCAAGTAGAGGTGGCAAATAGGTCAATCGGTTCAAGTTCGGTTCGGGTTATTTCAGTTTTAATTATTTCGGGTTTGATGTCAACCGGTTTGGTTCAATTTTATTGTGTTTCGGATCATTTTGGGTCGGTTGATTTTCAGTTTCATTCGATTTGGTTCAATTTCGGGTCAACGAGAAATCGGTTTGTTTTAATCAAGTTTTTAGGTTGGCAGTTTTTTTTCACCTTTTATATGGCTTTATAAAGTCAATATATTTGATTTTTTGGTGAGTTATGTGGTTGTTCATATATCATTTTTCTTTATTTTTATTAATATCTTTTATTTGTTTCGGGTTATCTTCGATTCGGGTCTATTCAGTTCGGGTTCATTTTGATTCAACTAAAAAAACAATTTGATTTCAGTTCGACTTCAAATTTCATGTCAAATTTCGGGTCATCATGTTCGGTTTAGTTATGGGTTCGATTCAGGTAAATCGGTTCGGGTCTAAACCAATTTAATTTGAGTCTTATCTCCACGGCTCAAGATTCCTACTCATTTCATATTGGACTAGAAATAGATATCATCTGATAAGATGTCTGGGTTATCCAAACTAACCAAGTCTGACATGTTTTTCTGACTAAAGAAATAGTCAAGCGTGCTTATATAAAGGGATGGAAATGTTCTTCCTTGTCATCATTGACGCGTGTTCATTCTTCGGCCTGGAAATGGTACGTTTGCCAACCAGCGGATGGCACTGAAGATAATTTGGCCGACTAATAGATTCAAAATTCGTATGTTTTATTTTTTTAATTCGAATACTGGTTTGTAATCAATTAGTGGTTGCAAATAATTAGAATCTGATAGATTCAACGCTTCAACAAATATTTTTTTAAAAGGAAAATTTAGGGAATACAGTTGTTAAAGTACAGTCAATGGTTTCGGCCGGACAAGTTGGCAATATTTTAGGTTTGAAAAATTCTATCACGTTCGACGAACACCGCTGAACATCATTAACACTGAACATCGTTAAATTTATTAAATTAATTAATAAAGATTAAAAAATTTAAAGACTCAATATATAATTATAAAATATTTAAAATAAAATTTTAATTAAAGTATTCTCCATATATATTATATTTTTATTTTTTAATAATTTGATCAAATATCAGTCTTAGTCATTTTAAAAATTAAAAAAAATTCTTAAACACTAAACTGTAAACCATAAACATAAAACCCTAAACCATAAAGCCTAATCCCAAACTCTAAACCTTACACCCTAACATTTAAGGTGGAGAACATGGATAGAATTTATTCTAGTGATCTGTGAGAGTTTCAACAATTTCTAAATCACTAGAAACGCCTTGGAAGCTGTATATAAAAAGGTTGGAGAAGCTAACATCAGAGTCAAGGGATTACTCATAACAAATCCATCGAATCCATTGGGAACTATCATGGATTGAGACACATTGACGAGCATCGTGAGCTTCATAAACAAGAAGAACATCAGCCTTATCAGCGACGAGATCTATTAACAGTTTAGGGTTTGGGATTTAGATCTAAGGTTTAAAGTTTAAGGTTTTGGTTTGAAATTTATGATTTATGATTTTTTATTTTTAAATTAACTAAGATTGATATTTGATTTAATTTTTTTAAAAAATAAAAATATAATATATAAAAAATAATTTAATTTGAAATTTTATTTTAAATATTTTCTAATTATATGTTGAATAATTAATTTAATATTGTTCAACGATGTTCAGCGTTAGTGGTGTTCGACGATGTTCGTCGAGCGTGGTAAACTCATCTTTTACGGACTATTTAAGTAGATTTCAATATTTGTGATCTTCCAAATCTCTTTGATTAATATATATTTTTAAAATTCATTGTAGAAAAATTGTATAAGTACTATAACTCATACGCTTAATTCAGATTATCTAATAAACAACTAAACAAGTTTGATTATCATGCTCTACTTTAGATTTATTTATTGGTGTTCAACTTTTTTTTTTATCAAAGGTGTTCAACTTCAATCTCAAGTTTAGAGACTCTTTAATATTAATTAAAATAACAGAAAAATGTATATAAAAACTCATTTTTGCAAACATGAGTTTCGTTTTCTTTTTTCTCGAGAGTGATTTATGCATGAAAAATTATTTTCTTATTAAATTCTTCATACAAAGATTTCCCCCCAATCGTTAATTATCACTTTTGGGTTTTTCAAATATCATCATTTTAATAAATCGCATAAATTATGGAAACAGAAATAACTTATAGTTTGATTGATTAAATTATGAATATTCAGTTTTGCTATCAATTTCAATCCTTCGTTTTAGTATTACATCCGTACATGGATAAACTAATTTACTTCTCATTTAATACGTCCGTACACGGATATGCAAGTTATGCAACCTTTACTTTTCCATTCATGGATATTTCGTGTTTTATTGACCAAAATTTATTAGTATATTCCTCTAATCAAACTTTCTTAATTTTTAAAACTTAAATTCTTAATACTCATATTTAAAAAAGTTTTATTAATTTCGGGTGTGATTTTTTTCTCCAAATCTGACGACATGTTTGTACAATTATATTGATTTTCAGTGGCGCAACATAAAAAAATTCCCACAAACCGGAAGAGAGAGCCAATTTATTTGAAATAATTCAACATTAAGAAAAGGAAGAAAAAAAATGTCAACTTCAATAATCGACTAAGTTTGTTTTATTTTATATTTAGGCAGAGTTTTATGATCTAACGGCCATAAAAAAGTCCACGGTACCCACGGTTATGATCGTTTGATTAACTTTATTATAAGATTAAGCTAATAGCAGGGGCTGACATACTCAAACCAAGCTGGTCTACTTGTGCATGCTTGGTAGACTATGATTAACCATGATTACGTTGTCTTAACTCCTCACACGGTAGGATTAAGCTTTCTTAATAGCTATAATAATTATTTGTTTTTTTTCTTTGTAAGAGTTGACCAACATTTTTATGCACTTGACATAATTTTGTCTCAAATTCATTATATATTTTATGTTTTTTTATAGTAATTGTAGTTAATACATGAACTTTTGATCATAAATTATTGGTTTTGCTAATAGTATTTTTAGATATTTTTTAAGATTAATTTTATTTAGGATAAATATTCTATACATAGACTGTGGAAACTGAAAGTTTCCACAAGCGCCATAGTTTTAGGATATAGGGAGTTAGTTTAGGATATAAAATTTAGGGGTTTAGGTGTAGGATGTTAAAATTTAGGGATAATTGTTTCAATTTAAGGTTTAGGGTTATAATTTAGGGTTTATATGTTAAAACTTAAATCCTCACCATATTACCCTAAAAATTAAATCATAACCTATAAATCCTAAATTATAACCCTAAACCTTAAATTGAAACAACTATCTCTAAATTCTAAGCCCTTGAAACCTATACCCTAAACTAACTCTCTATACCTAAAACTAAGGCGCTTGTGAAAATTTCTAATTTTCACCGCCAATGTATAGGATATTAATCATTTTTATTTATAACAAAAACAAATTATGGATTACCCTAAAAACTAATTGATTAATTTTACTTAATTGTATATAAATGATTAATCTTTGCAAAAAAAAAAAAAAAGAAGAGTACACCTCACATATGCCTTTTAAAGTGAATCTTGGGGTAGCCAATAATAATACTCAACCATTTATTTATTTGTATTTCAAAGAACAATGAATTTATTAATGGAATCGGAGAGTATGTGTCTTCAGCTCATTGGGAGCCACTTGTTTATGGTTTATTTATTAGTAATGATTTAATATTTGGCTAACATGCGCATTATGGAGTCTTTAAATACATGATTAAGGAGACTATTTAACAGTCATTGGGACATAAAGTAAATTATTTTTTGGTGTTATTTGGAGTTGAGACTTGAGATGGGAATCTGCATATCCGTTGCATCTTCAGAGATTCATGGGGCCGAATCCGATGACTGCAATCAGGACAACGTTCTTTTCTTGCCTGAAAACATTTCTCCTCTCGGCTCTCTTTATACTAAGCAAGGAAGCAAAGGACTGAACCAGGATGCTGCCATCTTTTATCAGGTTTGCCGTTTGCCACTGCAGCTCTCTGCTTTATATATGTTTGTTTATGGCCAAAATCAAATACTGTTTTTTTTTTGTTAATTTAAGTTCTGGGTTTTTTTTGGATCTTCAAGGATTATGGAATGGAAGGTGGAGCATTTTGTGGAGTTTTTGATGGTCATGGGAAGAATGGTCACGTGGTGAGCAATATGGTGAGAAATAGTTTGCCATCCATGTTGCTTAGCCAAAAGAATGCTCTGGAAAAGATTAAAACAACACATGAAAAGAATTGTCAACACCAGTGTTTACTTAATTGGGAAGAAGCTTGCATCGGTGCTTTCAAGGTGTTGGACAAGGAGATTATGCTTCAAGAGAATCTGGATTGCTCCACCAGTGGAACCACCGCTGTAGTTGTTGTAAAACAGGTGAAAGTTCCTTTCAGTTCAAGTTCATAATTTTGTTTTACAAAATTATACAAGTTTGCCGTGTTAAAAAGTTCCATTTTTTGTTTACGAAAGAGTGAAGATCTTGTTATTGCAAACCTTGGCGATTCGAGAGCGGTGTTGGGAACAATGACCGAGAACGGTATCAAGGCTGTTCAATTAACTACTGATTTGAAGCCCGGTTTACCATGTAAGAACTAAGAACAGAGCATTTACCGTGGTGTTGTTTCTTTTTTTGTTTTCCCGATCGAGTGGCTGAGGAAATATATTGATTGATGCAGGTGAAGCAGAGAGAATAAGAAATTGCAAAGGAAGGGTCCTTGCTTTAAAGGAAGAGCCGCACATACAGCGCGTATGGTTGCCCCATGAAGATTCCCCAGGCCTAGCCATGTCTCGAGCTTTTGGAGATTTCCTACTCAAAAACCATGGCATTATTGCAGTCCCGGACGTCTTCCATCATCACTTAACCCCAAATGATCAGTTCATTGTTCTCGCAACAGATGGAGTAAGCTAGCCCCATTTCAATGGAATAACACTGCTTTTGTTTCAAGACAAGAATGAAACTTAGGTATTTTCTTCTTTTGGCCTGTTTATCATAGGTATGGGATGTGCTCAACAACAACCAAGTTGCCACCATAGTGATGGAGGCAGAAAACGAGCAAGCAGCGGCGAGGGCGGTGGTGGAGGCGGCGACGGCCACATGGAAAAAAAGGTTCCCATCTTCAAAAGTAGATGACTGCACCGTGGTTTGCCTCTTCCTCCAAAAGAAGCAAAGGCCAATCAGTTAGTTGGCTGGTCACTGTTATTGTATAGACAGGAACATGTTTCCAAAATACCTCCAGTGGCTAATTTTGTTAAGCAGCGTTAATTACTCTAAAGCTTGATATGCTCTTTGGTCCAATGGACTGTAGCCATGTTGTATCCATTACGTTGACAAGAAAACAAATGGGGAACAGCCAGTTCCTAAAGTTTAATAGAACCGAATTTGAATAACTTACACAGATAAATATTGTAAATAGAAAGTCCAAAACCAGCATGGACCATTTTAGCAAATGACAACAAAATGAAAACATGACATCATTAAAAAAAAAGCTTAGAATAACTAGAGGTGGCAAACAAGTCATTCAGATCTGATTCGGTTTTGGTTCAGTTCATGTCGGGTATTAGTCCAAATCGAGTCACATCGGTTCGGGTCAAAATCGATTCAATGAGAGATCAATATGTTTCAATCGGGTTTTTAGGCCGAATCAGTTTTTTTAAACCCATATCTGGCTTTATAAACCCATACGTGGCCTTTGGTTCAGGTTACTTTCGGCTCGGATAAAATCGGATCAGATCCATATCGGTTCAACTAAGAATCGGATCGGTTTTAATTCGATTCAGTTTATTTCAGATTTCGAATCATCTTATTCGAGTCAATATCAAGTCTTGGATCGGGTAAAATCGATTCGGGTCTCAGTTCAGTTTGCCCCGTTTGCCCTCTAAGAATAACATCGGCCGGTGCTTTGTTTTCTCATGCATAGGAAGTGTCCTAGACCAAGGAAAAATGGTCTTTAGAATTTTGAATCAAGAACAGATAAATTTTTTTTTTCATTAATGACCATGATCACATTGTAGATTGCCAAATAATATATAAAAAGAATCTTTCATTAATGACCATGATCACATTGTAGATTGCCAAATAATATATAAAAAGAATCTTTCATTAATGACCATGATCACATTGTAGATTGCCAAATAATATAAAATCTCTCGTATCAACAATTCTATACATGCGAAACTGATACGGAGCAAAGTTTCAATATTTTCCAAAACGATAAGATTATACATTGTTCGGCTCCTCTCCTAGAAGGTCTTCATATGAAACAGGGACCCTAATTCTATCATGAACAGATTTGTTTGTTCCTTCAGCACTGAACTCTTCTGTTGGGTTATTAGTAATTGGTCCAGAATCTCCAGGAACACTTGTACCAGTTCCGTTCACGAGCGTAGAGGCAGTTTCTTGAGAAGAGCTCTCTTTGCTCTTTGCCAGTGTCTGTCTGATATTTTGTTGTTTGAATTGCTTCTGCAAAATTATAAATACCAATCAGGCATATAGCATTGCTTGAATAATACTAAAATGTTAACATATCATTGCTGCAATTAGATTACAAAGCCTATAAAAAGTGACACAGAATGTTGGAAGTTAATCTAAGAAAGTAAGCAAAGCATACAAACAGCTGGACAACTGATTCCTAACGATGTTGCTGAGACATCCAAATGACGGATGAATTTGAAAGTTCTCATGCAGTCTCTATTAAACTGACAAAAATAAAAAAGATAGCAGTTAATCTGCCAATAAGTACACACCTCAAATTCCTTGGCTTTTTTCATTATTTCTCGATAAGCAGATGGTTCTCGTGCTTTTAGGATATTCCATAAAATGCCACCACCTGTCCGGCAACGCCTGCCATCAGCAGTCATCTGACCTCCACACGATTGAATTGCATCCACCTGAGAACTCTAGGTTTCGTCATTCATCCCGAGAGAATATTGTTTGATCAAAGACACGAGCAAAGGGAGTGATAGTCCAGTACCACAGATGAAAATATTGTTTGATCAAAGTTTCAACTATAAAAATTACAACTTCAAGCAATTACTAAACATACAATAGAACTTGAGATGAAAAGGGACCTCCATTTTTTCCTATTATCCTTTCATCAAGGTGAATGATGTCTTATAAATCTCGAACATACTCATTCTTAATTTCGGATAATTAGCTTTTGATAAGTGAACCTACTTGATATTTTATTTACATCACCACAAAATGGCCCATGTCTAAGAAATAACATGGTAACAACCTATATCAAAAGGGAACTTATGAAGTGGGTCATCTCAGCTCAGAGCAGAGGATTTGAATCAGCAAATGGGATCTGAAATGGTAAGGGAAACTGTTGTGCACACGAAAAACAAAAAAGAAAATCTCCTACTTATTCAATCGATGGTCTAAAGGTTACAAATAGCACATCTATTTATAGACCTGGAATACATGGTCACCAAGAAAACTTATTCAATAAGATCTCCTACTTAAAATAGATTTCTACTCGTATAAGTAACCCTACCCGGTACAATTACAAAGATACCCCGTACCGCTATCCTTTTACAGTATACGGGCCATACTTAACAAAAACAATGTAGAAAATCATATGCTAAAATGGAATCTACAATGGTAGGGAAAACAATCCAGCTCATCAGATGCTAAGGCCTAAGAGTGGAATTGCCTTCAACTACTGAGAGCTAAGAAAGGCTGCAAATTCCAACATACAGAAATCTCGAAGAAGACTAAAAGCAAAATCTACCACCAATATATTAAACAACTAATTTATGATAAATTCAACGTTGAATTTCATATCTTGCACATAAATAATTAGAAAAATATAATATAAAACCTGAAAGATATTAAGTTTAAATACCTCTTTAATAAGATCACTCAATGCAGAAATCCCCAAACATCCCACGGCAGTATACACCATGTATGACTTCTTCTCTTTAAAACGTCTGCAAGTATCTAACACAAACCTACAGAAAACCCAAATTCAAAAAAGTTTCAAAAACCAAATTGCACCAAAAACAAGTCGGTTGATGCCAAAAAAAAAAAAAAACTTTCCACACAAAACCTGTTTATATCCAACGGTTTAGGTCCTGAACCACCCTTCTTTTTCTTGTTCTTCCTCCTATTTCCTCTGCGCTTCTTATTTTTACTCTGAGAACCTTGATTTTCACCGTTAACATCAGCAACGCCGGTTTTTTCTCGATCATTTACCGAGTCATTATCCACGAGCTCTCCTTCTTCTACATCAAGCATCTCAACATCTTCCCCGTCTCCTAAATCATCCTCTTCGTAGATTGGTTCCAATATGCTCTCTCCTTTCTCCATAAGTTACTTTTATAAGCCTTTTGAATAGAAAAAAAAAACTATGAAATTCGTCGGCGGAAATGGAAACATTTATGAAGTTCGAGTTTATGCGCGGTGTGGGGTGCGATACTTAAAGAGTTCAAGAATCAGGGACCTCGGCTGGGCGGATAGAATTTAAATTGGGCATTAACAAGTTCATGGGCCTACTTTTGTTGGAATATGATGGATATAGCCCAAATGATTTATTATAAAGGATTATGATCAATTTTGGGCTAATTATTTATGTTTATGGTCTTGACCCTTAAAATTTTGATCTCATTAATAATATATATATATATTTAATAGAAAAATATCATATATTAAAAACGAAAAACAAAATTTAAATATATTCAATCGTGCTCATGATACAAATGTTTTTTTATTAAAAATTAAGTTCTATAAATTATCTTGACGATAAAAGATGACGTTCTTTCTAAATAATTTAATTTGGAATAAAGTAGCCTGGAGTTTTTTTTGTTCTTGTGATACTTGTTTTGGATTATTTTGTGGTTTGATTCATTTGTCATTTTTGCATGATTTTCAGCATACCTTAGTGTCGGTTGGTGCTCGTACAGAGATCTTCACGACAGTAATTTTTGATTTTGTTTCCATCGGTAGTATTAGAAAGATGAATCTCCACTCGATTGATGGTTGATTGCCAATGTAATCAGACATAGGTAGCAGAGCAATTTACTTTATATATTAGTTCGTTCACCACTCATTCTTACACCATAAAAGGTCTCATTTGAATAGAGACAAAAAGATTCATAAAAGGTTTCTAAATTTTAGTATGTTAATCTCGATGGAAATGTCTACTATTTTTTGTGCTATTGTAAGAGACTTTTATTGAACTTGTCCTTTTTTTGATGCATTGTATTATATTAATTTTTATTATAATTAATAAAATTGAGATATCATTGTTTAATATATATATTTAATTAACGGAGTTAAATCACTCGAATTACCTAAATAAATCAAGTTAAATCACTCTTTATCACTTGACCCGCTCTCTAAATTCAATTTAAAAATATATATTTAATTTCAGCGCTGTTTGAAGATTCCGCTATTTCTTAACGTCGTAAGCTAATGTTAAGAGTAAAAAGGCACAAAGAAATCCCATGACGGGGATATTTGATTAACGGAGTTGACGACTTGTAAGGGAAGACTGTATGAGCCATTCGATTAATAATCAACGGCTAGAAATTCTCTGTGATCTACCCTTGCGGTGTAACGGTCCTAACGGAGGGTGAAAAGAAGTAAATAAATATTTGGTTTTGGAAGGGAGAGAGAGCATTTCGTTTTATCAGAAGAAGAAACATCCTCCCTGTTACTCTTTCTTTTTCTCGTTTTCTTTTTTCAATTTTCTTCTTCTCTGCTATTATGCTTCTACTTTCTTCTTCTTTCTCAAGAACCAAACAGAATACTCCCAAGGGAAAACTAAATACTAATTATTGTTTGATTAATTAGATTTGAGGATCTAAATTCTAAAGAAAGACGTGCGATACAGAGGGAGGAAGAAAGAGAAATCTGAGAATTTGTGAGGTCTGTCATTGAGAGCAAAGATTGATTATCTTTTGGTTTACTGTAATTGATTTTCATTTTCTATTTTCAATGGCTGTTATAAGCAATCTGCAATTCTTTTTTATTTTCCAGATTTTATAGATACAAACAAAGAAATTTTGAGGAACATTTTTGCTGGTTCTTGCTGATCTTGAATATTTGTCTATCTTCTGTGGAAATTTTGAGAATCAGGTAAACGAAGTTCAAGTTCAAGAGATTTGAAACAACGGCAAATCGGAATGATTTTGTTTCTGATAAAGTTTTTTCCCTTTCTTGTAACAGATACATTTTGACGACTGCAAACTACTTTCTGAAGATTTTTCGACTAAATTAATATGCAAAGAGGCAGATCAATTGCTAACATATCAAAATCTTCAAACCTTACATCAAATGAAAATCGGAAGAATAGGCTTCGTACGCCATTATTTTGTTGAAAATCCGAAGTAAATTTTGTGTTTATACCGAAGGACTTGAAGAACAAAAGCTGTAACGGCCGAACCTGAGCTATTGAGGTATGAGCGTCATTTTCTCCAATAAGATCAAGAACCTGACAATCTAAGTATCGATTCAAAATCTACCTAAAATGACTCGCCATTAATATGCCAGCGCCAGGCTCTTTGTTCTTTTACGTATCCTTGGCTGCGTTTTATTTCCCCTGCTTCTTCTTCTTCTTTCTTTCCTTTTCTCAATTGCATGTTTGGCGCTTTAGTAATTCTCTTTTTAATCGAAATTTTCCTACGACAGATTCGATTTTTTCCCAGTAATGACAGATTTTCCTTTCTCCAGATAGCATTAAGAGTATGTATTTCAGATTTTAATTCTTTTTTCAGTTTGCTCTCTCTTTTTTTTCCACCGAGTTTCAGTCGTAAATTTCTTCTTAGTCCTTCAATGGGTTCCGTTGCCCCGTTCGATGCTTGTTCTCCCCCATCTTCAACTTCTCTTCACGCTTAAAGCTGCTATCTCTCTCTTTCTCTTTTTTTTTCCTCTGAATTTTTTCATCAAATTTTCTAGGGAAATTCATAGCCGTGCAATGTGCGTATTCTAATGATGAGCTGAGACAAATTTTGTTTGAAATTGCCAGAACGTTTCAGGGGAAACCTTATTCAAATTCTTATAATCGCTTTATTTTTCTTGTCCTTTCGGTGTTTGTAATTTAATTATCGAGTTGAACTTGAACCCAGAAAATGTTTAATTTGATTTTTTTTTTTTTGCTTTAACAATGACATGTGTGCAGAAAATGATGGAAAAGGACTCTTTGAGGAGCCATAACAATGGTAATAGCACCAACCACAACAGAGATAAAATCAGAGGTGATGCAGGATTGTTAAGATCTAGCTTAGATTCGGCCAAGCAAACGGCGTCGTCTTCTGATTTTGTTTTGCAGTGGGGGAATCGGAAGCGTCTAAGGTGTATGAAGATCCAGGTCAAAGACGATCAATCCGGACCAGTTAACCGAACCACGGTTCGAGCCGTGAGGGCCGCTAAGGACTCTTCAAATCAGCCTAGCGATAATAACAATCACCGGACTGGGTGTTTTAACCTCCGTCAACGGCCTACTTCTCCTCAGGCTCCGCCACCTCAGCGCATTCTCAGGTACTGTGCTATATTTGCAAATTACGCTTTTCTATTAGTTTATTTATTTACTCGAATTTACCTTTCTCTTGGAGTGTTTGGTATTGTGGCGCGTGTACTATACACTCCGTTGAGACTGGGATCGGATTAGGGTAATAATATCACGTTTCTTGTGTTCTCAGTCATCACTTGGTTTTACGTTAGGTTTCCAGTTCAAATTGGCGCGAGTAAAATGATTATAAAGAACCATATTTCCAGGTTCCACTTTCGCCTCTCTTCTCTAAAAGCAAAAAATTACCGATCTGGATTATAACTTATATTTTTAACCAAGTTACATCGTTTAGTGGAATAGTTTTTGTTTAGGTAAAATATCTTTGATCTAAAAGAAAATCTTCTCAGTCATGATACAAAGATACTCGATAAACATTTGACAATGCATGCACAATCACCCTGTTACAATTATTGATGTTCGAGCCCGTAACTTTTAAAAACGACAATCATTTCTTTAACTAATGAAGCAAGTTGGTTCGTGCACAACAAACCATATTCCAACCCACCATTACGGTGAAAAACCATAAGCATTGAAAACCCATCTATTTTTGTGTCTTATCAAGTATCTGAATTTCTCATCGAAACGAAAAAAATAGAAATTAGCAACTCCCCCTATTTAAAAGCTATCCCCCAAACTCTCTCCGATCTACATCACTACGAGGCTACTTTTGTAATTCTACATTAAAAACCTTTTTCTTTGCGAAACTCGTATCATTTGATTCTTTTTTCAAGTTATTATAATATTCTTTAACAATATTGTTTTCATCTTTCCAGGAACTGTGAGAATTCCAGTGCTATGAGAGGCCAAAGCAACGGTGGTATAAGGGGATTCGCTTCGCCAGACAGGGGAGCGCTGGAGAAGAGAGGTGGCAGCCATAACAATTGCAATCACCACCACCACAACAAATCAGCGGCATCCTCGGAGACGGCTCACGATAGCAAAAGAGGAGGCTCGTCTTCCGGGAGCGGTGAGGTAGCTCCTGCACCCATCTTCTGGCCACCTAAATTCGTGATTGCTTTAACGAATAAAGAGAAGGAAGAAGATTTCTTGGTTTTTAAAGGATCGAGATTGCCACAAAGACCTAAAAAACGGACCAAGTTTATTCAACGGACCCTCAATGTAAGTCTATCTTATTCCTTTCTTATAAAATTTAGATGAATTGAAATTTAGTCATTAGAGAAGTTTTTCATGTGAAGGAAAATTCAATTTAACATTTTTTTAAAAAGCCTACACGTGTCAGACAAATATTGGATAGCACCTAATTTGTTGAGAACCAACCTGGAAAGCTTTGTGACCCGGTGCTAATTTAATTGCCAACCTGTGCCTTTGTGTTGATAAAATATGTTTTAAATTATTGGCGAATGTCCTGTTGAAAAAAGACAAATGAATTGGGACAGCATACACGTGTAATTCAAAAGAAGGTCGAAGTAAGCAACCGACAAAAGAAGGCACAATGCGCAAGGCATTATTGTCTGGGGGCTTTTCTGCAATATGCTGTTATTGTAGGGGCTACTTTCTATATATTTGCTCTTCGAATGCTTATTCTGGGAAACTCTAATTTGCAGCTGGTAAGTCCGGGGACATGGCTATGCGATTTAACCCTCGAGCGATATGAGGTCAGGGAAAAGAAGATCACAAAGAAGGTATCAATTTTCTAGAATAATTTTAGATTATATTAATTATCTAGTTTTTAGAATAATTCTTTTGATAAAAATTCCACATATGTAAAATTATTAGGCAACGTGTCAGCAGAAAATGCCAAATAATAAGAAAATTTAACGGAAAAGGAGTTTGGGATAACTTGTGTACCAAAATGTATATTCACCCTATTTTCTTTAATCTTTTTCCCCCTTAGAAATCCTGTTAATGTAATGAGATGATCTGATGCAGAGACCAAGAGGTTTAAAAGCTATGGGAAATGTGGAATCTGACTCCGAATAGAAAGCTCGGATGGCGCTGTTTAAAGGGGTTTTTTCTTCATGTCTAGAGGCAGTTCATTTTTCATTTTTTTTTCTTTTTTGGTTGAGGATGAACTAACGTTTAAACTGTGTAAATCATTATTTTTTTAATCTATGAAATGAATGAAGACAGATTTAAACTTAGGCGAAAATTCTATGTTGTTGCTTTTGGGATTATCTTTTAAAATCTAAATTTCTTTTTCTATTTGACAGAACTGTATGCCCATGTTTGGGTATATGTGTTTATGGATTGGATCATATTGAGGTCGACTTCATTTTTTAAGTTTAGGCTTAAGACCATGACAATTGAGGTCGACTTCATTTAATGAACAAGAATAAATACATTAAAGTCAAAAATTAATAAATTAACAATGTTCAGAGGACCTTGTTCTACAAGTTAAAGAGACTTCAAAAGAAAAATGGAATTTCTTGGAGAATCAATGGAACCGGTTTCTTTGGTTTGGCAAAACTTAAGAGCTTTGGTTTACCGGCACAGTTGACACATTAGAGATGTTGATTCTAATCAAATTTTATGATAATGACAAATTTTTTCTTTCAATTAAAACAAAATATTTGTTTAAGACAATAATATACAAGAGAAAATAAAGAAAAGAGTGTTATATACAAGAGAAAAACCTTGTAGTATGATTTTGAAAAATAAAACAGAGATTCAATCAAAATTAGAAGCTGACAATATTATATATATATATATATATCCTAATTTTAATTCTAAGCTGACAATATCTTAATTCTAATTCTACCCGAAAGGGAAAGAGAAAAAAATTATGAGAAAAATAAATGAATGTTCTTAATGGGACTAGAACTCGGGAACAAATATAAGTAACTTTATCAACATGCCAAATGTGATTGCTTAAAATATTTCATCAGAATTATATACAAGAGAAAAAACCAATTTTTTTTCTTCAAAAGATCAAAATCTTTTGCACAATCTCAACTAATGGATTCAAATGTACTTCTGCAATTGGTATTTTTTATATAGTTTAACATAACATATCATGGATTAGATTTCATATAAAATATGTTATTCCATTATAATTATATGTTATTCAACGTTTCCAATAAGTCTTAGGGGGAAAAGAACGTAGCTTACACGTTACACAGCTTCAAACAGGACAACATTCCATCATGGACAAACTAGAGATTGACAGGTTAGCTTATATAACAGAGTTTATCTCCGACCTAACTTCTTATTAACGAAGAATAATTCATCTCATTGTCAGAAATGAGATTAAAAATAAAAGAGATGGCCCACAACATGATATCGAAGCAAGAATAATAATATTATTATTGGTGAAGAAACTGAGAGAAAGAATGAAGAATAGGGTTTCCTTTCGTTGTCAATGGAGAATAAGAATAAGGTTTCTATATTCAAGAAATGCAATGAAAATGGTGTGGAATTTAATAATTCATCATTGACTTCAAAAATTCAATTAACCCACCACCGGTGAGAGAGCCAAAATCTTGATTGAGTGCGTGTTTATTTTCGCGGTGAAATTTAATAAGGTTCTCGTTCAATCAGTGGAGAACGAATGAGTGCGTGTTTGTTTCCACGGTGAGAGTGTTAAAATCCCGTTCAATCGAGATTTTGTATCTCGAACACTGTGTCTACATGTTTGGATGTAAAAATTTAAAATTAATTCTAGCACTAAACGTGATTTTAGGAAAAACTACAGGATAATAGTTGTTGCGTTTTGTCGTGATTTTTACACTATACTTTTACACAATCGTGATCAATTTTATACAAAATCAATTCTTAAAATCACGATGATCTAAAATTAATTCTCTCACCGTATATTACTTAAAAGCAATGTTTAATGAATTTAAATTTAGAATCTCAATGTTTAGGGTTTTATTTATTATCGGGCGTTAAAATTGGAGCCAACAAAGAAAAAGGGAAAAGCTGAAAGAAAAATAAAAGAACACAAAAAGCAAAGGAGGGTTGCTAGCCATTAAACAAGGCCATGTGACTCATAAAAAAACCTTTGTTTAACTTTCAGCTTTTGTCTTTAACTTAAAAAAAGAACAAAGGACCCCATTAGTTAAGGGTAGGGAGGATAGGGGATATTTTCCATTAGTGACTGCTGAGTGGTGGACAATATTTTTTTTTTGTTTAAAGGATAACTTTCATTACTAAAACAAAGACACAATACAGACTCGATAACCAGTAAAAAGAAACCACCACAAACATACAACCATGCAAACGAACAGGGAAACAAACATCATAACAAAAGACCGAAAGAAAGTGACCAGAAACACCACAAGAAAACAAACACTAACATAGGACAGTCATCCTTGCCAAAGGACCAAATAGCCGTGTCCGCCAACTGCAGTGGGAAAATACCGGCAAACCAAGACAAGCTTGAAAGATTTATGCTGGTGACAAAACGAATCTTCTACCGAGCCTGGTAAAACAGCATCACCATGTCTTCGCCTGAGAGCTCCACATTTAGACAAAGATTTGCAATTTAATCCACTTTAGAGAAATAATGGAGTCATCTATGTAGTTTTTATAGGAAACTCTATCCTTGCTAGTTACAATAATGGATGATGTTATTAGCCAAATTATCATTATATCTGGTATGCTCTTTGTATATTTACAATCAGAAAATCTTCACTCTTCACATCAAAGGTATAAATTATCATCAAATGTTTTGCATATAGAGGGCAATGTAACAGATGTGAATGTATGATTTAATCGAATACGAAACCCACAATTATATGGAATCATCGCAAATACGATCTTTGATTCGGAGACATGCCAAACACGCATGGGGTAATTTTCGGTGTCAAGGGGCTGCAGCTTGTGTAACTCTCAGAGTCCCTCCAAGCTCCATCGGAACAAGAGGGATAAGCGAGTGGAGAACATCGGTTATCAACGGACGATAACTCGGTTCGGGTTGCACACATAGCACCGCAACAGCAGCGACCTGTTTAGTACAATTCTACTTTTTAATTACCAAACCAGTAACAGAGGGAATAGACTGGAATTAAGCAAAACAAAGAAAATCAGTCTGCAAAGTGAATAAATGGGTTCTAAGCTCACTCATTCCTACCTAACCTAACCATAACCAGTGAAACTTGTCTGACAAAGCAGGCAATTTTATAAAACAAAGACATGTTTGAATGTGCCGACGGTTCAGGCTGCCAGATCACTAGTCAAACTTAGTTCTATCTCAATGACCGGCTCCGGCAAAGAGGTCGAGCAATAAAAAAAAGCTTTCTACTTAGTTCTATCTCATGTTTGAATTCCTTTGTAGGAGAATAACAAATTTGAGTTAACAAATGATAAATCATTAATTCCTTCACTAAGAAGAAATAAACCTTATTTTGCAACTTACTGAAAATGAGGGGGACACATGAACCATAACAAATACTCAAAAGAGAGAGGAAACACATCAACAGTGAAGAAACAGCCAAACAAGACAAAACCCAAGATTCAATGATCTGTTAAACTAATGCGAAATCTATGTCGGGATAAACATGGCATTCTAATAATTTAATGTTATTAAGCACAACCTGGTTTATTAAATTCACATAACAGCTCAAAAGCATTCAAAGGAATGCCTCCCCATATGCCATGCACATCTTGCTTTATATTTTTTTCCGCTTTGATATCCTTTCTTAATCGGAGTTTAACCTTGGTAAAGAAGAAATGAAAAGAAAACAAAAAACTCCACATTTAAACAAAGATTTGCAATTTAATCCACTTTAGAGAAATAATTGAGTCATTTATGTAGTTTTTATAGGAAACTCTATCCTTGCTAGTTACAATAATGGATGATGTTATTAGCCAAATTATTATCATATCTGGTATGCTCTTTGTATATTTACAATCAGAAAATCTCCACTCTTCACATCAAAGGTATAAATTATCATCAAATGTTTTGCATATAGAGGGCAATGTAACAGATGTGAATGTATGATTTAATCGAATACGAAACCCACAATTACATGGAATCATCGCAAATACGATCTTTGATTCGGAGACATGTCAAACACGCATGGGGTAGTTTTCGGTGTCAAGGGGCTGCAGCTTGTGTAACTCTCAGAGTCCCTCCAAGCTCCATCGGAACAAGAGGGATAAGCGAGTGGAGAACATCGGTTATCAACAGACGATAACTCGGTTCGGGTTGCACACATAGCACCGCAACAGCAGCGACCTGTTTAGTACAATTCCACTTTTTAATTACCAAACCAGTAACAGAGGGAATAGATTGGAATTAAGCAAAACAAAGAAAATCAGTCTGCAAAATGAATAAATGGGTTCTAAGCTCACTCATTCCTACCTAACCTAACCATAACCAGTGAAACTTGTCTGACAAAGCAGACAATTTTATAAAACAAAGACATGTTTGAATGTGCCGACGGTTCAGGCTGCCAGATCACTAGTCAAACTTAGTTCTATCTCAATGACTGGCTCCGGCAAATAGGTCGAGCAATAAAAAAAAGCTTTCTACTTAGTTCTATCTCATGTTTGAATTCCTTTGTAGGAGAATAACAAATTTGAGTTAACAAATGATAAATCATTAATTCCTTCACTAAGAAGAAATAAACCTTATTTTGCAACTTGCTGAAAATGAGGGGGACACATGAACCATAACAAATACTCAAAAGAGAGAGGAAACACATCAACAGTGAAGAAACAGCCAAGCAAGACAAAACCCAAGATTCAATGATCTGTTAAACTAATGCGAAATCTATGTCGGGATAAACATGGCATTCTAATAATTTAATGTTATTAAGCACAACCTGGTTTATTAAATTCACAAAACAGCTCAAAAGCATTCAAAGGAATCCCTCCCCATATGCCATGCACATCTTGCTTTATATTTTTTCCGCTTTGATATCCTTTCTTAATCGGAGTTTAACCTTGGTAAAGAAGAAATGAAAAGAAAATAAAAAACTTCACATTTAGACAAAGATTTGCAATTTAATCCACTTTAGAGAAATAATGGAGTCATCTATGTAGTTTTTATAAGAAACTCTATCCTTGCTAGTTACAATAATGGATGATGTTATTAGCCAAATTATCATCATATCTGGTATGCTCTTTGTATATTTACAATCAGAAAATCTTCACTCTTCACATCAAAGGTATAAATTATCATCAAATGTTTTGCATATATAGGGCAATGTAACAGATGTGAATGTATGATTTAATCGAATACAAAACCCACAATTACATGGAATCATCGCAAATACGATCTTTGATTCGGAGACATGTCAAACACGCATGGGGTAGTTTTCGGTGTCAAGGGGATGCAGCTTGTGTAACTCTCAGAGTCCCTCCAAGCTCCATCGGAACAAGAGGGATAAGCGAGTGAAGAACATCGGTTATCAATGGAGGATAACTCGGTTCGGGTTGCACACATAGCACCGCAACAGCAGCGACCTGTTTAGTACAATTCCACTTTTTAATTACCAAACCAGTAACAGAGGGAATAGATTGGAATTAAGCAAAACAAAGAAAATCAGTCTGCAAAGTGAATAAATGGGTTCTAAGCTCACTCATTCCTACCTAACCTAACCATAACCAGTGAAATTTGTCTGACAAAGCAGGCAATTTTATAAAACAAAGACATGTTTGAATGTGCCGACGGTTCAGGCTGCCAGATCACTAGTCAAACTTAGTTCTATCTCAATGATAGACTCCGGCAAAGAGATCGAGCAATAAAAAAAAGCTTTCTACTTAGTTCTATCTCATGTTTGAATTCTTTTGTAGGAGAATAACAAATTTGAGTTAACAAATGATAAATCATTAATTCCTTCACTAAGAAGAAATAAACCTTATTTTGCAACTTGCTGAAAATGAGGGGGACACATGGACCATAATAAATGCTCAAAAGAGAGAGGAAACACATCAACAGTGAAGAAACAGCCAAGCAAGACAAAACCCAAGATTTAATGATCTGTTAAACTAATGTGAAATCTATGTCGGGATAAACATGGCATTCTAATAATTTAATGTTATTAAGCACAACCTGATTTATTAAATTCACAAAACAGCTCAAAAGCATTCAAAGGAATCCCTCCCCATATGCCATGCACATCTTGCTTTATATTTTTTCCGCTTTGATATCCTTTCTTAATCGGAGTTTAACCTTGGTAAAGAAGAAATAGAAAGAAAACAAAAAACTCCACATTTAGACAAAGATTTGCAATTTAATCCACTTTAGAGAAATAATGGAGTCATCTATGTAGTTTTTATAGGAAACTCTATCCTTGCTAGTTACAATAATGGATGATATTATTAGCCAAATTATCATCATATCTGATATGCTATTTGTATATTTACAACCAGAAAATCTTCACTCTTCACATCAAAGGTATAAATTATCATCAAATGTTTTGCATATAAAGGGCAATGTAACAGATGTGAATGTATGATTTAATCGAATACGAAACCCATAATAACATGGAATCATCGCAAATACGATATTTGATTCAGAGACATGTCAAACACGCATGGGGTAGTTTTCGGTGTCAAGGGGCTGCAGCTTGTGTAGCTCTCAGAGTCCCTCCAAGCTCCATCGGAACAAGAGGGATAAGCGAGTGGAGAACATCGGTTATCAACGGACGATAACTCGGTTCGGGTTGCACACATAGCACCGCAACAGCAGCGACCTGTTTAGTACAATTCCACTTTTTAATTACCAAACCAGTAACAGAGGGAATAGATTGGAATTAAGCAAAACAAAGAAAATCAGTCTGCAAAGTGAATAAATGGGTTCTAAGCTCACTCATTCCTACCTAACCTAACCATAACCAATGAAACTTGTCTAACAAAGCAGGCAATTTTATAAAACAAAGACATGTTTGAATGTGCCGACGGTTCAGGCTGCCAGATCACTAGTCAATCTTAGTTCTATCTCAATGACCAGCTCCGGCAAAGAGGTCGAGCAATAAAAAAAAGCTTTCTACTTAGTTCTATCTCATGTTTAAATTCCTTTGTAGGAGAATAACAAATTTGAGTTAACAAATGATAAATCATTAATTCCTTCACTAAGAAGAAATAAACCTTATTTTGCAACTTGCTGAAAATGAGGGGGACACATGGACCATAACAAATACTCAAAAGAGAGAGGAAACACATCAACAGTGAAGAAACAGCCAAGCAAGACAAAACCCAAGATTCAATGATCTGTTAAACTAATGCGAAATATATGTCGGGATAAACATGGCATTCTAATAATTTGATGTTATTAAGCACAACCTGGTTTATTAAATTCACAAAACAGCTCAAAAGCATTCAAAAGAATCCCTCTCCATATGCCATGCACATCTTGCTTTATATTTTTTCTGCTTTGATATCCTTTCTTAATCGGAGTTTAACCTTGGTAAAGAAGAAATGAAAAGAAAACAAAAAAACTCCACATTTAGACAAAGATTTGCAATTTAATCCACTTTAGAGAAATAATGGAGTCATCTATGTAGTTTTTATAGGAAACTCTATCCTTGCTAGTTACAATAATGGATGATGTTATTAGCCAAATTATCATTATATCTGGTATGCTCTTTGTATATTTACAATCAGAAAATCTTCACTCTTCACATCAAAGGTATAAATTATCATCAAATGTTTTGCATATAGAGGGCAATGTAACAGATGTGAATGTATGATTTAATCGAATACGAAACCCACAATTACATGGAATCATCGCAAATACGATCTTTGATTCAGAGACATGTCAAACACGCATGGGGTAGTTTTCGGTGTCAAGGGGCTGTAGCTTGTGTAACTCTCAGAATCCCTCCAAGCTCCATCGGAACAAGAGGGATAAGCGAGTGGAGAACATCGGTTATCAACGGACGATAACTCGGTTCGGGTTGCACACATAGCACCGCAACAGCAGCGACCTGCTTAGTACAATTCCACTTTTTAATTACCAAACCAGTAACAGAGGGAATAGATTGGAATTAAGCAAAACAAAGAAAATCAGTCTGCAAAGTGAATAAATGGGTTCTAAGCTCACTCATTCCTACCTACTAGGGTTTTACTGATTAAGGTTTTAAATTATGCAATGCCAAATCTACCAATATTTCAGTGTCGGTGATTACTGATTAGGTTTTGGAGCTCATAAGTTACAGCCTGGCCCTTGCCTATTTTAGCTACTAGTACTACGACTTTTCAGTCACGAAATAGTCCAAAGAGCTGGTGGGCCCAGTCTTGTGTTGGAAGGAACAGTTCAAAGTTTTGGGGCTAGGTAAGGTTCAAACATTGGATATTCAAGCTCGGCCCGAACTCGACAACGGACTTCATCCCGGTCCAATGATCGAACCCAGCCACCAAAATTCTAAACTCAAAAAGCCTGCACTATACCACTTTCTCCAGCCTTTTATCTAATTGTGTAATACTAATAAGAGAACATAGGCAAAGAGCAAACACACATTTGGTCGGTTAGTCAAGCTATTCATCTTTTTGCAATAAACTCATTCAATCCCTGATATTGTTGCTTTCTACTATTTAAATATGTGAATAGATTCAATTATTTAAAAATAAAACCTGAAATCTATGATTTCACTCTGTTCGGATGTTTCTTCTGCCTCTTATAAGTTATAACACAGTAAGTTCTAAGTGAACCTGTATAATTCATACACCAGGAATGGGAAATTGGGTTGTAAGTGCTTCGACTCTACCACGGAGATTCGACACCTTGTCTGTCAACGGAAACTCGGGAGACACCACAAACTTCAAGAATTCTTGAAGCTTTGACGAGCCAGAAACTAATCCTTTAGCATCAATAGTAATTTGCACACCCTCATGTATGAAGTCTGCAATAGCGGTAAATTCCTTTTCTTTGAATCCTCGAGTGGTCATAGCCGGTGATCCAATGCGAATGCCACCCGGAACAAGTGCACTCTTGTCCCCTGCAAAGCAATGTTTTGATATGAATAAGCACTGGTCAGATATCCATACATGTATATGTGTACATAAATGCAAATAAGGCAAGAACATACCGGGCACTGAATTTTTGTTCAAGGTGATAGATGCCATGTCGAGTACTTTCTCGACCCGAGCACCATCAACACCCTATTGAAAGAGAAGTTAATTAAAGTAAAGGAAGAGGTAGGGTGTCAAGAAAACAATCAGAAAAAGAATCTGGAGAGATGGTAACGGACCAATGGCCTTAGATCCACAAGTACAAGATGATTGTCACTGCCACCAGAAACCAGTGTATAGCCAAGCTCAACCAATCGATTTGCAAGAGCTCTACAATTCGACACCACCTGCACGATGGAGTACCCATATTATACTTGACCAACATGACAGAACTTCAACTGAATTTTTAACTTTAAATGAGAGTACCTGATTCTGGTAAGCCTTGAACTCGGGCGACTGTGCATGTTTCAAGCAAACTGCTAGCCCGCCAATTGTGTGGTTATGAGGACCACCCTACATAGACAACATTATCAGGCGTCTCATGACATAGCTAGTTCAAAACTTGAATACCTCAACTTGTACTTTGGAAGCCAGAAGAAGAAGGTTGGAATAGGGAAATTCATATTGATGATAGGTGCCAATGACCCGAGTCAAACTAACCTGTAATCCCGGAAAAACAGCATTATTGATGGCAGATTCTAGATCAACTCCATGAATAGGATCCTTCTTGAAGAAGATCATGCCACCTCTAGGACCTCTCAGAGACTGGAAATAAGTAGAAAAATAATTTATAAGCGAGATTTGCCATGCAAGAAGGAAGTAAATATTCTCGAAGACCCTTGCTATAAATATTTCAACAAGCAATATTAACAGTATGTTAAGTGAATTAAAAAATAAATAGAGATCAACACAGCATTTGAATATATCCATTCTGAACCTTGTGCGTAGTTGTTGTCACAATATCGCAATATTCAAAGGGGTCAGCAACTACAGAAGCAGCAACAAGTCCACTTATATGAGCCATATCCATCATGAGAAATGCACCAACAGCATCTGCAATCTTCCAACAGATATCGATTCCAATAAGTTACACGTTAAAACAATGAATATATACAACAATATATAAAAATGTGTTTTCCTTCAATGATAGCTAAACAATGGTTGGCATTATATAGCACAACCAGCAAGTGTACTACTTACTTTCCTCATGCGAGGATAGTCAAAATCACGAGGATATGCACTGGCACCAGCAATTATGAGTTTTGGTCGAAACAGGGTAGCTGTTTTCTCAAGCATGTCATAATCAACAAGGCCTGTTTCAGATTTCAAACAAATTGATTCAACCACCAGGCAAGCATACCAACCACTAAAACTCAGTAAGTCAAACAATGAGGATTGAGGATAACCTGTGGATTCATCAAGACGATAAGGCATTGACTCAAAATAGATTGATGTGCCAGATACTCGTCTTTTAGGAGTCATAAATCCATGTGACAGATGTCCCCCGTGTGGTAAGTCGAGACCCTATACAAATTATATTAAGAAACCATTCATTTGAGCGCTATCCAATCCAGGGGGAGGGTCAACAACAACTAAATTAAAGCAGCTAAAACAGGCAGAAGTAGTTTACCATTATTCGATCATGTGGATTAAGAATAGCTGTATAAACCTCAAAATTAGCAGGAGAACCCGACAATGGTTGAACATTGACACCCCACTTCTTTTCATCCAAGTGAAATGCTGCCAAAGCCCTCTTCTGGCAAAGTGTTTCAAGCTCATCAATGTACTCATTGCCACCATAGTACCTGAAATAAACAAAAAGATCATTGGCTGCAATCAATTAAACCAAAGACAAAAAAGCTCTATGCACTTTTCTCAATTAGATATACCTTTTACCAGGCAGTCCCTCGGAATACTTGTTTGTGAGACAAGACCCGACTGTCTCCATCACTGCACGGGATGTAAAATTCTCAGAGGCAATAAGCTCAAGGCTTTTGAACTGCCTCTCCTTCTCCTTACTAATAATTGAGCATACCTCAGGATCAGCTTCACTGAGGCCATGGTCCACAAAGCTGTTTTCGAGCACAGGGACAGAGAGCGAAGAGCTAGGCCTCCCGGTAACTAAGCTGCCTTCGAGTTGAGCTCTACAGGGTTTCACCGAGTTAAGCCTAATCTGATAAGGGAATCCAGTAAAACGAGACCCTTTTAAAGGAAATGATGGTTTATTAACCCTCATAGGCTGTTGCAAAGAACCCATCATTGCAGCTCCACCACAAGCTTGCATTCTGCCTTTACAATAGTATTCCTCTCAAATTTCCTACGAATTCACCAGGGACAACAGAGTATTAAAATCAAAAATTCATTTCAACATCATTTTGCCTTTAAGACTTATACGATAGGAAAAGGGTAAGAAAAAAAATGGAATCTTGCTTTGAAAAAGTGAAGTTCTAGGCTTCTAGCAGGAAACTGACACTTAAAAAAGTCTAAAATTTGCACTAAAACATGTATTAACTAAAAGACATACATCGAATCTTAAGTTAAAACACAAATAAAAAAACAAAACAACAATTTTTGGACTCACTAGAATCGTATAGGATAGTAGAAACAATTAAGCAATAAAATCTAATAATATGAACGGCGGGCTAAAAAAAGACAGGCAAAAACCAAGAAGTAAAATACTGGAGAGTACAATTTCAATAACTGTACACGAAAATATCGAATAAAGAGAAATAGAAAATCAAGAGACCATACTTCTGTGAAGAGTTCTGTTGTTCTTTTTTTCTTTCTTGGAGTGCACTGGGCTCAAGCGAAGCAGAAAGTGGCTAAAACTTTAAAACCCTAAAACTTTATTCAGTTAATAGAGCCGTTTGAGGGGTAAAATAAATCCTCTGCGGGTTGGTCTACTGCGTCTCTTCCTAAAATCAGCTTTGATGTTGCCACTTGACCAAAGTTCTGATCCAATGGCCAAGATATAGGATTAAGTATAAAATGGCAAATATACTTGCCATTGCAGTTCTTTACATTCAATAACTTGCCAATTACTATTAAAAAATAACGTGCCAAATATAAAATATTTTGGAAAACAAACATTATATGGTTATATCTCACCATTTGTGTGTTTTTATCGAATTACTATGATTAAATTTATATTTTGAATTTCATTTTTTTGTTATATTATAATTATTTTAAATTTTATGAAAATGAGAAGTAATTTACGTAGATTGAAAATTATCATTTAAATAATTAAATATGATATGGTATTTTTTATCATAAAATATTAAAAAAAACAAAAATAATATACACATGTCAAACGCATACTACATTGAATATTACCACACTTTATACTTGATTGAGTCTACGGTACAATTTAATTTATAACTAAAAAATAGCACAATCGAAATATTAGAAAACACGGAACTTAAAATATTACTCACACAATCGAAATATTATACTCTTTGATAACATTTTAAATTGGTGGTAAATTTTGAAGCTCAAAGATCTAAAATTTATCATAAAAAATATTTGAGTAATATTTTTCTATAACATTTTAGGTTGGTGGTAAGTTTCGAAATTCATAGTTAAATTTTAAAACTTGTCATGTAAAAATATTTGCATTATATTTCAGCTGGTGTGAATAACTTTTTAAATATGTATTTTATAACATTCCGATTGTGTCTCAACTAGGAAAGATGTATATGTTTGCCTGCCAATCAAGGCATGAGCTATGTAAAACACAAAACGCAGCGTTTTATCAAACTCTCGGGTAATTCAACTGAATCAATTGAGTTTGTAAGTTCAAAACGCATCATTTTAATCGTCTGTTCTGCAGTTTCTTTCCTCTCTTTTCCCCCTTTGCTTGGTTGCGAATGTCTTCTCTCCCGAAGGAAGGAAATCGAGGAAAATGAAAATGGAAGGAAACGAAGGAGACGCCTCGGTGGGCGCAGCAGGGCGTTACACATCGAATCCTACGCGGATAAACAGCGAGGACATAATATTATGCAAAATAATGTCCACGTATCCACCAGCCGGTGAGAACAACTGCAGCTTCCGGGCTCCGGCCCTTGGGTAATTTTATCAGTATGATTTCTGCATCTTGTGCTGAAATTACAATACATGAACAAGGTATCCTGTTTAATCTTCTGCCAACATTCTGTAAATGTCGAACCTTTTCCCCTGTAACATGTCGAAAGCAACTGCAGTACTAGCAACCTTTTTAACATGTCGAATCTTCTGCGGTGAGGTAGCTCCTGCACCCATCTTCTGGCCACCTAAATTCGTGATTGCTTTAACGAATAAAGAGAAGGAAGAAGATTTCTTGGTTTTTAAAGGATCGAGATTGCCACAAAGACCTAAAAAACGGACCAAGTTTATTCAACGGACCCTCAATGTAAGTCTATCTTATTCCTTTCTTATAAAATTTAGATGAATTGAAATTTAGTCATTAGAGAAGTTTTTCATGTGAAGGAAAATTCAATTTAACATTTTTTTAAAAAGCCTACACGTGTCAGACAAATATTGGATAGCACCTAATTTGTTGAGAACCAACCTGGAAAGCTTTGTGACCCGGTGCTAATTTAATTGCCAACCTGTGCCTTTGTGTTGATAAAATATGTTTTAAATTATTGGCGAATGTCCTGTTGAAAAAAGACAAATGAATTGGGACAGCATACACGTGTAATTCAAAAGAAGGTCGAAGTAAGCAACCGACAAAAGAAGGCACAATGCGCAAGGCATTATTGTCTGGGGGCTTTTCTGCAATATGCTGTTATTGTAGGGGCTACTTTCTATATATTTGCTCTTCGAATGCCTTATTCTGGGAAACTCTAATTTGCAGCTGGTAAGTCCGGGGACTTGGCTATGCGATTTAACCCTCGAGCGATACGAGGTCAGGGAAAAGAAGATCACAAAGAAGGTATAGAATAATTCTTTTGATAAAAATTCCACATATGTAAAATTATTAGGCAACGTGTCAGCAGAAAATGCCAAATAATTAGAAAAATTAACGGAAAAGGAGTTTGGGATAACTTGTGTACCAAAATGTATATTCACCCTATTTTCTTTAATCTTTTTCCCCCTTAGAAATCCTGTTAATGTAATGAGATGATCTGATGCAGAGACCAAGAGGTTTAAAAGCTATGGGAAATGTGGAATCTGACTCCGAATAGAGATGTTGATTCTAATCAAATTTTATTGTTGGTAATGCTTCAAAAAATTACCAAAGACAAAGCTATATCCTACATTGGTTGGGAAAATAGCTAGGGAAGGGTATTTATACCCTTACTTCCTCCCTCCCTTGTTGAGTGGGAAAGAACAAGGGAAGTCCTCGCGCACTGTCGCCGCCGCCGTCCGGCTGGCTCGGCTCGGGCTCGGGCTCGGGCTCGGGTAACACGTGTCTTGGACACGTACGCGCGCGTATATATTCTTTTTGGAGAAAATTCGTAGGAATTTTCTTATGAATAAAAGACTATATGTGAAAGAATTTTTTTTCTTATTTATAGGCTTGATAAAACTGTTTGAATCAATCCGAATTTATTTGATTCGAACGATCAGAATTTTATTTGATTTAATTCGAACGTTCAGAACAGTGCAGTTTATTCGAATTAATTCGAATATATACAGTCTGTTCAGTGGATGAATTTAGACTGTTTTTCAGTCAAATTCAAGGTGTAGCAGCACTGTAATGGCATGATTATTACAGAATTAAAATGGTGTTTATGAGAATCTGTTACAGCAGAATTAAGATGGCTGTTATACAGATTAATTTCTGTAATTATTTGTGCAATGAAATGTCTATTATAGACATGGTATACAGCCTATAAATAGAGATGTTGCATGCAACATTTCACATTATCAAACACATTCACAAAGCATTCCAGTTTCTCTTTGTTCTCTCCACTTGTTCGAGCAGTTTCACTGTTGTTCACTCCGAGAGTCGAGTGTACGATTCCAGGAGCGTCCGTGTGCACCTCGGGGGACAGCCTGCCCGTGAAGCGACTACACTGTTCGGGGCAGTTTTGTTTCTAAGGTAGTGGCCACCATACCACAACACGGTCCACAAAATTTTACGTTCTGTTTTTGTTTATAATTTCCAGTCAGTGCTAACAGCCTTTTTGCAGTACATTTTACCAACATTTATGATAATGACAACTTTGTTCTTTCAATTAAAAAAAAATATTTGTTTAAGACAATAATATACAAGAGAAAAAAAGGAGTGTTATATACAAGAGAAAAATCTTGTAGTATGATTTTGAAAAATAAAACAGAGTTTAGATCAAAATTAGAAGCTGACAATAATATATATATATATCATAATTCTAATTCTACCTGAAAAGGAATGGGAAAAGACTATGAGGGGAAGAATTAAGTGTTCTTACTGAGACTGGAACTCGGGAACAAAGATGAATAATTTTGTCAATCGGCCAAATGTGATTGCTTAAAATATTCCATCGGAATTATATACAAGAAAAAAAAACTTAGTGTTTTTTTTTCGAAAGATCAAAATATTTTGCACAATAAGAATATTCTTAGGGAAAAAAGATCGAAATATCAAAATCTTTTGCACAATGAGTATTTTTTTATATAGTTTAACATAACATATCATGGATTAGATTTCATATAAAATATGTTATTCCATTATAATTATATGTTATTCAACGTTTCCAATAAGAATATTCTTAGGGAAAAAGAACGTAGCTTACACACGTTACACAGCTTCAAACAGGACAACATTCCATCATGGACAAACTAGAGATCGACAGGTTAGATTATATAACAGAGTTTATCTCCAACCTAACTTTTTATTAACGAAGAATAATTCATCTCATTGTCAGAAATGAGATTAAAAATAGAAGAGATGGCCCACAACATGGTATCAAAGCAAGAATAATAATATTATTATTGGTAAAGAAACTGAGAGAAAGAATGAAGAATAGGGTTTCCTTTCGTTGTCAGTGGAGAAATGCAATGAAAATGGTGTGGAATTTAATAATTCATCATTGACTTCAAAAATTCAATTAACTTACCACGTCCACCTTAATTGTTTATGCGGTGGGAGGGTCAAAATCCCGATTGAGTACGTTTTTTTTTCGCGATAAATTTTAATAAAGTTCTCGTTCAATCAGTGAAAGAAATGTGTGTTTGTTTCCGTGGTTAGAGGGCCAAAATCCTATTCAATCGGGATTTTGTGTCTCGAACGCCGTGTTTACATGTTTAGATGTTAAAATTTAAAATTAATTATGGGCACCAAACATGATTTTAGGAAATGCTACAGAATAGTAGTTTTTACGTTTCGTCGTGATTTTTACACTATATTTTTACACAATTGTGATTTTTTAAAAAAAAAATTCATATCCAAATTAATTCTCACACCGCATATCCAAATATGCCATTAGCTTAAAAGCAATGTTTAATGAATCTAAATTTAGAATCACAATGTTTATGGTTTTATTTATTACCAGGCGTTAAAGTTGGAGCCAACAAAGAAAAAGGGAAAAGCTGAAAGAAAAATAAAAGAACACAAAAAGCAAAGGAGGGTTGCTAGCCATTAAACAAGGCTAAGGGACTCATAAAAAACCTTTGTTTAACTTTCAGCTTTTGTTTTTAACTTTAAAAAAAACAAACAAAGGACCCCATTAGTTAAGGGTAGGGAGGATAGGGGATATTTTCCATTAGTGACTGCTGAGTGGAGGACAATGCTCTCAGCATTATTGCCAATTTTTTAATGATTTAATATTGTGATTCAATTTGATATCAGAGTATTAAATGAGAAAATGTTACTTTAAAATATGATCAAACTTTAAAGCAAAGTGAGACCAAAAAGTTAGAACTGGAAATGCACGATTTAATAATTGTAAGCGAATACGCTGGCACTCTTGTTTGGTTGCAGAGAAAACGCTAGAAACTGCGCAAAAACACACACAAATAACGAAACAAATTGGAATATATATAAAAAACAAAAGATTATACACTAATGAAAATGATACTGAATTCAACAACTCCAAACATCATATTCGCTCTGATATATGTATATATATAGTCACCACTCCTAGACATACTATTACTACTAAAATTCCACATGAAATTCAAAATCCGAAAAGAAGAACTATATAGTCACCACCGGAGTAAACATCCTTCAGATCCTGAGAGTAGATCCGAAAAGCAGAGCCATGACGGCGGCAAAGAAAACAGAGACGAATGAAGGGGAAATGGAGACGGTTCCTGAGGTGGGACTCGGAGCTGGGGCATCAGCAGCGATGGCTGAGCCAATGAGAGCACAAACAGCGACGAAAACAAGCATCAGAGAAGCCTTGGAGAGAGCCATTGCTGCAATTCTCGAGCGTTTTCTAAAGAAAGGGATTGAAAGATGGAGGCAATGTGTGGGAAGCGGGATAGGTAGGGTCTTAATATATATAGAGAGAAGGGAAAATAGGGAAAGGTCGGGCAGCTGCCCGGGTTTCCCAGCCTGGAGATTATGATATCGTAACATTGTTACAGCTGGGACTCTCGGCGCCTACCCGTTTCAAAGAATTTCCTTAATTTTACCAACATATACGCGTGTAATTTTTTCATTACCCGCGGTATTTATTTTTGTGAGTCTGATTGACGTTTCAAACGTTGTCGTTTTCCGGCGCTATTAATGTTTCTTTTGGCGCATTTCTCTCTGTACTTCCGTCCAATGGGATTCGAATTTGGTTTCTTCGTCATTTCAAGGAAGGCACTACTGAGCTACAGGGCGTGATGCTACTCGCGCATCGAATGGCTAATGAAAAAGGTTCGATATTTATCCGTGTTGACACGCGCAGAAAATTAGAGTAGTGAGGTCAAAATAGAGGAGAGACGGGTGGGGGAGGGCCGCGATTGACGGATTCCGTCGCGAAACAACTGAAAAGATCCGGATTCATTACGGGACCCTAAAAACATCACATGATAGAAGGCGGAGGTTGAGCCAACTGAGGAAGAACACGTGGAGGGCCCCAATGTACACACATTTTAAAAAAATAGGGATAACTTAGGGATGGCAACGGGGCGGGGCGGGGCGGGGCGGGTTTTTGGCCGCCCCGAACCCGCCCCGACCTATAATATATTATACCCGACCCCGCCCCGCCCCGAATTAAAATATTATTTTACCCGCCCCGACCCGCCCCGATACAATAAACTTTAAACCCGACCCCGCCCCGAAAAATAAAAAAAAAAATTAATTTTCGCCGACGGTAAATATTAGATTCGACCAATCTTCCACCACAATCACAAATTATAGTTTCAAAGGACTTCAAACTTATATAAAAAAATAAAATAAAACTAATTTTAAATTATCCACATGTTAAACTACATATTCAAAAGAATAAACTTGAATCATTAACCGTTAGAATCGAATATATTAAAACTTGAACAACATCTAACAAAATTTTACAATAAGTAGGAATCAAAATAAAAACAAAAAATAGCTTAAAACTCATAAAAGTGTTTAAATAAAATGATATTTTTTATAAATATAATAAAAATATATATAAAAATATAAAAATGTATCGGGGCGGGGCGGAGAATTTCTAGCAAATACCCGAACCCGCCCCGCCCCGACTTCATGTCTTTCGCGCCCCGCCCCGCCCCGATCCCCGAAATTTTAGAAAAAATACCCGGTCGGGTCGGGTCGGGGCACCTCGGGTCGGGTCGGGGCCGGGTATTTTTGCCATCCCTAGGATAACTATATTTTTAATACCCACTTTTACCCGTTTTTCTATTTTGATAACTTACCTATTTTTTTGATAAATTAGTACTTAACGTTACGATTTGTTTTTATTTTAAAAAACTAACGAAAGGTTGACTAAGAGAGAGAAAATCACACGTGGCATGCTGCCATGTCATTTTCTCTCTCCTAGTCAGCATGCCACATGTGTTTTTTTATGATTTTTGTTGACGAGGTGTGCTGACTATGATAGAGAAAATGACATGGCAACATGCCACATGTGATTTTCTCTCTCCTAGTCAGCCTTCTATTAATTTTTTTAACGGTGGGGTACCAAAATATAAACAAAATGTAACATTAGATACTATTTTGCCAAAAAAATAGATAAAATACCAAAATAGAAAAATGAGTAAAGACGAGTACTAAAAATATAGTTATCCCAAAAAATATTCCAAGCCATAGAAAGGTCTACACATCAGCCTTTTCTCTTCAAACCTTGGCTCTGCCCTGCTATAAGAATCTTTATGTAATTTGTCAAAGTTATAATAATAAAAGCTAATGTTTGTATTTGTATATATAATTAAAGGAATATTTTTTTAAAAATTTAGTTTATACAAGTCTTCTAATTTTAAGGGTTAAAGAAGTTTAATTTAAAATTTATAGATTAAGTTTAAGGACTTAAAATTTAAGGCATGGTGTTAAAAATTTAATTTACAAAGTCCGTGTATCAAAATTTTACCCTTAATTAAATTAGTTTGTGATTGGGAATTAAACAATTTTTTGCCGGGAATTTTCAATGTGAATATCAAAATATGATGATTGTATGCCTCCAAATATAATGAAAATACTATAATGAGCAACTATAAAAATATTTATATAAAAAAAAACAGTCCCATATATATTATTATGAAATAATAATAAATTAAAATCAATCCCATATATATTATCTGTACAAACAGATCAGTGTTGGGAGTTCCAAAAATTAGGAGAGTGCACAGTTAAAAACAAAGGAAAAACACATCATGTATCATTTTAGATTTCACCTTTGTATGAAATGACTAATGAGATCAAAGAAAGGACCTTGAATCCAATCCCCATCCCAAATTTTGCTTCAAGATCAAAATGTGGCAGGTTCTATGTTCAATTCATCACTCAAAAGTCAGAAGTCCAAAACCATTGGTGCTATCCGTAATAAAGGCTCCATGGCGCTCGGTGCAAATTTTCTGGCGAAAAGAAAACAAGTGGAACTCGGCTGATCGTTATACCTACACTGGTGACCTTCGTGGATTCTCTTGAAAAACTCTTCTGTAATGTCTGATCTGCCAAATGTAGCGGGATGAGGCCCACCCCTTGACCAATCAACCCATGTGATGCTTCTATTTGCCAAGAGATTTGGTGTCTGGATTGTTAACATGGTGGGGAAGTAATGCTCGTCAACGTAACATGCCGGCCGGCAGAACTGTTGAAACTTCGGATAAAATGTAACATCTTCCACTATGTTGACCGCAAGCTTTCGGTTGATTTCAAACCACTGGGACCCCTTACGCCACTTGCTGATATTCACCTCAGGAGCCATGTTAGAATTGTAACGTCCTCTACCAAATGGCCCAGGGTCATCAAAAGCACCCATGAAGCTATATTTGGATTTCATTATGTACTGGTAGATGACACTGAAATTGTATACCGGTATGCACGACTCCGAGAGGAGGATAAACCATTCATTGGATATGTCGAGCAGAGCATTGGCGAGGAGCCTTCTCTCAGCATCACACATGCTCATCCTTCCCCATTCAGCGGCCTGCCAAGAAAGCAAATACAGAAATCAGGAACTCCTCTACCCCCAAAAGAAGCGGAAAAAAGGCTACAAAATGCTGAAGAACAAGTGCCAATAAATTATTTAATGAAAGATGGGAATTAAAAAAATCAGCAAGAACAGCAAATTGCTTAGGTGTAACTGAAAGAAAGATGCTTCATACAACATAACAACAGATAATACAAAGATGACAGTACCTAGGAGGATCAGAAGAAATTTGCCCCTTAGTCTTTTAGGGCTTGGTTGTGCACATACTGATTCTAATTTTAACGGCTTTCTATATGCATATACGATATACATACACACACACATATATATATCTTCATATTTTCACATGTGATATACTTAATATATCATGCAGAATTGACAAACTCGACTCGAATATGAAAACTGATCAACTAATTACTAAAAATTTCAAGTTATTTGAATTTCCATTTCAGAAGTGAATTATGCTTTCGAATTACTTTGTTTCTTCCTCTTCAAACAACATTTGTTTGAAGAGGAGCCAACATATTGCATAGTAATTATAGGTCATATCTAGGAGTTATCACAATCTTCTGATTCCAAAGAGTTGAAGAAGAAGAAGAAGAAGACAAAGATAACACATTTCTAGTAAGAATTGAACCATTCAAGATTCCTGAACTTCCAGTTTTTCTTCATCTTAATCAGATTCTTCTCATTCATAGCCTTAAAAAACACAAAGTTCTGATAATTTATGTAAGCATGCTAACCTGCCCAACACTAAGAATTCCCAGAAAACAAAATTTTAAAAGTACCCAAGCATGCTATTGTCACTTTCAGCATAGAAGCTACAGATGAAAATTTCTAAACAGAAAAAGAACAATGCAAGGGAACTAATACATCATGACTTACATAAACAAATGTGCAAGGGTTCTTAACAAGATTCAGAAACAAGTGAAAACTAAGATTAAATAGTGAATGGGTGTTTAAGTAGCATACTTGACTTGGGATTTGTCTCCTGTAGAATACTGAAGAACGAGGGAAGTCGGCCTTGAAGGACGGCATTGAATGAATGTAGATAGAATAAAGGCCTTCATGGCCCTTGAAAAACCTCTCCCAAAGAGGAGCAAGTGGCAATGGCCCCTTGGTCAAGAACATAAAAGCAATCTTCGGAAGTCTGCTAAACGGGTACTTCTTTATTCGCGGAACCAAAGCCGCCCTCCATAATAACTCGTTATCGCTCATTGAATGAAGCAAATTCGTCGGGGGTTTTCTCCAATTTTCTAAACTGTTTGATTGTTCATCACACGGCACAAAATTAGACTTGGCTGTAGTTACCGCGCTATAAATCCCGGAACGCCGGATCGTATATATAGTGACGATCGAGAAGGCGATACAGAGAGCAATAAAGAACCCAAATAACTGAAGTGCCCTCCATGGCAGACTCTTGTATGGGTTTGTCCTGGTTGTGACCACCGGATCCTTGCCCTCCTCAAATGACCCAACCGACCCAATTCTTGTTTGCATCTTTCAAACCCGAATTCAAGTTCTGGGTCAGATCCAGAAACCCCTTCCTCTGTTTCCCGGTCAAATGCAGTAAACTAAAAGCTCTTGCATTTTAGATCCCCAAACGATTAATTCAGTCAAAAACTCAAATCTCCGGGGGTTTTAGTATCTAAAGATCTTAAAATCCATACCCCTTCTTAGCAATAGAAACAAAAATGGAATTACAGATCTAGAGATGAAAAGATGAATCTCAAGAGTTTATAACAAAAGGGTATTGGAAAAACAGTGTTCTCATCAAGAACCTAAGCCAAAATCAAGGTGGAGAACAGTAATTCCTAAAAATCATAAACCGTAGTAAAAGACAGTGAACATACCCTGTAAACGTAAAAAAGAGGGAGTTTTTAAAATAAGATTTTAGGTGCTTGAATGGTGGCCAGATTACTACTGATGATCAACAATATGGAAGAACAGTAAAAGAGGTTAGGCAGAGGAGGACAGAAAAGTTTGGTAAAGGAAAAGTAAAGAGAAATGGAGAAGGTTGGCTAGTCTACAGTATGAGATGTTAACATAAATGAAAATTTGTACTTGGATTTTGTATTTTTAAGGCCTAGGGGGAGTAATTAATTATGTTAAAAATAGCTTGAATTTTATACACTCGTAACGCAACGTGGACCAGCCGTTAAGCAACCCGGGTGTTTTAAATTGGGTAAAAAGACACGTTTCATCATTCAACTTCGACCATGTTTCTGCTTAGATCATTTAACTTTAATTTTTTTTAATTTAAATTGATATTGTTTTGGTCACTCGAATGTTAAATTATAAACAATACGGTAATTAGGGGTGGGCAAAAATACCCGACCCGACGACCGAACTTAAAAATACCGGGTAATTTCCAGAAAAAATTACCCGGCTGGACCCGGCAAATTTCCCGGGACACGGGCCGGAAGTTTCCCCTTACCGGGTACCCGACCCGATAAAATTTAATATATATTTTTTTATATTTAAAATTATATTTTTATTTTATGTTTCTTAATGTTTTTACTCTAAAATTGAGTTTAAATCCCTAAATTTTTTCTATGTTTGTATTATATTCTTTTAAGTTTATTTTTTTAAATATTTTAGTGTTTAACATGTGATTTTTTTTTTAATTTTACAATAAAAAATAGGATCCGGGTACTTAGATATAATGGGCTGGGACACGGGCCGCTTAATGAGGTACCCGACAATGCCCACCCCTAACGGTGATATATATGTTTTTACGTTGTTGTGATCCATCTCATTTTCTTTTAAGTCATATTCTTCTCACAAAGATAAAACTTTAAGAGTTTCATCACTATATCACATATTGTTTGAAATTGTCGTATTCTGACATTTTCTTTAACTATTTAAGGTACCAATGAACTCATATCATCATTCCCTATTACTCAAAGTACTAATAAACTCGTCTCATTTTCCCCTACTACTCTACCAATCTGAATTTACCTAAAATCTCTTTAAAACTTGTGGAACTTAACCTAAAACCAAGAAAAAAATGACTTCATGTGCAATCTTCACTTTTCTATCAATTTGAAGTCAAGATATATAACTTGTCCCCTCTTTCTTAACTTTCCTACCATTGGAACTTGGCTCTAGTATCGGACCGCAACTGAATATAATGCAATCTTCATGGGTACTTCTTTATTCGCAGCACCAAAGCCGCCTTCCATAATAACTCGTTATCGCTCATTGAATGAAGCAAATTCGTCGGGGGTTTTCTCCAATTCTCTAAACTGTTTGATTGTTCATCACACGCCACAAAATTAGACTTGGCTGTAGTTACCGCGCTATAAATCTCGAAACGCCGGATCGTATATATAGTGACGATCGAAAAGGCGATACAGAGAGCAATAAAGAACCCAAATAACTGAAGTGCCCTCCATAGCAGAGTCTAGTATATGATTTTTTCACAATAATTAAAGATTTTTTGGACTTTTTCATACTTCCTTAAAAATAAATGTCATATCATAATGTCGCTGAATGTTTTAACAATAGAATGGCTAAAATAGAAGTATCTCGAAAGCTCAATGGTCAAATTTAAGAATTTTAAAGTTGAGTGACTAAAATAAGAACATAGTCAAAGTTGAGTGATAAACAGCATAGTTTACCCTTTAATTTTATATTTCTTTTGGGAACATTAACTGGGTCCGTTCTCTATTCAGCGAGTTAAGTTAGGATTTAACATAAAGATTTGAAGCCAAATTATGAAATTTCAAATGCATTCCAAAAAAAATTATAATATTTAATGAAATCTTTTATAGAGGACTAAATGAATGACATTTGATTCTAAACATCAGATTTAATGAAATATTTTAATGATCGTATAAATATGATATATATGTTCACGAGTAAGATTTACTGTTTTGGACTTGATGATTCAATGAAAAATAAAATGATGAATATTATCAATAACAAAAAATAAAGAAAATTATATTTTTATAGAACTGGCTATTTTTAAACAAGTTTTCCATCAATCAAGCGAGTAATATATGGGTAATATTTTGGGGAGTAAAAAAAGAAAGGAGAAAGTAGCTTCGTTTGTAGATAAAAACTAAAATAAAAAGCAATGCGGGCTGCATGAAATTTAAGGTTTAGGGTTTAGAGCTAAGGCTTAAAGAATTAAAAGTATGATGTATTTTTTAAAGTTTGAAGTTTAAAATTTTAAATTTAGAGTTAGAACTTGTAATTAAATTTTTTAGTTTTGGGGCATAAAAAAGACAAAAAAACAAAGAATTTTTGTCTAGTATTGTGAGGGTTTGATGACAAAATATATGTCCATATGGGGTAACATTGCCTAAACGAGGCATAGTGATTAGTGAAGATGCAGTTGACCAAATTATACAACCAAGATAAATTTTAAAAAAAATAAAATTAAATAATAAAACAATATATAAAGTATTTATTTAAAACGTAATGAAACACTACTATTTGTTAAAATCTGCTCTCTCTTTTTTTATACAAAAATAACTATTTACTTGTATTTTTAGCTTATTAATTATAGAATATAATACTTTTCTTTTTAAGAACACGAGTTCTTTCACCGGCTGGAATAAATACCAGTATAACTTAAAAGTATTATACCCGACGGTAATAAATGTTATACTTGAAATAAAGCATACCAGAACAGTTTCTCGCTCTTTTCAGGTCTGAAACAGAAGCAACGAAAATATCTTTCAAGGAAAACAAACGATTATCCCCCCAAAAAAGAAAAATCAAGAAAACCTCAAAGGCACAAGCACAATGTGATTCATCAATCGGTTCAAACCATTGCCATTGTATGTACATCTATTAGTATATACATCAAACAGAACATTTCATGTTAAACCACCTTTGGAATTGGATATAGCTTCAAGTCTACATGTAAACCAGTCAAAATTTCCATCATTCAGAATGAGCCGTGTCAGTTTTATTACCAAAATATGTTGCCAGCAGGAAGAGAGGAGAGTAGCAATACTACTTCAACGCATCAAAAGTCGAGCGGAGGTTCGATATAATCACCTGGCACCCTCCCTCCTTATCATACTCGGCAAAATCGCCTCCAGACAAGTCCACATATTCAAATTTAGTTCCCTCCAGCTACACAAACAAATGAAATTCAGCAAACATCAAGATAGGCACAATATTAAGCTGGGTCTGCCACTGCCATGCAACGGTTAGTCCTTAACTTTTACTTGTCTAACTATCCATGACCAAGCGCGGTTCAAAGATTTTAGGGACCCTGTGTAATATATTAAAATGGGGCCTTTAATTTATAATTAATAAGAGATATAAGTTATTTTTTTAAAAAAAAACTTAATACAAATAATTAACTTATATACACATAAATATATATAAATCTATAATTTTTTTACAAATATTTAACTTAATTTAATTTAGCTTCTCTATTTTGGGCTCTCTCTATTAAGGGCCCTGTGCGGTCGCTCTTATCGCGCCTGTCCAGAACCCCAAACACATAATCTATAGGCTCATGACAGATTTTTTTTCTTTTTAATTTTTTTGTCTATAAAAACAAAGGACATGTTCAAATTCAGAAGTACTAGATTTCAGCTACAAAATAAAAGGAGCATAAAAATCGAGGTTGGGAACAAGGACTTACAGATTCAACCTTCCACCAACCACCAAACACATAATCTATAGGCTCATAACCCCAGCATTCAAAAACCATCAAAGGTGCATATTTCCCTGCTTCACTCTCTTCCTGGATCAGTGGTTTACCTTGGCCTGAGATCATTGTTACAGTCTCAACCCTTGAGCAAAACTTGCACTAGAGAAAGAAAGAAAAGGCATAAGGCACCACCATATATACCATTAATAACGTAATGCATCTCGAATTAGAGAATGCGATTGCTTAAATATTGCTTCGTAATATCTAATAATACACATTATTGGAATTTCTTTTCGAGTTAAAAAACAAAATCATTTTACAACTAAACTCACAAATATATGTGTGTGCGTGCATGTCCATGTATGTTCTGAAATCTGAATAGAGAGAAACCAAGAACACTAAACAAACATCTACCATCATCAAAGAATGAGAATAAAAACATATGCAGCCACAGTGAAATGAAACGTTAGATTAAACATGAATAAGCATTTCACAAGAAATTGACTAATTCCCAGTAAGAATGTTATTGTATGGTGAATAATCTGTCTCTCTCATCCCTTATGTGCCTTCAGCAGTCCAAACAAACACAAGTTCCAAAGACTGTAATGAGTTCTCACTTCAAATCATTAGCTATTACGGGAAATAAAAATATACAAGATTACCTTCTGAATGAGGTTAGTGGTTCCCTTGCCCCGTCGAAGAGGAACAGCATGGTCCAAGCTCACACATGTTTCCCTCCAACTCATCTCCCCGCAGTTCTCACATTTCAGCTGAAACTCCAAATAAGCAAATAGATTAAAGATTTCAAATATTACTGAAATAAATATAATAAAATAAAGAAGAATCGATCCCTAAGAAAAACGAACCACAATCGCATTAATAGGACGAAAAAACAGATTCAGAAACAGAAAATTGGAACTGAAGCGATTTTCTGAAGGAAAAATAAATAGAAGACTGAAAAGAGAGTATAACGAATAAGCGGGTAGGGGAAGTCAATGTACGTGCATAGCAGTAGCGATGAATGAAGGTAAATGAAGATCTAAACTAAATTCAACAAAAATCATGAATCGGCAAATATAGTAACTAGTAACTACAACTACAAGTATTTATCAGTGATAACTAAATTTTCAGAAAACAGAAATTTCAACTCAAAATGAAGAAGCAATTTCAACTCAATATCTGACATTAGAGGTGAAAGAATGATTCAAACGGCGATGATTCCAACACAGTAAGAGAAACAGATTTTCGCTTAAAGTATAAAAGTAACGAAGCAATTCAAAAGTAGAAACTCGTATCGAAATGGATGGGATCAGCTGAAGCGAACAAAAACAAAGTCAAAAGCAAGGAGAGAGAGATACTTTGAAGAGATAGGAGAAGGAAGGATCGTCGCAGCCGCCCTGAGGCTGGAGGTTGGTTAGGTTTTTGAGGTCGGCAGCGATCTTCAGCATGAACTTCACCATTTTCGCCTTGATTAGCAGCGTCAAACACAAGCTTTCTCTTTCACTCTCACTCTCTCCCGTAGACTGGATTGAAAATGGGCCTTTGCTGGTTAATCGTTCGTCAGGATTTGGCACCATTTTACAAGGATTTTACGCTTTTTCCTTTCTTGTTTGGCGGGTTTGATCCTTCTAGAATATATTACATCTCCAGCGTGGCCCAAGATTAACAATTAAATACTTGCCACGTGGAACTGAATAACAATAAACTATTGATTCAATTTAATTAAATATTCTTATTTATTAATAAAATTGTTGGTTGATGTAGAAAAAGAACTTAATCAATAGCAATTTTATCTTATTTATTTGATATTTAACACGTAAATTAGAATCAAATATTTATTTCAAGGCGGTTAGTCGTTAAACCCGAAAACCAGATGACGTGGTGAAAATAAAGGAAGCCGTTTCATTTTAGCGGGAAAAAACCATTTAGTGGAAAAACTAGAAAAAAGAAGAAGAAGAAACAGTACGCGGTCTTATATAAATCGAGTTAACACTTCAGATTGAAGTAATAGAGAAATTAAAAAAAAAAAAAAATCGCTCTGCTTGGATAGTCCGATCGCATGGCTTTCCCTAACCCACATCCTTTTCGCACCACCCACTCTCCTCTCCCATCTGGCTCAGGTTCTTGATTTCATAATCTTTTTTCTTTCTTTCTTTTAATTATCGATTTCAAAATTTGTTTTCTGGTTAAGATTTATGTTCTTGATTTTTAGTTTACATTTAGCTTTATACTTGTGTACTATCTGCGATTTGATTTTTATTCTATTTCCTTAATTCGTTTTGATCGGTGGGTTTAGCCGGAGAAAATAACTGTAAAGTCCGTTCAGAATCTTCAGAATTCAGATCACTGATCTTTAACTGTTTCCTTTTTTTTTTCTTGAATTGATGTTTCTATCTGGATTTGTTTTGGATTAGTTTTGATTCATCGGCCACTGCGTTGCAGGTGGCATTCCATTTGACAATCAAAATCGTCCGATTCCTATCTATATAGTAACCCATGCTTCTCAGCTTCCACCGGAGTTTCTGTACCCTTCGCCGCAGAGGCAGTTGGTTGTAGGTTTTGATTGTGAGGGCGTTGACCTTTGTCGCCATGGCACTCTTTGTATTATGCAGGTTAACTCTAGTTAATGACTTTTTTGTCACGAAATCTTCAACTTGACTCAAGAAATGATATGCTTTTGCTTTGTGAAGAACTTTTGTTTCGTTTTTTTTTAAATCATATATTTTAGCTTTCTTGTGTTATTTCTTTTCTAAGATTCTTGAGAAATACTGTTTTCTTGCAGCTCGCATTTCAGTACGCCATATATTTGGTTGACCCCGTTGAGGGTGGAAGGATGCTTATGAATGCCTGTAAGCCTGCACTTGAGTCTGCTCACGTCACAAAAGTTATCCACGATTGCAAACGGGATAGTGAGGTGTCTAATTGCTTTTCATTGTAATTCTGAATCATTGCTGCATTTGGTGTGCTTTATGGAAAAATTGAATTTTGGCTCCTACTTTTTATAGGCATTGTACTTCCAATTTGGCATCAAGTTACACAATGTTATGGACACACAGGTGAGCGTCCTTTATGAGCTTGAGCACCTATTCATGGCAAACTGTTAAAGCATGTAAATTTATTGGTAATGCATTTTTGAGTTTCTTTCATTTTTAATGTTTGTTGGCACTGCAATTGTGGAGTCCTTGGGTATATTTAATTCTTGCTTTGGACTGTACTTATGGCATTCCACATTCCACTACCTCCATGCACATTGAAGCTGCTTCAATCTTGAAGTTTATCTTCCTTTTTGGCTTGCAGATTGCTTTCAACCTTATAGAAGAACAAGAAGGACGGAGGAGACAGACTGATGACTACATATCATTTGTTGGCCTCGTTGAAGATCCACGCTATTGTGGTATTTATATGCTCTGCTATCTGTTTGAATTTGATTAATTCTTGTCACGGAACTTTGTCGGCGGCCTAACCGTACTAAATTGATATATATATATTTTCACTTGTGAAGACTTAAGTGTTACCTTAACTGGCTTTTAGAAATAGGTATTGTTAATTGCCCCCCACCCCACCAACCCAAATTTATGGTCTTTCCTTTGATGTCACTTGGGCAATATGTACTATACCGCTGAACCAAATAGTTAGGTGAAACTGGTTGGTTTATAAGCCACTGCTATAAGAGCAAAGTTTGACTTCCTAATCAAGTGACATTCACTGCATTGTTTTTACTTTTGATCTATTCCCTTACACTTTAAATATAGGCGTACCTTATCAGGAGAAGGAAGGAGTTCGTTTCCTCCTTAAGCAGGTTAGTGTAAACACCTCTTTTCTAGCTTTGATCCCGTCTAGCTAGACAGGAAGGGTAGCAATTCTGTTGCTGCTTCTCAAATGGAGATGCTTCATTTGTATTTAAAAAAATTTCCAAGCTTAATGATTTTTGTCTTGCCTACCTGCAGGATCCCAAGTTTTGGATTTACAGACCATTGTCTGAGCTCATGGTCCGTGCTGCTGCAGATGATGTCCGCTTTCTTCTATACATCTACAGCAAGATGATGGAAAGACTAAATGAACGATCCTTATGGTACCTTTCGGTTCGCGGAACATTGCATTGCCGATGTTTCTGCCTCAACGATAATGACTATGCTGATTGGCCACCTCTTGCTCCCGTGCCAGGTTCTTATATTCATAATCATTGCATTATACTTGTTTCTTGCTAATAGCCGTGGACAAAAATATGAATTCCTGATACGTGGATTCTACTCTCAACATCAAGTAGGGTAATGCGGCGTATATTTGAAAATTTTAAATAAATGTATAAGACAGTGGAATTTCTCAACCAGTTTATAATTTCCTAGTTGCATTGAACTGAACATTATTTATTAGTGCAATGGAAAATTGTTTTCACAACGCAAGTAAAAATGTTGCCCTTCTATCGGACAGGACTAAGTGTGATATTTATTTTTGTAGATAGCTTAAAAGTGGGGGGGAATGCTCCTGAAGAAGAAATACTTTCTATTCTTGACGTTCCTCCAGGGAAGATGGGACTTGTTGTTGGGAAAAAAGGGGCTTCCATTTTGGCAATCAAGGCGGCTTGCACGTAAGTATACGCATGTCCAACCAGTGCATGCATGTCTATCTCTGGTTTAGAGCTATGAATTTACTGGCGTGTTCATTTTGTTGCAGTGCCGAAATTCACTTTGGGGGTGACAGGGGTCCAGCCGACAAGGTTAGTCTTTGAGATCTTAAAGAATCTCCTAGCCATAATTTTGAGTATTTTTCCTCTTTTTTCTCTTTTCTGAATGCCATATGATCTCTCTTAACTTGCTGTTTATTATGTACTATATCTTCCATGATTGAGCTCCAAATGGCTGGGTTTCTTTCTCTTTTTTGGCATGCAGGTATTCGTCATGGGGCCTAAGAGTGAGGTGAGGAAAGCTGAAATCATGCTGAGGGGAAGAATAATGTGAAATTCTTTTAGGGGCCTCTCTTTTCGTACAGAGATCACTGTTTTTACACATATTGCTTTGATCTGATTGCTGAAACAATTTTGTTGGATTTGGAGAAAGGTTTTTTGGATTCAATTTTAATGATTTCTTAATCAGGTAAAAGCGATGAAAAGGTGGCCTTGTTTTAATGATTTCTTAATCTGATTGCTAAAACAATTTTGTTGCTTTAATATTCGGATGATCCTCAGATACACAGACTATACAACTTGATTCAGGCAACGCTAAATTAATCTCAAGGTAGTGTGTGGGCAACAATAATATGGTGCTAACTTAGTTTGAATCAAACCTCAACAACTTAATATGCAAATGTTTTATAACTCGAATGACAGACTTCGTGGGGATTGTGATGATAAAAAACCTAACACACCAAAATGCACAACACGTTGGATAAGTTCCAAAGGGGAAATGAACAAAACTACTTAAAGCCACCGAATTGATACTGTTGGTGGTTGCCAAAGTTTGAGAATAGATCATCTTCCCCAGCTGCGCCGGTAGTAGAACTGAACCCAGGTTTACCAAGACCAGAGCCAGTCCCCATTGCTCTCCCCATATAAAATGAAGTTGGAGGTCCTTTCTCTCTTTCATCTGCATCACCCAGTCCACCAACTATTCCTACATCTGACAGGGAAACCTTCTTGGCTGCAAGTTTCCAAATGACAATACAACAGTCAAAAAGATTCAGAATACAAACATTTTATAAGCAAGAGTAGAGACTAGAGTGAGATGGCTTACGAGCAGATATATTAAGATCGATTATTCCACGGCTCAGTGAATCAGCCCAAATTCCAGACTTAACCTGAAAACCATCGTTCTTTTGAGAAGCTTTAGAGTTTTGTGATAACTTTGTGCTCGTGTTATTTAGGTTTACATCATTAGTAGTGGGGTTTTGTTTTGGTTCTTTCGAAGCTGAATCAGAATGAGTCGTGAATGAACCAAAAATGTCAGATCCATCAAAATTGTTCAGTGGAACAGCAGCAAATGGATCGACAATGTTAGCATTTACTGGCTCAATATTTGCTGCCATGGCTGGTTGCACAACAGGTTCAGCAGTGGAAAAGAGGTCAACAGTTGGAGATGCTGCAGGTGTAATGGTAGGCTGGGAAGCAAATAAATCAACCTGTCCCTGCATAAATGAGAAAAGAAGTGGATTTCAGCTCCTCGTGATTAAAAGATATGGCCCAACTACTTCATTAGCTAGTGAACCGGTGTTTTTATCTGTAGGGATTTTTATTTTATTTTATTTTTTTGCATTAAAGGGAAAAAAACTGGGGGCACACACGAAGTTAATTGAAGGAACAGCAAGAGATGATTTGATAATGCTAGCATTTATGGGCTCATAGTCAGCTACCTTTATGTCTGGTTGCACAACTGGATCACTAGCGGCAAATAGGTTAACAGTTGGAGAGGCTGCAGGAGTAATGGAAGGCTGGGAAGCAAATAGATCAACCTGTTGTTGCAGAATGAGAATAGAGAAAGAAGAAACAGATGTCAGCTCCTCAGGATTTAAAGGATATGTCCTTGACTCCATTAATTAGTCCAATAACTCTGTTATCCAATGAAAATCCGATTAATATCAATAGATGTGTTAATATTCTAAGGCTCTGCTTGGTTTTAAGGATGGAAACAAGTGAGAATGGAAAATTTGTTAATCTAATGGTTAAGCTACAAAGTACAAGAGTTGTTAAGAATCTTAACCATTTCATTAACAAATTTTTCCATCCTTATAACCAAGCAAAGCCTAAATGCTCAAATAATCGCATTTTGGAAGTCTATCATGCAATCAAAAGAATTGATCTTTTTGAGAAACCAATGTCTTACTCCATTACTTTGAAGGAACAAAACAAGAGAACAAATATTAAAGATTCTTGAGCAAACTGAAGGAAAACAAGCATCAGTTAGAGATCATTGCACTTCAACATTTAACCGACCCTATCGTTACATGCAATATTTTAAGGCAAAGGGAACAATATAGTATAAACTAGTTATTTACATAAATAGACAACTGCTTTCTTGAAGCTCAATTCAATTGGCAGAGCTGAAATAATTCATTGTTGCATTTCCAAAATTGAGATTTAAAAAAGGTCTGACTCTGACCTGTGCCTGGGGACTTGATTTGTGAGCCACCTTGGTTGGTGCTGAGACAAAAGTTGCATCAGCAAATAGATCAACATCTGCTGAATCAGTATTCATAGCAGACTTTTCCACAGGGACTGATGCTGGCGCATCAAAGAGGTCATCCATCAAACTAGGTCCAAACAGATCTACTTGATTAGAACTTCCAGCCGCTGGTTCTGTTAAAAGAATAATCAACAATGCATTTATAAAACAAATCCTACATAAAATCCATTACTGAAGAGTAAAGAGCATACATTCAACAAATCCTAGGCCCGTCAACAAAATGAACTAGCAGAAACAGGACTTCTAACATTTTCAAAATTAAGTTAGAAAGATAAAAAGAAAGCCTCTGAAGAAGCATTCTCAACCTAAGGAATGGTTATTTTTCTTACTAGAATTGGACATTCCCCGGGGATCAAAATCATCAAATTCAGCATCATAATCATTTGAAGGGGTGCTTGAGCTTTGACTATATTTATCCGAATCACTCAACTTTGAAGAGAATTTTTTCTTCGAGTCCTTGCTGCAAACAAACATTACTATATAAGATTTTTTAAGAAATGCTAGGGCAAAGGAAGGGGAAAGTTATAAAAAAAAAATTAATAGGTATATCTGCAAGGGTTGCAGGTGCTATGAACTTCCATCATCAAGGTATCATTAATTGTGAAAAAATGAACCATCATCTAAAACAAATGGATTAACAACAGCATCATGATTCCTATAACCAAACATATGGGAGTGCAGCGTGTAATAGTAATTATGAAGTTCACAACCAAATAAAAAGGACATGGCCAAGAATTTTCTCCAACTTAAAGATAACAATGTAAGCCAGGTTACTAAATAACTTTCAAATAATAATGAACAGTGTAAGACATAAACCTGCCATGAAGTCCAGACTTAGAGGAATTCCCTTGGCTCTCACTTGCATTCCCTCGATGCGTCTTCACGTATGTATCTGTATCAGACTTTTCTTCTCCATATCTATAGCTATCACTTTCTCTTCTGCTACTTAGGCCTCCATATCTATCCCCACCACCTTGGAAGCCTCCACTGCTGAATGAGGATGCACCGGACTTATAAGTTATGCCACTAGATGAAAGGCCAACGTACCTGAAAATAGTAACAGGCACAGTTAGTCAATGAAAGTGACACAAGCAAGCATAGAATTTCACTTCCTGAAGGGAAACTTACTTGTCACGGTTTGCGGCAGCTTTGTTCCTAGCTTCCTGTATCTTTTCTTTATTACTCAAAAGACCCACTATAGTTTCTGCTTTCTTTCGGACATTGATTCCCATATCTTTCCCACTTGGCTCAACATATTCAAAACTTGTGAGGGACTTCAAAATGCAAAGCAAATAGAAGTGGGATATTAGAGAAATTCAAGTTTGCTCCATAAAAAGTGCAAGGAACTCAAAGAAAAATAAAGGGATTCAGGCCTTACAGAGATCTGGAAAGTATGTTCTATTATGTCATCAACCGCACGTTCAGATCCATGAGAAATCAAATACTCAATAACAGTCAATGCCTGGTAGAGAAATTGTTTCAGATGTTCAAGGCATAAAATGCATAAGCCAACAAGTTTTGGAAGATCAATTCTACCATATCAGATGGCTAGCCAGAATATGTATAGTATACCTTGTAAACATAGCGCCAGTCCTTTCCAGTCTCGCCCAATCTTGTCCAAAGCACATTCATAACCATCTGGAATTCAGAGCTACAAGATATGGTAGCAAATCAAATTAGCATAAAGTGTCAGATATCTTTCAAACACCAATACCACAAAAGAGACGCAAAACAAAATGCTGAAAGAAAATATTTGCAGAAGTAGACAATTACAATTTCTTTGTGGCTTGTGCTATTTCAGACAATACAGTGCCATGAGGACCCCATGGTTCATTATCCGTAGCATCAAGTACCTGCATACATTTTCCATACAAATTATGTAGCCAGATCAATCTCAATACAGAACCTTACATGCACTTCAAACGGAAACTAAAGTATTACCAGAAAAAAAAAATGAATGTATCATCATGCATACTGCAATACATTTATATATTTCCTACCAAATTCTGAACTAGTCTCTAAATTACATAATTTAAAGGATAATAAAACCACCAAATTTGACAAGTAAGATAACAATTTATCCCGGATCTGGTGCAACATCATAAACTTTGACCCTATCTATTTTAAAAAAGCAAACCATGGAAGATCGAAAACATTGAATAGGATTAAAAAGGCAATTCATTTTGCACCCCTAATCACACCCCAAGCTTGATGAAAAAATTTCAACACCAACTTACAAACTTATAATCCAAAAGGTCAAGTAGAATATTAACATAAATTACTTATGATGTCTTTGAACAATTGAACTGAATCAAAAGACATTAACCTAGCAAGTAATAACTGACTTCAAATTCAGCTTCCAATAATAACATTAACCTCTGTATCAAAGACGAATCCAGTACTTTCAGTAAATATATTCTGCTTTCTCACAAACACTTATATTTTACACTCAACCGTGTCAATTTTTTACTTTATACACCAATCTATAATCTTACTATTTCCTTAAAAAAATAAAGTTAACGAATCTAATACCAACTGATCAAATCTTAAGCGTATTTCGCCATGCAACATGCATTCAAAGAAACATTAACTTGTAATCGATCTCACCTTCTGCTCGATCTCTGGAACCTTCAATACCTTCAGATTAACTTCCCTCTTTCTGAAATAACAAAAGAAAAAGCATTTAACATCAACTGATCTTTGATGAAAAACAGTAAAAATTCAAACTTAGAGTCAAGATTTCGAGCAACGGAGGTTAGAGCTTACATTTCGCGCACCGTCTGATCGAAGACCTTCATGAAATCCATCACCGATCTAACAAAAGGAGCGAGAGATTAAAACAATCAATAAAAATATAAGACGGACTCAGCAAGACGGCGCAGATCTGCGAGAATTTAAGAGTAGTAGTGTTCGATCTTGAACTCTTTTGTAGAGGCGACGGATTTACTCAGCTCGTGCTTTTGTTGATGTTATGAGGATAATTGATAAGTATTGAGTAGCAATATCTCTTCCCCCCTTTTTTTTTTTCTTTTTTTCTTTTTTCTTCTTCCTTTTTCTTGTTTGTTTTTACCCTTTTGAACCACTACCACCTCCATTGGATTTAAACTCGCAATGTAACTATTTTTTTAAACGAATTTTTTTAAGTTTTAACGTCATAACGTTCTAAGCTACAATTGGTTCCGAAAAAAACATTCTAAAATACAAAGAAACAATATTTTAAAAAAACTAATTTCTCTTATAAAAAAACTAATTTCTTTTTATGGATTAACAGTAAAAAAATTACGTATTATATTGTTTTGCATTTTTTATGGATTGACTGTAAAAATATTGCCTCGATAAGTATCTGTAGTACAATTTGAAGCATATTCTGATAGTTATTTTCTTTTTTTGTTAATAATTCTAGTTGTTATTTAATATAATTTTAAATTTGAATAAAAATAAAATTAACAAATAAATAAAAATCACAATAGTTTTTTTTCCTGGAGCAGGGTTGGCGGGGGCGATCACTCCTCTAAAAATTTTAAAGTTTTATATGAGTTAGAAATTTTTTAATATTTTTATATATTTTCTATTAAAAATTTATTATCACTCCTAAACTTTTATAAATCCGTTCCCTAAAAATTTATAAGTTCGCTTTCTAACTTAAAGTCATGTGTCCGTCTTGATAGTGACGGCTTTTTGCCTTTTGGCTACTAACGGATTGTTTCCTTTCTTTTTCTCGTTTTTCCGTTTGGCTTTTTTCAAAAACAAGATTACTCTTTTTTGGAGTTTTGTTAATTTTCAATACATTTGATGCTTTTTTTTAGTGTGTGTTTAGTTGTTTTCAACCTTGACATTTTTAGTTAGGAAACTATTTAAATCATATGTTATACAGCCTATTACACTATTCTCCTTGTTTTAGAATTATAGATTCAGTTTAGAGATTTAATGTTTATGATTTAAAATTTAAGTTGAATACTTTATGAATTCAAATTTTATTTTTTAAAGATATGAACATTTGTGTGTGTTTTTACCCTACATGTGTATAAAAAATTACATATTTGCATGATAATTGATAACAAATGTTCTGGACTTGTGTCGTAATTCGTTGAGAATTGTTATCAAAGGTATCTAAGCGAAGACAACTATTTTACAGAGTTTTGATGTTGTTTTGTTGGACAATGTAGTAATCTGGATTTCACATTAACCTAACGCCAATCGTATCAATTGGGGGTTGAAGCAGAGAGCCCAAAAGATACTCCCCTCGTGGTTGGATTTTATGTGTTGGCCCAAATTATGCATCCAGAATCTTTTTTTCCCTCTTCTTTTTATAATTGGGGCAACATTCTCATTTCAGCAGCATCTTTAAAATATATGACAATCAAATGATCATGATAAAAAATTAATGTCGTATGCATCCTTGATGGTTCGTCAAATCAGATAATTACTGCGAGGGTTAAGCTAAGCATCTGCTTAATTATTTTATTAAAACGGAACAAGTATATTTGGCTAGTTGGCCAAGTTGCTCATCTTTATTTTTACACATTCTATTAAACTTGGTAGTAACATCCACTTCATCCTTTATAGGTTTTCCTTCCCCTCCTCATTAGGTAGGATTAAGAATAGAATTTGTCAAAAAAATTATTCTATCAAAATGACAATAAATAAATTAAAAAGATAATTAGAAGTAGCTGTGATTATCGAACTCAACTCTAAGTACTGTTTGTTTTCCTTATAAAATACAATGATTTTCTTTATTTTACCTTCGATTAGAAGGACATACATCTTAGAACTCAACAAGTGTCTCAGTGGAAAAACGGATGATGTTCATATTAGAAGAAATGGGTTCAAATCGCTTTGTCTATAATGTGTATGTGCATTGTTATAAAGTTAAAAATATGTATGAAGAGATATTACCTTGAAATCAACTTTAGACTATTTTAAAAAAAAATAAGTGAAAATGGAATTATAATTGACAAAAAAAAAATCATGGACCAATGGCCCAACCTCATCGTATGGATATATGCCTTCAAATGAAAATTCTTTTTTGTTCCCAATACGCACTAATTATTGACTTAGTTACGTGAATTACTATTAAAAAAATATTATGTGTTATATGTATATATAAAAAGTACATGTTATAAAAAATAAGAAGTGTACGTGGTATTAAAAAATGTTGATTTTATTATAAAAATAGTATATATATATATATATATATAAAAAGAAGTTCACGTTATAAAAAAAATCTAAAATCCACTAATTAGTCTAGTGATTAAGGATGTTCACATTGACACATCTTGTATAAGTTCGAATCTTGTTATGAGAATATATATCTTTCTATTTAATAAAAAAGAAATTCATGTTATATTAAAAAAACAATAGTTAAATCCAATAATAATAATAATTTCTACAATATATTGAAAATAGTAATTACAATGTTTTTTCATCTACACTAAAAAGCAAAAAAATTAATCAGTGTCCTCCCATTACTCTAAATTCAATGAAATTTATAAATTATGAGAATTGATTAAATACGTATGCTTGTATAATTACACCATAAAATATTAAATATTAAAACCACTAATTACGTTTTTTTTATAAATTTTAATTCTAATCCTACTTAGAAGTAACTTTAGAAAGAAAAAAAAAGACGTTCCTAACGAGTCTAGAACCCATAACTTAATGGAAATGATGGAACTAAAATGAACAGTTTAGCCAAATATACTTGTTATGCACTTTAAAAAAATATAGGAGAAGCCAAAGCTGTCGGCATCAACAGTTCGAAGGGCAGCAATATAAACCAAAAACAATTCCAATGTCGTGGGTTGGAATATGCAGATCTGAAATTGATAATATTAGATACAGATTTGAGTGGAGCCAACATCTGGTATAGTTGACAATCTACATGAAATAACAAGTACAAAAGTGTCTTTTTGTTCCATGAGAAGGACTTGAGGTCCCCTACTAAGGTCCGTGGTCTCTTTGTTGAAGTAAACCAACTTCAAACAAGAGAGGATCGAGCTTTTGGATAAAAGATCGGGAGTATCATAACGGGACATTTGGAACGAGGAGCTTTGCAAGCACGAAAGATGGGCAATCAAACTTAATAAAACATTAGAAATAATGAAAATTTTTATTAAAGACGGAGAGAATTTTGATTAACATATTTTAGAGTTTATGATGGTTAGAAATAAGTATTACTTATAATAATAATAATTAGAATGGACGTAAAATAGTATAACTTACATTAGAGTTTACGATAGTTCTAGGGTCGTTGGATCAGAAGGCTTACGACAGATGGTGTTCTTCAATTTTTTACGATAAGGTTAGTTGTTTTGCAGTTTTTAGGGCTTGTTTTTTTCCTTAAATTTTTTTGGGTATCAAAACCTTCATAGTTAGTACCGATGAGAATATTCTGCTTTTCAAAGGCCTTTGTAGTCTATTACTCGTCGTCATCGTCAACTCGGTCCTTGAATTCCATAGTTGTGCTCTCGGTATTAACTACCAAGTCTCTCGTTTGGTGGATCTTTTTTTGATCCAGGCATACGGCAATGTTCCCTCGCCCTTTAAGTTTCGAACTTTCAATGGTTGTTGTTATGCAGGTTTTGATGACTCTATTTTTATTGTTCAAGTTTTTAGGCATTTTTTGAGCATGATTTGTTGAGTTTTAATGACCTATGTTTTTTATGTTTGTATGCTGATATATTTAAATGAATGAAATTTGAATCTTCTTGTTTCTAAAAGGCCTATTTCTTTTTGTTGCACAAACTGTTGATTTTTTTGGCCCCTTCTCCTCTCCTCAATTTAACTTGTTCAATGGACCGGAAAAAACAGCTATGGAGTACTTGATGGTTTTTTAAGGTATATATTTTAATGTCTAAATTTTATGTAACACGTGATAATTACATTCAATAGTAATCGAACTCATCCCTTCAATACATACCAAATTCGGCTAACTTTATCTAACAATACACTGTTAACAATAACTGGTTTATCATACTATAAAATTGGACCTGATTGGTTAAGTAAATAGAAAATTGGTGGTTCGATCTACTAAAAATTCACCGATGCAATCGGATAAATCAGATTTTGAATTTTTATTTAATTATTTTAAATCGACAGTTCAACAATTAAACCTATAAAATCATATTTTATTCTTCTTCGATTACTATTTCTAATCATTTTTCTCGTTTTCTTTCCACATTCACACTCAACCATCTGGTAAACCAGCTGTTCAATAAATAAATGTATTTGCAAATTTATGAAACATGTTTCCATATTATCTTTATCTTCAATGAATTGGAAATGCATTAATGGGATTCTTGCAAGCATGTCACCATAAAGCTATCTAATATAGTAAAAACAAACATATTTGAATCGAATACTCTTAAAACACATGTTATTAACATTGGGGTGCATCAAATCAAGTATTTCATGTTTTTTAATTTCAACGCAGAAAAAACGATACTATCTTTTTTATTCACTCTAACGACCAAACGTTTTCTTCTTGTGCAAGCGTGAGCCAAGCACCTGACTTTCATTCCTCGGGATTCTATTGTGATCGTCTATGTACCTATTTTTAGGGATGAATGCAAAATTTTATATTAAGAGTACAAACCGTTAGAAAATTATATTAATTTTTTTTGAATAAATTGTGTTTGTATTATATTATCCAAGAAAACAGAATTACACCTGTATCAGAGTCAAAAAACCCCATCTAAAGGTGCCAATCCCTCTTAGAAGATTCCCCAAGCTATACATATATGCCTACTTACAGAACTATATATAATTTTTCCCTGTACACGTATTTGCACTATTTCTCTAATACAAGCAAAAATATTATTAGAATAACGAGCAAGCCCCTTAAATTTTGTTTGATCTCGTTCCTCCCGAACCTGGTAAACAAAAGCACTCCACGCAAGTTTGAGGATGAGAGCCGTTGCTGATCTCCCTTTCAGTTATATTAAAATTTTAAATAATATAAAATTATAAAATTTGTAGAGTGTAAATTTAAATTATCAATATAATATAAAAATACATAAATTATATATAATTTTTTTTTTTAAATACAATTGCCCCCCAACACTCCACGGTCTACCCGTACCCGTCTTGCTAACAAAAATACTTCTTCAATCGTCACCCGCTCCGCAGTTATTAATACCAGAAACCGCTGTTGCATTACATCACAGCATCAAAAAGTTAACAATGTGTAACCGTCCAATCATATACGAAGGTAGGATACACTGCGGGTAATTTAATCAAATCCTGATGATGCGCTTTGCTCAACAAGTTACGCGCCTTCCAGACTCCAGCCTCTTGATTCTCACTCTAATTCCACTCCGCGCATAAATTTCACTCCCAATCATCTATTAAGTATTAATGTTTGGTTTAAAAGCGAAACTTCTTTTATTGATGTTAAGTCTAAGGCCCGTTCACCAGTATTAAAGTTTTAAATGATGTTAAATGGAGTATCTAACTTTGAGGTTTTGTTTTGTAAAGTGAAAAATAAATTGGAAGAATAAGAAATTAAAGAGTTAATAAGCTAGCTAGTACTTTTGATTCAACAGTAAATGATCTTTGCATTGCTTATAATCACGTCAAGTTTTCACTGTAATAATTTCTTTTGTTGATTTGATTTACGTTTTAAAGAGAAAAATTGATTCAAGTGATTCACATCCTAAAGCGAAGATTTGATTTCAAATGAGATTTTTTTCACGTTTGTTTTTGTTTCTGCTTTTACTTTTGAATGTTTTTAAATATTTTATTTAAATTTTAATTGTTTTTTATTAAAATAAAATTACATTTTATGGGTAAACATGTAACATGTCATCTAAAATATATTGTCATGTATATGTTTTATGTCATTACCGTTAAAATTTTAACGGTCTAATCAATATATTAATTAAAAAATGTATAATTTAAAAAAATATAGGTTTATGGTTAAATTTATCTTAAAAAAAGATGAGAGCCAAAATGATAAATATTGTAAACAATATTAAACATTTAAATATTTGATAAATATTGTAAACGATATTAAACATTTAAATATTAGTCATACTTTTTAAAAGTAATTGCTCACCGGTACTAAGCAGTCTAAACTAACCCTTCGTATACGCCGTCGTTTTAATAATAACACTTTTGCCGGAAGCTTGCTTAAACGCTCTTAAAGAAAAGCTTGCAGGAGCTGATTACATGTTCACATTTGACCGGCTTCAAAAGTCAAAACTGAAAAAAAAAACTAACCTAACCAATCAAGATTCAAGAAAGAACCAAGCTCTTGTAAGTTTACCCTTTCTTTATATTTCCCTCGTCTTCTTCAACCCAATCAGAGGGAAAATAACCATTTCTTTATTTTTTTTGAATTCTTATAAATTTCGGAGTTTTGGACAATCAAGATTTATAACGAATCGTAGCAGAGTTAGTTTTTCATGGTGGTTTCAAGTTTCAATGGTAGTTATTGTTCCTGTTTGCTTCCGAATCAGCGGATTTACTCGAAAACTGAATGTTGACCCTTCATTCTAATGAATTTCATCAACAGCGCATGGCTCGATTACACTCTCGCTTTCTCCATTGCTTCTCCTTCCTCTTCTACACCGCACTAATCTCTCATTCCGCTTCGACACTCGAATCTGATTTCTCAATAATCGATTCTGATTCGGAAGTTCTTTTGTTCCATCAAGATTACTCTCCTCCGGCACCTCCTCCTCCGCCTCCTCACGCCCCGTCTGTATCTTGCACCGATGACCTCGGCGGTATAGGTTCTCTGGATTCCACGTGCAAGATTGTGGCTGATTTGAACCTAACTCGTGACGTCTACATAACGGGAAAGGGTAATTTCTACATCCTCCCCGGAGTTAGATTCCATTGCCCTTATTTGGGCTGTTCCATAACCCTAAACATCAGTGGAAATTTTTCCTTGGGCGAAGGTTCGACTATAGTTACCGGTACTTTTGTGCTTGACGCTTATAACGCTAGTTTGTTCAATGGATCGGCCGTGAACACTACTGGATGGGCGGGAGATCCACCGCCACAGACGAGTGGGACACCTCAGGGATTGGAGGGAGCGGGCGGAGGTCATGGAGGCCGTGGGGCTTCTTGCTTCGTGGAGGATGGGAAGCTACCTGAGGATGTCTGGGGCGGTGACGCTTATTCATGGTCCTCGTTGCGGACTCCGTCCAGTTACGGGAGTAAGGGAGGGACAACGAGTAAGGAGGTGGATTACGGAGGGGGCGGTGGTGGCCGGGTGAAAATTATAATTAAAGATTCCTTGGAGATGAATGGGAGCTTGTTGGTTGATGGTGGTGATGGAGGGAGTAAAGGAGGTGGTGGATCAGGTGGTAGCATCTACATCAAAGCTCATAAAATGTAATGGTTCTCTCCTGTTAATTTTGTTTCTCTTTGGTGTTGCTTTGGTTTGTTTGGTATCCAAAAGTTGGATGGTTATTTCGTTGTTGGTTGGTAATCCAAAAACTGAATGTAGGAAATAATGAGAGGAAATAATTACCAAGTATTGTATAATTACATTCTTAAGCTACTGTTTATGTGACCCTGATAAGAATAATATTTAGGACTGTTTTGATTCTAACAAGTTAATCACTTGTTGAAAGCATTGAATATTGTTCATGTTATACTAAATTAGGCTGTCAAGAGCATCAACTGTTGTGACCTTGTGATTATAAATAAATTGGACCCGTTTACTGAAGCCTCTTAAAGCTCTGCTACGTTTCCTTATGATGCATGCCAACTGTAGCGCAGGAAACATCTAATGACTGAGGATATAAATGCTTCTGGATTTTTAAAATGCATCTTCAATTTATTTAATGTGGAGAACTTGAAGCTTTCTCCATTAACACAGCACATTGTTTTAAACCCATTTGTTAGTTGTAGAATGAGATTTAGGTCTAATTATCATTTGTGCTCCATTTAGGCCATGCCTAATTTTTCTTTATCATAGTTTTGTTTAAGAAAACTTGTAGCAGGTGATGATAGTACATGAATCCTATCTTATGTATGCTTAGCAGTGTCCTGTTTTTATGCTTTATGTGTCTGCTATTCTGGAAATAGTTTTCTTTGTCTTTCATTAGTTAAATGTCACGATATTACCTGGGTATGATTAAGTTTTCAATGTTTTAGTATCTTGTTTTTCTGTGAAGAGCAGGACTGGAAGTGGCCAGATAAGTGCTTGTGGAGGTAATGGTTTTGGTGGAGGGGGTGGTGGAAGAATTTCAGTTGATATATTCAGCAGGCACGATGAACCAAAAATTTATGTGTATGGTAAGATTTCTCCTGTTTTGCCATCATAGAAGGAGTTATGTGTTTTTTAAGATTGGGGAATTAAAGCTTTATTTTTATAATGTTTTTATCGATACTTGATTGCTTTCATGTTACAAAAAGGAGGGATGATATTCCCGAACAACAACAAGCACAAGATTTGCAAGATATTTTAACTGTGGTTTAAATCAGTTTTTGATGATTATAGTACTTTGAACAATAGGAATGCCCTTTGATGATGACATAAATGAACAACTTTCATGATGAATGAACTATTGTTGGATGATAAACTTGGAAAATGCTTATCTTTCTAAACTTTCTGATGTCATCTTTCATTATTTTGTGTAAATATTTTTTCCTGCCCCCCTTAACACATTTATTTGGTAATCTATTGATTATCACCTTGCAGGAGGAATTAGTCATGGTTGCCCAGAGAATGCTGGTGCTGCTGGAACCCTATATGATGCTCTGCCCCGAAGCCTTACTGTTGACAATCATAATTTGACATCGGTTACTGAAACTCTTTTTCTAGAGTTTCCTTATCGACCACTTTGGACTAATGTCTATATTAGAAATTTGGCTAGGGCCACTGTTCCATTGCTTTGGAGTCGCATCCAGGTTTGAGAATTTGAAGTCTTTATTTTTGTTTCGAGATATTCAAATATGTTGATAACTCTTAGCACTTGTGAATCGAGATTATTACTCTGTTCAGTTAGTTGCTACCCTCTTCTAGTACCTCTTTCTGCATTGTATGTTTTATAAAATTTCAGGAGATACAGTTAGGTTTTTCACGAGGAATCTTATTCAGCATTTGTTCCTTATATAGGTGCAAGGACAGTTAAGTCTACTATGTGGGGCTGTGTTGAGCTTTGGGCTAGCACATGTTGGGTCTTCAGAGTTTGAACTAGTGGCAGAAGAACTGTTGATGAGTAATTCTGTAATCAAGGTGACTATACTTTTCTTATGATATTGAATGAGGAAGTCTTATAGTCTTTCTTGTCTCATTATGTGAGTCAATATCGTCCATATTTGCTATAAATTGTCTTCTAAACTCTTATTGTTGTCGTATTGCTAAGTCCTTGACTAGTTTGCACAACAGAATACCCTAGTTGAAGGAGCTGATTTCATTTTAATTGGAGTTTTATTAATATGTGGTATCAACATTTTCATTTTGTTAGAATGTCTTTGTAAGTTCTGAATAGAAGCAGTGTGATGTTTTCTAATGAAAGTATTATATAATCTGTCTCGGCCACTTTCTATTTAGTTTTTCTTCAGTTGACCCTTTCTGTCCCATTTTTCTTCCTTATTTATAATATGCTGCAATAATTAATGATCTCTGTGTTTCATTCACATCAGGTCTATGGGGCTTTACGCATGACTATGAAAGTATTCTTGATGTGGAATTCTAAATTGCTAATAGATGGTGGTGAAGATGCAACTGTTGCAACTTCATGGCTTGAGGCTAGTAATTTAGTTATTCTCAAGGTGTTTAACCCTTCCTTTGCTCTTTCTGTTGCACGGTTCTTTGGATGTAAACATTCTTGACCAATCCCTACCTCTTTCTTTCATACCCAGGAATCATCAGTCATACATTCTAACGCAAATCTGGGAGTACATGGACAAGGTTTATTGAATTTATCAGGACCAGGAGATACAATTCAAGCACAACGTTTGGTCCTATCATTGTTTTACAGTATTAATGTAAGTGAATATTTTTATGTTATCATTAATCGGTTGGTTTAATTTCCTAGTTTATAAAAAAATAATATGGTTAAAATAAAAACAAATTTGGTTTGCTGAGAACATTTCTGTTTGGAGACTAAAGTGTATGACTGGTTACACTTTTAATGGTTCAGTGCAGTTTTAGGTGACAATGATGCTCTTCTAGGTCTCTAGTTGCAACTCATTTAAGTTTCACGTGATATGTAATGTTATGCACGGTGAGGGTTGATAGTTCAGTAAAAAGATTTTTTGTGGAAGCTGTTTTTGGATGGAAGTGGGACTGTAGGTTTTACTGCTGTGCTGTTCTTTTCATTGGAGGACAAAGCAATATTATGTACAGACTTTTTTCACCACCCTCAAATGGTTTAATCACCAAAATAGTTAAATGGAAAGATGGGGCTCATTTATGCAGTCTCTTGTATGGTATAAATAGTTATAAATGCCACTTCCAGTTTTGATGAATCCTTGCTTCTGGGTCTATTACTATATGCTTGGAGATTATGCATTGATTGTCTTATATGATTAATGAATTCATTATATCTGTTTTGCATGAAGGTTGGTCCTGGGTCTGTTTTACGTGGTCCCCTAGAGAATGCCTCATCTGATGCCATGTAAGTTTTGGTTTTGGTTGTATCACCCTTGTGCTTAAGCTTTGTACCGTCTTATAGTATATCTCACTGTCCTTTTTGCTTTTGGCAGTACACCAAAGCTTTACTGTGAGCTCCAAGACTGCCCCATTGAACTACTTCATCCACCTGAAGATTGCAATGTGAATTCATCTCTGTCTTTTACTCTCCAGGTGTTTATTCAATATGATGTTGCAGTAATGAACTGAGGATTATGTTTTCTTCTGCTTATTTAACTGTTTCATTAATTTGTTTTTAGATTTGCCGAGTTGAGGACATCATTATTGAAGGTCTTATCAAGGGATCTGTTGTTCATTTCCATCGGGCAAGAACAGTATCTGTATGGTCTTCTGGAATAATCAGTGCATCTGGGATGGGTATGTTTCTCCATTGTTGTTTAGGTTCTATTTTTTTCAATTTCTCTCTACCATGTGTGTATGCGCCCTCACGTCTGTAAATAAACCCCACAATGAAGATGGTTTTATAAACCTTTTTAGTTTTTATCATCTATTATATCTAGATGGGATTCTCTTTGTTCTTGTACAGGATGCATAGGTGGTGTTGGTAGAGGAAACTTTTTATACAATGGTATTGGCAGTGGTGGTGGCCATGGTGGTAAAGGGGGGCTTGGATGTTACAATGGTAGTTGTGTTGAGGGAGGTATTTCATATGGGACTTCAGAGTTACCCTGTGAACTTGGCAGTGGAAGTGGAAACGAGAGCATAGCTGATTCGACTGCAGGTGGTGGGGTTATAGGTAAGGCCTTTGTGTCACCTATTTTCACCGGCATATATTTTTGACTCTTGCATTTTAATTTCTGAAGATTGTGATGGTAAGTCTTAGCAGTGCTAGTTTGAAACATTTTTTTCACTTCAGTGTATGTTTCTCTGAAATGTTTATACAACTTGGTGAATTCTTAATGCCCATCCCTGGAAGCCAGAACTTTACTGTGACTCATTGGTTGATTTCAGTTACTCAAATTAATCTCTCTAATTTCTTCTTAGGATTGAAGTTTGATGATTATTTTAGGTTATGATTTACAGGTGGAAATGTTGTGAAGGGCTTAACTCTTTTCATATGTGAACAAAAGCCAGGCATAGGAACATATTTGAGTTGCTGTCTTGTCTTTAGACACTTGTATTATGCTTGGTAGGAAGGATGCATTGGGGAGGAAAATGTTGCAATCTAATGGTTGAGCTACAAAATAGCACGGAGGAATCTAAACCATTAGATTAAAATACTTTCCATCCTCTCTACCAAACAGATTACTGAATAGCTACCGGTTCATTTAAAATTACCCTTATTTTCATGAGATTATGTTTGAACAGTGTTTGGTTCCATGGAGCATCCCTTGTCAAGTTTGTTGGTTGAGGGTGCGGTGAGGGCTGATGGAGAAAGTTCTGAAGGAACTGTCTGGAAGCAAGAGTATTCTGTTTTTAATGATTCAAGCATAGCCCCTGGGGGTGGCTCTGGTGGTACTGTCCTTCTGTTTCTGCACACATTAACTCATGGCGAATCTGCTATTCTTTCAAGTATTGGAGGATATGGTAGTCCCAAAGGGGGTGCTGGTGGAGGTGGTGGAAGGATTCATTTTCATTGGTCTGACATTTCCTCTGGTGATGTCTACCAGCCAATTGCTAATGTGAAGGGAGGCATCTATGCTAGGTTTGTTTCCAAAGTGATATATTTATCTGGATCCCAGCTTACATATGGTCTACACATTTGATAAGTTTTCTAGGTCCATGATATTGTTGGGCAATCAATACTCCCAAGTGGTATATGTCCACAAAATGATATTGTATGATAACTACTAACAAATTTTTCAACCTAGAATGTCTTATTCTTTAACTACTACATTAATCAGAATAAAACAATGTAAAAATTAATCAGAATCTTTTTTTCTCAACCATGAAGTTTCAGGTACCAAATTACATGCGGAAGTTTTATGCATATGATGGAATGCAATAATGTAACTGTTATATAATTTCTGAACAAGTTGTATTATTTCATCAAATGTTGGTATTTTGGCTTTTAATTATTTAAGAATATTCTTGATTGAAGCCTCAATCTGCAAGTATCATTTGTGTAAGATTTGGTTTTGGGACTATATTTTGGTATAGGCTTATTTTTTTTATGCTTTAATGCTCTTATATTGGTGCTAGGAATCAAATGGTGAAGCTTTTAAGTTTTTGAACTTACCTTGGCACTTTCATTAGTGAGTATTTGATCATTATATTATATCTGTGCTTTGAAGCACCTTGCTGGAACTAATCTATATCTTGATCAAACTGTTTTAGTATAAAATTTATACAACAGGCAAGTTTTTACTTTCAACATGATCATTGATTACTTAAAAGGACTTCTTAGTTTTCTGTTCACCTTAACTAGAAACTTTGTTGCTGCCTTCTAGTTTATACCCATTGTTTAATACTTGTATTAGATGCTTGTGTATGAGTTTATCATCATGGTATCATGATGATGTTTTGATTATTTTTACAGGGGAGGACTAGGCAGACACGAGAGTGGTGATGGAGAAAATGGAACGGTGACTGGTAAAGCTTGTCCAAAGGGGCTTTATGGGACATTTTGTGTTGTAAGTTGGCGATTGTGTTGCATTTGAAAATTTTCAGATTCTTTTCATTTAACATGGCATATGGTAGTTAGGGCTAAACTTTTTATTTGAAGCTCTTGGAATATTAAAATTTCTATCACGAAATTAACTTGAATTCTATATTGAATTGTTTACTTTTTTTTTTTTTGGGGGGGGGGGGATTCAAATTCTTTTTTTTGCGGCGGCAGCAGCAGCAAAAGGGGCAGCAGCTGGCTTATCTCCTCCTCAAGGCCCCTGGGCCAATCGCTCCTCCCTCCTAGCAAACTTTCTTTCCTTGCTTGCCTTATTCTTAGCCCTCTTAGCTTCAAACTGGTCAGCCAAAGTCTTTTCTCTGGCCTTCTCAGCCTTAGATTTGTGGATGCTCTCCATAAGGACCCTCTTGTTCTTAAACACATTACCCTTGACTTTCATGTACATGTCATGGTACATATTCTTTGACTCTCTGTACTTACGAAGCAAGCGTCTGAGAACACGCATCCTTCTCATCCACAAGATCTTTGTTGGCAACCTTGCCTCCCTTGTACCCTTGCGCTTACCATATCCTGAGTGGCGTCCCTTTCTCTTGGCTTCCTTCATGCGACGAGCACGAGATCGAGAGTGAATTTTGGTTGGCTTCCTGATGATAAAACCATCTTTAACCAACTTCCTAATGTTCTGTCGGGAGTTGGCCATGGAGATCTCATTGACTTCATTTGGATCGAGCCAAACCTTTCCCTTTCCATACTTTAGAACGCTGGCTGAAAGCCGCTTCTGGAGCTTAAGAGAAACCATTTTCTCCCTCTCTTTCTCTTTGGGGGGGATTCAAATTCAAATATTCAATTATGGGCAGTTTAATATGAGCGGAATTTTTGGATGTCTGATAGTATGTTAATTAACATATGCTGTCCTCCAAATTGATTGGTGCAAGTCTTATCTTTCATCTCTTTCTACTAGTAATAGTATGTAAAAAGAATTCTTTGTTCCTTTTGATTAATACAAATTGGGGTTAATATTTTCTGTTGTTGAGCTTGTTAGCTATTTCTTTTGTCTAGGAATGTCCTGCTGGTACTTACAAGAATGTTAGTGGATCTGATAGTTCTCTCTGTCACCGTTGCCCTGCTTCTGAGCTTCCTCGCCGTGCCATTTATATTGCTGTACGAGGTAATTTGAAAGTTGTCTTTATGGAGTGGATTTTATCTTATATGAGATTCAAAATGCATACTGCTCGTATACTGCAGTTATTTTTCTTCTCTTTCTTCAGATTCCAAGTGCTATTTAAGAAAAAAAATATTCTCAGTTTTTTCTTCATCATAGTAAATTAATTTTCAAGACCTTCTTCTTCACAGGTGGCAACGCTGAAACACCTTGTCCCTATGAATGCATTTCTGACAGATTTGACATGCCACACTGTTATACAGCTCTTGAAGAGTTGATTTACGCATTTGGAGGGCCTTGGTTATTTTCTCTTCTACTCGCGGGTCTTCTCATAATCTTAGCACTGGTGCTTAGTGTTGCGCGGATGAAATTTGTTGGGGTTGATGAATTACCTGGCTCGGCTTCCACTCAGAATGGCCATCAGATAGATCATTCTTTTCCATTCTTGGAGTCATTGAATGAGGTTGTATAATATGTCTATGTTTATTCTTTTTATTATTTCATTGAATTCCTGGCCATCTATGCTGATATTTGTATTCTTAATTATAATAATTATTATAAGTAGCATCATTTCATACGATCCCGGCCTTGTTCTTTTGCAAATTATCCCCCCCCGGTTGACTTCAACTGTGCCTTTTTTCCTTTCAGGTAATGGAAACAAACAGAGTTGAGGAGTCCCAGAGTCACATACACAGAATGTATTTCATGGGTCCTAATAGTTTCAGTGAACCTTGGCATCTGCCCCATACTCCTCCAGAAGAAATTAGAGAGATTGTGTGAGTATATTGCTATATTTTCTGTTGAATTGCTTTACTTATTTCAATTTGTAATCTCCCATTGGGCCGGTACTGAATTTTATTAATATTTAATCATGATTGTTAGACATTGATCTAATGTATTTGACCTGGCAGGTATGAGGATGCATACAACATATTTGTGGATGAGATTAACGCAATAGCTGCCTACCATTGGTGGGAAGGTACAATCTACACCATTCTTTCTATTCTTGCATATCCCCTTGCTTGGTCATGGCTGCAATGGCGCCGAAGAATGAAATTGCAACAATTACGTGAGTTTGTGCGATCAGAATATGACCATGCTTGCTTACGTTCTTGCCGTTCACGGGCTCTCTATGAGGGGCTTAAGGTATCTATTTACTTCTCTTGGTCTAATTACATGGCTTCATTTTATTTGATTTACATCTCGTGGTTGTTTTAGTTCCATCTTTTTTTCCCTGCTTTTCTCATTATCATCGTTTTGTAAATAAACTATTTTGACATTTCTGAGGCTGATATGGATTCCTTTTATGCTCTCATTCTAATGCATCTCACTTAGAGACGGAGCAGATATGCTTCCTATCTATTGTTGTGTACCATCCTGATTTTCTCATAGTTTGGGACTCTCTTTTTCCCCGTTCAATTTGCTTTATAAACATGTTCAAGTAGGCTTTGTTTCCATCTGATGAGAATTAAATTAATACATTGTTAGATGTATGCTACATTGCTACTTTTTGGATGTGAAATGGTTGCCCGTAGTGCAAAGTTTATCATCAGTTGGGCTAGTGCTATATCTGGCATTATTGTTGCTTTTGAGTCAAAAAGGCTAAAAGGAACACATCAAAACAGATCTTACAGTTTAAACCTTTTGGAATTTACGCATTAATTCTATATTGGCTCTTTTAACAGTTTTTGAATCTTGATGCAAATGTAGTTAAAACACAATTTTTTTAGAGTAGCTTCAAACTTGAAATCCGTTATTTGGTCACTGTAGGTATCTGCAACCTCTGATTTAATGTTGGCTTTTGTGGACTTCTTCCTTGGTGGAGATGAAAAGAGAACAGACCTTCCTCCTCGACTCCCTCAAACGTCTCCTATGGGTATAATTTTTGGAGGTGATGGAAGTTACATGGCTCCATTTTCCCTTCAAAATGATAGCATTCTTGCTAGTCTTATGAGTAAGGTTAGGTCTCAGATTTTAACCATGTGATTGGTGAAGGGTCGGCTTCACTGCAAATTTTAGTTAAAATTGAAAACCTAATTATTTCTTACAGTTGGTGCCCCCTACCACTTGGTACCGGCTGGTGGCTGGTTTGAATGCGCAATTACGCATGGTTCGCCGTGGATGGCTGAGGGTAACATTTCGACCTGTCCTGCGATGGCTTGGAACGCATGCTAATCCTGCTTTGAGAAATCATGGTGTGTGTGTTGAGCTTGCCTTGTTTCACGGTGCACCTGGTGGTCATTGCCAGTACGGACTTTTGGTGTATTCTGTTGAAGAGGAAAACGGACCTATATCCCTGGAAAATTCTGATGGAGGAGACAGAAATGAGCTATCTTCAGGGTAAGATGTCACTGTGTTTTGTGCACCACCATTATTTATCTGAACTTGGACATTTTAGTTTCATGTTGTTGGTACGAATGTCATGTTGGCATATTTTGAGCAGTATTGGGTGAATAAATAGAAATATTTCCCAGCACTGGGATAGGATGACCTGTAAGGAATCTTGGACAAGGGAACTAAAGTTGGTAGTTATGCATGGCAAGAAATTCAAATTCTTACAGAAATGTCTGCGTGCAAGCGCACATATGATGAATCATTTGATACCTAATTATCTGAAATTTAACCTTGTTATTTTCCCATTTGCTTCAGTTTGAAGACCACGTACAACCAAAACCAATCTGGTTATCTAAGAGAAGATGTGCTTTTAACCCTAGATCACCAAAGCAATGAAGGTGTTGCAAAGGAGAGGAGTTACGGAGAAGTTATAGATACTAACAGCTTGCAAATGCTTGAAGAGAAGAGAGATATGTTTTGCCTTCTCTCTTTCTTAGTCCATAATTCTAAACCTGTTGGTCACCAGGTAGCTCACACATTTAAGATTACATTGTTTTTTATTATCAAATATTTCTCTTAACTCCTTTTTTTATGGTTGCAGGATCTTGTCGGGTTAGTCATATCAATACTACTTTTAGGAGATTTTAGCTTAGTGTTGCTTACATTCCTCCAGTTGTATTCAATATCATTGGTGGATGTCTTTCTGGTTTTGTTTATCGTACCTCTTGGCATTTTTGTCCCATTTCCTGTTGGCATAAACGCTTTATTCAGTCACGGGCCAAGGCGTTCTGCAGGTCTTGCACGTTTCTATGCTTTATGGAACATAACATCCTTGGTAAATGTTGTAAGTTCCTGTTACTTTTCATGCATTTAAATTGATAAAAACTCGCTGCTGGTTTTCCTACAATATCTCAGAAGTAACTATATTGCAAAAGGGTTGATAAATAGCATTTTCCCTCCCAACTTCCTATCTTGTTACTCTAAAAAAATATCATCTCATCTTTCACCAGGTTGCTGCATTTCTTTGTGGGTATGTAAACTATAACAGTCCGTCATCATCGCGTAGAAGAATCGCGACCCTCCAGCCATGGAATATTAACATGTAAGTCGATCTTTTAGCGAGTGCAAAGGAAATTTTAACTGTGATACAATTCTTACTTTAAATACTGGTGTGGCTTTTGGATGCAGGGATGACAACGAGTGGTGGATCTTCCCTGCTGGGTTGGTTTTGTGTAAACTTGTCCAATCACAGCTTATAAACTGGCATGTCGCGAATCTAGAGATTCAAGATCGCTCATTGTATAGCGATGATTTTGAGCTTTTTTGGCGGTCATGACCCATTATACCAACCAAACACATACATGTTAACAAGGTTCTTTTGTTCATTTTTGGCTGCAATTTCATAAGTCAATTCTCGACTCCTAATTAGAAATAGAAACAAAGAAAGGTGGGGAAAATCAGAAGAAAAATATTAGGGACATGGGATGACATTGGCATTCATTATTCTGTAAGTTCTCAATGTTTTCCTTATAATTTTGGGAGTTCCAAATGTAAATAACCAATTGGGTTATATGCTAATGCTTTTAAAAAAACCACTTGTGTCTCTGTTTTGCCCTAAACTTCAAAAATATTCATTGCTGTCACAAAACACCGACACAATAGATGTATGACACGTCAGTCTTACTTTTCTTAAAAAGGATCTTCCAGCTTCTCTTCTGTCAATTTTTTCTCAAAAGTATTTTTATTTCATTTTTATCTCATACACCTTCCCTTGTCTGTGCATGGAAACGTGTGCGACGAAATCGTCTTTCTCCTACGATATTGGCCTGAGTTTTTTTTCTGACTAATACCCTAATGATCAGTTGATGTTGCCGTCGTCTTCTTTATCTACTGCCTTAAAAACTTGTTGTCGATTACTGTACACTACCGAAAACATCACTTTTTAAGTGACAGATGTCAGACATTTATTGGTTAAATTTGTTAATTTATACCATGCATCATTACATGACAACAGTAGATGATGTTAAGGATGATAGACGGGTACAATTTTTGTGGATTTTGCACCGCATTCGTCCCAATTAAAGTGAAGATGGGTATAAGTTTGATGCGTAGTGGATGAGTGTGGATGTAAAAAGTCATACCCGTCACAAGTAGCGAGTAGGTGGTGAATTAAAGACCTTACCCGCCCCGCATCTGCCCGTCCCGTTGCCGCTCGTCCAGCATCCGCCCGTCCCACATCCTACCCGCCATATGAATTTAGTCAATTATGAATTTAGATGCAGTTTCACAAACTATTTTATAAATCTTAAAATTTTATAGAATTTTAAGACTTTGGTTTGTTTTATGTACTTAGGACTTTAGTTTGTTTATGGTGTTTTATGATAGAGTTTGAATTTATGTTTATGATTGTTTTTGAACTTATGTTTTATGTGATATGGTTGCTACCAAGCGGGCGGGTATAGGCGGGTACAAGATAGATAATGGTTATCTAGTCGGGTGGTGGGTGTAGGGATGAATTTGAGAATATATTCGCATGGACGAGTGTGGATTTAAAAATTGTACCTGCGGTAGGTGGTGAATATAAAATTTTATGTGCGTATGAGAATGAAAAGGAATATCCGCATTTGCTCCGCCCGTTTGCCACCTCGCCGGTTTGCCGATGAGGTGGATATCAAAAATAAAGTTGAACGACGAAATTGGTAGTAAAAATTCTTAAATAACCACGAACAATAAAAAAGACCTTCGTTTTTTCCCCATCACGCGACTGATGTGATAGAAATTTAAAACCTTGCTTTAGCACAGTGAGTAAACTTCAACTTATTAAAAGGGAAACGAGATTCTGAGCGACAATGGAACTCTAAACACAGAAACAAAGCCTATAATATAAAACAGATATGCATGCATACATATTTGATCAAAGGAAGACAATAAAGCATGCATTTAACTCAACTCTTTAGTTCAACTGTTGAAGATGCTTGGCCTTGACTTGAGCATCCTTCCCAGCCTTATGATGCACCTGCACATATTGTCCATACTCCTTAGCTTTCTCCGTCACACTCCTCACCATATTCCTTGCATAGTCAAACAGATCCGCTCCTCGTGGGTGCTTCCCTTTCACGTTATTATATATCCACAATAACGCTGTGATTGCTGCCACGCCGAACCCACCGGAGAAAAACAACCCAGTAATCACCAGGAAGATGACTATCCCAGACGGGACGAGGATCGGACTTAACAGCACCATAACTGGCGTCGCCATAACCAGGGAAACTACTGTCCCCGTCAAGGTTAACCCTGACAGGAAAAGCAACGTGACACCCAGTGCGGTTGCTGTCAGAAACTTGACCGCTTTCCGAGATGATGGAGCTGAGTCTGACTCATTCAGCTCCTGAGTCATGGGTTTGGTCTGATCATTCGACATGATGAACGGCCCTGGTCGCACAATGAAAAAGATCAGCAAAAGAAGGGTAAAGCAGAGGGTGAGAAAATGAAAGATGGGATGTGGAGGTGAAGAGAGAGCTGTGAGGGTGGCATTATAAAGAGGGAGGTGAAGTGTTATTTATTATTTCGCGCTGTATTTTATTTTAATTATTTTAATTTTTAAAAATATATTTCATGCACTTACTGCATAAAATTTATTTTCACATAGAAGTTTATTTTAAAGTGTATGATTTATGTGCTAAGCTTTATATTTTAATTTTATCTTTTGAATATGTTGGTGTGATGCAATGATAATATTTATTCAACTTTCTTAATATTTTTAAAGACGACACACACAACATGTATTACTGGTGCTCAAATCTAGGTCTAAAAAATAATAAACATCTAGCTAACTTTGCCTATAGAACACAAGTAGATGAACAAAAGTACTTTAATTTTTAAAGATAAATTAAATATGCTTGTAGAATTTTTTATTTTTCGAGTATAAATACATGGAATAAAACCCCTCTTAATATTATACTAAGTATCATAGGCGCGTATCGTATTACCTAAAAAGGTGTAATGTTTGGAGCAAGAAGAAGAAAGGTGTAATGTTGTTGTTGGGCCTGGGATATTTCGAGCGCGTGTTTGGTTGAGCAGCTCTGCATGGATGGTAGTTGATGAGGGTGTGACGCGTGGCTCGGACTCGATTGGGCAGGTTTAGTAACGGATCCTTTTCTGTTTCACAAGGAGGCGTGCGTTTCCATGCACTGGGCAGTTGAAATAGTTCTTCGAACTAATTTTTTCTTTGAAAATTAGTTCTTCGAATTAATTCAACCATATGTATTCATGAAGTCGGTTTTTATTTTTTTCACCATTTACGAAATTCACATGGTTACTTCTTTAACTGTGGTTTCCTTTTACTAAAAAAAACCTAGTTCAATATCAGTATAATTTGTATAGGCGGAATTATGTCCGTCTTTATATTTAGGAAAAACTATCTCACTGACCACCAAATAAATTGGGGATACCTATTTGGATCACCGAACTATAGAAATCGTCAATCACACTACCGAACTTATAAAATCAACCTATTTTGATCATTGCCGTTAAAAACCTAACGGTGGAGTGACGGAACTGCCACGTGGCAATTGATGAAAATTTTAAAAATTACATAATTGGTCCATGTTATATACACATTCTTTTAATTTAGTCCTAATTTTAAATTAATAAAATAATAAAATAATAAAATATAAATAATTAAAATCCTCCAATAAGGTGTTGACACGTGTCACCACTTAATTAAATAATTTATTGTTCTATTAATTTAAAATTAGGACTAAATTGAAAGAATGTGTAAATAACATGGACTAAATGTGTAATTTTTAAATTTTTTCATCAATTGCCACGTGGCATTTCCATCACTCCACCGTTAGGTTTTTAACGGCGGTGGTCAAAATAGGTTGATTTTATAAGTTCGGTGGTGTGATTGACGATTTCTATAGTTCGGTGATCCAAATAGGTATCCCTAATTTGTTTGGTGGTCAATGGAGTAGTTTACCCTTATATTTATATCTACTTTGTAGGTTTAGTTTAGGGTAAACTACAATAGAGGTCACTCAATTATGAGAAATGTTACATTTGGGTCATACAATTATTAAAACTTATATTTATGTCACTCAATTATGGGCAAAGTTACATTTGGGTTACCCAATTATGGGTAAGGTTACATTCGGGTCACCCTTCATATTTAAAAAAGTATAACAATTTAGTTATTTTTTTTTCCAAATCACTTGTATACCCTCATTAAAATTAGAGTATTTCATTTGAAATCATTAATTAATCTAATACATAAATTGATATATTTTTTAAAATATGAATAATGACCATAATGTAACCGACTAACCGTAACCATAATTGAGTGATCAAAATGTAACATTTAATAATTAGATGACCCAAATGTAACCTTACCCATAATTGAGCGATCCGAATATAACTTTTAATAATTGGGTGACTCAAATGTAACCTTGACTATAATTTAGTGACCTCCGTTGTAGTTTACCTTTTAGTTTAAGGACAAAACCAGAACTATATAGTGCAAGGACTAGTGAACGAGTTTGACCGTTTTATTTGTATAGCTAGTCATTTGGGTTAATTTCTCTAGTAACCCTCAACAGTTTTAGACATTTATCCAATTTCTAGTTCTCCAATAGGGGTCCACAACCCTTTTTCAAGCTCAAGTTGGGCTGATTTTTTTCATTTAGCTTAATAGATCCCTGTCCATAGGCCCCAAGCATTCACATTACTTAGCTCATGTCCGTATCAGATTTCCAACATGACAGCCTTGTGACTCTAGCCTGAGACGCTCCTCCAGTCGTCAGATCTAAAGGTGGAAAATTTTGAAATAAAGATACCACGTGGCACAATTGTGGAATTCGACCGTTGGGAATGGGGACTTCTTGATCCCAATCCAAATCCATAGTTCGTATTCATAACAACTCTTTATTTTTGTCATTTTTCACTTTTTTTCTTTGTCCATCAAATAATAAATTCCCCATCGGTGTTTTTCTCACCCGGCCTTTCCCTCTCTTTCCCCTAAAAAGTTCTTCTTGCTCTCTTTTCTCTCTTTCTAAAACAATGGCGATCGCCGAGACCAACTCTCAACAACAAGAAAAGGTTGAGATTTTCTTTCCTATATTTGCTTTAATTGTTTTTCCTGGAAAATAGTTTCGTTTTTCTTTTTGTTTTTTTCATCCTTAAAGAACCAAATAATGCTCGATTTCTTAGTCATTTTCTTTTCTAGAAGAGAGGGTTTTCGCCGTGTATTTTGTTTTTAAAAATTCCCGAATAGGATTGATTTCTACGGGTTTTAATGGCAGATTTAGGGATTTGATAAATCTCATGTCTGGTTTCCGTACCTTTGGTATCTAGGATTAGAGGATTTCGAGAAAAAAAATTGAACGGAGCGTTATGTTATTGATTTGTTGATCTTTCTTTTTTGGTATTTGTATTTTAATTTGTTCACATAAAACTTTTGACAGGTTTCTTCAGAGGCTTCAGCGGGTGAAAAGAAAAGATGGACGCTTAGCGATTTTGACATTGGAAAGCCCCTTGGGCGAGGAAAGTTTGGTCACGTTTATTTAGCTAGAGAAAAGAGGGTTTGTTTCTTTCACTTTCTTTTCATGGATCCTTTTATGTGCTAAGAAATACGAGGAAAACTGAATGATTTTTTGTTATTATTATCTTGTCATAAACTATGGAATTTCAAACTTCAACCATTGGCATATAGTATTATTATCTGTGAATCTAGTATTAGGCTGATCCATATGTACTTCTGGAACAGAGCAATCATATTGTGGCACTCAAGGTGCTTTTTAAAAGCCAACTGCAACAGTCTCAAGTTGAACATCAGCTACGCCGCGAAGTGGAAATACAAAGTCACCTGCGCCATCCCAATATATTGAGGCTTTATGGTTATTTCTACGATCAGGTATAGAGGACTATATTGATGCTTCATGGTGTATAAGTTAATTGAAATGAATTAACATTTGTTTTTCCTGAATACCGATTTTTACAGAAACGTGTTTACCTGATATTGGAGTATGCAGCCAAGGGGGAACTTTACAAGGAACTGCAGAAATGCAAATACTTCAGTGAAAGACGCGCGGCCACTGTGAGTTAATCTTTTGGTTTTTCGACCAATTGAGTCTTGTTATGTATAGTTTGTAATGATTTAGGATTTACTGAAAAAAGGACTAATTTGATGTTTGGTATGTATGCTTATGTTATTTGTTGCAGTATGTTGCATCGTTAGCTCGGGCACTCATTTATTGCCATGGGAAGCATGTAATACACCGAGACATCAAACCTGAGAACTTGCTAATTGGTGCACAGGTGATTCCTACTCTAAAGGCTGTCCTTATTATTTGGGTTCCTTTTACATTGAAACTCTATAGTGCTCATCTTGTCAACTGTGATTCCTTACCAGGGTGAGCTTAAGATTGCTGATTTTGGATGGTCAGTACACACCTTTAACCGTAGGCGGACAATGTGTGGCACACTTGATTATCTCCCTCCTGAAATGGGTATGTAGTAAATCATTTGAAACCCATTTTGTGTCCCAAAATGCAACATTTATGGGTACAGGAAACAATTAGAGTAAGACAAAAACTGAGTTTCACCTTATTTTTGATGTTCTCCTCAGTTGAAAGTGTCGAGCACGATGCTAGCGTTGATATCTGGAGCCTTGGTGTGTTGTGTTATGAGTTCCTTTACGGAGTCCCTCCTTTTGAGGCCAAGGAACACTCCGACACTTACCGAAGGTAACTTTCAGCTCGAAACAAAGAGAAAGAAATGACATTTCTTGGTTATAGATGCATATGAGTTATGTGGCTTACTTCACCTCGTCGACAGGATTGTGCAAGTGGATCTGAAGTTCTCTCCTAAACCCATTGTTTCATCTGCAGCCAAGGACCTCATTAGTCAGGTAGCGTTTGTTGCCTTTATAACTTGCAATTAACAACGTTTTAATTCATAAACTGAGCATTTCAACTTTACTTACAGATGCTTGTTAAGGATTCTTCACAACGCCTGCCGCTGCATAAGGTTCTCGAGCACCCATGGATTGTTCAAAATGCGGACCCATCCGGCATCCATAGAGCTTAAAGCTCATCCCTTACTCTAAATTCTTTTTTGCGAGGATGTTTCCGCGACCGATGCATCCAAGCTTTGTACGAATAACAATATATTGTAACTCATTTGTATGCTTAAAGCTCATCCCTTACTCTAAATTCATTTGTTGTTATGAGATATGCAACATCTCTTTTATTTTCCTCTTATTTGTTTTTGTCAACTGAGTGGCATTATCCGTTTTGCTGTTTCTTGTGTACAGGAGAATGTGGGTACAATAATAACTCAATACTCTGATTTATGAGTGGAAATGGGTATGGTAAAACATGGTTTTACATTTGCAACAACAATAGCGCAAAATAACACGAGAACAATCCAATTTCATCATATATTTTCAACTAAAATACCATAAAAACAAACACAAGTTTCCTAATGTTCAAAACCTTGTTCTAATCCTACAACAGGAAAAGGAACTCGATTTCAGAAGATGAGGCATCGAACATGACATCTTGCTCACAACCAGTGCCGTCCTTGGGCATGGGCATGCGGGGCGCCCGCCTAGAGCCTTTTCTTTATAATATTCAATATTAAGATTTAATTTTTAATATTTATTATTAGTTGTATATTCTTAAAATTTATTTATTTATTATTTATCATCAGAACTCATTTTTTTTTCAACATTTATTATTAAGAGTCTATTCTTAAATTTTAATTTTTCTCCCCAACCTTAAATTCTAGTTCCGTCCCTGACTAAACCCAAATACTCTAACGGATGTAAAATTAACCCAAATAGAAAATTTTAAAACTGACTTGATTTATATTCAAAGTTCATTCAAACTAAAAATATGACTTAACCGTCAAATAGGTGCCCAAACTTTGCCATTTTTTTATTTAAGTGCTCGAACTATTTTTCGGGCTAAATTGAGACCTAAAGTTTCATTCCGTGACCAAATTAAGGTTCGCCGTTAATTTTTTTCGTTAAAGGACACATGTCACCTCAAAAAAATTCAAAATTATATTAAAAATAAATAAAATTAATTAATTTTCGAAAATCTCTAAAGTTTACAAAACAACCCATAAATTTCAAAATTCTTAAACCTCCAAAATCTAAATTTCGATTTAGGCCGATTTCGCCGCCGATTGCCACGCCGCCACCTACCAAATCGGTCGCCGGACCATCACGACCATTTCCCCCACCACCTCGTCGCCGAAAATCAACGACGTCGTGCGAATCGATAAAATTGTCAAATGATTCTTTCGAACGATTCGCGACGAACGGCGACGAACAGCGTGTGGGTTGTTTGGCGAGGGAGGGCGCTTCATTCCGACAACGCGGCCAGCGACGACGGGAGTTTAGGGATTTAGAGACTATTTTGAGAATATTTGAAACTTTCATTATACATTTTTATTTTTATCTTCTTTTATTAATTTTATTTATTTTTAATATAATTTTAGATTTTTTGGGGGTGACACGTGTACTTTAAAGGAAAAATTAGTGGCGAACTTTAAATGGGTCACGAAATGAAACTTTAGGTCTCAATTTGATCCGAAAAATAGTTTGGGCACCTAACTAAAGAAAAGGCATAGTTTGGGTACCTATTTGACGGTTAAGCCAACCCAAATAGAAAATATAGATTGTGATTTGGCGCCTCCTCATTGGACCCATCCGTTGTCAACTTTGATTATCGATACGCCACGTCAATAGACCCATTGAGAAGACGGCACCGAAGTTTTCCTCCAAGCAATACCTGAAATGTTGTCGTTTCGATCAAGACAAATATCATCACATCTTACAATCCTTAACTTCAATGACAGACCAATAATCGCACGCAAAGATGACAGATGGCCTGCCCCCGTGAATAGACAATGCTACTTGATTTGTCCGTGACGAAAGTTAGCGACCTCATTGTCACTGTGTACCCGACTGTCACGTGTATTAAAGTCCTTCCGACTTTCATAATTAAGAAGTACTAAAAGGAGATTGTTTTAGAGAAGATCATTGAATCAAAGCTTTGATTTGATAAAATGTCGTCTCCAGGAGAGTAAGATTCTGTTTCTTTCCCTCTCATTTTGTTGTTACGTTTATGTTACAATTTCACAATATTCGAACCTTTATCATCGACTTTTGTTATTATTTCCTGCATGATTTCTGAGAATTTCTCGCTAATTAATTCACGCATTTTTATTATTTAATTTTGTATTAATGTTCTGGTAAATTGCAATTCTCTTTTGGTTATCTTGTGTTTGGTTGCCTAGAAAATACAAATAGAAGAACAATATACCGTTTGATAACATAATTGCCTTTGATAATAGTTTTTTGTACATTGCTTATCTTACAATAACGCTCTGGAACTTTTACTTCTCTATTTTTCACATTTTGGTGAAAGTTTTTTATTGTAAATTTTTTTATTTACTAGCCAATAATCCTCTGATTGTTCTGATATCAATGTCATAACTTTTTATCAGATTCTACAAATCTCTGCCACCGATCACCAAAGCTTACGGGACTATATGTTTTATGACTACTGTAGCTTCGCATCTAGGACTATATCGAATTGAAACTATTGCATTGATCCATGAATTGGTGTTTTCGGAGTTTCAGGTACTGCCTTGCCCTTGGCTGTTTTATACCAGTACAAGTGAAATCTAATAAAAAAAGTTTTGCCATGCTATTATGAAGAGTCTTGTTATTACTCCTCTTCCAATTGTTTGAATGGTTGATTGTTTATTTATCATGTGTTGCATAGCTTCTTCTTGCTAATAATTAAACTTAAGCTATTTCCTTATTTTTAGACTTCTTTTTGGGGGTCACTGAGTCTTTTCTTTTAGGTGTGGAGGCTTCTTACGAATTTCTTTTTCCTTGGGAACTTCTCTGTAAATTTTGCAATACGTCTTCTTATGATGTAAGTATTTAGAATAGAAGCTTGGCAAGATTATTGTCCTGAAAGCTGTGGATGTGTTAGAATGAATAACAACATATTTATTTTTGCCCTCACTTTACTTGTAATAACAGAGTTAGATATGGGGTTCAGCTGGAGCAGGGGCTATTTCAAAGGCGTACAGCAGATTTTCTCTGGATGATGATTTTTGGTGCTCTTTCATTGTTGGTGTGTATTGGGCAAACAACTTTTACATTCTATCTTCTACATGTTTTATAATTTGGTGAATAAAGTTGTAGAATTTTGTGTTTAGGTACTGTCTATGATTCCAATTTTGAGGAGTGCATTTCTTGGGATTTCACTGGTATTCATGCTTGTATACATCTGGAGTAGGGAGTTTCCGAATGCCCAAGTCAATATATATGGACTTGTTGCACTCAAGGTAGGCATTGTTAAATTTCTCTGACACAGTTGTGCCTGAATCATGTCTTAGTATTCTTGCTTATCGTTACAAATTTGGGTTCTGCTAGTGTTAATGCCTATGTTACTAAAACACAGGCCTTTTATCTACCGTGGGCAATGCTTGCTTTGGATGTTATTTTCGGTTCCCCTCTTGCGCCCGACCTTATGGGGATCCTTGCAGGGCACTTATACTACTTTTTAACTGTTCTGCATCCTCTTGCCGGAGGAAGAAACATAATAGCTACTCCAAAATTGGTGTATCCTTTTTATGTTATTTATTTTTCACAAAATTGCCTATCCTGAATCTCGATACCAATGTTATTTTACAGTCCAAGAGGTTTCAAGCATGATTTTTGCTCGGTTGATGCTTTTGCTTTTTGCTATTTCTCTTTCCTGTTTTTTGATCTTCACTTCTTTTGAAAAGAGCAAAAAGCAAAATCATCAATGAAACGGGGCTGTAGCACAACAAAATTCCTTGATTTACATAATGCAGGCATAAACTTGTTGCTCGTGCAAGGCTTGGATATCCAACAAATGCTCATGTTCCACAAGATAGGACTACTGGCGGAGCATTTACAGGGAGGAGTTATCGGTTGAATGCATCTACTGGTCGAGGCTTTAGCTTAAGAAGATTTTGGTCATCTTGACAACCTAACTATGGTACGGAAAACACATATCTTCGTCACCTTTTCCATGCCTTTGTCACTTTTCTATGTGATCGATGGGCACAGAAGGGAGCGCGAAAAAGGCATAAAGATTTCTGTTATGGTATGGAAGCTTACAAATGTCTATTAGCAATGGTTTTTAGAGGCTTTCTTTAGGTGTTGTATAGCAGGTTTTGTTCAAGAGATTTAGATCTCGTGGAACAAGTAGAATTCTGATTTGATTATATTAGCAATCTAATTTGTATTGTAATAAACTAATAATTTTATAAACTTTCATACTTTTTGATAATTTGTTTGTATATTACCCAAGTAAAGCAGAAATCTGCTACAATGTAACAATAGTATCTCTAAAAACCAGATACTCTAGTCAAGAATACCCCAAACTATACATAATTGCAAATTAACAAAATCAAACCTTTAGACATTTATCATTTAGCTTAAATTTAACTATTTCTTTAATGAAACTTAAAATTACCTCCAGTTCTTGTTTGGCCTCTAAACCGTCTTCTGTTCCTCTCCTCTCAAATGAAGTAAATATGAGCATTCCAATCAAGTTTAAGGATGAAAGTTAAGACTTTCAAGTTAAACTCAGTGATCTAGGATGTAAATTACCCTATATATATATATATATATACCTAGTATGCCATCTTTACCTCAACGCAATACCTAGTGTGCTGGTTTCTCGATTTGTTAGTGTATGTACTAGGCGGAGGTGGCCCAACCCTGTTGTGTTTGATAGAAGAGGATGAACTTGGCTTTCTTGTCTGGGATCCTCATGATAACTCCTGCATATGCTTGCATGAACTCTAGTTACAATGTCTCTGTGTGCACCCTTCGTTTGATGATGGAACAGTTCCGATGTGGTAGAATATGTGAGGTGAGATAATATATGGTTATGGTATTAAGGTCTTGCTGCCTACTCTAAAGTTTGAACTATAAATTGCTTATTTCAGTAAATTTTGTTAGTATGTAGGACAGTAGGATATTGAGCTAAACAAAGCTCAATAGAATGCTTTCCTTGAAAGTTATCTGTTTGAGTTATACAAAAACTATTTACAAGGTGACAGTTTCAGCAGATGCTGATGATTTGTTGGCATGGGAAAGCAGGGCAGAGTCATTGCTTAGATTGCTTACCTTGAAGGTAAACCATTAACCACTGGGAGTACTCAGTTGAGCTTTGAGCCACTTTTGCTTATTTTTGTCATTATGATGACTCTTTATAGGATAGTTCATTCTTTGCATTTAGATTTTTTTTTCTCCTCATGGTCTGTATGATGCTCTGCAGATAGAGCGGGAGACAAATGGAATGTTGCAGTGTCAACCTTACCCAAATTAGTATGTAGATACATCCAAGCAATTCTCGCGTTTCTTTTCCTTCATGGGCTTGCAAAGGAAAGAGGGAGTGATTGGTCAAGAAGGCTTTATCTTGGAGGGGTGAAGAAGCTTTTGAGAACGCTGGTGCTTTGAAGAATCTGGTAAATCTCATTTTCGTACCATTTTTTAGCGTTATGGAACAGTATCCTTAATTTATTGATGAATCATTCATAAACCGTTACTTTTCAAGAAGATTGATTGAGAGAAAGGAAAATCTATGATGCACAAAAGTATGTTCAGCTAGATTACAACAGTAAAGTAGCTTTTTCTAACCTAAACTATGCTAATACATCCAGCTGATGCATTATAATCACTCCTGCCATGCTAATTTTTCTTAGTGTAGAAATACACGAGCAAAGCTCCTACGTAAGGGAATCCTTTTGACATGGCCGTGCATATAGAGCAGGCATTCCACATGGTCAATCAGACGTCGTAAATCATGTTGTTATCTTCCTTGGATCCCTTCTTACTGTTCTTGTAACTGGAAAGATAAGTGCCAGTGGCACTGCCAAGAAGTGGAGCCGCATCAATGTTGCTAACCTTTTTTTTGGTTCCATGACCATCATCCGGACAACAGCTACGAAGGGCATGCAATACTTCCTTCATGGAAGGCCTAGTAGAGGGAGATGCTCGCGTACACACGATTCCTATCTTGTACACCATTATCATTTCCTCCAAGTAAGATGATTCCCTTAACTCTGGATCAAGTATTTCAGCTATTGGCTTATCCTCTGAGAAGTGATGCCACGCCCATTCGACTAGGTTCTTATTCTGATCTATGTTATTGGCTTCTCTTCCTGTCACCAATTCCAAGAGTACTACGCCAAAGCTGTAAACATCTACCTTTGCATTCACTTTTGTTGTATATGCGTACTCTGTTTTTCAAATGACAAAACTTTGGGTTAAAGGGATGTTCTAGTTTTTCTGATTCAGAAGATAGTCATTCAGAAGATAGTCGATAGTTTTGAGGATTTTTACCTGGGGCGAGGTAACCGAAAGATCCTGCAACTACGGACATTGTGTGCGAACTTGCATGCCTAGTTAGCATCTTAGCGAGTCCGAAATCTGCAATTTTTGCCCTGAATTCAGAGTCTAATAAAATATTGCTCGACTTCACATCGCGATGGATGATTGGTGTTGGGCACTCATGGTGCATATAGCATAGCCCCTGAGCAGCTCCAATAGCAATTTGCAACCGTGTCGGCCAATCCAAGATAGTATGGTAAACTGAGCCCGCCCCCGACACTGATGATTTTTTATTCCCATGAAGCCATTTATCAAGGCTATGATTCTCCATGTACTCATATACCAGAAGCTTTGAATCTTCACTGGAAATGCAACACAATAACTTCACTATGTTGGAATGGCGAATGCTGCCCAGTATTTCAACTTCTGCTAAGAACTCCTTCTCGAGATTGTAATCAAGTTTCTTACTGTTCCAAATTTTCTTCACAGCAACAGACTGCTTTGAAGGGTTAATGATAATGCGGTAAACCTTCCCCGATCCGCCACTTCCTATGAGATTGTTATCTGTCAGATTGGACAATATATTTCCTTCCGTGAAATCCAATCTCTGAAATGAGGTCAACTTCCATGTTGTTAGATACCGTCTGTGTTTTTTTCTCCTATAGTCTCGAACTATGAAGAAGCTCAACACAAGGATAGCTAGGGAAATAAGGATAGCAAATGTTAGAATGATGGCAAGATATCTAGAGGACAACCCCTTGGATTCTCGGAGTTCGGAATTGCAGTCCGGCAGCTTAACAGTTGGATCATCTGCACATAAACCAGCATTGCTCAGAAAACTGTTTTCAAATGCAAGGTTATCCAACTGACTCGGAATCCTCCCAACAAGTTGATTAGATGACAAGTTGAGTGAAGTCAGCCTAATGTTGCCGATTCCAAGAGGAATTTCACCAGAGAATTGGTTTTCTGATAAATCCAAACTACCCAGGTCAGGTAATGAACCAATTGCAGCAGGGATTGCACCAGAAAGCTTGTTATTGGAGAGATCCAGTACAGTCAACTGTGTCCACGAGATTATTTCAGATGGTAATTCACCAGAAAAATCATTACCGTTGAGAAGCAGGGTTGTAAGGCTAGAAAGGTTCGTTATCTCCTTCGGAATTCGACCTGAAAACAAGTTGTTGCTAGCCTCAAAGACGACCAAATTCGTCCAATAAGCAACTGTGGCTGGAATTTCACCGGAGAATCTGTTGTCACTAATTTCCACCCTCGACATATTCCATGCAAGTTCACTCGGTAGTTCACCCGAAAATGAATTGTTACTTAACATCAATGTCGACAAATTGAAAGTTGTCCATAGACCTTGAGGGACCTCACCTGAGAACCTATTGTTGTGAAGTTGAAAAGTGCGTAAAGTGCGACAATTTCCGAGCGACTTCGGCACTTCCCCACTGAGATTGTTTGTATGAGCAACCACTCCTTGCAGCACGCCTCCGGCACATAAATTTGCAGGCAGTTGGCCACTGAATTGATTCTGTGACACCTCAAACCCTTCAAGCTTCGAATGAAGGCCAAACTCCGGCGGCAAGACGCCGGTCAAGTTGTTCCGAAAAACACGAAAATCTCTCAGGGCAGGAAGAAGACCAATGCTTGCTGGCAACTCTCCCGTCAACTGGTTCGAATACAGGTTTAAGAAGTCCAGATATTGCAACTTCCCGAAGTCCTCTGGAATGGAGCCAGTCAAATTATTCATCGAAAGATCAATCTCCAGTAAATTCATTGCTTCAACGGGTCTGGGTATCTCACCGGACAGCTTATTGTTGAATAGATAAACAATCGTTAGATTCAACGAAAACAGCCTATTAGGAATTGGACCTTCCAAATTATTTCTAGACAAGTCCAAGTGTTGTAAACTGGAAAGATTGTTGAAACTTTCAGGGATTTCGCCGATCAGATTGGTCTGCGCCATCCACAAGTACGACAACTTCGTTAACTGAGCAAACTCTTGAGGTATTCTCATGGGGGAAAACTCATTATAAGCCATACCCAAAACCTCAAGATTGGATAAGTTTCCAATTCCCCTGGGAAATGTCCCGTTGAACAGGTTCTGGTACATGTATAAGGTCTGCAAATTCGATAATCTTCCAATACTTGGTGGAATATTACCAGAGAAATTATTGGCGCCGACATCCAAATAAACCAGAGATGAAAACCGGTCAATCTCGTCAGGAATTGGACCAACAAAATAGTTCTGAGAGAGGTCTAAGGTCTGGAGCTTTGAACAATTGTAAAGAGGCGGGAACTCCCCAGGGATATAATTGAAAGCAAGGTCAAGCAAAGTGAGATTTTTAAGGTCACAAATTGTCGGAGGAAAAGGTACCGTGATGTTTTTGTCACGGAGATTAACTTCGGTGACGGAGTTGGCCGTGCATTTGATCTCCGGCCAATCGCACGGTGAGGAAGATGAGGTCCAAGACTGAATGGACGGTGGATTGCCCAGTTGTTGTTTAAGGTTGAGAAGAACATTCCGCTCGGCATTTATGTCTTGTGACGTTACTTTGAGGGGTATGGAGATGAACAGAAGGAAGAGAAAAGATAAGCATAGTTCAGACATTTTCAAGAGTAAGGCCTTCGGCCGGGGGGAGGAGGATCGGAACTCGGTATACTCGCTGATTTATGAGATTATTAAATTATAAAGCCTTCCGCTCTACGGTAAAGTTTTTTTTATTTACATTTCTGCCATTACTATCTCGACATATTCTATATTTTCATAATTCTTTTTTCTAATAATCACAACAATAACTAAAATTTTTGAAAAAATTGAAGTCACAATCCAATGAATTCTAATGCCACCTTGTAATATTTATTTTATAATATAAATAAATATATTCGGATTGCAATGAGTATTTAAGAAAAATGAGTTGATTTCCCCTTTACAATGTGATTGGAAATCGAATAGTAGAATAACATTTGATTAAAATGATATTAATAATTTAAAATTAAAGTAGAATATTTTAAAATTTAGTGACTAATTTAAAATAAAACTGAATTTATCTTTGATTTTAAGAAAGTGCTTATCGACTTATCGTCAAATGAAGCGTGCAAGAATGAGCTTTTTTGTGAGAAATATTGGTTGAATAGTCAACCAACGTGGGCTGCTTTATTAAAGCCGATACCCACTCGGCTTCATAGTTGATTGGTTGGACAGCTTCGAGATACATACATGCATATTAATTTATCTTTAATTGTTGTTATTTATAAAATTATTTTTTAAACCCATCTAAATTGTTAACGGAATTTATTTTTTTAATTATTGAGTGATTCTAGCGGTAAAATATAATGTGTTTTATTCGGATGACTCGGGTTCAAACACCATATGTGTACGATGTGTATGCGTCATTACAAAATTAAGAAAACTGTCAGATCCGTAGTACCTAAAAATTTTTAAAAATAATTTTAACACTTAAAATTAATATATATAAATTATATTTAGTCACTAAAGTGTTGTATTTGATTTTCTTTTGCCTTTGGAAAGTTTTCAAATTTGATTTTTTATAGAATTTATAGTTTTATATGATACTTTTAATTCAAATTTTATTAATTTTAAATCACTTAAAAAGAATATATTTATATTGATCATGGAATTGATATTGTCTATTGTATATTTAAATTTTAAATTATTATTCAAAGTGATTGTTTGCAAGCTGTTAAGCTGCTCGAAGGTGAGGACAAATGGACAATCAGCGGAGGATGGCGGCACTTGAACGTAAAATACGCGATCTTTGTAGCCGGCAATGGGAGTTTGAGCTACAGCACGTCCACCGCAAAAGCAAACGAGGTGATGCAATGGCCAAGTCTTATCATAATACATAGAAGGAAATTTGTTTATTTGAATGTTCACTAGACCCAGTGGCGGATTTATAAATATTTTTGAGAGTAAGCACAACTCAAAATATTTTTTAGGGTGGGCACAATATATAAAAATTTTAAAATATCAGAGTGGGCACAAGACATAAAAAAATTAAAATATCATGGTAGGCACAAATCATAAAAATATAAAAAATTTAAGGATTAAACCATAAAATTTTAAAAAATCAAAGTCAAATATGTGAACTTTAAAAAATCCAGGGTGAGCACGAGCTCACCCACCCTTTCACTTACATCCACCACTTAGGGCCTGTTTTTGGTTGCGTTTCGCAACCAAAAATCACTTTTTTAAGTGATTTTAGTTAAAACATGCTGTTTTTAGTTGCTTTTAAAATTAACTTTTCTACCCAAACCAAAAAGCTGGATTTTATAGCTTTTTGGGTAGAAAAGCTAGTTTGAAAATAAAATTACTTTTTTACCCTTATTATTTAATTATAATTTATTGTTAAAATAATGTTTATGCATACATAATTGTAAAATAATATATATTTTATAATATTTATATTAAAAATAAAATTGTTTTATTTGTACTTTATTTTATATTTATTATTAATGTGTAAGTGGTATGCCCGTATATAATCTAGAATGTAGTTTATATTTTCAAATTAAATTTTATAAAAAAATAATTTTTTTTATTATAATTGAAATTGATTTATTTCATAAATCATAACATTAATTAATTTGAACAATCACCCAAATTTACTTTTACTTTTCAATATCAGGTCTAAAATAGACATTTTATCTCCTCAAAATCACTTTTTGACATCAATGACAAACACTAACCAGCTTTTCAAAACTATTTTTCAACAGCTAGTTTGAAAATCACTTTTTTCACCGCACTTTTTAAAAGTAACCACAAACTAAGCCTTACTAGAGAATTAAATAGAGATATGTTATTCGAAACTAAAATATCAATAACACTTATGTTTGTAAACATTTATTATTAAAAATATTTACAACCGATGACCATAATAATATTTATTATATTCATAATGAAGAACTCGAAGAGCTATGAATTGGCTTAAGCTTAAACTCAAGCTCGGCAGAAGCTTCTGACTTATTTATTTATTTATTTATTTTCTATTGTTGTTGGTTTTAGACTTGGTTGTTAGAGTCAACTATTTATAATTATATATATATAAAAAACTATTTATAATGAGAGGACACCTAAGTTTAGATTAAAATATTAATATACAAGGATAAAGTTAAGATTTTTTTCTCGTAAGCTGTAAATTATAAATTTACGTACATTAATATACTAAGTTGCTCGAATATATATGATATCACTTAGATGGAACAATGGTATCTCTTATCATTGAAACCACTAATTGAATTATATAATTGCTTTAACTTATAATTTATAGTTTTGAAAGGATTAAATTAAAGTTTTATCATTTATGAGGAATTCCTCATAAAATTACATTAGTTTTAAAATGATAATACATATTTTAACAAAAAAACTGTTAGAAGAAAATCATGTATTCAAAAACTTGACTATTAAACTGGCAATAGTTTCGGTTAAAGTGTTGGAAGAATATATATCTAACATTTAGCATTTATTCTACTTTTTCTTTTCTCTCTCGAATTTCTTTCACACGCTTTAATCTAGAAAAAGAGGAAAAAGATTGCCCAACTCACCCCCACAACCACACACACTCTTCAAGGGTCGTTGGCCGCCTCTTCCTCTGGGATTTTTGGATTAATATTCTCATTCTAGAACATAATGTTATAACTTAGGACAATCAAATAAACAATATCTTATAATAGATTATCTGTATTATTCTAATATGTTATAAAATAAAAAATACATAATAATATATAATGATTTGTACAAATTTGAATCTTTATTTTTGTCAAGACTCGAGGAAGAAAATTTCAACAAATGTTAGTATACATTAGTTTTTGATTAAGTAATAATAATATGTTTATCGGTTTTAATTTTAGCTACCAGCTATCAACAAGATTTGATTTTGTACGTATATTAATAATTTATATATAAAAAATTGTTTCCTTCTTGAAAAAATAATGGTATCATTCATAGACAAGATTTTTATATTAAGGATGTAAAATTTTAGCAAGAAATTAAGTGGAAAATTATTATCAACATTTATGTTGTTGTAATCTAAGGGTTTCAAAGTGCTGGAAAATGGATCCAATTTCTAGACGTTGCGTGACCTTATTTAGTTGCTGTGACAACTTTTGCTAGAAAGTAGAGCAAAAGGTTTAGAAAAATAAGAAAGAAAACTTGGAATTTGAAAGCTACCAATCCCCGTCATATTCCATATTTTTTCCTCGAAAAGAAAATGGTTGTTATTGAATAAGTGGATCACTTAAAAGTCCTCCCCTCTATGGAAAAAATATTAGGCCTAATGATTTTTTATCCTCTAACTTAAAAAAAATTATTTTGGTCCTTTAACTTTCTTCTTCTTCTTTTAATCTTTAATCTTTTAATTTTTGTTGCATTGAATTAATTGATAGAAAAAGTAACAAACTTGTTAAACTGACATCGACTATTTTATTTCTTTTAATAATTTCATAATTCTTTTATATTTATCATGATTTTGTCAAAAATAAATCTTTTTTATCACATCACGCGTAATCTTATTTAATAATATTTTTATACGTCATTAAGATTTTGTCAACTTAGTCTTTGCCTCTATTCTTTTTTTATTTAACCATCGATCTCAACTTATTGGATGATTAATCCGTAACGAATATTGCAGAGGCTCATTATGAGGGTGATTTTTTAATTTTTTTTTTTTTTTCATTCACAATGTCAAGACTCGAACCCCTTACATTAATGAAAGAATCTAATGCCTCATCCTATTAGATCAACTTGCTGTTAGTAGTCCACTAGTCTTTGCCTTTATTCTAACTCACTTTCTATTCATATCTTATTATTAGATCAACTTGCTGTTGGTAATCTTTGCATCTATTCTAACTCACCTTCTATTCATTCTTCACCACTTTCCTTTTATCTTTCGAATACCCACTGCATTTTCTTTTCTTGACTTTAAAACCTAATAATCAACCACTACAATTGAAATTTATTTTAATGACATGTAAAATATTCTTACATGGCAAAATATTAGTGGATGCGGTAGAGAGGACTTTCTTATAATTTCCCCTTCATTTGTAGTCAGGGACAGAGCCAGTATTTGAAATTGAGGGACAAACTATGGGGTAAATTTATAAATAAATTAATTTTTTAAAAAAATTAAATAAAAGAATAAAGGTAAAATATAAAATTTCTTCGAGGATAGAGGCGGTTGCCCGTCCCTGTTTGCGGTGTTATGCTGTTAAGATTCGGTAGCATGTTAATTTCTTATAAAATAAAATCATTAGTCAAAGATTGGTCCCAATCTTGTGCGCTAATTCTACGCCAACTCCCACTCCGCCGTTCAAACTATACCCGTTCAAATTATATTCTTAAAACCATGATGATATCAAGGGGGAGAGCGAACGAGAATCACTATTCTCCATTGCATTTTAGACAACAATAATAAATAGAGAAAAGGTGACAAGTATGAACAAATACTTAAAAGAGACAGCGAGGATAATTTCAGTCAACTTCTGACTCGATATAATGAACAAGTTCAAACACTTCTAAGAGATGGAAAAAGGGCAGGATTACAAGTACTTAGAGTAGGTCTCGGATGCTACCGGTGTGGCGGTGTCCGAAATGGCTAGCAACCATTTCATTTGTACTCGAATGACGGCAGGGGAGGAGCATCAAAGCTCTCCAAAACCTCAGTTTTACTTCCACTACCTGTTAATGATTCCTGCTTCTTTCCACCACCGAAAAGACCTCCAAACCATGAAGATGAAGAGTCTGATGAGGAACCTGATGATGATGATGATGACGGCGATGGGGAGCCCTGTCTCAAGCTGTCAATTGATGTAGGGGCTTGGCTTGGCAATTGTCCCATTGGATATCCAGGCATGCCGGCTACATTTGGTGCTGGCTCTTCGATCATAATAGGCATCTGTGGCTGACTGAGCAATTTATTCAACATGATCCCGGCTCCTTCAATCAAAGCAAGCAAAACCCCGCCAAACACTGCTGATCTTGAAGCAGCACCGACTCCTTGCCGCATCGAAAGGAACCCTCCAGTCGCAGCACCAGCTATAATCGAGTTCCATGGATCTTCTTTCTGTCGCATATACACCATGGTGCAATCAAATGTGGAGAAAAGGCCACCCCAAACAGCAAAGCTACCGCCTACACGAGGGGCATTCATGCGCACGGCTTGAGTTCCTCCGATCAAGCGAGCACCACTTGGGGAGTTATATGTGCCTTTTATGAAGTGGAAAGCAGCACCTCCAACCGCACCCATACCAAAAGCACCGCCAATATCATCAAGAATTCGATCAGGGCATGGCTCTCGAGATGTTTCTGGGGTTCCCATGGTTCACAAAGACGGTATCTTTTCTATTAACAAAGTTCAAACCTTACCTACAAAATTCAGCAGTCAAAAAAATTGCTCAAATTTCCACCGACAACCAAGAATTATACCAAAACAAATTACGATTTAGCAATTAATTACAACAAACTAATGATATTAATCAACCTCAATGGCCTACAAAACCAAACAGAATAAACACAGAACGGCATGATAGAAACCATAATATCAAGTACTATAAAAAATGAAATCTTCTCAAAGAAAACGATCATAAACGTGATCCAGGCTAAGAACCGAAGGAACAAAGTAAGAACAGAGTAAAACCCTAGAAAAAACATCTCTTTTCAACCAAGAAGAATCAGTCTCAACGCAACCCAGAAACTACTTGGGAAGATAAAAAGTAAACAACTCTATCGTATGCAATAATGAAACTACAGATTTCTTACCTCGATCTTGAGAGGAAAACAGGGATTCCTAACGCATAAAAGATTATGGTTATTATTTATGAAACAAACAGAGAGAATGAAAACATCAAGAAAACGATAAACCCTAAAAGGCCGAACCAGGGGAGGCCAAAGGAACTTTCTTTTTGGGTATTGGGTTCTCTGGCCCTTTCTTTTTATATACAAATGGCCTGCATAAGTTTAAGGCCTTCGACTTTGGGCATTTCTTGTCGGTCTTCTTCCAGATATTTTATTATAATTTTAATGAATAAAAACTCCCTTTTCATGAACAAAAACTATTTACAATGCAGTTGATTAAGTCTTTAATTTAATAATATTATTGTAATATTTAAAAGATCATAAGTTAAAAAGAATTAAATACATAATAATTTTTAATCTAAAAATTATCTTTCTTTTTTTCTTATGACGCAAGTTCTTAAAAAATTGGGTTTCAACCCATCTTTGTCTTTTTAAATTTCAGAAATAGTTCGATCAACGGTTTTAATATTAATATTACAAGTTAATGGTAGGAAAATATTTTAAAATATATTTTTGATAATAAAAACATAATAAGAGTGTTTATCTTTTTTGAATAGAATAAGGTGTTTGTCTTTTTCATGTTTTTATATGATCTTTAAATAAAATAACTAATAAAATTTATGTGTTCAAAATTCAAAATAAATAATTTTAGAAAAATTTACAAAATTACTTTACTATTTCACTTGTAATATTTCCATTTGCAAATAATTTTAGAAAAATAATGTTTTCCTTCCCTTTGCAGTGCTTAGGAAGTAAGGTGGGTGGAATTTTATAGGGTAAACTACAATGGAGGTCGCTCAATTATAGGTATGGTTACATTTGGCTCACCCAATTATTAAAAGTTACATTTGGGTCACTTTACATTTGGGTCACCCAATTATTAAAGGTTATATTTGGGCCACTCAATTATGGGTAAAGTTACGTTTGAGTCACCTTTCATACTTAAAAAAGTATATCAATTTAGTCAATTTTTTCTTCCAAATCACTTGTATACCCTTGTTAACATTAGAATATTTCATTTGAAATCATTATTTAATCTAATACACAAATTGATATACTTTTTTTTAAATATGAAGGGTGACCCAAAGGTAACATTTCCCATAATTGAGTGATCCAAATGTAACATTTAATAATTAGGTGACCCAAATGTAATCTTACCCATAATTGAGTGATCCAAATGTAACTTTTAATAATTAAGTGACTCAAGTGTAATCTTACCTATAATTGAGTGACCTTCGTTGTAGTTTACCCAATTTTATATATTCCTAATACGTTCTAACATCATTTAGAACAAAATCTCAAATCAAATACTAGCATTTCAAAAGAGATAATCAAGTCCCATCAAAGTTTCCACTTCCAAGCACCTAGTTGACCTCTAAAAGTATAAAAAAAAGAGCAACATTAAAATTGAAATACATCTCAGAGAATCCATCAAAATTCAAAACATATTCACAAGCTTATTCTATGAACATTATAGCTCATATGCCAACGTCAATGAAAAGGATTACAAATGATAGATATGAAGTTTTGAAACTCGAATTCGAACTTTCATGCCACCAGAACTTCTCCACCTGAAAGATTACCTTCAAATATGGACTGCAGGATCCAATGGGGCCTTTTCTTTCTCCTTGCTACAAACTGAAAACAGCAAAATCCCCCAGAGTTCTTAGAAAGTTGATCAATAGAAATTGACACATTTCAATTTTCTAGCTTTTAATGAACATAAAATAAAAGGTGCAGCTTACCTTGTGGAGTTGAAATTTCAGAACTCTTCAGTACATGTAACCTCTTTGCAGTAGAAACAAACATGCTGCCAAATATATGAATTCCAAGTTCAAAACTATATAAGATATGAAGGATTGATATTTATAAGAATTGAATTTGTGTAAGCTGGTGTTATAATCTAAGACATTGTATAAAAGAAAAATGCTTACTGCCATGGGACATCTCCAACTAGAACCCTGTCTCCTTCATCATCTTCATAAATTAGAGTGTATTCCCCACTTCCAGCTAATGAACCTGCGGCTAATTCCTTGATCTCGCTTTCGTTTTGCGGGGCCGATGGATCTCTTTGAGCTTAAGATATAATTGTAAACCAAAACCAGTCAATTTAAGCTAACATAAACTAAGGTGTTGAGAAAAAGTAAGCAAATAACTATGGTGAAATGAATATTCAGTATTATTTGGTTTATGGTCCAACCTGCAAGCAAACCACTGAATAGTTCATGTATAGCAAGTGAGAGTTCCTCATAGCTGTTATAGGCACTGAGATTTATTTTCCTTCCAATAGGGATTCCTTCCATGTTGATCTTTACAAATAACTGAGTTTTGGGATTTTCTGGTTTGACTCCAGTGTCCTTATTTTCATTTGATGATTCAGAAGCTGGCTTGGACAAGCTGTTGCTTGCAAGGTTTTTCCGGAACGATCGAACCGGAGGCCACCCGACAACCGGAGAATATGCAATTCTGCTCATTTTGAGACTGCACAAAGAGCTGATAATAAATATGATCATACTTTAATTGCATCAACCAGGGGCTAAGCAATAAAACTATGTAACAGAAAGAAAGGGAAACCAAAAGAATCTTTTCTATTCCCTATCATACAACCTAAGTATCAAAAGTTTTAGGAATAACAACCTTTTATTTGAGGTATTGTCTGTCGAGGCGTCTGGATCAGCAGTAGAAAGAGTGCAGCATGCTTTCCTATCAGTAAACTGAACCTCTCCCACGGTCATCTTAGAATTGCATGGCTGCTTAAAGTCCTCAGCTATGCCAGCAAGCTTCTTGGAGACTGGTAAGCTTTGGAAAAATGAAGCCTTTGAATGTTGTGGCTCCATCTTGGCGTCTTTTGGAAAACCAGAATATATTGTAGAGCCTGAGGACCATGGAGTTGGAGTACAGTTCACTTCATCACCTCCTTTCTCTCCTATTCTTGTCTCAGCTGTTGTGTGATGGAAAGCTCTCTTTGTTCCATGAGTTGTATTGCTGTTGTAGCCATGAACTTCCCCCGGAGGACCAAGCCTCAGCTCCAACTTCGTGTCCTCCGAGACTTTATGATTTACCAGCCATTCTTTGTTCATAGTTTTTAGAGTTAGAAACTGAGGATACTCTTCCATCTTATCAGACACCATAACAAAGGAAATATGAAAGACAATCCTAGCTGGTTCTATGTATCTTGGTTCTTAGACAATAGGCTTGGTTTAGTGGAGGCAAACCGCAGAGAAAATTACTACTTCAATCAAGAAACTACTTGAAATTCATGTGGATCATAAGAGAACTGCAGGAAAAATCCAATTGCTTCACCAGCCTATATATATGAATTTTGCTGCATTTTCATGGAAAATGGTGATATATGGCAATAAAACTTGGTGATGTATGGCAAGCTTATTGGGGAAATATGGCTTAAGCGACTCTTTTAACTTCTTTCAACTTTGCTCTCCTAGTTTCCTCCTCAGACTTAGTTTAGGACAGATAAAAGGAAACTGCAGACACAACAGCTTGCACATAATACTGATTCATGACCTAGACAAGACAACATTATTCTCTCTTCTTGTTTGTCAAGAACCTAATGCTTGCTTAGACTCTTATGATGCCTTATCCTAGGCTTTTAGGCAGATGGACTTTATGCATGATAAGGACAGCATTAATTTGTACATTTGATTAAATACATATCCTGTAAATGTATTCTCCTCTGCTGTATTAAGCTGATACAATCTTACATATACATATATAAGTGGAAATAGAACTTGTTAAGAACAAGGAAAAGCCACACACATATATATTTTACAAGTAAACGCAGTCAACTCTTTCAATGTGTACAAAACAAGGAAATATTTTCCAACATTGTTGAACTGAGAAACTAGAATCCTGATAAGAGCTTGATTTAAAAGAGAACTCAAAGAGTGATAGTTACATATATTTTACAATGCCTTGGGTTTTTGTCATTATTATATTGTTGACTAATAAGCCTCTTTCAAGCATGCTTTCTGCAATCCGCGTTTCATGGATGGGTGGAGACGCCTACCTTTTCTTTGATGGGTTTAGCATTTTGGGACAATGAAGTTATTTTCAACTTTCAAGTTACCATATATTATAGGATTCAAATCAAAACCCAAATACGGTATTACTATGGTTGCGGACATAACGAATGTCATTGAAGTAAATTACATTGAATATCGATATCGTGGAAAACCGAAACCACAAAAGAAAAGTTGTAACACCATGTTGCAATCGTTTTTTAAATGATGGAATGTGTAAAATTTTATTCTTTTCAGAGTAGGCAATAGAAATGTTCAATGAATATTGAGGGAAAAGAAGAATGAAAAAAACAAAGTTAAAAGTCTTGGCTATCATTATTATTTGCAGAACAACTAACCCTTTTGAGCTCACCATCTGTAAATGGTGGTGGAGCCATAATATCCCACTTATTAAGATATGATCCATCACTGCCTGACCTGATAATTCCCAACTTCACTTTAAGAGGAGCCTTTTTGGACCTTTTCTTTTTGCCCTTTTCTTCTCTTTACTTTTTTGATCTTTAGTTATGATTACAAGTTTGCCAGCAGCCAACCAAATCCCTTCCCCTTAATTCATAATTACAACTACACCTCCATCAAGTATGCTTGAATTCGTTGAGTTTTTGTATAAAGAGTTTTGATTTGTCTGATAGGATGTGCAGCGCCATCGTTTATATATATCAAGACTTTCCTTTTATTTCTTGATATAGAATTAATGACCCCGCCTCTTCTTAGACGTGACAAATAGACCCTCAACGTATATAGAGCAAACTTGAATAGTTGAATCTGACAAACCACCATTGCAACCTGATCCCTCCATTTCGATTCGACTTCGGAGTGCGGGGAAGACCATGACTTTCCTCCAAATAGACCCTAAATATGGAACTTGAAATCAAGCCACTAACAGGGTCAACTTTCCATAAAGATCGACATGCAGTCGCTATATGTGTGTGGGCGTGTTCCTGCCAACCCACCGAAAAGAGTTTTGGCGGGCGCCGGGGAAGCAACTTGACCGAAAAGAAACATGGCATATAAATTGGTAACTTATTGTTTATAGATAGGTATCATTGCTAATGCTTCATTTACAATATAAATCCTTGTTTCTTCAATAGTACTGAACTGGTTCTAGTGAAGGTCAGTGTGTCAATAGTTCTAGCATCCGACTTACAGCCTACAGGGGAACCCTCATGCTGTCAAGCAGTGTGAGCAACTGCAGCCTGTCTCACCATCTGAATAAAACCAGACAAATTCGTTCAATTACAAGTAATAAACATGCCAGTGTTGATATAAATAATGAGACCTGGAAGTAAATATCGTGCTTCTTCCTCAAGATTGCATGCTCTTGCTTGATTTGTTGAAAATTCCTAGTTCGTCTATATAAAAGAAAAGATTTTGCAAGTTTAATTCAGAATAGCCATAAATTTAGTTCAGTTAGGCAATGTAGTAATCATAGGCGTCTCGAACATTTTTGAGACCATGAACAAATAAAAATGAGCCCCTTTATAACAAAAATGTCATTGATTTGAAGAATTAATTTAATGTTATATTAATAAATCATAAAAATATGATTAAACTTTGTCAAATATATTATTTATGTTTTGTTAAGAAAGCATTTTAAATACAACTAAAACAATAACGTAAACTATTAACATACTAAGTAGAGAAGAAATGCATACCCTTCAGCATTTCCTGCACTGCAGTATCCTCTGAACACTGCGCATTCATTGGTCACCTTTATTGCTCCAATTATTCAAGAAAATCATAACTTAACATGAAATATGACTTGTTGATTGGACATTAATTCAATTAGTAATAGTATTGTTAATAAAATTTTAGTGTAGCGTTAAGTAGGGGTGAACAAATCTCGATTCGACTCGAAAAAATTAATTATTCGACTTGTTTTGATTCGACTCGTAATTTCATAAATTCGACTCGACTCGGAAAATTTTCAAATAAAGTTTGAGTTATGAAATGAAAATTCGAATAACTCGAAATTTTTATTAATTAGTTGATCAATTTTCAAGTTCGAGTCGATTCTATCAATTATGTCTAATATGTTATGTATATCACATGTGAAAATATGAAGAAATATATATGTATATTATATATGCATATAGAAAGCCGTTGAAATTGAAATCAATATGTGCAACGTATAGCCCTAAATATATACATATAGAAATATATACATGCACCATTACATATATGCTTATAGAAATATATATACGAGGAATATATATACAATTAAATTTATACAAAAACTCGAAATTTGACTCGACTCAAATTTTATAAACTCGACTCAACTCAATCAAACGCCCAACTCCAATGTTAAAGCACCCAGTTGACACTTTTCTCCTCCTCCTCCTAAGTTGTGAATTAATACTATTATAAACGCATTTCCTCTATCACTCCCTTAGTTAGGAAATGTTTTAAAAAATTGTAATATTATTGTTATAATACCTAAAAATTAGTGAATTTAATGGGTTATGTTTAGACATTATAATGAGTTATTATTTAATATATTGGTTGTAGAAAAAATGTTACACAAACATGTTTAAGTTTACTTTAATGATTAAAATCTAAACTCTAATTTTAACTCTAAACTCTAAATTTTAAGCTCTAAAAAATAAACCCTAAACCCTAAGTTAAATCTACATACTCTAAGCTAAAAATAAGTTATTTTACACGTGAAACTGCAAAGACCCAAACATGACTTAATTTTTATTGGATTGGGCCGGACTGGAACTGCATGTTTACACAAGTCTAATGTACAGATTCCTCACGGGCCGATTATCTGATAACGGCAACAGAGTTTTGTAGGAGAGAGAGAGAGTGAAGAAAAATGATTTCGCGAGCGAAAATTGCCGCGAAGTGGGGGATGATGATTAATGGCGCGATGACAGGCTTGTATTTTCATGAGTTCATTCTTCTAAAATACTAGAAAGACGAAAATGGAAGACGAAGTAGAGAGGCGACAGTTTGAACAGATTCTGGAGCTCGACGACGAGGAGTTACAGATCGAAGAAGTTGACAGTCTTCTTGAATCGTCCGATGATGATCGTGAGACTACGTAACTTCCGTAACCATATGGAATTTTCTATTTTTTCCACCGTTTGATTCGTTGTTAATCGTTGCGCTTAGAATTTGTCGTCGCTCTATCACGGTGTTCACAATTTTGGTTTGGCTTGGTTTTGTAAAATTTTCATTTATTATTGTCAATGTGTTTTTGCTATTTTATTTTTACGACTTTCAGTTTTTGTGTGTTTGTTGTTTGAAGCTATATTTGTTTTAAATTAAAGCATCTTTAAGATTTGTTCAGTTCGATTGCTATGGTGTTCTACTGGTTTGTAACTCTGTTGTTCGTATTGTAGTGGCGGTGCTTCGATCGATGATTTTACCTTCGATCCCTATTTAACTTCCTTACATTCATATCTTGGCGGTAATAATACGATCTCTATTTAACACAATGAAGCTTTTGTTCAATCCTATCTAAACAGTTTGAAATTTACTTTATAAATACATATGACAGAGGTTGATGACACGCGCCACAGATCTGCCTTATGGGAAGGTGGTGCCATCTTGAACCTCCCATTGTTCTATCTTGAAGGTATTTACTCGTTTGCCGTTTAATTTTATTCTAACTGCTTGGCATTGTTTTTGATAAATTATGGTTCTAGATGTATTGGTTTATGATTCAAAAGTCATGTGTTGATTAGTGAAAACTCAGAAAATTTTAAGACCTTTAGATATTTAGCATTTTTTAAAACGATTTCAATTTAATAAGTATGATTAGTTTATTATTTGAATCACATGTTCCATATTACTTATCTTAATAACTTTTTCTTTCATTTAAGAGATTGAATTAGTTAAACCCTTCTGTTTGTTATGTATGTAGCAGGGGTAGTCCTGTTCCCGGAGGCCACACTTCCACTTAGAGTTACTAAACCCAACTTTATAGCTGCAGTTGACAGAGCAATGTCCCAAGCTGATGCTCCTTACACCATTGGTGTGGTTGGTGAACTCCTCATATATATATTGTTTCTTCGCTTCTCTTGCATATGTGGTTTCTTTCTTGGATACCGAAAGTGAAACAAAACCTGAACACAGGTCCGTGCTTACAGAAGCGCTGATGGTGGACTGTTAAGTCTAGCAAAAATAGGGACAACTGCAGAGGTATACGTCCTGGAACCTGCTGTTTCTATTGTTTTGCCTGTTGACAGACATTTAACTTGCATTTTAACTTAATAGAACTGCATAAAGGTTGTTGAGTGTTTGAAGAAAGCACCTCTTTTTAACCCAACAGATAGACATACATGAAGAAAAAGTTATTCAAGATTTGAACACATGTAGTGAATGACTTCAGGTATATGTGTAAATACGTAGGTGAAGAAAAATGTTATTTCAAATAACTGGTGGTATCAAAATCAATTCTGCTTTATGTTAAAAAAAAGTCAATTCTTCTTGATAAACATATTTTGTTAGACCAGAGTGTGGTTATATCTCCCACTACATTTGCAGATTCGGCAATATCGCCCACTAGAGGATGGTACAGTGAACGTGGTTACTCGTGGCCAACAGCGGTTTTGTTTGAGACATCGTTGGATTGATGCAGGAGCAGTAAGAAAAAATCCTTTTTTTTCAAGTCTTCTGAAAATGTCCTTATCATTAGCAGCTATATGACAATGCTGATTTCCTGCTATTTCTCATTCTTTTAAGTCTTTTGGAGAGATTCAAATTATTGAAAAAGAAGTGCCATTTATTACCCCTCGAGATGCATGCGCAGAATTGGCACCATTAAGTAATCTACGAAGCCAACAGATGCTATCTTTAAATCCATCATCATGTGGAGGTGGGAATGAGGAAATTGATTCAATAGCAACTTCAGAGGAAAGCTTTGAGAGTGGACTTTCTCAAACAGAATGGAGAATCCATCAATCTGCAATTGGTGCTTGTTATGCGTCAGATAGGACAGATGAGTCAACAAGTAGTGATGATGACTACAAATCTTGTGAGTCAGATTACCAATCTGGAAGTCCAAATCTGAATGACTCTAGCTTCAGCGGTTCACCACCTTCTAGCTATGAAAAACAAATCATAAATGCTGGCCTGGGAATTGGGACAAAATACATGCCTCGGAAATTGGCAGGACCAAGGTCTCGTATTTCATGTGGAGCTTTCTGGCCCTATTGGGTATATCGTATGTATGACTCATATCGTCTTGCTCAAAGGGCAGCAGGTATCTCAATGCTGATTTTAGTTTTTTCTTTTCTTTCTATATATGCTCCTTCGTAACCATCTTGTTCACTTTAAAGATTTTGGTATGTCTCAACAATGTTGAATTGCAGATTTGTGGAAACAAATAGTAGGGATGCCGGACATGGATGGTTTTGTGAGGAAGCCTGATCTTTTATCTTTTTATATTGCAAGTAAAATTCCGGTCTCTGAACCTTCAAGGCAGGAGCTTCTGGAAATTGATGGCATTTCATGTAGACTGCGCCGTGAAATTGAGTTACTTGAAAGGCTTGATTGTGTTCGATGTAAGATCTGTCAGGTACTGCTTTTGCTCTCTCTCATGTGTGTGAATGCCCATGTCAGATGATTTCATACATACTTCTGTTCTTGACGGGCAAACATGCATTACAATGGGTTATGTCTTCACCAATTTTTATTTGATTGTCCTTTCTTCTTTCAGACTATAATTGCTAGGCGCAGTGATATGTTGGTGATGTCTAGTGATGGTCCCCTGGGTGCTTATGTTAACGCACATGGCTATGTGCACGAGGTAATGACTTTCCGTAAAGCGTATGGCCTAGCACTCAGAAGCCACCCAACTGAAGAGTACAGCTGGTTTCCTGGGTATTGTCTTAAACTCTCTCTTTCTTGAATGCCGGAATGAAGCCAATCAACATGGATAGTTGGCACCTATTCATCACAACATATTAGATTGTCATCATTTTGCTTTGGGATTTATCAGAATGCTGTTTAATTACAACGATGGCGTTTCTTCTTTTATTTATATTCTAGGTGGGAAATCAATCTGCTAGTATAGCTTTGGTAGACACCTTTATGAATTGCAATATTGTCTTGCAATTTTATCTCCTCTTATTTCTTTTGTGCACCGTATAACCATGATAAACCTGATCATTGCTTTCCACAGGTATGCATGGACAATCACAAATTGTGCATCCTGTGAAACCCTAATGGGGTGGCTTTTTACCGCAACAAATGAGAAGCTGAAGCCTGAAGCATTTTGGGGTATAAGGAGTTATCAAATTACCGATGACATGCGCTAGAAACTATCCGTTGTCGACTCAAGTACGTCCTAAAACTTTCACTAGTTGATATGCAAAAACCAGATATCTGAGCTTACAATGTGTGTAACTTCGGAGTCTTGTATTGCATGTAGCTCCTGATCATGCAGCCATTTCTAGCATTACAAGTATCTAGCATTGCATTTACAAGGCTCGATTAAGAAGTACAGGAAAAGTGTTTCCTGCAAAGCTACTTCCCATACTGATCTTTCTAGTTTACTTGTTCCGTTTTACTAGGAAAGAGTTCGATTGAAGAAACTATGTTAAATTCAGGGACATTGAATGAAGTAATTTGCAGAATGCGTCTGAATTTTTACTTAACTTACAACGACCATTCTGCGGCTTTTTTTTTATTTGGGAAGGTTGATCATTTGTGGTTTTCTGAACAAGAGAATTACGAATATGTGAATCGGCATCATTGACCCATCTGACTTGAATCGTAATTTTATAAATTTGACTCGAAAATTTTCCAAAAAAAAATTAGTTATAAAATGAATCTTCAAATAATTTGAGGTTTTTAATAATTAGTAGATTGGTATTCAAGTTCGAGTCTAGTATGTTAATTTTGTCTGATATATGTGTATCATATAAAAAAATATATGTATGTTGTAGATAGTTATAGAATATTTTACTTGGAATCAATTAGTACTTTAACATTATAAACAATTACAATTATAATTGAATAGAAACATGAATAACTCGACACGAATTTTATAACATCAATTCTAAATTTTAGGTAAAATTTTAATTATAAAATAAAACTCATCAATTCGGCTGACTCAAAAAAATTTTGACTCCACTCGAACGAACATATAATACATGCATGTATACCACGCACCGTCACGTTGTGGGCTCAAACTGCCCAAATAGCCAGCCCATTGTGCAGTAGCCAGCCCATTGTCTCTAGTACTAGTGCTAGCAGTAATATATGGTGGTATGCATCATTTCAAATTTATCATTATTTTAAATATTTATAAAAAAATCGTAAAATATTAACATGATTGGCCTAAACATAAAATTTTAATCGAGACAACAATTAAACTAATTAATATCAACTTAAGATTGGTTCGTGGTTTTCATCTCATTTAGGGAAATTGGGGGCAAAATTTTGACAATGTGGCATCTTATGGTACAATAAATGGGCTGACCATTTAAGCCCAAATTTTCAAAATGAAACCAAATGTCACTTAGAATCTCGAAATGACCCAATACTACTACTATGATCAATAATAATCAGCATCCAATTCGATATCTCTAACAAAAGCATTTCGCTCAAGAAGCAATTCGATATCAACTTAAGATTGGTTCGTGATTTTCATCTCGAGTAACAGCAGAGGCATGGTGGCATGTTTTAACAATGCTCAAACGAACTCCAGGCCTCCTAACAGTTAAACTGGGGAAGGGGAAGATAGTGACAGGTGCCCTGAAACGAGAAACCGTTAGTCGATTTATAAACATATGCAATTAAACAACACACACACAGCCGAAACACTTACCAAGAAAATCACAGACAAACAACCCATCCATTGTTTGTGAACACATGCTCGGAAATGCAAGTGAAGACAAACACACCTGCATGTACAGAAATGCAAATCGAACACAAATACACTTGCAAGAAAGCAAAACGCAGGTCACAATCCCATCAGAGGCAAATTCAGACGCTGCCGAGTATTTAACCAGGTATACCCCATTAAAGATGATTTAATGAATTTTCGAAAAAAGGCATTGTATGCTTACCACATTAGAGGCAAGGAAAACAGTGTGCTGAGACATTCAGACGAATCGACCTGAAGTTGTACCTGAAAATATATGAAAAAATATAGCAAATGAACAGAATGAGCAATGTGCACCAAAAAACAGAAGCAGGAAAGAGGTGCAACTAATCTCCCCCACCGAAAACTATGTATCAAGTTAGCTAGTGAAAGCTCCTTAGTCCTTACCAAATCATATATCAGGTGGTCTCATGGCACTTGGGAAAAATCCTTTAGACACATAAAAAGGGCCTCTGCTGCATTTCTGATTTTGAGATATTGACCTCTGTTAATAATAAAAACGAATCTGATAGGCTCGCATTTGGAGCCTTAGACAAATAATCACCCCAGAACGGTATGTTATGTCTATACTTCAAAATACAGCATAAGCAAGCAAAGGATCAAATTGTTAGCTAAATAGTAGATACAGATGGCATTATCAGACTATATCAGCAACCGGGCATTCAAACTTGGAGCATTAAATATCACAAGTTCAATTATTCAAATGCTTATCTGTTAAGATGGATCATGCACTGGATTTAGCTTTCAGGGAAATGAGAATACATGCATCAACTGCAGCACAGAAGTTAAATAATAATGATAACCCAATACATATGCCGCTTCAAAATATACAAATTAATACTCCTTCCTTAGGGGTCAAATCAGACATCCTAGAAGTAGAAGGGTGTAGGATCAAAACAATCCTCTAGTCCAGACAAGACCTAGACATAGTACAGATTGAAAGACACAAAACATCTATGAGTCCAGTCAAAACTCATCATTGTATGTTTCTCAAACCCAATCAACGATTAAATCTTAAACCTCTGCACTTGCCTTCAACCAATAAATTATTATATCTAAGCTATACAAGGTGACAATGTCTGCATCTAATGGGACAGAAGCTTTGATTTGAATGAATGACAGTGCACAGGTGTTAGTAGATGCTAGATTATGGTGACAATAAAGTAGAATTTTGCATACATCAACTCCCAAATGCTTCGATCAATCTCGATAAAGAGTTTAATCCCCTGAAAGTGAAGCAGTAGAGCCAACTCTTTCCGTACACATGTACCCTTTAGGTAGAATGACATCTGAAGGAAACTTTTGGCAGTTCATGAAACAGTTCGACCATAACATATTGATGCAATATAGAGATTCTTTGCCCATTTCTCCTGATAAAAAAACAATATACAAGTATTTAAACTTAGGAAAACGGGAAAGCAGCTAGTGAAAAGTCAAATGAAACACCTTCACATGAGTGCTTGGGAAAGCTGAAGTTCGAAGGGTCTCCTGAGTTTCATCTGCAGGTTTTCTTCTGGGAACACTAAGGACAAAAGCAGCTTGATCCCAATTTGCAGCAGTTGAAGTGATGCGGTAGCCATTATCCCACCTCCGGTGAATACCTTCACCAGGATAGAGAAAATCTAATTCTACAACCTGCAAGTGCACCAAAATAAGGATATTGTCAGGCCATGAGCATTTAATTTACCACAATGGAGTGCCATGGAATAAGTATTCTTGATATCCAATAAAAACCTGGTCAGAAAATGGGGCACCACGCGACATAACAATTGCCCATCTGCTTCCAGCAGTGGCCATGGCAGTCACATAAAAACCCTCCCTCCATTTTTTGTTGATCCACTTAAAGGGAAATGAATCACTAACTTTGTAGGATTGCTGCAAATACTGAGTCCCTACATTCAATAATGCAATAGAAATAAATAATATGCTAGATTTGCATAAACATAGAAAATGTTGTAATTTCTCATTAGATATTTGAGGGATTGCTAAACTAACCCTTAGACATTACAACTAAAGAACATCCATTATTAGCTCCTGCAATTGCATTGATGTAGTAATTCTTTTCCCACTGCTCCATAATCCATTCCTTCAGAAAGTAACAAAATTGGTAGAGTAATGTTTGTGCTATGAAAAATTAAGGTCTATTCACAACAATTTTTGACATACATAACTAAGCACAAAAATCAATTAGTATAGAACATGAAATATGTATAGCATATGCAATAAACATAATTCTAGGAATAAAAACACAAGCAACCTTGTGAAGAAAGTATGGAGAGAGTTCATAAACTTGAGCAGTGAAGCCAGTTCCAGCATCCATAATAAGAGCCCATAGGTTTGAACAAGAAGCCACACTGCTGATAAATAACCCGTCTTCATTTCCTTTCTCAATATGCTGGGGAAGCCTCACATCTGCTACATTATAATGGTATCTAAGACAGGAGAGAGAAATTAGCAACATCTATTCCCAGTCATAAACTTGTAAAGCTTGATGATGATTTTAAGATAGGGTTTGTCTTTGGTACATGGCACTCGCAGTGGAGAATTTTAACTCCGCAAGCTTGGTTAAAAAAACTGCCACATTCCCCATTTCTTTTTAACATTTACTTATTTACTTTTTTTTACTATACGCTAAGGGTATGTGTCATCCTTTTAACACTACTTGTGGAGTCCAAATACACCACTGGCAAGGTCAGTAAATCAAATAATTTTCCTTTTAAGATAGATACCTTTGTTTCATAGGCCTACGAGCATTATACACACTAATCCATTGTGTTGCAGGCATTCCCATTCGAACCTTCTTCTTCGGCTGTTCATCCCCTTCCTCCTCCATCATTAACCGCCCCCTCTTTTGTCCTACTTGATACATAAGCTTCAAGACAAAAAGTATGTGTTAAAGGAATTCCAACAAGGCAACAACTTACGTACACTTTTCTCTAAATGACGAGTCAACGAAATAATGCAGATGAAAGAAGACAAAAGTACCTTCTGAGCACCATCAGTATTGATTGGTCTAATATCTGGGTTTGGACCAACAATCCCATCAAAAAGAGAGATATATTTTGCATAATTTGGTTCCTCGTCATACTTCAAATTCACCACATGCTCAACAAACTGTCTGAAAGGTGCAGGGCAAAAGCAACACAAAGTTTCTGGGGAAGTAGCCATCTTCTTCTTACAAACAAGAAATCCTTTGTTTTCACCCTAAAATAACCACTTGCATCAGGAAGGAGACAGATGATAAATGTCAAAATATTGAAATATATAGCAGGTAACACAAACCTGATATCCTTGCCAGGGTAATCGACCACGTAGGAGAAAAATAAGGGTGTAAGCAAGAGACTCAAGATCATCTCTCCTGCTACCAGTTCTACCGAGATGAGCATGCACACTAGCATACCGAACGGTTCCCCTAAAGTATATTAAAAATCAATTGACTGCTAATTATTCAAAAAAAAAAAGGACATATAAGCTTATAGATAGATATAGAAATCAAACATATGCACCATCAAAAAGGAAAAGCAAAGCATGCAAATGCAGTTTCCTATAAAATTATTAAATTTTACCTGAAAATATCAGGACGTTGATCATATTCAACATGTTGACCGCTTGAACTATCCCGCCACCTGGTTGCTGTTAAGAAAAACAAACTGTCAGATATGATTTGGATCTGATATAAAACAAGCTTTGGGGGGGGGGGGGGGGGGGGCAACAGCTTACCTAATCCTAGGTCAACAAGGAAAAGTTTTTTCTCATCTAGTGTTCCTGGAGTACCAAGCAAGAAATTCTCAGGTTTCACATCCCCATGCACATATCTGCAAAAGATAAAATCAACAGCATTATAGCAACAAATGTGTTCTAATTACCAAAAAACGAAGAAGACTATGTGGTAGTAAGAATCATAATCCTTCAACCCAGAAGTCAAAGCCAATGATGGAAACCTTGATTCAACATTATCAATCCAAGGCCCAAGCACATCAACTTTCTTAACAAGACAAATCTTCTTGCTATTTCTAAAAAGCCAAATGAAAAAACAAATAGCAGGAAAAATAGAAAAAAGAATCACCCTCTGGAGTGCATTTTCTCTAAAATTGAGATGGCCTCAATGGCAATACATGCAACCATTTCAACAGACATCCTGAAAGTTGAATAAGAAGCTGTCATTAAATGGTCAACCTCTGAATAAATTAAGCAAAATCAACCCTTTAATTCGGAAGGAACATACGTGTGCGAATTGTTATTCCAAACATCCCATAAGCTAGGTCCGAGCATATCCATAACCTGTTAAAAACATTGCAAAATCTCAGTCATACTGTAAAACTTGATACACATATATCACAGAACTTGGAGACTGCATTAAAGCAAAACACATACCATAACGTAGTAGTCACCGTGCCGACCTTTGTAATGAACCCGAGGCACACCATGGCTACCACCAAGTGAGCTGCAGGGGAGAGCCAAAATTACAATCACAAATGACATACAGCCTGATTAATGAGGCTATGGGACAAATAATAACCATTTAACAATGAGACGGTAGGAATCTCACTTGTAAACTTGCCACTCATATGGTGGCCCATAATTACATCCTTTGCTGCTTCTATGCTCAAATTTTAAGGCTACCTAGAGTTCAAACATAACAAGTTTAGCACATTGTCACTCATATGGTGGCCCATAATTACATTCTTTGCTGCTTCTATTTTCAGAGTATGTGATGAAACTGGATATAAAGTAATTTGATACCTCTAAAGCTCCTGGACCAGTACCAATTCGTCTCCCAACATACACTTGCCCAAAGCCTCCTTTCCCGAGTTTTCTTTCTACTCTATACATAGGAGAACCACCTACCTGAACCTGTCACAGCAAAAAACAAAGAATAAGAATACATTCTTCAAACTAATATAACAATAATAGAAATTAAAATTCAATTCTTGACATTATCTGGGCTTTCCTCACATCATTACTTGTGTTAAATGAAACATAATACTAGGACTAGGTTTACATGCTAATATCAAGGAAGCTTTAACAGAAATCTTCCACCCGAAACTCCAAAAATAGAAATATTACCAAGAAAGGTCTAAAGAACTTTAAAGAAGTACCTTTTCGGGAAGCGGGGCTGTACTTCCTTCATCTTCCGCTCCGTGGCCCTTATCGCCGCTGCCGTACTCGTCCATGTTCTATTCGGCACCCTCTTCTCTCAAAACCCCCAAGCGCCTTAATATCTTCGTTTTACTTTCTTCCAAGAGGCGTAACACCGTTCACGGTATTACTACGTTCTTTATCGTTGTTGCTAAGCTTGCTATCATAAGCCGCTGCAACGATCGCGTCTTTCTGTTTACTAATCGGGAAGCGAACAGTGAACTTGTTCTTGCCGGTGTTGGTATCGGGTTGCGGGAGAAAATCAATCGGATTTGAATTCGGGTTAGGGTTGATGGAGGCCCGATATCTGCGAGCGCGGGTACGCAGTTCAGGCATCCTAGGGATTATGTTCGTCCATAAAGGGAACTAGGAAGCAGCTCGGTGAAGATCCGTGTAGATTCAAGAATCATCGTTCCACTAATTTTGATTTCTGGCTTTGAGAAATAGGATTAAACCCAGAATCAAAACCAACAAAAAGAATAAACTAAAGAGATTGGGGGAGTTATTTAATTTTAATTTCTAACAGATAGAGGATGAAATCAGGGTTAGGGGAATGGAAATTTTGGAGATCCGTGGAGGGAAATGAAAAGAATGGGATACTACCGGTAAGAAACATTAGAGAGACCCTGCTCTATGTTGTGTTTTCTTTATTTTTATTATTATTATTAATAATGATGATGAAATAAAAATAATGTCTAATAAAAACTTTAATATATAATTTGGAAGTTTTTACCCAATATGGTTTTTGATTTTTTTATTAATGTAGTTAATCCTTATTTATTTTCTAATATATGGTAATCTATTATTCAAACTATAAGTCAGGTAGATTATATCCCTTTTTTAATTATATTTTCTCAAAAAATATTAAAAATTTTAAAATTTAAGTCGTTCTCCATTAAAATGCACGTATCCATGCACACTGCCTGTGAAAACACTGTTTGAAGCCGTGTAATCTATCCGACTTTAATATTTTAATATTACTTTGCAAAACACTATTTAAAGACGATGAGTAATCTACCCGACTTCTGAATTTGAACAATACCATAGATTGAGAAATAGACAAAGATGAACCACATTGTTGGAAAAAAAATTCAAGAATCATATTAGGATAAAAACTCCTATAATTTATGCAAACTTAATTTATATATTCTTGTTAAATTTAAGAGTTAAGGATTTAGTTTAGAATTTAATATTATTTTATAAAATTTTTAAGTTTTAAAGAAGAATGTGTGATTTTCATTGTATATCAAAATATAATCTTAGAATTAAAAGATTTTTAGTGTTTATTTACTTTTCCCCATTTGATAAGGAACAAGTAGAGTCTATGTAAACATAAAATCTAACATACACTAGAGGAAAATATCTAGAGAAGAATATTCCAGTGGGTTCAGCTAATAATCGAATCTCAAAAATATCAAACCGATGAGCATATATTGCATGCTTATCCCCAAATTCTCAAACCTTTATTCCGAGCTAACAAAGCTCCAATTCATGGGAAGTTCTAGGCTGAAATCGGTTAAAATAACTAAAATGAGGCGTGTATTTAAATTTTTATAAAAAATCGTAAGAATTTATGTACACGTACTGAGATTATTACAAAAGTGGTAAAAATTTATGTATATATATAAATGTTTATTATTTTTACATACATACCGAAACTATTACAAAAGTTATAAAAATTTATGTATATGTACCGAAATTATTACAAGTTTTATTATTTTTGTAGTAATTTATGCACATGCACCGAAATTATTACAAAAATTGTAAGCATTTATGTATATACATAAATTCTTACTACTTTTGTAACAAATTCGGTACATGTACATAAATCCTTACAATTTTTATAAAGATTTAAGTACATGCTTCATTCTAGTCTCATTTTAACGGGTTTTCTTTTAGACAAACCCCCAATTCATTGGCGCTTGTGGAATGATATAATATATCTTTGCTGCACTGCAATTGTAGTCAACGAAATATGTTTATGGATAAAGGAAAATTCTACAACGTGCGACGAACACCGATGAACACCACTAATGATGAACACCGATGAACACCATTAAATTAATTAATAAAGATATAAAATTTCAAGGACCCATCATACAATTAATAATTATTTTAAAAAATTCAATTAAATTACTTTTTATATATATTAAAATTTTATTCTTTTAATAAGGGTAAACTATATATTTAGTATCTCGCTTATTTCCGTATTTCTATTGAACCCTCATTATTTAAATATTATTTCAATTTGACCATATTCTTTATAAAAAAAATAATTTAACCCTTAACCCTCAACCTAAAACCCTAAACTATTAAACCTTAAACCCTTAAACTCTTAAACCTATACCCTAAACCATATACCAATAAAAATAATTTCACCATAATCGATTCAATTCAATTCAATTCAATGAATTGTTGAATTCTCTTAAAAAATTCAATAATCAACAATTTGAAGAAAAAAAAAGTGATGATCAAAGTCGGTACAAGTTCTTCACCTGCATTGGAGATGAAATGCAAGTAAATTTACAAGCACAAACATCTCATAACTTCAGCAAACAAACATATATGCAGTTTTTATCCGACTAAAAACTTATAAACATAAACGAAACATCCGAAATCACCGGCAGGAAGATCCTCGGGAATTGTTATTCTAGTTCTAATAACTTTTAGATGACACAATAAGATTAGCAGACTCACCATTAGCTTCATATACATGGCTTCGGAAGGTTGCAGGCGTATGACAAACTCATATCTTCCTTGCTTTTTGCCTAAAGAAAGATTATCGCATTTTCTCACAATTCAATCGAAGAACCAAGCAATTGTCTAAGCAAAACTATAAAGAATCTTAAAGTTCTATTGTCATACATTTGAATATATCACCGGGAACATCCTTAAATTGAACACGTATCTCTGCATTTCTCGAATTCAATGTTTTCCCAGCCTTAAGTATAAACGGGACACCTAGATAGGTTGAAACAAAGCAACAAGTGAAATCAACTAATCCAATTAAATTAAATGTTAACTTTGGTGAGCTGCTCGAATTTCTAGGGCCGAGCCACTGAAAAGCCGGTACACGAGAAAAAAATAATGATGCAGTTAAACTTCCCATCTTTCATTATGTATATGAAGAATAACGGTTGCGAAGGTTCGGGTATTCGAGAGATCGGGAACTGTTGGATCATCTCTGTAACCTTCATATTGTCCGAGTACAACCTCTTCATCTTTAATTGGAAGTACCGATTGAAGAACCTAGATTTCATTGAATTGAATCGATGATGGTGAAATTATTTTTAATGGTATATGATTTAGGGTATAGGTTTAAGAGTTTAAGGGTTTAATGTTTAATAGTTTAGGGTTTTAGGTTGAGAGTTAAGGGTTAAATTATTTTTATAAATAATAAGGTCAAATTGAAATAATATTTAAATAATGAGGGTTCAATAGAAATACGGAAATAAGTGAGATACTAAATATATAGTTTACCCTTATTAAAAAAATAAAAATTTTAATATATATAAAAAAATAATTTATTTGAATTTTCTAAAATAATTATTAATTGTATGATGGGTTCTTAAAATTTTACATCTTTATTAATTAATTTAATAGTGTTCATCGGTGTTCATCATTAGTGGTGTTCATCGGTGTTCATCATTAGTGGTGTTCATCGGTGTTCATCATTAGTGGTGTTCATCGGTGTTCGTCGCACGCGGTAGACTCATCCTATATGGATAAATCACAAACACAACCGTAAGAAATGAAGGGATTTTTAAAAAAACCAAACCAATATATAACAAGATTACGAACAAGCATATGTGTGGACGAGGATTTAACTTTTCTAACACGCCCAATTATGCTTTCAAACAGTTGTTCTAAGTTCTAACATTAGGTCATTTACCAGATATCACCAATCTTTTCAGCAATGGTGGTGCCTAATCGCTTCTCCATCCAGTTGATTATATCCTGCCCTATCTCTTCACGCTCGGGTTCGAAGAGAAGATCGTGCAAGAAGCCTTCGTAGAGCTTAATGTCTTTGAAGTTGGAGGATGCCTCGTTGTACAAATCCTGGGAAGCGAGTGGATCAGTGACTTTGTCTGCAGTCCCATGCAGAACAAAGAATGGGACTGTCACAGACTTAAAGTTCCTCATCAAGTAAGATGTGATGCGCAATATTTCATGCCCCGTTCGAGCCCTTATCGGACCAGTGTAGACCAAGGGATCGGAATACTTGGCCAACAGTGCAGCAGGGTCCCTTGAAACTGGGATGCCCTTCTTGTTCGCTCCCTTAAACTGTAACTTAGGAGCAACCAGAGAAAAAAGAGGAGCAATAGCCTGCATTAAGACAATATGTAAAAAATTTATCACAGGGGAAGTTACAATTTCTCATATCTCTTTCAATCAGCATGAAAATACCAACTTGAAGGGATACATGGAGATTACAATATTGAAAACAATAGTTAGATTAACAGCTCTAAAAGGAATGAATTATAGAGGACAAAATCATGAAAACAAAATTCAATCTAAAACCAGACCATCTAACTCTAAAAGGAATTAACACCTCCCAAATATTTTATTTGCACACACCTTTCGGTTAACTGAATATAGATATTTGATAAAACTAAGAAATTGATCACAATTCACAAGAAGAGAGCCTGGTTTTTGCATAACAGAAAGTGCTATTAAAACTGTTCATAGGTCCAATATTAAACCACTGAAGAAGGGTGATTAGTTGGTTGAAACACTTTTAAACTTTAGTGACTCTGTAGAATTAAGAAGATTCAGAAAACTACATCATGAGTTAGCACACTACAAATAAAGAACAAGAAGCAGCAACTCACCCCAACAATCGGATGTGCCGGTTTAACCCGCAAAGCTGGAGACGTCAGCACAATTCCCTCCAGCATTTCTCCAATACGAGGATACGAAGCTGCCTGGTAAATTGCATTTGCACCTTATTAAATTAAAAGGTTGGGTTGATAATCCAGTTAAAGCAACTAGCTACCTTTAAAACTACAGCTCCACCGGTAGAGTGACCAAAAAGGAAGCACTGTACACCGGGGTTCTCTGATTTGATCTTTTCCAAGAAAGCCCCCTAAAAAATCATGTAGAGAAAAAACTCAGCACCTTCTTGCAGACATAAAGACTGTGTAGAGTGTAAATAATGTTGTTAGGAAATTTGTTAATATGTTAGTTAGCAATTAGTTGAGCAGTTAGCTAGTTTGTCAAATATTCTAGTTAGTTCTTCGCCTTGTATATAAGGTTGTAACTTTCTTCTAATTGAATACAAGTCCAATAATTAAATTAGCCCAATCTCTCAATATGGTATCAGGCTAGACGATTTTTTTGGGCCTCAGTTTTTCGGCCGGTTTTTTCATTCTCCCGTTCCATCGTCTTTTCCCAATTTTCCCCAAAATTTTTCCCCAATTCCCTCACGCTCTTCCCTTTCTAGGGTTTCTGTTTCTTGATTTTTTTCTTCTATGGATGCGTTGGATCTCAATCATCCTCTCTATCTTCATCCCTCTGACACGCCCGGTGCTTTGCTCATTTCTCATCAACTTTCCGGCATCGACAATTACAGCCTGTGGAGTCGTTCGATGCGGATTTCTCTTCTTGCAAAGAACAAATTGGGCTTCATCGACAGTACCTGTTCTCGTGCTGATACGGCCGCCAATCTCCACACTCAGTGGGATCGCTGTAATGCTCTTGTTCTCTCCTGGATCCTCAACACCGTCAGTCGTGATTTGTCTGCCGGAATTGTTTTTGCATCCAGCGCCGCCTTGGTCTGGGCTGACTTAAAAGAACGGTTTGATAAAATTGATGGCTCGCGCATCTATTTTCTTCATCGGGAGATTGCTTCTCTGGTTCAAGGTGACAACTCAATTTCTGTTTACTATACTCGTCTCCGACTGCTATGGGATGAATACGCGGTCCTCGTTCCCCTTTCGTCTTGTGAGTGCGATGAATCGAAGGATATTGTTGCTCATGCTCTTCAGCAGCGCTTGTTTCAGTTTTTAATGGGCTTGAATGATTCGTATGCCTCGGTCCGCAGTCAAATTCTTCTCATGTCTCCTCTCCCGACTGTCAATCAAGCTTATGCCATGGTGGTTCAGGAGGAATCTCAACGGTCCTTGGTTTCTTCTATTTCCCCTGTTTTGGAGTTCTCTGCCTTTTATTCCAGTGGAGCCTCTGTTGGTAACCGTCGTTTCAACGGCGTTTGCTCTCATTGTAAGATTCGGGGTCACAAGAGGGAGCAGTGCTATCGGTTGAATGGCTTTCCTCCTGACTTTAAATTCACCAAACAACGGGATTCTCGTTCCTCTAATGCTGCTTATAATGTTACTGATGATTCTGCTTTGTCTCTTCCTTCTGATTCTTTGCCTGCAGTGCCGGTCTCTTCATCTATATCGTCTTCACCTGCTCCGGTGTTTACTCCGGCACAGTACAATCAGTTGGTTGAGCTTCTTCAGCGCTTGCCATCATCTGAACCAGTGGTAAATCTGGCCTCGGCAGGTATCTCTGCTTGTTTATCAGTTGTTTCTGATAAGGAATCTTGGATCTTGGATACTGGTGCTACAGATCATGTAGTATTTGATTCTTCGCGTTTGCATAATCTTGTTCCCTGTGCTTCTACTCGTTTTGTTTCCTTACCTGATGGTACTCAAATTCCTATTACTCATACTGATTCTTTTCATTTAACTTCTGTTCATACTCTTCATGGTGCTTTGCTTGTTCCCAGTTTTCAGCATAATTTGCTTTCCATTTCTAAACTCACATCTGATTTACATTGTTCTGTTGTTTTTACTCCTGATTTCTTTTTTCTTCAGGACCTCTCCAGTGGGCAGATTCAGGGGATTGGTAAACGCAAATGATGTCTTTATTTCTTTCCTTTCTTTAGTTCATCTTTTGTTTTGCCTTTTGCTTCTGTTTGTACTTCTTCTACAAATGAGATTGTTCTTTGGCATGCTCAATTTGGGCATACTACCACTGTCAAATTGAATAAACTGCATTTTTCTCCTTCTAAGCATTTTCATAATGATCACATTAAAACTTGTCCCATTTGTCCTATGGCTAGGCAATCTAGGATTCCTTTTCCTATTAGTCAGTCTCGCTCGACTTCTATTTTTCAGTTAATACACATTGATTTGTGGGGGCCTTACAGGGTCTCTACTCATAGCGGCCATAGATTTTTCTTAACTATTGTTGATGACTTTAGTAGAATGACTTGGGTACATTTGCTGAGATTGAAATCTGATGCTGTAGTTCACTTAAAATCTTTTTTTAAACTTGTTGAGACTCAGTTTTCTGTCTCTGTTAAATGTGTCAGAAGTGACAATGGATTTGAATTCTTTAATAAAGACTGTGCTTCTTTGTTTTTTGCTCTTGGTATTGTTCACCAGAGTAGTTGTGTCTATACGCCTCAGCAGAATGGTGTTGCTGAGCGTAAACATCGTCATTTACTTGAGGTTGCTCGTGCTCTCAAGTTTACCTCTAAAGTTCCCATAAAATTCTGGGGTGAGTGTGTACTCACTGCTTGTTACTTAATAAATCGTTTGCCTTCCTCTGTTCTTCATTGGCAAACTCCTTTTTTTGTTTTTCATGGTCATCACCCTTCACTTTTGCATCTTCGAACCTTTGGTTGTTTAGCTTATGCCAAAAAAACCCAATTATCAAGATAAATTTTTCTCTAAGTCTATTCCTTCTGTTCTGATGGGTTATTCTAACACTCAGAAAGGATATTTGTTGTTTGACTTAGACTCTAAAACTTTTTTTGTCAATCGTGATGTTCTTTTTCATGAACATGTGTTTTCTTTTCATTTTGATTCTCCTTCTTCTTCTTTTTTTCCTTCTCCACCTGTTTTTATTTCTGATTCTGATTTTTTGAATACTTCTTCTGATTTTGACTCAGCAAGTGTCCCACATTCTCCATCTTTACCTTCTTCCCCCACTTCACAGCCTTCCAACACTTCACAACCTTCAAACCCTTCACAACCTTCAAACCTTTCACAACCTTCAACTCCTTCCCAACCTTCAACTTCTTCACAACCTTTGACTGCTTCCCAACCATTAGTTCCTTCACAATCTTCTCTTCCTCTTAGGCATTCTTCTAGAGTTTTTAGGCCACCTAATTGGTTACAAGACTTTGTTTGCTCTCACTAATCCTCTGCTGCTCCAGGTTTGCATTCCATTCTTAATACTATATCCTATAACCATCTCCCTCCTCATACTTCTTCCTTTATTGCTTCTATTTCTTCTTTTATTGAGCCAAAAACTTATTCTCAAGCTATTAAACATTCAGTTTGGGTTAAAGCCATGGAAGAAGAATTGCAAGCTTTAGAATCTAATAACACCTGGACTGTAGTTCCTTTACCACAAGGGAAAACACTTGTTGGCTGCAAATGGGTGTATAGAATCAAATACAAGGCTGATGGCTCGGTTGAGCGTTACAAAGCCCGCCTTGTTGCCAAGGGTTATAGTCAACAAGAAGGTATTGACTATGTTGAAACCTTTTCTCCAGTAGCTAAGATGGTTACTGTTCGAGTTGTATTGGCCCTTGCTGCTGTCTATTCTTGGCCTCTTTTTCAAATGGATGTGCATAATGTCTTCCTTCAAGAGGATCTGTTTGAAGAGGTGTATATGGAGCTTCCTGCTGATTTTTGTAGTCAGGGGGAGCATCTTGCATGTAGACTACAAAAATCACTTTATGGGCTGAAACATGCTTCTAGACAATGGAACATGAAACTTACTGAAGCTCTTTTAGCTGCTGATTATGTGCAGAGTAAATCTGATTACTCTATGTTTACAAAGAAACAAGGAAGCAAGATTGTTGTTATGCTCATTTATGTGGATGATTTGCTCATCACAGGAAATGATTTGTTGTTGATCAATGACTTAAAAGCTCTCTTAAACCAAAAGTTTAAGATGAAAGACCTTGGAAATTTGAAGTTCTTTTTAGGTCTAGAGGTTTTGAGATCAGCACAAGACATCTTGTTAAATCAAAGAAAGTATACTCCAGAGCTGATAGAGAATACTGGTTTAGGGGGAGCTAAACCAGCATTAACACCCTTGGAGCAGAATTTGAAACTGACTACAGTGGAGTATGATGCATCTTTATCTCATCCTCCTGCAGATGATCTGGTTGAAGACAAAACTCAGTTTCAGAGGTTAATTGGTCAACTGTTGTACTTGACACACACACGGCCAGACATCACCTATGCAGTTCAGCATCTCAGTCAGTTTATGCAACATCCTAAGCAATCTCATATGGAAGCTGCTCTGCGAATTGTGAGATACTTGAAGAAAGAACCTGGCCAAGGCATTTTGCATAGCAGCACTAGCAAATGTCAGTTAATTGCTTTTTGTGATTCATATTGGGCATCTTGCCTAATCTCAAGACGATCCGTGACTGGTTTCTGTGTTAAATTGGGTGAATCTCTGATTTCTTGGAAATCGAAAAAACAAAGTACAGTTGCTCGATCTTCAGCTGAAGCTGAGTATAGAAGCATGGCATTTGCAGCAGCTGAGATAGTATGGCTTAAAGGATTATTAGACGAGCTTGATGCAGGCATTGAACTACCAGCTACTGTGTTTAGTGACAGCAAGGCAGCTCTTCAAATTGCAGCAAATCCAGTCTTCCATGAGCGCACAAAGCACATAGAAATAGACTGTCATTTCATCCGAGAGAAGATTCAGGCTGGTTTGATCAAAACGGAATATGTCCAAACTTCGGAACAGTTAGCTGATGTTTTAACAAAGGCTCTTGGGATACAGCAACACACCATACTAATCAGCAAGTTGGGGCTGAAGAACATTTTTCAACCACCAACTTGAGGGGGAGTGTAGAGTGTAAATAATGTTGTTAGGAAATTTGTTAATATGTTAGTTAGCAGATTAGTTGAGCAGTTAGCTAGTTTGTTAAATATTCTAGTTAGTTCTTCACCTTGTATATAAGGTTGTAACTTTCTTCTAATTGAATACAAGTCCAATAATTAAATTAGCCCAATCTCTCAATAGACTGCCAAGTTAAGATTTTAGTTGTTTATCACCAACCGGTAGTCTCGATAGTGACCTTTGAATTGTTTATGATCAAAATGCTTTATCACCACAACAGCAATAGGGTTATCCAATTAAAAGCTAAATTAAAAGGTAATCAATATGAGTTAAGTTCGATTGCGCAATAAACGAACTACAGAACACAGATAACTACTTACAGTGTCTGCAACAACATGGTCAAGTGAAGGAACATATCCATGCAATCCATCACTGCCACCATGACCTGTATAGCAAGGAAGTTTTTTTCATTACCACAGCTTGAAACTACTAATCTTTATAGAATTTTGCAAAAGAAAAACAAATGCAGAAACACTTGAGTCAGATTATGTACCTATCCAATCCATTGCATATACACCAAAGTTACATGAGGTTAGTTGCTTTGCAAAATGAGCATATCTTCCACTGTAAATAAACAACCCCAAAAATAGAGTACAAAAAATGAGGAACTTTTTTCAATGGGATAGAAAACTGAAATCTTACGGGCTTAATTTAGAAACTAATGTTACCTGTGCTCATTCAGCCCATGAATAATGATCAAAATTCCCCTAAAAATCACAAACAAGCAGAAGGTAAAGCAAAAGGCAATGGAATGAAGGCAACTCTAAGAAAAGTAAAGAACAATTTACAAAACTAGAAGCTACAGATTTGCATGATGCTGCAGACTAACAGTAAAGTGGTATTTGTATATCAACCCAAAAAGCCGTTTATAATTAAACAAACAAACCAAAACGAAATATAAAAGCCGTTTAATTTTTATTTAATGTCAATAAAAGAAGGATACTGCTTACTTTAATTCACCGGTAGCCGGAAACCAAGACCGGGAAAACAAGGCATTTCTTCGAACGCCAGAGAACAGAGACGTGCTCCAGCGGCACTGAACCTCTCGATCTCCGGTTTCGAACCCCATGTTCAAACCTTCAGCCAAAGATCTCCTTCTTAAGGTGTCCTCCTCTTCTCGCTTCCATACAGACTTCCGCCTCGCTGTTTTAGCCGGAGACTGCAGTCCGACAGCAGCATCGTCAACCGCCACAACTGCCGTCCGAAGTTGGTGGCGCCGAGGAAAGAGGAGAAGGAGAAGGTACAATATTACTGTTTGGATTAAAACAAGAGGAATTCTTAGGGCTTTTAGGATCGGGATTATCCGGTTGCTTGCTCCCGACGTCAATGGCTCCATCTCCGCAGCCGTTGACAAGACAGAGATGGCAAAAAACAAAATCAAAATAAGAAAAATGAAAATATGATGTGGAAACTAGAAAAATTACAGGCCTCAGGCAAATCAGTTGAGATATTTATAGAGCGCGGGTAGGTTTCGGACAAGGACAACAGGAAAAAAATGAATCAAGTTAACGGCCAAGGGTGACGCGGGTTTATTTGGTTGGGTTGCGGATATTGGTTTCGAAATTGTAAGTACGATGGATATTAAAATGATTTAATCTTTAAAATGCTATTACAGATATTAAACCCACTCCTGGTAATAAAATTTTGAAATGATAGCTTTAATGGTTATCCAATAATTCAAAACTATACATTTTGAAGGTTGACACGGCAAGAATAATATCGTGATGAATTATTGGGTTGATAACTAACAAAACGGTGCATGGAGTTGTGTTTTATTACGTCTGGTTTTAAGCGGTTTGGATTTGTTGGCTCATAGTATCGAATAAATGTGTAAGGTAATTGATCGGATAGATAGGGTTGTAAATGAGACGAGACAGATTGTGAGCTACTCGAGTTCGATTTGGTCAAAGTTTGGTCAACACTTGACTCAATTAGGCTCGGCTCGAGTTCTTAACGAGTCGAGCTGAGCTATTTGATACCCGACTTAAGAAGCTCGCGAGCTACTCGAATAATAAACTATTTTAAAATTTTTAAAATTAAAGTGAACTAAAATGTAGGTTTGATGCTTTTGGTTGTTATGTTATGTTATGTTAGTTTAATTTTTAGTTTAACTTTCTTTTATATTTTCATGTGTATTTTTTTTCAAAGCTCGACCAATACTCGACTCGATTGGACTCGACTTGAACTCGAGCTCGGCTCTCAAGCTCGAGTCAAGCTCGAACTCAACTCGAATTCTTAACGAGTCGAGCCGAGCTTAGCACTACTCGAGCTCGACTCGGCTCGTTTACACCCATAAGATAGGATATGTGTTGTCGGTATTATATCTATATCCGATTTAAGGATGTAAAGTGTGAGTAAGTTGTCGAATCACTGCGACAAATAATATATAGAGGGTTATATATTGATTATAATGGTGGAGTCAGAATTTTTATATAGTAAGGTTAGAGTAAATTTTAGGATACGAGGATTCTCATATCACTACAATATAAATATTGTTAACTTTGTAATTAATCAAACCAAGTGGTGTCAATTGACTCCATAAAAACTCTATTTAATTCTTTACAAATTTATACCATAACAAATTAAGTAGGGTCAATTAACCCCTAAACTACATGTGGCTCGGCCACCGATTGACCAGTTGGCATGCTTAGTTGGCATGATTAACTAACAATCAGTTGTGATAAGCTGTTTGCGGCGCTAACATAATTGTGTAACCGCTTGGGCTGTAAAATGGGCTATAAAAGCCTGGTAATGTAATCTGTAAGTTTGGCATTCAATTAATAAAAATGATTTTTCTAAACATTCTTCTTCTTTAGCTATCATACTGTACTAATACGCCGTTTTCACAAGATTCCAATAATATGGAGTTTCAGTTGTGTTGATGTCTCCCTTTAGAGGTCAGATTGGGTTGTGAAGTTGGATCGAGTAATGGGTGTGATGAAGACTATATATTTATACTAGACTATTGGACTATCTTTTAACTATCAAAACCTAACAATCATTTGGTTGACATTTAGAAAACTTTAGTCGATAGATTTACCCACTAAAATTAGGAGTATAATATAATTTAGTTTAAATTAGTCATAATAATTTTTAAGAAACTCAAAGGATAATCGAAAAAAATTATAGATTCATGTTAAAGATAAGACCAATAGTTTTTTTTTTTTTGGATGAAATGTGTACTTTTATTTATCCAAAAGAAGTAGAAATGCTCACAACTAAACAAAGTAAACACAATCAAGGAGGGATTCTCACTAAACATGAACCCCCCACTCCAAACAAAGCCTCATATTTACATTATCACTAATATCAAACTGTACCCTATAGAATTTTCCTTTAACAAAGTCATTTACACTAACTACAAGATCAATCATAGACTTAGAACCATTCTGAAAACAATCTTCGATTCCTTTCCTGCCAAATGTTATATATATTGTATACAAGCATTCAATGCAGCTTTGAGAATAAAGACAATAAGAGATTTGCCCTTCAGATTATCAATTGCCCATTTTATTTCCTCATCCCAAGCCAAAACGTTTCGATTCAACCCACATAGTCCAAGGATGACTTTCCAACACTCGGTAAAGAAAAGACACTCAAAGAAGAGATGATTATTGAATTCTGACACATTTCCACAAAGAACACATAAGTCTTATTGAATGATTCCGCAACTACGCAAGCGATCCTTAGTTGAAAGCCTGTTAAGCATGGCCATCCAAATTAAAATAGAATGTCTAGGAGTATGCAATAGATACCAAATCAATCTTTCTCAACTAACCTTTTAAGCTCTGCCTCGAGCCTTGTCCCGAAACTAATAAATTCTTATTGCGAGTTAAATTTTTAGTAGCAAAAAAATTTAAAAAAAGACGGATAAACTAACCCGCGACACTAATGTTGAAGAATTTATAGTATAATTGCACTTGTTATGTATGCAATATCTTTATTATGTTGAACTAAAGTAATATCATATAAGTATCAACAATCAACTAATATAGCAGAATGCGACACTAGATTCTCTATGCAAGGTTAGGACTTCGAGTCCTGACATTATGAATGGAGAAAATTAGGTTAAGAGGGTCGCTACTATAATGAATTTTTGCAATAATTTATTCTGATTTGTTAGGTAATAAATTGGATATCATTGATTAAACCAAAAAAAACATAAGTAATGTACAAAATTTTTATGCCCCTTTTCGGTGCCTCTTTTATGCTCAAGCACTAAAAAATAAATTTTAGGTACTAACCCTAAATTCTAGATCTTAATCATAAACTTTAAATCCTAAAAAATACACTACACCCCTAATATCATAAACTTCAATATTAAACCTTAACCTTAAATCCTATACTTAATTTTTGAATGTGGGGCATAAAAAGTACGCCGAAAAATGAGAGAATTTCTGTTCATCAGTAATATGTATTTAATGATTCAAACCCTTTTGGCTTTTACATAAAATAAATAATTGTATATTTTAAATTTACTTAAATTTTGATCTATATAATTTACGTGAATAAAATGTAATAAACCTGGGCCATCATCAATAAACCTATGTCGCAACAAAAATGGGCTTAACCTTGTCACTCTGGGCATTGAACGAAACTGATGTTCATATGTTTTCCATTAATTTAAGATTTTGAATAAAACATTCCAATATCCCTAAAAATCAGCTTATGCTTTCAAGGTAATGGGCTCCAGAAATAATAAACCTTTTCATCAAAACATGTGGTTTGAAGTTTGATTCGTTACATGTTATTCTTTAAAAATAAATGTCAAATAAATTAATCGATTAATACCTCAATTATATATTGATGAGGTTTCGGTTTTGAATTTTTGATGTTCGAACTTTATCCTATATAAATTATGTATCCTACGTTATGGACCTTTATAAATAGGACAATCAAAAATATGTTATTTGTAATTGTTACATGTTAATTTAAAATTTAGGTGGACCGGGGTCTAAATAGGGAGGAGGAATCGTATTCATGATTGGGCTCTATAATTGTTCCACGGTCCCCAATTTTGAAACCCCAAATTTAAGCGAAGTAAGGCTTAGTTGGTGCAAAATCCCAGATACAACGTGAACATCACACGTGCGATAGATTTAACTTTAGGGTTTAAAAGCGTGAATGATGGACCGACCTTTCTAAAAATACTTTGAATTGATTGGACCATTCCTTTAAATCTTTCAAAATTCAAAGTGTTGAGCATGAAAATGACATTAATTAAGCTCACTAATCGGGCTTTTCTCTTATAGTAAACCTTTTAATCGAAATGGAGGACCAAAACTCCACTACAAACCTATCACTTTCATGCATAAACCCTATGAATGAAAAATCCACAATTAAAAGATGATGTAAAGTATCCGTAAGTGTTGTTTTTTATGTTATGAACACTGTTGATAAAGCTAGGTAGATAGATAATTGAGGAGACAAGTTAAAAGGTTGGTCGGTTAAACCTTTATTAACACTCGTATCGGGGAATGTGACATGATTAAGCAGTAGAATTCATTTTGGATCATCGTAATTTTATAAAATTAATATTGTGTATAATTGATTTTAAAGTAATGTGGTTTATGTTCAGGAGTTTTTTTCTCTTAAAAATTACGATTGTGTAAAAATCACGACGAAACGCAAAAGTTACTTTTACTTTACTTTTCCCTAAATTACGTTTAAATTTTTAAGTCTAAACTTATTGGCACGATGACCGATACATATATTCTCGTTTAATCGAGATTTTTAGATCCAAACACCCCTACATTCTTGTCCAAAAAATAAATCCATGCAAGAAGATAGATTCATTCAAGATATTCAAACTCTAAAACTTGACCTAATAAGTATAACTCATATAAATATTGTTTTAAAAAATGAAATTTTAAAATTCATCGTCTGATTCATATACCATTTGAAATGTTAGACAAACATTTAACCTAGAGGCTAGAGCGGACCTCTTCAGGAGCCATTAGTTAGAGCCTTGGCTCGCCAAAATTGGAATATTTATTTTATGGTCCTTCAATTTTTTTAAAAAAAATTCTTTATATATATGACGGCTCCCTAAAAAAATTTACTTTTATAATTTACCCCTCAAAATTCAACGTTGAAATCGTCCCCGAGTTAACTCAACTTGAGAAGGCTTCCTTGATGGGTTTCATGTGCAAAGCTAAAAAGATGAATTATAATCTGAATATGGATTTTAAAGAACATTTGGAATATAGAGTGTTGTGGCAGTGGTTTTCAGCTGCCATGTGACCCTCAATTTGGCAGATCACTAACCTAATAATTCCACGTTATAATCTGAGTGGACCCTTTTGCGCCCGAAATATGTTGATAAAAAACCATTCTTTATAAGAGAAAGTGGGATATCCAAGTCCTTGTTATTAGCCAAAGCAATGTATATTCTTAAAGTTTCCAACTTATTGATCACACACGAAACCCTAAAATAAAAACTCTCAAAAGAGGGTCCAGACCCTTATTCGAGGGATACGGGTCGGCTCCACGTCATGCATGCTTCATTCCATGATTTGGGATAAAAAAATTAAGGAATATAAAGTACAAAATGAAAGCACAAAATTCTTTCTTGGTGTCCCTATGCCCCCACACTTAGTAACGGACGGTGTCAGAATTTAGAGTTGAAGGGCAAAACATAAATTTTGAAAGGTGTGAGAGAGGAATAAATTCACAATTGTCTTAATTTTTTTTAGAAAAATATAAAGAATTAAAGGATAAAAAAAATTTCCCTCTACCGGGGGCTCACATCCCCTCCCATGAGCTACACAGCTCCGTCACTGCCCACACTAAATTATAGGTTTAAGGTCTAGAGAATTTAGAATAGGGTTTAGAATTTAGGGTTAAAGCTTAAAATTTAATTTTTATAGTGTTTTTTAGTGTGAGAGCACAGAAAGGACACCGAAAAGGGAAAAAAATTTGGTACTGAAAGCACTAAATCTAATTTATGGTTTCTTGATGCTGTTTATAACATGCTGGCATAAATCAACTTTTTAATGTTATCTTACAAAGAGAATATTGAACTGAATTAGGCATGTTTGATTTCATCACCCCACTTCTAAACCACAATACCAACTAATTTATTTTAATATAATACCATTGATTACTTTCTAGATGCCGAATATGCAGTGGAGAATGCACAGGACTTCCACTATATATGTATACCAATGTAATTTTGTGTGTGTATATTTTATTTTTATATTAAATTAAAATTTAATTTGGATTTTATTATTGTTAATAATAAGATTTTGATAGAGTTGATGAATATTGAAGCTGTGAGTTCTTGAGTATTTAAGTTTCACTTCTATTTTCTATAATTATATGTGATTTATTTTATGAGAAACATTTAACACATTGATGGTGAGATATAAGTCTTTTATAAGTGAGTTTAATTTAGGGTGTATCTCATTTTTTGAAATAGTCACTGAATTTTTATTAAACTATAAAAAAACTTAATTACAACACAATCAAGAAGAAAAAAATTTGGCTTAAAATAACCCAAAAAATTCTTACAACTCAAAAACAATGAAAACGAAAAATTTTATGGAAATACACGTACCAACGAAAATTCAAAAGCTTCCTGAATCTCCTTGTCTCTGTCTAAACGAGACGCATAAAGAATCTAGGACAAGATTTATCGGCAAACAACCATCAACGAGTGGGGATAAAACATTTCAAGTGGCAACCGACAACACCATGAATCAAAAACTAGCGCCGAGTGAATCTTTGTACGAGCAACAATTGAACGCTAGGGTATGCTGAAACCTGCCACGAAGACAGATGAACCAAACCAAAAAAACAAAACAAAAACATGTCACAAAGACAGAAGAAGCGTGTCACTAGGACAAAGAAAAAGCCTGCTACAGAAACAAAGATTCTTATTAAAATAAAAATAAAAAAACTGATAAAATCGGTGGTCGACAATCAATCTTCGTATTAGTTGTCGACCACCGATTTAGGGTGTATGTTTAAAATATATGTTTTAGAGTTTAGGAGCTAGATGTTAGGATTTAAGCTTATAAATTTATATTTTAGTTTTTAAGGTGAAATTAAACATACTCGTGGAGTATTTTTCTCCTCATTGTTTATACATGAAATAATAACTCTTATTTTTCATATTACTTATAATTGTGATTCTACCTTAAAATTTAAAAAAAAAAATCAATATAAGTCGATAGCTAGATTAGTATAGTATAAGAACCCATTATTAATTCTAACTCACACAATTAAATTAACCTTAATTAGTACTCGAGGGCTTTAGATATGAAATAACTTTAAAATACCTTGAAAAAAAATCATGGATTACTCGTGCCCCTCATGTTCATCCATTCATATGGTGGGATTCATCGCACATTCATTTATCAATAAATTAAAGCAAATTACTAAGCGATCTCATTTCTTTGATATTTTGTACACAACGCATATATAATTAAATTAATTTATATAATATAAAAACATAAAAAGTGGGGAGTCGAGAAGAGTTGTAGATTCTTCAATCACATCCCATTTTAAGCAAAAATATGGTGGAACAATTAATTACACGCTACGAGACAAATTAAGTCCTATATTTGTACAACATTCAAATTTGGCCAACCAAAATCCAAATATACGTGCGATCCCTATGGTTGTCAACAACTATATTGCACTATATAATAAAGGACAGTGCTAAATGCACTCAAATAATGCATCATTTAAAATAAACTCACTTTCCTTACTGAAAAGTATTAATTTCTTTTACAGATTTCATCTTATATATTATATATATAGCATTTTTAGTTAGGGGTAAGGTAAATTTATTTGGTTAATTTCATTCAGTTTAATTAATTTTAATTTTTGGTTGTTTAAAAAATCGGTTAAAACGGTTTTTTATCAAAAGAAAAAACGAAGTTCAATTAAAATAAAAGGGGCCGGACCCATGCACATTGTGTGCAGTAAACAAAGAGACAACAACAAACATAAACCGCGAGGCAAACAAGTGGAAGGAAACGGTATCCTTGCAAAGCCGAGCAGTGCAGAAGGAGTACAATTCAACAAAAGCAAGGAGCCTATCCAGAACCGGGGCAGCCAAGCCCACAAAGATAAGTAAACGCCTATCAAGACAAACGATGCACCTGTCACAAAAAGACCTCATATCAGAAATAGCGTAAACGAAATTTTTGCTCTTCTGAGAGAGCTCCATCCGAAGGCAGGCTCCTAATCCTACAGTAAGATTGGATCTTGTCACCAAAATCACGAAAAAATAAACCCCTATCTGATCGAGCATGAAAAATCGGTTAAAACAGTTTAGTTACTCTATTTCATATTGTTCGATATCAAATATGAGATTTAATGTCAAACAAAATTTGAATTTAAAAATTATTATGATGAGCATAGAAAATGGAGGAAGAAAAGAAAGCAAAGCATGCATGGTGTATGAAAAAGACAACACACTGTATATTCCTTCGAGAAAGAAATGGTGGGGTCTCCCATTAACAGAGTCTGAGAAGAGAAAGAGCACTGAATTACTGTGCAACCTCAATACACCCTTCTTCTTCCTCTGCCCACTATGCTCACTATTCTTATCTATATCCCCTAATGTTATAATATTTGTTATAATATTTATAATCGGATAAAAATTCTATGCCTTTTTCGTGTTTTTATATATGCTTCAACATTAAAAAATTAAATTGTAAGTCTTAAATTTAAATTTTAAATCCTAAATCTTACATCATATACCCTAAAGAATACACCCTACCTTAAATTTTTTAAACCCTAACCATAAATCCTAACCTCAAACTCTAAACCTCAAACGCTAAACCTATTTTTGAGTGTGGGGCATATATAAGGGCACCAAAAATGGCAGAAGATTTGCATCCCTTATAATCATATTTCAAGGGATGAAAATCGCCTGCCCTTTTTATGCCCCCACTTTAAAATAATGAGTTTAGAGTTTAATATTAGAAGTTATGGTTAGAGTTTAGAGAATTAAGGGTATTGTGTATTTTTAGGGGGTAAGATTTAGGGTTTAGGATGTGAAAATTAGGATTAGAGTTTATAATTTAATTTTCAAGTGAATTTTAATGTGGGGCATAGAAAGAAGCATAATTACGAGGAAGAAGATTTTTACCCTATTTCAAGTATTAAATTTGAATATAATAATGAATTTATTCAGATTTATGATAATTTTCCCCTTTATTTGTAACTCCTTTTTCTTTGCTTTTACTCTCTAGAAAGGGTATTTCCTTTTCTTCCTTTTGTGAGAGAGGGAGGGGGGAGAATCGAAGACAATGATGTAAACAGTGAGTCCAAACAAAAGGGGTTGAAAAATTCTGCTTTAACGTTAGCCATTCATGACTCATCATTTCATTCTCTAATCCCTTCCCTTACTTTCTGCATTTCTATTCACTCTTACTTTCTGCATTTCCATTGCTATTTGTCTTCAACTCCACCCTTCTTTTTTCTTCATTCACACTTGAATGAAATATAAAATGCAACTGTTAACCCTTAGTTTGAAATATGATATTTACTGAAGCGATGTATGTTTTATAGATTATATGGTTATTTATGAATAAAATTATCAAATCAATGAAGTTGTTGAAGTTACATGCAATCGAGTATGTTTTATACCTAAAGTGAGCAGGCTGCAGTGCTACCGACTTCCCCTGAAGTCGGACTATAATGTTGCCAACTTCCTCTAGCACGAATAAAAAATTTATGCCCCTTTTCGGTGTCCCCACTTATACTCCCAACACTAAAAGAATACTACAAAATTAAATTTCAAGCCCTAACTTTAAATTTTAAATCTTAAACCATATACCATATACCTTAAAAATACAATATACCCTAAATTTCATAAAACTCAACTTAAAATTATAAACCCTAAACCTAATTTTGAGCATAAAAGCATAATTAAAGGCACCAAAAAAGTGCAGATGTTTTTCATCCCCTAGCACTATAGTAATGTTCCTTGTTCAACAAATAATTTCTTACTCTAGCCAAAGAAACCTATGAATGCTTTGATTTAAATGATTATATTTAATCAAAAGGAAGCAATTAAGTTCTGCTGCATGCTGTTGTAGGCTCGTAAACCGATTTGCACGGCTGATTAAGCACCTTATAAGAATGTTCTAGTCTTGTTCATTATAAGCTTTTGAGTTTCATTTAGTACATCAAATCCCAGTTGTAATAATCTTTCTTGTCCACGTTAACTTGGTTGGTCAAAGCTAATTCATGATATTTCTGACTGCTGTTTACTTTAATTACCCTCACTCCATTGCCTTCTAACTTTGAATCACGAGTATATCTACGTTATCATGGTCTTAATTTGACCAAGAAAGAATGTATTATTGCCAATAATAACCCACTAAACATGACCGGAAAACATGGTTTTTTTTTTACTTTCATCAAACATCAAAATTACACTTCATTATTATAATGTTCAGCAACCTCAAAATAATGAGATTTCATTTAACAAAGGTGGGTTAGTCTGATCATCAAAGCTTTTCAACGGTTACAGAAATCAGTTTCAGTCAAAAGACCATGTTGTTGGTAATATCCGACAAAATCAGAGCCCTTTTTTGTGTTCACTTTCAACCGTTTGATGTTTCAAAGGCAAAGTAAAGTTGCAGTCTTGTAATTATTTGTTAATTCAATGCCCCATTTCTCCATTACCATCTATTTATACCCTCAACCGCTCACCCTACCATCTTCACTTTCAATAGTCACAAAGAGAAAAACACCAAATATATACACTTTCCTGATATCTTCTTCTCTGCCACAGAATTCATTTGAGCTTTCAAATTTACTGTAATCTAATGATTACAATTAGGTACATCTCTAGACATTTCACCCATATTTAATATATATGTGTGTTCAATTTCATGCATATATATATATATATATATATATTATATGTATGTATGTATGTACTGATTCATTCTTTATTTGCCTTTCCAGGCAGCTTGGGATCCCTGGAATTATATCAAAGATCAACTAAGTTATCATCAAACTAAAGATGGAAAAGAAAGGAGTTCAAGCACGTCCCGTTGTTGTAGTGTTTTTGGTGTTCATGTTCTTGTTTTTCAGTTTTGTCGTGTCTGATAATGTTGGAGAACTGGAGCTTCTTTTGTCTTTCAAGTCGTCAATCCAGGACCCTTCTGGTTACCTCTCGAACTGGGATTCATCTGCCACTTGTTGTCAGTGGCACGGTGTGACCTGCAATAATCTTTCTCGTGTCGAAAAACTTGATCTTTCTGCAAAAAACTTGTCTGGGAAATTAGTTTCCTCGTCGGTTTTCCATTTGCCTTATATCCAAGCTCTAAATCTCTCCAACAATCAGCTGCATGGTGAACTTCCCAAGGATATATTTTCTTCATCTTCTTCATCGCTTCGGTTTCTCAACCTCAGTAACAATAATTTCACAGGTCAAATACCAAAAGGTTCCATTCCCGGCCTCGAGGTATTGGATCTTTCAAACAACATGCTTTCCGGGAAAATCCCACTAGAAATCGGGTCGTTTCATAGTCTAAAATATGTCGATCTTGGTGGGAATGTTTTGGTCGGGGAAATTCCAATCTCGATATCAAACATCACGAATTTGCAGTTCTTGACTTTGGCTTCAAACCAATTGATTGGCCCCATTCCACATGAACTAGGCAAAATGAAGAGCTTGAAGTGGATATACGTCGGCTACAACAATCTTTCGGGTCAAATTCCTGAAGAAATCGGTACGTTAACTTCATTGAATCATCTTGATCTTGTTTACAACAATCTCACCGGTCAAATCCCATCATCCCTGGGAAATCTCAGCGAACTTCAGTATCTTTTCCTTTACCAAAACAAGCTTACAGGTCCAATTCCAAACTCCATTTTTGGACTCAAAAAGCTGGTTTCTCTTGATCTTAGTGATAATTCATTATCTGGTGACATCTCTGAACTCGTAATTCACTTGGAAAACTTGGAGATTCTTCATCTTTTCGGCAACAGCTTTACGGGTAAAATCCCGAAGGCTTTAACCGCTTTGCCTCGTCTTCAAGTGCTTCAGCTTTGGTCCAACAGATTGTCAGGAGAAATTCCGGAAAGTCTTGGAAGACGTAATAATCTCACGATTCTCGATCTCTCCACAAATAATCTCACGGGTCGGATACCGGACGGACTTTGCAGCTCGGGTCGGCTTTTTAAGCTCATCCTTTTCTCAAACTCGCTTCAAGGTTCCATCCCAAAGGATTTGAGCACCTGCACGAGTTTGCAGCGAGTAAGGCTTCAGAACAATCGTTTGTCAGGCGAATTATCCTCGGAGTTCACGAAGCTGCCTCTCGTGTACTTCTTGGATGTCTCGAACAACTATCTTTCCGGCAACGTTGGAGACCAAAAATGGGACATGCCGTCCCTTGAAATGTTGGGCTTGGCCGGAAATGGGTTTTCAGGGAAGTTGCCACTTTCATTTGGAAGCCAAAAGATTGAGGTCTTGGACTTGTCGAGGAGCGGATTTTCTGGTACTATTCCACGTAGTTTTGGAATCTTAACGGAGTTAATGCAACTAAGCCTAAGTGGAAACAAGCTGATCGGTGAAATCCCCGAGGAGTTATCATCATGCAAGAAGCTTGTGAGTCTAGACTTGAGCCATAACCAACTCAGTGGTCCAATTCCAACAGGTTTCGCTGAAATGCCGGTTCTTGGTCAGCTTGACTTGTCGGAGAATCAATTATCCGGTGAAATACCACCGCAGTTGGGGAAAATGGAATCGTTAATTCAATTGAACATTTCTCACAACCATTTACAGGGGGGTTTGCCGTCGACCGGGGCCTTTCTTGCTATAAATTCAAGTGCAGTGGCTGGTAATGATCTTTGCGGAGGAGACGAAACGAGCGGTTTACCACCATGCAAAAGGGTTAAGAATTGGCGGTTCTTTGTTATTTGTTCTCTCGTTGGGTTAGTTTTGCTTACTGTTGCTGCTTTTGGCTTCATATTCATTCGACGAAGAAACAACTTGGTGCTGAAAAGGGTGGAAAGCGAAGACGGAATATGGGAACTGCAGTTCTTTGATTCCACCGCTTCGAAGTCGGTAACAGTCGATGATATCTCACTCGCCGCAAAAGAAGCCAACGGTATATGCAGAGGCAAGTCGTTTGTGGTGAAAGAAATGAAGGACGTGAACTCAATTCCGTTGAGTTTTTGGTTTGAAATCAGACGACTCGGCAAGCTTCAGCATCCGAACATTGTTAATCTGATCGGAACGTGTCGGTCAGACAAGGCTGCATATTTGGTTTACGAGTACATAAAAGGGAAACTATTAAGTGAAACCCTTCACAGTTTAACCTGGGAGAAGAGGCGAAAAGTCGCTATGGGGATTGCCAAAGCTCTACGGTTTTTGCATTCCTATTGTTCGCCAAGTGTAATCGTCGGAAACATGTCACCGGAGAGAGTTATCGTCGACGAAAAAGATGAACCTCGGTTACGGTTGAGCCTTGCCGGGCCGCCTTCCATAGCGAACAAGCCCTCCATCTCTTCGGCGTACGTTGCCCCAGGTACGTGAATAATAGTAATGTACATACATATAGTAATATATTCTATAGCTCTTTTTTACTTGAAATTTTCCCTGTTTGTCTGTGTAAAGTAATAGTCCAATATCAGCTTCATTATATAATTCTGTCGCATATGAAAACATTTTCTTGGCAAAATATTGATCAGTCAAAGATATTATTATTATTTTGATCAAAAAAAAATATTATTATTATGTCTGGCTCTTAGATACTTCAAACAATAACTTTAAAGCATATTTTTTTTAGGATTAATATTCTATACATGTATAGGCCGTGGAAACTTTTAGTTTCCGCAAGCACCTTAATTTTAGGGTATATGAAGTTAGTTTAGGGTATATGGTTTAGGGGTTTAGGTGCAGGGGTTAGAATTTAAGGATATTTTTTTTAATTTAAGGTTTATGGTTATAATTTTAGGGTTTATAGGCCAGAGTTTAGTTTTTAGGGTAATATGGTAAGGATTTAGGTTTTAACCTATAAACCCTAAACCTTAAATTAAAACAACTAACCCTAAATTTTAACCCCCTACACTTAAACCCCTAAACCATATACCTTAAACTAATTACATATACCCTAAAATTAAGTCGGTTGTGTATAGAATATTTATCACTTTTTTAACATGGGGTTTTTAACTAGTTGAGTAAATTTTTTTAGCCTTTTTGCAAGCTTTACTAATGAAACTTGCACGTGCATGCAAGCAAGCTAATGTTTTCTTGCATATTTTCCCTCTGTTGGCAGAAGCTAGAGAAAGCAAAGATATGAGTGAAAAGAGTGATATCTATGGATTTGGCCTCATTTTGATTGAATTATTAACGGGGAAAAGCCCCGCGGATGCTGAATTTGGAGAGCAACACCAAAGCATGGTAGAGTGGGCCCGTTACTGCTACTCAGATTGTCATCTTGATCTGTGGGTTGATCCCATGATCAAGCAGCCAGGCCATGCAACCAACGTCAACCAGAGCCAGATCGTTGAAGCCATGAATCTAGCTCTACATTGCACCGCCGGCGACCCCATGGCTCGGCCATCTTCAGCCGACGTGTCCAAAACTCTACAATCCGCTTTCAAGATAACTTCTTGTGTTTCAACCCTCAAGTTTTCTTCAGCTGTCTAGGCTTTCTAATAATAATTGCTCCATATAGCATGATTTTGTTCAGAATTTTTGGTTAATTTCCCTTTTGTTTTCCCATGGTTTCGAGTTATAAGCTCTTAAAATGATTGTCATCACTCAAATGTTTTGTTTGATGGTATGCTGAATACATACTGTTGAATGTAAAATTGTAGATAATTTAAATGCCTTCATATATGAATTACATTTCCTGTTTCTTCAGTGATAATATGGTTTATGAGCATGATTCATGGTCTAATTACAGCTTGTTTTTAAACTTGAAAATGGCATTTGATTAGATAGAATTCACATGGATTTGGAGTTGTGGACTCAACATCATGGCCTACTTCCTCCACTTTCATTTCCTTTTGTCTTCCCTTATTCCTGTAGGAATTTATGCCCCTTTTTTTCTTTACACTTTTGTTTGTAATATTAGGCTCAAAAACACTGCTATCTGCTCTTTCATGCCATGGATTATGTCATGCTTTATGACCCGAGTTAAAAAAAAGTTGTTCACTTTCTCGTTTGTAATTACCAAGTTTTTGACCATGTCACTTAAATCTTTGAGTGGGATTCTGATTTTCTACAAGGACTTGCAAAATATCTTCTGTTCTTTATCCAGAGACGGCAAAGCACGCCTTGTTTGTTCTTTCTGCCTATATATATATGTATATATATATATATATATATATATATATATATATATTTGTTTAATATAACACATGCTTGCCTACACCAAAAGTCAAAAGTTGTATTCACAGTTCACAAAGGGAATTGGTTCTGCATAATTAGATCGATTCAGAAATATACATGTCCATGTTTGACCCTTTTGGGAGTTTGGTTTGCATGTGAAAGTTTTGCTTTCAACGGCAGTGAAACTGTGAAAGGCTTGGTTTCACGCCCAGCTGCTATCGATTAGGTCAAACAGCTAGAAAACAGGAACATTGCTCATGCTGAAAGGGGACCAGTACTCTCTGTATTAAAAGTCCTGATGTTCTTGATGATGATATTGTTTGTCATATTGTCGGACCACTCTTTTACTATCCTATATTCATATGTACAAAAGCAAGCTGCTAAAAAAATGCCTGCCCTTTTATCCTTTATACTTGACAGGCAATGATCAAAGGATTTTAATATTCCAATGTCTGCAGCTCATGATGTTATAAGAAAAGAAAAGAAAACCCTATTTGCAGAAGAAAAAAAATCACCTAGTGTTTGAAGTTTGAACAGCTAATGTTTGATAAATTAAGAGTTTGATTGTTGATAGTTTAAATGAGATGGGGCTAGCTCGTTTCTTTTCTAACCTTTCTTGTGACAAACTTTTGCCTTCAAAGTGGCAATGATGATGTTGAAGGGTTTTCTTTTTTGTTTTTCATTCTCTGTAAGCAATGATGGCATTGACAAAACCCCTTTTTTTTTTCTTTTCTCTTTTCTTTTGCCCAATGAGAACTTATGGGGAGGAGATGAGCTCACATTGTTGGAAGATTCCATCACTAAAGCATTAAAAATTTACAAAAAACTTTGGTGATATTTCAAGGAGCAAACCAGCTCAGTTTTGCTGGCACAGATACGATTTTTGAAATGTTGTCTTAAAAAGCTTGGAGATACTATCAATTATGGTTTTTTCTTGGAGACCATGCAAAAGTCTCTTCCATCGGCTGCTTTCTTCTATACAAAAAAGCTCCTTTTTTTTCTTTAAAATTCTTGTTTGATTCAATGGGGGCATGGTTGCTGATCTTCTCTTTGAAAGTTTTGCCTCCATATCTCATCAACAACCCACTTACAATATCTATGGATTTCTTGGTATGCGAGAGATGAAAAGTAGGCCAATTCTTTAATAAATATAGGGAAAAAGGATCTTAATGGTCAAATTTGCTTTACCACTACAGGTCAGTTCATGGAAGCAAGGTCTTGAGGAGCAGAAGGATATGGAAGATTTGATAATCATATAAGTTTTTTAGTGGAAGTCTTTAGCAAAGCACATTGTAAGTTGGGAGGATCACAAATTCTGTCTTCCAACTGTACAACAAAAGGGGTGAAAAGGGTCAGGCTCAGACTTGAATCTGCAGCCAAAGAATCAATAAAGATAGGTTCATCATGGTGGGGTTGATACTTGATTGTTCACTATCTGATTTTACACATATCAATTTAACTTTTTGTTTATCCAGCAATAACAGATTTGACTGATGTTTTGCCATTTAAGTGATATAAAACAGAAATAGGTGATCAATATTTAGAGGATCTATGTCTAGATTCCATGTTAGATGCTCAACTTCTTGTTCCTGTGGGAAACCAGTAATTGTCACAGCCAAATGACATAAAAAGGGGCATTCGATAGCGATCAATGAATTAAGCATGAAGCAAATACAAAAAATGGGGTTATAATCGAGCCCCCCGGGGATACCATTCGGTTCGACATCCTTATAACAGTATCATTTCATCACCAGTTAAAGGTTTCTGCAAATTGCAAGGACTAAGTAAATGGAAAGGGAAGTTCTTCTAATCTAGATGTTACTCTAAATCCTATCTTCTCTTCTAGTTTTCATACAAAAGACCAGTTGATGAACATGAAGCAGATACAATGAGCATTTTCTTCATCATTTACCACTTTCCAAGCGACTGCTCTCTCATAGGAGATTGGCCTCCCCATGCTTGACAAGCAGATGCCACCTCGAAGACACATAAAACCCTGTTCAACCATATCAACCATTAGTATCAACCTCATAAGTTGATTGTGTTTCAATTATTGATTTTAAAGAAAATGCTACTCATATGTACCTGCTGCATCACTTGTGGGAATTCCGCAAATAGAGCTTTCCTTCCGTTGTCATCGAAAATTTTCTCCAAAGTTATGTCCTGAAGTGCTACCAAGGTTGTTTCAAGCATGTCAAGTCCTGCTTGATTAGCGAATGTAAAAACTGGTAGTGCCTGCATATATTACCAAGTAGGTTATATTCTGTATAACGCAAGGTGTGCCAAAGAAGATAATTTTCAGAACATCTTAGAACTAGATCGGGAGAAATGGGAATGAGAAAAGTTTAAGCAACTACCTTCAAAGAGCAGCATAAAACTGCGTCGGTGTGATGCCAAAGTGTTTTTAGAATGGATTCACTTCCTTCGTATTCAAGCAGCTCCACCCCGAGATAGCACCTGCAATGAGAGGAACAATCCGAAAATAGTGGTTAGCTTGAGTCTGGAATGACATAATTGGCATTAACAAACAACTAAGGACTAGGTTCATAATTTAGAGAAACAAAAATGAATAAAAGGGACTTGACTGACACACCTATAGCTCTGACAAATCCAACGAGCAAGCGTCTGTGCTTCAGGAGTACCAGGAGGTGTCTGAAAACCAGCATGAGAGCCGAGATGGGAGGGAGAGAGTGCCAATGCCACCCTTTGAACAGAGGCAATAATACTACGAACATATTGCCGAGCCATGGTAGCCACATTTTCTTGAAGATGGATCTCATACACAAATTGGAATGCTATCGTCATCACAGACTTCGCGCTTGCATAACGACCAGAATTATCACCTGTTGGTCTGTTTCCAACAGCTCCAACTTCAAGAGTTGAGGCAAGGTCGAGCGTGCGATTTGGACTGGATGCATCCTACATAAGGTTTAAATTCTTCGAGTAAGAAACTAACTTGAACAAAATTAAACAAGAAAGAAAAACAAAGTGATAACATAAACAAAATTTTAGATAGTATCATGCATGTTAAAAAATTACCATTCCAGAATCAAGGGGGATGATGCGAAAACCGGAAGGAATAATAGGCGCATCATCAGAGAATGAAGCATCAATGGGGGCAAAGATGAGTTCAGCACAAGTTCCAACTGCACTCTCATCAACTCCACTACAAAACTGAGAGATACATACAAGGAAAAACATAAATTACCAATAAAACAAGAGCTATAGGAGGAAATGGAAGAATGGGAACTAAATATAACATCAGTTGAGGGATTGTTGGTGAAAACTTAAGTACCTGCAAGAGGAAGATATCACCGGGCATGATCATGTCCTCCCGATAGTGGCCCATATTTTCAACCTTAATAACCTCCATGAACTGCAACAAAAAAAATGAGGAGCAATCAGCAAAAAAAAATACTTTATGCCTATTGAAACCAAGGATAATACTGTAATGGGCAAAATTCAGAAAGAAAAAAAAACTAACCTCTTCATGCTCAATAGTGTGAGCTAGTGGAAGAATGATCTGACCACCAAAACTTCCACCTCGAGCTACTGGCAAACCACAGGGGCCAGCTTTGACAGCAGCAGCAGAGTAAGCATCAATACCACTGTCCGCCCACTCTGATCGATGCTCTCGCAAGAATCTGAGAAGTATTGCTGGTGGCACATTCTACAAATAGAGCCAAAGCACAGGTTCATAAAAAAGAAACATATTTGATAAGATTAAAATAAGTATTGCTTCGGTTTTGGTCTGTTATGCTCTTCTCATGTCAAACATGAATGGATTATCCATTTTTATTTATTTATTTTGATAAAAGACTACGTGTATCCATGAATCTTTATTGTTGTCATGTGATCAAAACATTGAGAAGAAAAAAAACATTTGTTTTGTTTCATATCTCTAGATCTTCTGCTGTTATTGACAAATTTGCAAAGCATTTAGCAGCTGACCTGGAGTAACATGGATGCTTTAGCACATAGAACTGCATTCCCCATTGAAGGAAATCCATTGCCATAAGGAAGATTTATGCCCATCGTCTTTCCAGGAGATGAGTTGACAAGGAGGGTAACATCATCAACACCATCACTTTCCAACATAGACCATCCTTCATCGGTAAATCCATTAACAGCCTCATTAAATCCCCTGGACAACAGAAATTGTTAGATTCCATTGTATCCATTTAAAAAAAAAGAATTCTAAAGATCATGATGAACATACTTGTTCAACTTTTGACTCAGTGCACGAAGGGCAGCAGGTCTTCTCCCCCATCCGGTGACATTTGGCTGAGATATTTCTTGTGAAATCTGCCTCAAATGACGCAAGGCCTGCACAAGTTCCGAATCCAAGGTTGTATCCTTAACTACTCTAAGCATTATCTTGGCACTAAATACGAGTCTACATCTCTAGACATTTTTGTAAAAGCTGTAATTACAGATGCAAAGAATAGTCTTACCGCCAGTGTTGTCTTCTGAGCAAGTAATGTTGAGGATTCATAAAGAGGGCGCAACACTTCAGGAACACTCCAAGGCTGATATAAGCAAGTAGAAAACTGAATTTTTTGCCTTTTTTCGCAAAAGGAATGCATATGTTTCAAAACCGAAGCAAGGTAAATTTACATACCTCCAAATCCATGTGATCAACTATGTGAATGATGGATCCTCCACCTTCACAAGGTCTAATCAAATAACCACTAGGCAATAATTCTGCTCTCACAAAATTTGCTGCTGGCGGCATACTTGGACCATTCTGAGTGTTGTTAAGTGATCTTTCACATATCTAAGCAGCATATCACATTTATAAAAATCAGAATATAAAAACTTTTCTGACTACATTAAGTCAAAGGAATAGCAGAAGCTCTATAGGCAACATACATACCACAAGACTACCATCCTCCAAAACAGATGTATAGCGCAGCAACCAAAAGTCTCGAGCTGGTGCTAATGTTGTTGGGGCATAGATCTAAAAGAAGGCAACCGAAATTCAGAACTTTTACCACAAGGAATTGCACCATTAATTTCAGATTTGAGTTACAGATTAAATGGACAAGAAATGAGAGTCTGGCTAACCTGCATATAAAGCAGTTCAATGGTTCCACCATTTGCAGTGGACAGCACGTTTATAACATCCACAGCTCGGCAATCACGATACCATGAAGGCCGATCTTTAAGGATTTCTGCGACCTACATGGGGAAAAATCATCAGTTGGTTCTCCAAATTTGAGCCAAGAAAAGAAATCTCCTCTCAACAGGAAGCAAAAACAACTTACTCTTGTAGGATCAAGTCCCACAAGTCCGCATGCACGTGCTGCCACACCACTGCGACCATGAGAAATTGCAACGATTCCAATGGAATCCGGACCAGGCTGCAGAGATAAGGAAGATATGAGCATATAGTAGTAGGCAAAATTGGCGCAGGAGTCTGAAATCAGGATCAACCATGAAAGTTTTACTGCGGCTCACTCTTTTGTTAACTAGCATATTGACATTAGATTAACCATTGTAAGACTAGAGCATGCTTGAATACCTAGGTACAATCTGCCTGGAATCTGAATAATGTTACAAAAGAAAGCAGCATATCATATGTACCTAACAATTTCTCCATTCTCATATTAATCAATATTAGTTAATTATTAACCATCCATAAGAAAAAGAACTCTCCCGGAACATATTTTTGGAAGCCAAATAGTTTTCCTAAAACCAAAGAACTAGTTTTATTTCTAAAAAATTTAACTCGTATGGGAAACATGGAAATATTAGTAACCTATAGAGAAATGGGACACGGGGGTTGTCCTCGATATTGACATAACAAATATGTGTTTTCATGTTGCTTAGAAGATTAGCAAGATTTTATGCTTTATTTTAGATGAGATTTTCCTCGATAATGACAAAGAATAATGGAGTGTATATAGTTTAATAGTAATAACAAAGAATAAAGGTATAATGACAGTAGAGAGAGAGACAGCAGTTACCTTCATCCCAGGCATTTGGACCCACTCGACAGCAGTTCCAGTAGCCTTTGAAAGAAACTCTGTTAAAGTTTCCTCTGCAATGGACAAAAGTCTGGAAAGCAAAACAAAGCACATAAGGCGCATAAGCAAATATACATCAACAAACAAATGTTTATTTTTTCATAGAGAAACGAGGAACGAAAGGGACATAACAATGGGAGTAAAACAGTAAAAAAAATCCCACTAACCCTGCAGGGCTGGCATCCCTTGGTGGATGCTGAGGAGTCAAATGGTGTTGACCACTCGTCACCACTGATTCACAGCTTGTATCCGTGGTGGCTAGAGTCGTCTGCAACCACAACAAACCCACCACAATTAACAAAAAAAAAACATAATTCAAAGGAAATCAAACACGTCAAAAGGGAAGATGAAGTTCATACATTTTGAGTCTGTTGGCGGAAATAGCTGTTTTCATAAACAAGATGTGAGACTTGCTTTTGTAACCTGTCATTCTCCTCCATTAACAGTTTATTCATGGCTGTCAACTTCCTATTCACAGCTTGGAGGCGTGATGATTCTTTTCGTTGTTTTTCTCTACATCTGAAAAAAAATATCAAAAAAGACTCAATAAGTTACAGCATATCAGATTCATGGGTAAAGTTGATTACTTGATTTAGATGAGTGGAAAAATATGTACCTGCGATTTTGGAACCAAACTTTAATCTGTTTAGGCTCGATGTTGGAGAGGATGGGACACTCACGAATGAGCTGCTGGCGACGCATGGAGCTCGGCTTAGGACACTCATGGTAGAGCCGCTCTAAAGCTTCGACTTGCTCCGGCGTGTACCGTACATACTTGCCATTGTCCATTGCTATCTTGGTCCCTTCTTTGCAGGATGAAGTCACCGCCATCGTCAAGTCTAAAATCCCTTCGAAACCAACAACAACTAGTTTCAGTATAAATACATGTAGTAAAAATACGTAGTGGGGTCAGATTAATTACACTGTTCTCTTCTCCGGGAACTAGAAAACACCAACGGATCACCGGTGTGGCTTCAAAGATCCATTCTTTGAATTGTCAAAAAAGAAAATGAAAGAACTTTCTCCTTGTATACCAAGTTCTGAGCTTTGGGTAATTCAGAACATGTTCAAAAAAAAAACAGAAACGATGAGGCTTCTCTCTTTTGTTTGGATGTGGTGTTATATATGAAGGGGAAAAGATTGGTTTTTTTTTGTTCTAAAAAGGAAAAGAGAGAGAAAGAGAAGGAGGGATTGATTTGATACTGGGGAAAATAGGCATGGGTGAGAAAAGGCAAGGAGAGAGCACCCTTAATACCTGACAGAATATCAGACTTTGTTTTTTGTTTTCACATCTCAAATCTCAGTCATAAAAATACTATTACTTCTGCTGCGCTGCTTTCTTTTTCCTTTATCAAAGCAAGCAACTTAAACAGACCGTCTCTTCGGTCTCGGTGTGTAAAATATGCAATTAAGCCTAGAATATCCAAGATAAACTTGTTAGGATCCACACTCCCAGTTCTAGCGCGTGTTCGTCACATTTTTTTTGGGAAATAATTGAAAAATTACCCATTAATAATTATGTAGAAAAATATATCCCTCTCAATCCACATAATCTAAATTTGCCAAAGCTCACCCCTTTTTCCAGTGATAAAGGATAATGTTCATCATCTTGATAATTTAGGTTCGAACACTAATATTGTCATGTTGTGTGTGCCTTTTAAAAAAAAGATTAAAAAAGTTTAAATAGATACTACTCTTGCATCATACCGGCATATTAAAAAAATTGCTTAGCCAAAAGTAAATTTAAAATTTGTAAAATTTGAACTCATGTTCTCCTAATATGTCTTACCAAGGCACCTAACAATTGTTGGTTGAAAAAAATATTTTAAATTAATTTTACACTTTACGAAGGGAAAAATATTAACCAATAGCTTTAACCACTTGATCTAGATATTATTAACATAAATAAACTACTGATTGAGCATAATTTATACGAGATGTAAATTCAAAATATTTTGAACAAAGTACACAAATAATTTGAAATATAAAAATCAAACCTTAACATTTAAGATACTAAAAATATATGAATGGTTTACCAACAACCATTGATTCAGTGGCATTAGATTTTTCTTCATAAAATTTGTTCGAACTTCAATATTATAAGTGGAACAAATTGAATTGAAAAAAAAATATTCTCGTATTAGACTTTATAGTACTCAATCTACATAAATGGTTTAAATTTTAATATAATTATTTTATATATAACTCGTATCGTGGATGCATCATTAACAGAAACTTTCATAAGTATTACGTACAATATTTTCTCATGATTATAAATTGTAACGAAGAATCTCTCACATCTTTACATTTATATTCAAGATTATATCATACACATAAATAGATTACAACAAAATTAGAAATACAATACAATAGAATGATATTTTAAATAACTGAAAAAAGGCAGGCATGAATGTGCATGGGTCGAGAATAAAGAGGACAGAAAATTATGGAGGGGTTTGCATGCGGCCTCGACTTCTGAATTCACCACCTTTCCTCTCTCATCCTCGTCATCACTCTATATGCTATTTAAAGATTTATCAGCATAGTTATTCGATTATGATTTTAATCAGGGATAGACGCAGCGAATTTTATAAAACATAATTCATGGGAAATGGTGACAATTGAGATGACTTGATTAGTCAGCAAAGTGAAAACTATAGGTTATCAACAAAAGAAGGAAGAAAATGTTTAGTTTTGGACTAAAATTTTCAAAGTTGATAATCCGTTTTTAAGACAAAGAATTGGCAATGGAATTGGGACCGTCGATGTATATTGTTGAACGAGTCAAAGCCTCTTCCATGTTAATTAAAGATCAAATTACTTGAAAATGGAAAATCAAAATAATAGTAATTGGTTAAAACCCAAGCAATGGCAGACCAACGTAAGTGGTGTTTGATTCTTTGACTACCCGCACCCTTAAGTAGAATTTAATCCCACTATCAATCTTAGTCCAAGAATACGCGTCTCTACTTTCATACACTTTTGTCATTTTCATATGTATGAATTTGGTCGGTTTTGAGCTTCTATAAGTCTTTGAATTAATCTTAATTTTTTTTGAAAGCTAAGGTGATTACAAGTAATAAATAATCTGAATATATACTCTTAACCATTTAACAATGCATGCTCAATCACTCTGCTGCAGCTGTTGGTGCTCAAATCTGTGACCTTTAAAAACAACAATCGTTCTCTTAATCACTGAGGTAAGTTAGATCCTACTCATGGTGTTATATTTTAAATTCAATTCTAGAATTAATTTAGGTTTTCATAATTAACTTTTCTTTGAATCAAAGATAGGTTAAGCAAGTTTGGGTGTGAGCTTAAAAGACAAGGTGGGATGGGACATAAATGGCTTAACATAAAAGAAGGGGTGGAAAGTGATTTAATGTTGTTTAGTGGTAAATACTTTAATATTTCTAAATTAACTTTAAACTCATGTTGCAGTATGTCAACTGCTACTATTAAAAAATTAAGGCCAAAGGCCCAAGGGGGGATGGTGAAAGTGTTAGCATACCCCGCCACTCGCGCTTGTTCCATTGAAAGCGGTGCCACTAAGAAGATTGCTCTAAAATTTTATTTTTATTTTTTTGAAAATTCGGGGGGAACAAATAGCAGTTTGACAGGTGGACCACAAGTGAGTGTATCGTGAGTTTGACGCCAGCAGACCAAATCCTTGGGGTAGGGGGAAGTGGTCCACAAGGTGTGGCCCCCGCACGCGTGAAGACTCACCCCTTTCGCTTTACAATGTGCTCCCTAGTCCTCACCACTCAACAGCTCAGGTGTACGGTGTACCCCCTTTTTTACCTACGGTAAAAACATCGTATAACCATGTTCTGGGAGCAGAAAGCAACTGGAGTGATAAAATAGACATCAAATATTAATGTGTTATGCCCATTTAACTTTTTTTAAGTGAAAGGAATAAGTCTTTTTAACTTTTAAAGAGCAAACTAAATCTACTAATAAAGTGACAAGGCTAAAGAAAATCCACTAATAAGGTGACAAGGGTAAAGAAAATGGTCCAGAAAATCATGTCTTATTTTTTAGGAGTTAATTTCAAACATTTACATGGTCAAAATTCAATGGTTTTTGTGAATAAATACGTATATTTTTTGTTAAGAGATATATAGTCATAAAGAAAAATACAAAGTGCTCCCATGTGGGTGGCATTACAAATGAAGGAGAGTGCACAAAAATTAAGAGAGGTCGTAATATATTGCTGCAGTGGAAGAAGAATGAAGAAATAATAAAATCGCAAGAGCATGATGTATGTGGTTGGTAGTTTAATGACTTTGTGAAGAAGCAATGGCACGCGAAGCACAAAGTGAATGGGGGAGGAGTGGGACGCCCGACAACCCAAGGACAGTGGCAGTGTCCACTCAACGGCGCGGAAACAGAGGATTTTGGCCCTTCCTCATTTCCCTACTGTCAATTACCCTTTCATGTTTCTTGCCTTTTCATTAAAAAAACACAGAATACTCGGTGGCGGCAAAAAAAAAAACACAAAGTTATTAAACTACTCCATCTATTAAGTAGTAGCTGCTTGCTGCTTCAATCTCTATATTCAAACAATTATTCTTAAATTCTAAAACCCTACACTTAAACCCCCTAAATCATATATCCTAAACTAACTCTTTATACCCTAAAATTAAGACGCTTGTGGAAACTTTCAGTTTTCCACCCGCATGTGTATAAAATATTTATTCTAATAAAAAATGATTAAAAAAGTAACTGAGATTTGAATCTGAATTGCAAACCCACCCATATTAGCATCACTCAAAGGGTAGAGGGCTAGAGGCCATGAGCGTAGGTACAGTAATCTACTTCAACTTATGAGCAGGCTTACAAGACCATGTGAACTATGCACATTCGAAAGCCCAAAACTGCTCTAAATACAGAATAGTTTTTAAGGTAAACTATCCCACCTATTCATGTGTTTTTGTTTTGGTCACCCAGTTTTTTGTTGGGTTATGATTTATTTCTATTTTTTGGTATGACGTTGTTAAAAATCAACAACAAAGCTGATGTCACATTTTTTCATTTTATTTTCCTTATATATCACGTCAGCTTTGCCGTTAATTTTGAAAGGCAATGTATCCAAATAGAAACAAAATGTAATGTTAGACATCATTTTGCTAAAAAAAATATTGGGGACCAAAACAAAAACACAGAATTAGGTGGGATACCAAATAGGTAGTTTACCCTAATGACCAGTTATATCACTACTACATTTCAATATGATTAAGAAGCACGTTTCATAGGCTAATCTATTATTCCATTATATATAATGCGTATTCCAACACATTAAGATATTTTCATATTCCACCTTGTGTCTGTCAAAAAATGTCAAACATGCCACACAAAAAATCCACCAATCAAATGCAGAAGACAAAAAGTGAACTCACAGGAATATTAACCTACACTTTGTGTAAGTTATCCAGGAAACCCGATTTAATCACTACTCTTTAGGTGTACATACAAGATGTGGGAATCAAGAATCGAAGTCTGAACGTGACTGCCAGGTATAGCCTTAAATGAATCACCTATTTTCCATTTACATATCCAAGGAGAAGCCGGTCGAGCTCAAAATGGTGAGCTAGAAGCCGCTGCAACACAAACAACATCCAAAAACAAATTATACAATAAACTCGGATAAGAATACACGAGTGCTGAACATACAATGTCAAGCACCAACTGAAAAGACATAAGACGGATTTGCTTATTTCACTTGTTTCACAAGATTTGCTTGTATATACGCACCGACAACGTGGGCATTACCGTAGTTATAGGAGGTGTAGGCATTGCTTCAAAATTGAACTCGGGAAAGCGTGAAACCTCTGTAGCATTTTCAAATAGTATATAGGTAGGAAGTTGTCCCATGCTCGCTGTGAATACAAGATTCCCACGTAAATTCATTACAATTAACATTTACAATAAGTAATACAGGATCCAAAACTTACTGAGCTCTCTTCATAATTCATATATGTTACTCACCTCCAGGAGAGATTCCAAATTTTTCTGCAGCATTTGGGAAAAGTCCAAGATCGACTATTCCGAACGATAGGTTTTTGTTCGAGTATCTGAACAAAGTCGACATGAGTACTATTAGAAACTTATTAATGACAATAGACCAGCAAAGAAGATAATTTTGGAAACCGACGTACGTGATAGACAGCTCAGGAAAACACCGACTGGAACGTCTGCAACCAGATGAAAATGAGGCTCGGAATTCTACCTGCCAAAAGCAAGGTTATTACCCACGGAAAAAAATGGGGCATAAAGTTCATTAAGAGATAATAAAATTAAATTTCGTAATTGAATGTCGACTTTTGTAGAATCAAAAGAACTACGATTACAAATTTACTTCTTTAAGTTGAATTTTCCCGATACAAAGTAGCTTCTTTAAGCATAAAAGAGCAAAGTCGGTGCTTTAACCGCCCTCGTATATAATGCCAATGTTCCCCTCATATTGTTCAAGCATTACCACTAACTAATGAGTATGACATGATATGGCCTTGATACCACTTAAATGCAGGTTATAACAACTATTCCGTAAGTCCCAAGAGCATGCAATTGTAAAAAGAGATCATCTTATACATTATTGAACCTTAAAAATCTAAGGAAAAGAAAACCGGAACCAACCAGCCAAAATCTTGATGTGTTCCCTTCAGTAAGCAAGGCTTCCAATTGCAATGGTGTAAGCTTACTTGAAGAACCTAGAAAATACAATTCAATTTCATATACAAAAGAAACAGCATTCTTATCAAAAATGGCAAGCTAGTCATTCTAAAGGGGGAAAAGATTCAAAATTTATTAGTACCAAGTTTTTCGAAAGGCGGTTGTTGTGCTAGAACATACATCACTGAAAAAATAAAACACAATGTCATCATAAATCAGCAATTTTTAAAGGGCTAACAATCAGTGCATAAAATTACCATAACAAGATAAGCAAACAATAATACCTGAAAATACCACTATATACCACAAAGTCAAGTGATAGTCCATTATTAGAGTAAGGGCAATAAGAAAGATCTGAGAAAAGGGAATATTTTAGATGCAAATCGAATCCAATAAAATGAAACAAATAAGCAAATAAATGGGTAAGCTAACCTTTCCACAAAACAATGTATCGGCAATAAAACCCTCCCATGCTTCTTCTCTTGTCATCTGTTTGCAAAGCATTAAAAAAACAGTCCATCATATTTTCAAAGAAATTATTTTCGTTACTCTGGTTACCTTGTATGCTGCCAGCATCAAAAAAGCCAAAATCGCTTGAATTTCCTAAATCCAAAACAAGAAAATTAGCCATTTGTTAGGGTTAGAAAAAAATGGGGATTGTTTGGTGAAAAAAAGAGTAAACCAGTATGGGGAGGATGAGAAATTACCCTGTGAAAGAGATGTTGAGTGATTTGAGGGGAGAGGACATTAGCGGCAGAGCTCCGAACGATGAAATAAGAGAAGAAAGCGAGAAAATGGAGTAAATAATACGGCTCTCCTACCATTTGATTCAACCACTCCATTATATTGTTTTGTTTCTTCATTTTCTTTTTTTCACTTTTCTTGCTTTTCAGTGATTGGATCTGAGTCGGATTAAGAGCTTCGGTTTTCTATTACAGATTCCGCCATTTTTGTTTCCATCAAAGTTGAATGAAAGAACTGTTTTTCGTATGTGACGATTTCTGCCGAGGAACGACAAACCCCGATAGCAAACAGGAAAAAAATGGGGGAAAAGCCTTGGGCTTCATGGCCCAAATATCGAACATGAATTCAAGTCCTAGTTTTTTTTTGGCAAAGGGAGAGGCCTGAAACTACTGGGCGGGATTGGGCTTTTAGAAGAGATAGTTTGTTATGGTTCGCCACTTAATTGGGCAATTAAAGATGAGATAAATATTTTGTTAAATAAAAAGTTTAAAACTCAATTGGATAGTTATAATATTTTAAAATTTTTGTTTTTATAATATTTTGAAATTTTAATATAATTAAGTTGATTTTGTAATTATAAAATTACATAAAATGACATTATTTAAAAATATATAATTAACAAGTGTCCTAGTGGAAAAGCAGATAATGTTCATCCTAATAGATACGAGTTTAAATCGCTCTGTCTACAAGATATACGAGCATTATCAAATGGTTAAAATTATGTATAATTAATACATTATTATTAGTTAATTTCATATGATAAATATTCTATACACAAACGTTGAAAATTAAAAGTTTCTACAAGCGCCTTAGTTTTAGGGTATATCGAGTTAGTTTAGGGTATATGGTTTAGGGTTAAAATTTATGGATAGATATTTCAATTTAAGGTTTAGGGTTATAATTTAGGGTTTATATTTTAAAACCTAAATCATCACCATATTACCCTAAAAACTAAATCATAACCTATAAACCCTAAATTATAACCCTACAACTTAAATTGAAACAACTATTTCTAAATTCTAAACCCCTAAACTTTATACCCTAAACTAACTATCTATACCCTAAAACTAAAACGTTTGTGAAAACTAAAAGTTTCCACCGCCGGTGTATAAAATATTAATCCAATTTCATAAATTATGTTTATTATTTTAAAAAAAATTATAGCCCTTACGAGAGGGTGGGTGAATGAACAAACAAAAAAAGTGAAGGGGGTCGGTGATTCAGTGTTATAGCAAAATTGGAATAAGTATAAGCAACCATCCCGAAAGGAAAAACGATAACGTCCCGACCCACGTGAGATGTCTCGAGGGACGGTGGATGTTAGACACATGTGTCATCAGTATTCTCACGTGACCATCCGGCACGTGTCCTCACGTTATCGCGAAACTATATGCTAAAAGGAGCACGAATGCACGATAATATCATCTGGTTTGATCGAATTCGAAGCATCCGGGAAATGGAAGAAACAAAGAGGATCAAGCCACGTGGCATTTGATCACCGTCAGATCTGGCTTTTGACACGAGCCAAAGCACTCACATGGGTAGCTGACACCACCACCCTCCCGCCCTCTATCACGTGTATGTTGGACCCATTCATGCAAATCCCAATTAAAATAACTAAGTGGGTAAAAAAATGAAGAAAAAAGTCTGTTAAACGGAGGCCTCCACGCCAAGCAATGCCTTCGGTTCTTCTTTCACTTTTTTCAGGCTTTCCTTCTATATCAAAGGTAAAAGGAAAAATATATATTAATATTAAATAAAAAATTAATATCTTTACAGCAATAAATAAGAACAGTTAAAACCCTTATCCGCTCTTCGGAGTACAGTCGCTTCGGGATTGGTGTTATCCGCAAGGGACCCACTTCTCCGGTCTCTCCTCTTCTTGATGCTTGCCACGTGGTCATCCCAACGACGTCCAAACAGTTTGTTTCACATCGATTGCTACACCATGCAGCCGCATTTCCAAAAACGGGATTAACGACGTCATAATCACATTAATTAGCAGTAAAATTTCTCTTTCGTTTCCTACGTGGCTGTATGAGTTGAAAAAAAGAAAGTGAAAAGCAAGTTGGCAGCTCCTTCTTCTATAAATCCTGGCCGTTCAATTAATCAAGTTTAGCTGTAATAATCGTGCCAGAGAATGGGCTTTGAATATAATACCAGAATTAGCAGGTGAAATTAAAAAAATAACTTTAAAGAGCGAATATCAGAGAAGAATTAATTAAAAACCATAATCGCGACTCTCGAGGGGAAATAAAGCAGAGGAATCGGGCTGTAAACTTGGATTTGAACACAATTTAAAATCTATTCTCCCCCTAATCATTGATTAATTAATTTGTTATTACTTCTTTACCCTAATTATCTCTGCAAATTATCTTTAATTAACTCTGACAAAAATACACAGTTTTATTTGAATTGCCCTTATTGCCCTATGTGACTGTGAGTAAACCGGGGTTGTAAGCAATGAAGTAATGATTGTGTGCAATACGTGGTGTGTATGATTGTTGTACACTTGGGTGCTCATCACCAGTCATTACCATCATCAACTATCAACGACTACACGTGCTATTAGGTTTATATCATCAACTAAAGCAAACTTGCGGGGCCCTTTCAAGGTGACCCCAGTTTGGTTAATCCTTGGTCCATATCATCATATACTGAATTACTGATGAATCAAATATTAAAATTTAAATGCTAATATTTTTTATTAAGTAGAATGTTATTATATTTTAAAGATAAATATCAATATTTGAATTTACATAATATGAGATAATATGATATAATTTTGGACTAGTTTATAACGGGCGACGCACACCGTTGAACATCATTAATGCAATACATTGTTGAATACTATTATTTTTAATGACATTTTAATAATTATGAAAAAATATTAAAGGTTCGACATGCAATTAATCATGTTTTAAAATAAAATTAGAAGAAATTATTCCATCAATCATTTTTACAATCTCATCTATGGTTCTACCAATTAAATAAAACTCACAACATCTTTATTTTCCACATAATATTTTCTTATAAATTAAAATTTACAAATCATCATCTTCTTCCTCATACTTCTAATATGTTTAATGAATGAAATTGTTAAAATTTCAAAAAAAAAATTGCAAATCATCTTCTTCCTCATACTTCTAATAGAGGTGAGCGTTCCATCGAGTCGAGTCAAAAAATTTTGAGTTATTCGAGTTGACGCAACATATTTTACTACTCAAACTTTATTTGAAAATTTTCCGATTCGAGTCGAGTGAAGTAGAGTAGAGTATTCGAGTTCCTATAAAAATTTAATTAAATATTCGATTTTTTAAATCATTTTTTTTCTTTCAAATCAAATATTTTTTAAATTAACTAGAATATTTAAAGTTGTTATTAAATAATCGATGTGATTTAAATATGAAAATATTAAATATTCTATTTTTAAAAAAATCGATTTAAAAGAAAAAATAATTTAAAATATTCGAATATTTTGAGTTATTCGAGTTGATGCGTCATATCTTAAGTTAGAGGTGAGCGTTCGATTGAGTTGAGTCAAAAAAATTCGAGTTATTCGAGTTGACACATCATATTTTACAACTCAAACTTTATTTTAATTTTTTTCGATTCGAGTCGAGTTTTCGAGTTCCTATAAAAAATTAATTGTACTTATTTATCATGTTACCATACTTTGGAATTTTGCTTTAAGGACCAAATTGAAAGAATGCGTAAATAACGATAGATAAATTTCGTGAATTGTTTCGAATTATGACTAAATTGATTGGATGTATAAATATGAAGGAATAAATTTGTTAATATACCAAATTTTATAACATTCACTTAACGAAATTCAACGTCTAATTACTATTTTGTTAAAAAACATAGAGTTTAATTGTCATTTTGTGATTTTTGAAAGTTTAGTTATCGTTTTATTTTTTTACCAAAATTCAGTGACCGGTCTATGTACTTTACCCAAATATATTTAATAACTAAATACATAAATTAACCCCACACTATATTGAAAATCCTTTGTATAAATTTACAACTCTTAGCCAACCTTCTATCACGATTATTGACATTGACGATGTGTCTTCACCAAAGTTAAATGTTCAATTGAGGAATCACATTCAAATTGGGGGATTACTTTCATAGTAAGTATAGTGTTAAGTTGATATAATGGTGGAGATTAGTGGTAGTACATATTTTAACAGTTTGTTTAAATATATTTTAAAATATTAATTATTAATGTGTTTAAAAACTGTAGATATTGTTGTTATTATATTATTTTAAAAATATTAATTTAAATGTGTTTAAATAATGATAATTTTAGAGATAAATTTTGGGAAATCATGAGTATTTTTATATAAAAAAACACTCTCTCAAACAAGCAAGCATTTGGGTGCAATGGCGAAAAAAATTACACTCTCTAATAATTTATTTATTTATTTATCATGCCATGTATTGATTATTTTTTCATTTGTTTCGGTTTATAAAATTTATCATATGAATTTCATTTTTTAAAATAAACTATTACATACAACTTTTATTGATACCATGGTTAGTAATTAACAGATAATTGAAAGCGGATTATTTTAACTTATAGCTAAGCTGATTGTATTGGATGACTTGACTACCGAATTGTATTAGCTGATTGTATTGGATGACTTGACTACCGAATTGTATTAGCTGATTGTATAAAAATGTTTGGTAAAATTAAATTGATTTTTTAAACGAGCAAAATAACATATAAGGACATGCTTATATTCCATACTTGTTTGAATGGTTTATTAGTGATCAATATTTTGTATCTATTAATATTAATTAAATTATAAAAAAATATATTTTTAATATAACATTAGTAAGCATATTTGGAGGATATATATATTAATTTGTTATTTATATAATTATTTTAAAACAATTCAGTTAATTATTAAATATAAATGTGTAATAATAAAAGGAAAAAAATATTAGTTTACAAATAACAATGTAAACACGTGATGATGAAAAAATTAATTAGAAAATGTTTAATTTAGGTTATTTGAATGATTATAAATATATATTTTTAATATAATACTACTAAGCATATTTGAAAGATCTATATATTAATTTATTCTTTATATAATTATTTTTAATACGATTTAGTTAATTATTAAATATAAAACTTTTTCAAATATCAATGTAAATACGTGGAGGTGAAAATTTAAATAGAAAAATGTTCGATTTAAGTTATTTCGAGGTTATTTATAATTATTAAGGGTTGAAGGGTCTTTTACAACTCTAATTTTAAAACCTCTAATTTTAAAAAGCTCACGTTAACAATTTTTTTAATTAGATGTTTTACCCCAAACCGTTATTTACCAAATGTTCAAATTAATAAATTTGAACGATTGAACCTCTAATTTTAGCTTAAACCGCTATTTACCAAACAGATATGATCCATTTTTTTTTTCCAAAACGTGGCAAGGACATACTCTAATAAATTAAAATGAATGAGCATATAAATGCACGATGGTTGAAACTCGGATTGATTAATAACCTTGCCCAAAATCCGCAAGGCAAAAAAATCCCGAAGAAAAGGTCAATAAAGTAACTTCACAGTAGATTTTTCCTTTATCCCAATTAAAGCTATTTAAATTTTAAAAATTCACCAGTTTTTAATAAGAAAAAAATAAAAATAAACGTCGTCAAAATGCACCATTTTAGCTGTCTGCCTGCCCCCTTCAAACGCAAATAAACCCTCTCTCTCTTAAAAACCACAACTCCCCACACTTCTCTCTCTCTTTCTCTTTTCTATCTACACACACACATTTTCCTCACTATACTCTCCCTTTCACGCCAACTTCCTTCCCAAATAAAGAAAACTTTAAAACCAAAAAAGAAAACAGTTATGGACGCGCCAGAATTCTTTCAAGCAACCGCCTCTTCTTCTCAACCACCGCCCGCTGCTGACCATTTCATCGTCGAAGACTTGCTCGATTTTTCCAACGACGACGCCGTTCTAACTGAACAAACCTTCGACTCCTCCGCGGATTCTTCCACCGTTACCATCGTCGACAGCTGCAATTCCTCGTCGTTTTCCGGTTGCGAACCCAATTTAGTTGCCGGTATTGGTTGCCGTGGCTTTACCGACGCTCACTCCTCGGCTGACCTTTATGTTCCGGTAATTCCCCCATATGGTTGGTTTTAAAATTTTAACAGAAAATATATTTTTTGAATTTCACCTCATTGTTTTTACTGCTTCTGCAATTATATTTCTTTGGAATTTTGGTTCGATTTTTTAAAAACATAGTAGCAAGTGTTTTTTTACGTATTTTCTACTTTTTGAAAATTTTCCACGCAACCAAACAAAGATAAAAACTCATGTGCATGGTGGTAAACGCAAATTGGTTAAAGCTGCGGGAATAGCTTTATTCGAAGGAAAGAAAACTGAAACTTCAAATTTTCTATTTTTTTTTTTATTATTTTGTGTACAGTGTGAGGATTTAGCTGAGCTTGAATGGCTGTCGAATTTCGTGGAGGAATCATTTTCAAGTGATGACCTACAAAAGCAGCAGCTGTTATCTGGAATGAATATCCGACCCGACGAAGCATCGGATACCCGAGTGTTGCAAGCCGTTGTGCCGAACCAAATTGATGACGCCATTGATAACGGTGACAACAACCACGGTTACAATACCAACAACCCAATTTTCAATCCGGATATGTCGGTGCCCGCCAAGGCTAGAAGCAAACGCTCTCGTGCAGCGCCATGCAATTGGGCCTCCCGCCTCCTTGTTCTCAACCCAACAACTTCGTATTCCGAGCCCGACATCGTCATTCCGATGCAACCGCCTCCGCCGAACCACCACGGCAAAAAGCCCGTCAAAACGACGTCGTCGAAGAAGAAAGACGGCGGTGTGGCCAATTCGGATGGGCGGAGGTGCCTGCACTGTGCTACGGATAAGACGCCGCAGTGGAGGACTGGTCCCATGGGTCCTAAAACACTATGCAATGCATGTGGGGTAAGGTATAAATCGGGGCGGCTTGTGCCCGAATACCGACCCGCTGCGAGCCCGACGTTTGTGCTCACTAAACATTCAAATTCTCACCGTAAGGTGCTTGAGCTTAGGCGGCAGAAGGAAATGTTAAGGGCTCAACAGCACCATCAACAACAATTCATGCAGCACCATCATCAGAACATGGTTTTCGATGTTTCCACCGGCGATGATTACTTGATCCACCAACACGTCGGCCCTGATTTCAGGCAGCTGATTCTGGAGTAGGGAACTTTAATTAAAGTCGAGTCCTTGAATTTTTTTCCCCAGAATTAATTTAGTTACTGAATTCATTAGTGAATTCCAGTTGTTTTTTTTGGATAATTTTCGTAGACTAATTTTCTTCTGAGTTGGGCTTTTTCCAGCCTAATTTGGCAAACTCTCAAAACCCAATGTTCTTACTTCAGGCAATTTAGTAAAAGTTCTAATCTTTTTTTTTTCCAATTTTGATTCTTGCTTTGACTTACTCCATTAGTGTGACTTTTAAACTTCTATAATTTTTTTAATAGTATTAAAGTGATTACAATATAATCTTTGTTTATATTTTTCTTACCCTTTGGTAACACAGACAAAGATGCTCATTCATATTTTTCCTTAACCCTTTGATAACACAAACATCTTACAGACAAACCTGCTCAAATTAGAGTCTCCTAAAATGAACATAATCATCTTTTTTTCACCGAAACCACTTGTTGGGTTCAGCTACAGCACATATACATGTAGACGTATTATGCACCAAAAAAAGCGCGCGTGCACGCGAGCGCGCACACATATATTCATTAGATGTCCTTATGTACCCTAATCTTAATCAATTGCTAAACACTATATTAGAAACTTACAAGAACTATCATCAAACACATGGTTTATTTATTAATTTAGTGTACACTTCACATGGAGTTTTTTGTTTTTCTGAATTGACTGAAGACACGCGAAACATAATCTTCAAGGTTCATCCCCACCGGCAGATTAATGTAAATGCTTACATTTTTCAAGGGGCTCTATCTATTTGTATAGGGATAAGGTCCTAGTTACAAGGGGATAAGGCCAATACTTGGCCAAAGTTTGATGTTTTGAAGGTTAATGTGCAAGCAATATTGCACGAACTATTATGGGCGGCAGACTTATCTGATTATTTTAAGTGATTTAAGCCTAGCTCAATTATCAACATAAATTTCAGTGAAATGAAACTCTCATGAATTGATGAAGTTGCTTTAAAGTTTCACAACTATATATATACAGAGAATGTTTATGAAAACCATTTACCCTTCTTCCCTTTGTTTTGCACAGGAACATGAACATGGGAATTCAGGTTTTGATGAATATTATATATAGGAAATTAGGTTTTCAAGATGTGTTTGGTTTTTCAAAACAGAACTTATTCCATGAATATAGTAAACCATGCAGCATGTGATGCGAATAAGGATTGGGATCCAGCTGAGAGATTTTAATGGGAAAAATATGGCTACAAATTCTGGGTTTTTATTTTTATTTTATTGTCTATATTCGTTGACGATGCTACTGTCTATGCACGATCCTAGGCAATGCTAATCCCATAGGCCTGCGAAAACCAGTTTTTTAATTAACTATAATAACATATTCTCAACACATTAACCACTTCCTCATTAACTTTGTCTTGTTTGTTAAAACAAACGAAATAACAGAGTGGTTATTCTTTTAGTTGTTGTTTTTTACAGACATATTTATACAAATCAATTAATTTAGCGTGGAAACTGAAAAAGGAAGCCAACTTTGCGGTGGTCACATGCCTTCTACTCTCTGGTCACTTCCCTCCCGCATGCAATGAGTCACTGAGTCAGTACTCAATAAATGTAATATTTATTTTAGTTTGGAGAAAGAAAAGGATGCTCAATTATAAGCAGAGTTTGGTTAACTTCGATTATTATTTCTAATTAAACTCATGCATGGCAACTTTGATATTATCGGGATAGAAATCCTCTACTCTTTTTCGGTGCTCCTGTTTATGCTTCATGCTCAAAATTAGGTTTGGAATTTAAGATTTTAAATTAGAGTTTATGGTTAGTGTTTAAGGAGTTTAGGGGCTTGAAATTTAACTTTGTAGTAATTTTTTAGTGTTGGGGCATAAATAGAGGCACCGAAAATTGCCAATTTTTTTTATCCTTATCATTGTTGATATTCTGAGAATAATAATTACTAATAAGGAAAGAAAAGCAAATTCATCCTTGAATATGAATAAGAGAAAAGGATACGAAATTCATTTTTATTAGAAATATTCAGATATGGGAATAAATAATGGCGTTATGAAAACATGGGCATCCATGCAGAGTGGTAATATTTCCATTTCGAATAGTAAAGAAGCTGTCTCCTCCTGTTGCTGTCAATGTCTTTAAATTTGGCCAACTTGTAGGTTTCACTTTCAACTCTACTTTCCTTATCACAAAAATACACACCTCTATGTTGTACTAACATGGAAAGTTTCTTAACAAGGGCAAAATCGATAAATTGAGACTACAATAGAGGCAAAAGTAGCACTTAAGCCAAAAGAAAAACATCAACAGATGGATTCTTTGATATAGAAAAAAGAATAACTAGACAAAACAGGATAACCAGACAGGGAAGGTTCGATCATGCAAATTGCAAACATTATCCTATCTATAACTATTTCTTTCCTGTGTTTGAAAATGCATGGTAGCACATGCTTGTTTTTACAAATACGCCAACATGTGGAAATTAAAAAAGAAATTATACAAAGGGAAGCTAGGTCTTGTGGGGGGGATGGAAAGGGAGAGACCCCACAAGCAATGCAAATGTTGTGTTAATGGTGGAGACATGGGCGCCATAGCCAAGGCAAACTTCGAAAGGTACCGGAGACATGGGGACAACACCCCGTCTCTTCACTTTCATCTTTCTCACCTGCAGACCTTAGGAAAGATAATATAGCAATCAAAGCAATGTTTACAAGGTTTACATCGGTGGAATTCGACACCCTTCCAGGTCGGATCAGAAGGGCGACACATCAAAGGTATGATAATGCCTTAAATATGATTATGATGCGAGAAAATGGCATGGAAACACGAAATATCAAGTCTATTTGGAGGCAACCAGGAAGTTTTAACTGGTAGATTAGATTTAGGATGGGAATAGACTGAAATTAAGCATCAATTCGTTGCTTTCGTTTTTCATTGCTACAATATGTTTAAACAAAAACACATGGCTCAGTAATTGGACCAATGAATTCATTACATCCACCATGAGAGAAATCTAGTTCAATAATTTAAAGTAACCTAGTTCAATCAACTGCCAAAACTGAAACCTAAGGAGAGAATTTCCAAAATTGTGCAACTGCAAATGACCTCTAGCAGTATAACTTATATCAAGCATCCAAGACTTGAAAACTAACTTCGACTAATAATGAACAGGAAATACTTATGAAATAGAATAAATCTCAAAATGGACATCATAAGATGGAAAACGACGACTCTGACCCATACTGCAGTACTTCCTTCCACTTTTGCTATGTTATCGAGGCACACTGAGACCTAGTTCTGAACAAAATTAGAAAAACAAGTACCATTAGCAAGCACTATGGGGAAGAAACTACAAGAAGTGGTTTCTTTGAGTCAATTGTGAATAAAGTTACATTATACGTAAAAACCAATAGGGTCCAGAAACAAACCCTTGTTTACTAAAACTATTTCAAAGTACAATGGCATCATGATGAACAATTATACTATGATGCAAAAATCAATGGATAAGAGATAACTTGCCACAAGAGCAATCAAACTGGCAATAAGACTTGAATAAGGGCACCTTCCATCACGATGATGGTGGTTATTTAATTTTGTATGGAATTGGACATTTAGCATACATACATTTGAATAAAAAGAAAAATACATGAACCTCTTCATGAAAATACAGACAACTAAAGTGCAAGAAATGAAAAGTTTAAACGATTCACACGGCTCCACATTTCCTATAAAAGAACTTCACATTGATCTCCTGCAACAATTATTTTAAAATTAAATTCTTCTCCTTAACCAAATAGGGCTTCTTGATCGATTTATACAGGTACAAGGTATGACACATACAAAACTCTATCTCGCAATTACAAGTACACTCAATTATTTATTTCAACAGGAGAAAGTAAAGTTTTGCCTTGACAGATCCATTTATATCTAATATCAATTGACAATGAGGATGGAAAAGGGCCTAAGTTGTAAAACATTCTTCATTGGCAGAGAAGAATCAAACAAGCTTATAGATCATGTTGAAAATAAAAGAAAAATCAAGCAATACAGAATGAAACAAAATAGAAAGCTGCTGACTTATATGTATATGTTAATTGTATCATATAGGGACCCTATTAGATTACAGTATATGCAGAAAGTAAATGGTCAACATATGTAGAGTCTATATTCCAACTTTGACTGACAAAGCAAGAACTACAAGAAGTTTTCAGTGTATTGTGTAAAAAGCTACAAATCATACACAACCTTCTCAAAGGATGTGAGCTCCCCAACTCAGGGTGTGTCTCTGTTTGTATGTACCCCTGTTGCCTAGCTCTTTTTATTGGACGAAACCCCCTTTTTACTAATCTCTATTAGATTAACTTCATTCTAATATATTGAAAAATGGTATTTTCCTCAATAATAACTGAGGGTTACATCTGATCAGATGCAAATGTACTGAATTCAAGCAGTTGAAACCAAGCACAGCATACTTTGCCTGTCCTATTTGCTTAATTATTATGTAACTGAACACAAGAACGTGAGATACCTTTATGTCTTCACTTTCTCTTGGTTCAGACTATCATCAAAACATTAAGAAGGGGAGAACTTATACATTAAGATAAGAACTATAAAAGAGATGCATAAAAAAAGAACGGACAAAAGGTCCCAAAATTTCTAGCTTTCAATGAGACTTAATTGTACATGAACATCATGATCATGAGATTAGACAACCTAAACAAACAACATTGCTTTATCAATTAACTTTAGAGTTTAAAAAGTTGCTTAGGGAAACAAAATTACAAACATTTTGAGGATAATCAAACTCCTGGGTTTGCACTGCAAAGCATACCCTGAGACAATGACCTAGAGCTCCTTGAATCGATTCCTAGACAGGACGTTAACCGAGCTGAAGACACAGCTGAGTGGAGAGGCAGCAGAGATTGAAGACAACCCAATTGAGAAACAGACCTGAAAAATTAAAGCTTGACAATTTAGAAGCAAAGGTTGGTAATTTAAATGAAACCCAAACGATAAATTAATGGGTTGAAACTAACAAGTTTGGAGAAATGGAGAAAGGGCCTATAATTAAAGATAAGGTTTTTAAAGGGCTTACCTTGAGAATGTGGGAGAGGAGCGAGCCGGAAGTAGAGAAGAGGGGGCTTTGGGTTTAAGGGTTGATTTGTTAATGGTGGATTTGACGTAAGAGAATGTTGGTTTCGAGAGAGATCTAAAGCGAGACGCCATTTTTTCAGGAAAGACAAAGCAGCTGCAGCAGTGAAATGTTAGGGTTAGGAGTTGGAATAAAGTTGAGGGCTTTTGTGGGGTTTTAGCACCATAGGCTTCGTTGAAGGAAATTACGCAAAGGTGATACAATCATGGTATTAAATTACGGCCGCATCGTAACTTAACGGCCGCATTATAACGGTTTTGGAGGTACACCCGTATTATAACGGTTTTGGAAGTACACGCGACACCGCGACCGCATTGAAATCATAATTATTTTTTAGAGAAAAATCACGTCGCAACATCCACAACAGCGACCTTACAACCGCAATTTAGTAACTATGGATACAATGGACATTAATTACTCAAAGTCACTCTCCCAATCTCCCTCTCAATTATTACCAAATCTAATTCTAATTCAATAACCTATCCACTGTTTCTTTGAAAACATACACACAAATACAGATAAACAACTTGAACCCAGATCGCCTAAAAAGAACAATACTTTATAAGAACAATTATTAATTTTTTATTTTTGAATAATAATAAATAGCATTATTTCCTTCTGAATTTCCATTGAATAGCACTAGATCACACCTAACAAACTTATTGTAGGAAAAGAAGCCCCATAAATGGTTAGGGTACATGAAAGTCATATAAGAAATGAACATTCCGGTGTTCTAGCAACAATTCCAATTGGTATTTCCTATTCCTACTAATGAATGGTTAGAGATATCCTCATCTACCAACTGCTTTGATTTGTTGTATTCCTTGTTCCACAGCCAATCACAATTCAAAGGATATTCCTCCTCCGGAACATACTAGTTGTGAAGCGATTAGATTCGTGACAGAGGAATGTGGAAGGGCAGCAATTCGGAAACTTATTTCTTCAAGAACATTAGAGTAAGTTCAACTTTCCTGTCACCGAATCAACTGCCACTTTTGGTCCTGCACAATCACAAAAAAAAGATGTATAACAAACTTATCTTCTTTTAGTTGTTTACGGGATTCTACTTTTATCTCTCATTACTTAGGCTGCTGAAAGTGAAAGTGAATTGCAGCATCCATAAGTGAGGAAGCTGTATGTGATCATATCTCATATCATTTTCATCTACTATGCAATGGACTCGTCATGGCATATAACAAAGTATCTATCAAGGAAATGCAAAGAAAATAACAGTTCTGAAAATATAAAAGAAGCAAACCAGGTCCGACGGCAAGAACTGTCTTTGACCCTGCTGAAACCTGTTAAAAAAGGCTGTAATGAGACCTTCGCCCAAAAATTTTCTTCCAAATAATAAGCACTATGAATTTAAAACTCAAAGATCGAATACAAGAGATTAAACAATCATACACAATGATTCTGTAGAAAAACTGAAGAAAAAAACCTGCTTAGAATCCTTACACAGTAACACAGTAGAGTCTCTTAGTTCAGATATACCTTTAGACCTATAAGTTTCCATTACATTCAAGTAAAGTGATTGTGAGATTACGCGAATTGATGCAGAAAAATACCTGTGTTCTTCCAGCATCAGCAACAACAAAAGTGGGAAGGCCAATACTCTCAGCTGCTTCCCTTAGCTTATTCCTGACAAGAAAATGAAAGTAGACTTACACAACTATAGATGTAAGTTGACATATATGGCGACAGTTCAGTTCCCAAAGAAATCAGCCACTTACATTTCTTGTTGATTCCTGCATGTAACGACTATTTTGGGTTGCCCACAATCCTCCCATTGTCTTAGGAGGGATCGATCACTGAAATGTTTTTAATGACTAATTGTTGATCAAACAATTCACTTGCACAACAGCACAAGTAACTAACACTGATAAAAAGGATCTTCCAATAAAGCAAGGTCACAAAGTGAATGTTGAATTAAGAAATTGACTTGTTATCAAGAGAAACATACCTATGCATCAATTCTGCATACATGCCGGTGGCAGCATCTGTATATTTGGGCGGGAAAAATTCGGTCAAATAATTGAGGGTTAGGATACATCGAAAGCAAAATTTCAGATTTTAAGAGTAACAGAGGAATCATACGGGCACATTGAGATGCAATCTTCCCTGATTTCATCTTAAGGTCTTGTCTAACCACTAAAACCTGCCACAAGCAGTTCAAGACTCAAAATTTCAGAGCTTATATACCATTAGTCATTACTTTAGGGTGATGCTTAATTTACTAATCATGAAGACAAATTTAAGCCAACTAATTCAGCAAAGCATATGGAAATATACAATCAAGTATGCGTTCGGAGGAAGGGACGCAAAATTAGCTTATCGGATCGATTACATCGAACAAGTACACCCACAAAGTCATTCCCTTTTCTACTAACATAAATTCAGTCATCAAAGCAGCCTAAATACACATACACTAGAATGACATAACATTTGTTATCTGTGACAATTAATAGTAGGAAACAAAGAAAACTTCAAGAAGTGACAATACAAAGGAAGGGGAAAAAAAGCATACCATTTTAAGTTCTTGGTCAGCATTTGAGGAAACAAATTCCTGATCTTGAAGCTTTCCAGGTAGGAAATTCTTCTTCTTGGAAAGGGTTTTAGTGGGTTTAGACAAATCCCAGAATAACCCAAGTATGAAACCGATAACAAGGCCGGGAATGAAGTTTTCGGGTTTGAAACTCACTCCCAATAATTCACTTTTCTGCTTCTGCAGCTTCTGATATCGCATAAGCACTATCGATTAGAACAAACAAAAGATAAAAAAAAAGACAAACAGCCAAAAAAATAAGAGAGAAATAAGTGAGATGTACCTTGTTTGAAGGTTGAGAAGAGTTTCGAGTGGAAGCCCACATGATCTTTAGGAACACAGACTGGATTGCGTTTTAACTGGTTCTATATGGAAATCCGCGAGTTGTAGAAGAAAGCGATGAGATAAAATGATTTTGTCGCGGTGGGGTTATTCGCTGAACCCAGGGCTACTACAAAACGCAGCCGTTTAGGAGAAATACTTCGAAACATATTAACATATTTCTTTTTTTTAATAATAGTAGTAAGTTGTGAACCATTAATTCACCGAGTAATTAATGATGAGTTATGATCTACTTACACAAGTGTAAACGTTTTCAAGTTAAGTTTTATACGTTTTTTAAATCGTTGGATGGAAGAAATGGATAGTTAAATTAACTCTTTTTAAAAAACGTGTAAATCTTAAAAAAAAAATACACTGTATAATCGGATCTTATTCGTTTCATATATTCTATTGTTAATATTATTTTATTTTGAGCAACATAGTTTGTATTCTTTAAAAAATTAAGAGTAAGAAACACATATTACATGGAAATGTAATCACACTAAAATATATAAAAAAAACAAGTTTTATTGTTATAATTTTGATAATTAAAAACAGTAAATTAATCGATATAATATAATAAATTAGTAAACTGTTTGGTGTATATAAAAAACGAATATTAATGTTTTTCCCTTTTGGGTTTTATATAATAAATTAGGAACACATTACTGAAGACAAAATAGAGATTAATTAAAATTAGGCAACAAAAAGTTAAGTAGAAACAAGTGAATGAAAGCGAAATTAGGAGGGGGATAATGTTTAAGTTTGGAATACATTGAATGTCGGCAGCAACGAGTACCAAGTTTTAACCACCAATAGTTATGTGAGATTAAAATGTGTTTCAACTAGTTTTAGTGAAAAATGAATGTTGTTATTTTTCTAAAATTCTGAGTTCAATCAATTTATTTAACCTTTCAAAATTTATTTTTATTAAAAAAAATAACGTTACTACGAGCTTCGTTAAAAAAAATTAAAAATAAAAGAGTATTCATAATAACAATTACAAAATCTTATAAAACCATTTCAGCAAACCAAAATAAAACAACAAATGCCTTATGTCAAAATCACATCTAAATAACCTTCGCAACCACCTCCAAGGGTAACGTCACATACAACTATTCACTCAACAGTTTATCCGTACAAGACAAACCAAACCATGAGCCATTATATTCGCCTCACGATGAATACGAGCAATTCAGACTTTTCATTGCCTTGCCAATAATTCGTTAACCCAAAACCCAATGGCACTATCACCTAATACCACAAAGGTACCTTGCAAAATCTTGACAACAATGCAATTGTCAAGAAAGCCTATTCTCCACGTATGCAAAAAAAGGTTAATTTTTTTTTCATAGTTCAACGACAATAACTGAACACGAGTCTATACTCCTAAAAAAACCAAAGAGAAACTAATGAATTTATCGGTAATTCTCATTAACAATGTCTTGTATTAATATCTATATATACAGGGATTAACATTTTACTTGATTCGATCGGGTCAGATTTTTTTAATGAAAAATCGAGTTCGTGTTGGGTCTACTTAATATATTATAACCTAATATCATAATTTTTCGTTATATTTTTATATTCTCGGGTATTTTCATATTCTCAAGAAGGGGTGACATATACGAGCATGTTTATTTTTTTTATCTCAACGTGAATTGTATGTTTGTAACAATAGGGACATAATTTCCTCAACTCTAATCGACTAGGCGTATTGTGTCGATTTTTTGAGTAATATACCTGGAAATGCCCGTTGATTTCTTATTAACATTAACGCCAACAGGTACATTCCAAAATAATCTTTACTCGGGCATTTTTTCTCTTGGCCATGAACCTCCTTTGAGTATTTAATTCACCTAACTTTTCTATTTTCAGATCAAAAGCGTGTCGAATTTTTATTAAAGATGAAGTCAGGTTGGGTTGCCTTTGGGTTTATGGAGAAAAATACTCTACCCGACCTGACCCGACCCAGGACTAATTGTGTAATTTTATCTTAAATTTTTAGGGATATTTATAATAATACTCCCTCTCTATATATATTATTATAATTAGGTCCTTAAAATTGAATTTTTATTTACAATTTAGTCCTTAAATTTATATATTTTTTACAAACATGTCCCCTAAAATTATTTTTTTACAATTAAGTCCCTAAAAATTAATTTTTTTCTATAGGTCGGGTCGATGACGAATTTAGTGTATTTATTTTTAGATCGTGTCAGATTTTTTAAAAAAAATATGTTCGGGTCAAATATAAGTACAAAATATTTATTTTTAAGTAAGGTTCGGGTGGGCCAAAAATCCGATCCGACCCGTGCACATCTCTCCATAATATAAGTGCATGAAAAGGTAGATAATCCATAACATAAAACCAGTATAAAATAATAGTTAAGAATTCTGCGCACCAGTTATTTAAAACCAAGGTAGATTTACATTAATTTACCCAACAAAGTATGGCAATAATTTGATGTAGCTGACTCAGAGCTCCAATATTGAAAATAATATGGTTGCTAAAGGACAACATGTTACATGCCGCATGCATTTTGCTCATGCTTCTTCTACTTTGCCAACCAATCCATGCATTATTTTACGGACATGAACATCTTGTGATATTTAAAGGTTCAAACTAAAAATATTGTGAAGAAAAAAAACCACTTTTGATTTCAGTTTAAATTTTTTAAAAAGATTTTTCACATCCCATTTTCTTATTAAAGAACTTGTAAATTTGAGAAATGGGTTGTTCCCATATAAACCACCAGATTTGAAATTAGTGGGTGCCATACGCATACCCTTGCAATCTTCATCGCTTTTGTTGTTTTCGTTGTTGTTTTTCTCTGGGTTTTACCCGTTCAATTCATAGAAAAACTTGGTTTAGATTTTGTTATCTTCATGTCGACACTGGGTGATGATGAGTTAAGCTTAGTTCTTAAATGGGTTTATGATCAAAACGACAGGAAATCATTCTCTCAAGTCTGCAAACAATGGCTGCGAGTGGAAGGTTTATCCCGGTTATCCGTTCGGGTTCTTGAGCCCGATCTCCTCCCCAGTTTCATGCCCAGATTTCCAAATCTGCTTTTCTTTGAAACCCAGGTTTTTATCTCCGATTCCCACCTTGAATTTGTGGCGAAAACATGTCCGAGACTCCAAGTTCTTAACCTTAATCTTAGGAAAACACGTGAAGAATTCGATGAAGTTGATGGGATTTCTGGCTTTGAAGATGTTGGGGACGATGGGATTAGCGCTTTGGCTAATGGGTGCCGAAATCTAACGAAAGCTTTGTTGCGAAAGAGAAAAAATGTAGGCACCGTTGCTGTTATTTCCCTCGTTAAATTCTGCAAGAATTTGACATCTCTGGATTTAGGAAGGTGTGATTTGGTGGATGACCAAGCTGTTGAAGCAATGGGGTGTTCGAATTCGATACGGGTTTTGAATTTGGAAGCTTGTTCATTGATTACGGATCATGGATTGGCTGTTTTAGCAACAGGGCTCATCTCAACAACATTGAAAAAACTGATCCTTTCAGAGTGTGACCGAATTACTGATTCTGGTGTGTCAATGCTGAAGCACATGTGTTGTTTGGAGGAGCTAAACTTAGCTGAATGCGGGCCAAAGATAACAGATTCCAGCGGCCTCGCGGTTTCTTCACTTTCAAGTCTCAAGAAATTGAATTTGGCTTGGCTGATCAACTTATCGGATGTCACAGTCATTGCAATTGCTAAGAATTGTGTGAATCTGGTGGCTATTGATTTAACAGGTTGCGAGTTGGTCACCGGAGTCGGTGTTAGAGAATTCGGGAACCATGAATCTCTAGAATACCTTGTGTTGGCTTCCTGTCATAATATTTGTATGAACGATTTGAACATTGTGGTCAGATGCCAGTCACTGAGGGACATTGTGCTGGACAAAGGACTCAGAATGTGGATTCCAATGGCAATGCATGTGCATATTAGCATGTTCTGTCAATTGCACTGGCGTTGAAGGATGAACACAAGGGTACTTGAAAAAGCCTTTTGTAGGATATAATTCGGATCAAATCAAGGTTAGTGTTTATTGTTTTCGTCAGAAATTCGTTAAGAACAAAATTTATACAAACTTAACTTCAAATCTTGCTGATTTTTTTCACTAGTTTCTTAGCAATACACTTTCTTCATGTTGCTTTTTATGATTAATGCCTACTGATGTTGTTCAAGATTATTGGTGAAGGAAGCTGGAAACATCATTTGATGGAAAAGCAAAAGTAGGGTGTTTTGTGATTGGAAATAAAGTACTAGCAGCCATGATTTCTTGTTCAAGTTTCAAACTTTTCTTTTGTTCTTTTCTTAATGCTGTGGACTGTGGTTGTAAAGGTTTTGCTTTACTTTTCATTTGGGGCTTATGACTCAATCAATCAAAGGAACCCCTCATACCTTTTTCCCATGTTCATTTAGCCAAATAATAAACACAAGTTAATGGTTGACACTTGAAAATGGCATGTCACTTTATTTGATTTTGATGTATCGAAATTTGAATTTTAAATTCAATGTTCTTTTAAGGGTGATTGTATGAATCGACAAGTTTACGCACCGATATGGCCGGCCGCTAGGAAGGCTTTGCCGCATATTATGTTCGAAAACGTTCAAGACGAAAGAATTAAGGAATTTTCCATACCAAAACAGGGGCAAAAGAGCAAAGAGCACAGTGGGGAAAATGAAGTTGGAATCATTGGCCCATTTTGTTCTATACTGCAATTGGTAAGGGGACTAAGACATTAGACACAAGGCCTCATATATGCGACCAAGGTCCAAGCTATATCCGTTCGTTGTCCGAGGAAGTGCAAAACAACACTGTCCTGTTCTACCATTTGTTAAGAAACCAAAGACAAAACAAAACAAAATCCCACATCCCTAGTAAAGCAAATAGACAATGGGATCATCTTCAACAGTGAGAGCTGTTGGTGCTGTTCTCTGCAGATTCACAAATGGGGTTTCCTCAACTTCCTGGATTGTTTCTCGAAACGGGCTCTTAAAAAGCAATAGGAAATTATTATCATCAGTTTCCTCAATATCATCGTCAACTTCGAAATTGTATCAGGTTAATACTAGCAGCAATGAGCATCAATTACGAAGCATCTCCACTTTCCCTCCCCTCTGCATGGGGAGGCGCTCTTCCAAGATTGCCGGCAGAAAGGTCTCTTCTTTCTTATTTTTCTTAAATGCCCACATTTTGATGAATCTGGAAAGACCTTAATTTTCAAAGAAAAATATGTCTTATGGATAAATATAGCCTTTTTAGTTATGTATGCTACATGTTTGATGAAAATCCTAACAGAAGACAAACTCAATTATAATTTATGAATGGAAATAGTTAAACACTATGTTTAATCTTGTTTTAGCGGGGAACTAAAATATGCTTTTACCTCTTACATATGCGGTCAGAAACTGAGAATCAATGAAGTGGTTTTTATACTAGTGTTCTACTTAAATTCAGGGTGCTCAAGATGCAAAGAAGGCTAAAACCTACTCAAGGATTGGAAAAGAAGTTGTATCTGCGTAAGTTGGTAGTTCATAGTCCTTGCTTGATTTGCTACATTAATGCTGAAAAAAGAGATATGAAAATTGCTTATATTTGTTAACTGCCGGAATTCCTTTTATCGTGTTTTATCATTTAGTTATGCTACTTTGTCCAGCTTCTATAAATTTTTGTATGGAGACTGAATCTCATGAGTTTGATGCTTTATGCAAATGCACTGCAGTGTAAAGAAAGGCGGTCCAAATCCGGCATCAAATTCAGTTCTTGCAGCTGTAATTGAGAAGGCCAAGGAGCTTGATATACCCAAAGAAATTTTGGAGCGCAATATCAAGAGAGCTTCAGAGAAAGGGCAAGAAGCTTACATTGAGAAAGTTTACGAGGTTGGCGTTTCAATACTGTCTACTTTTAGTTATAGATTTGTTGCTATAGTGATAGTCATTGAGGGTATCTTCTTGTATTAGATGCTTTGATGGTATATAAGATTGGGTTTTCTTAACTCTTCAAGTATAATGCTTCTTTCAGGTATATGGTTATGGTGGAGTTAGCATGGTTGTAGAGGTCTTAACAGATAAAATAACTCGATCAGTTGCAGCTGTTAGGGAGGTAGTCAAGGACTATGGAGGAAAGATGGCAGATCCTGGTTCCGTTATGTTCAAGTTCAGGCGTGTTCGAGTTGCGAATATAAAAGTCACCGATGCTGACAAAGACCAGCTCCTTGACGTTGCATTAGATGCTGGAGCTGAGGATGTTATTGAGCCTCCAATATATGAAGACGATACTGACGAGGATAGATCAGAGAGGTAATGCTCCTTCAATTTCAAACTGAATTCTTGATTACTTTCTCCTTTCCGTACTTACTGCATCTTTTGCGCTTCTTTTCATTTTCAATTTATTTAATACATGGCATAAACCAATTCCATACTTTTCTACATAAATTTAGAGGAACTAAATAGTTGTCTTCTCTAAGTAATTTTGTTGTAGAAAAAGACCTCCTTCACATAGGTTGAGAGCTATTATTGGCTGTGCTTTAAAACATGTAAAGTAAAACTCGCAAGTGCGGCTAATCAAACCTTCTCCTAGTGTATATGAGGTTCAAAACTCTGCAATTTTATTGTTTGCATAAAAAAGTTAAGACTTTTGTTTTCTTTTCTGACTGGCGAATTTTGAATTGTTCTGGACAAGAAAAAAAAACTGGACATATAATGACAGTATTATGACTCTACAAATACTTCGCACATATCTTTGTTATCTATTATCAAGTCTGTATGCTTTAGTAAGTCCACGTATATGATCGTCGATGATCTGTTGCAAATCAATCCCATTTTCTTTTTCAGCCATGCAAGTTGTTTTGCCACTTGGACTGGGTAAAGTCTGATGCAATTTCTCCTTGTAGCTATTACAAGATTGTAAGCTCAGCGGAAAACTATGCACAAATACTTTCGAAGCTACGTGATGAAGGAATAAGTTTTGAAACTGATAATGGTTCGGAGCTAATTCCACTAAGCACCATCGAGGTACTTTTCTGTGATGTTGATAAGATCTGTGATCTGCCTTTGATTTCTGCTAAACCAGTACCTTTTGCCTTGTAAAATGGCTGATGTTCACCTAATGATTTGCTGAATGCTTATCACGTATTTGATTGCCTAATCACCATGGTTCACCATCTTACTTATCACCGTGGTGCCGTCATTGATATGTTGGTTGGTTTCAGGTGGACGATGAGGCTATGGACTTGAACAAGGAACTTATATCTAAATTGCTTGAACTCGATGATGTTGACGCGGTGTATACAGACCAGAAGTGATTTATATCTACACCATTTCAGATACGGAAATTAAACCCGTAGTTGGTCTTTGCTGCATTGTTGCTCGATTTAGCTGGGGATTTCCTAGAGGACCTTTATATTCTTCAGTTTTAACTTTTTCAAGTTTCAACCCTCTGATAATGGAAGGAAGAAAAAAGGGGTGAGTGTTTTTAACTTGTATCACAATTTAGTTAATCTTCTCTTTTTTTCTTTTTACAGATTTTAAAGACCTGCCATGGGAGAAACCTCCACTTGCCTTCTCCTTCTTGCTTTTACCTCTCTTGAAAGCAAATATAATAATTCAATTTCTTTTTCCCTGATTTCCAATATTTCTTCTTTTAGGGTACATAAATGTTTCTTATCTCTGCTTTAAACAATAAGAAGCACTAGTGATGGGCATTTTACCTGAATCTGACGGGTTCCGTCCCGGCCTGACCGGGTTGGATTTTTTAAATGAAAAAAAAAACAGGTTTGGGTCGGATTTTTGTTAACGATGTACTCGGGTTCGGGTTTAGGGTGGAAAATTTCCAACCCGACTCGTGACTAATAATATAAATTTTCCTTAAATTTTTTAGGGATATTTGTAATAATACCCCTCTTTATATATATTTTATAATTAAGCCCTTAAATTTGAATTTTCTATTTATAATTTAGTCCTTTAAATTATATTTTTTACAATTAAGTCCCTTAAATTTGTTTTTTTACAATTAAATCCCTAAAATTAATTTATTTTATATAATTTGGGTCAGGTCGAGGTCGAATTTAGTATATTTATTTTTAGGTTGGGTCGGGTCGAATTTTTTAAAAAACATTGTCGGGTTTAAGGTGTTTATTTTTGAGTCCGAGTGGGCCAAAAACCTGACCCGTGCCCATCTCTAAGAAGCACAAAACAACAAACATATGAGCCCATAGATGAGATGTCATGGACCATTTTTCGTGTTTAAAAAAATGAAATTTTGCCGAAAAAGTCAACAAAAATATATTCTGGGTAGTTGATGCATTCCCCCTATCCATCTAAAATTGGTCCACATTTCAATTTTCAATCGTCAGCGGATATATGCTGGGCCGACACATAATTGCCTCTCTTTTTTATTCCTGATATTATTTATATAATTATATCAAAATAATTGTTTTTATTCGTTTCGAACATGAAATTTTCCCGAGAAATTAAAGTTCAGCTCCGACATCGGAATAATGAGTCGACGATGCTTTGTCTTCAAACAACGTCTTGAGATTGTAAGGCCGTACAATATCTGTAGTTCCAGCCCACATCAACTCTGCAAATTGTCGGTAAACCTTCTCGGAGGGATGATAGGAATCAAAGAAGAAGAAATCAGCAGGATTATCACATAAATCGTACTCCGTCACCCCTCTCTTCCCTCCACAGCTGTAAACTCCGCCGTATGGACCAGACCCGCAACACGCCGCCGTCGCATTCTTGAAACCTTCACTCACACCACAATAAATCCACCAAAATTTAAAAAAAGAAAAGAAAAAAGAATTCGATATTGTAAAGAGCATTTAACATTACCGTATTTTGAAGGGTTGCTCAACCTTTCATTAACAGATTGATACATATTGTAAAGGGAATATTTGAAGCCTTGAAGCTCCTTCTTTAACTTATTCAGGGTTTTCGGAAGTCGAGCATTATGAAGCTTTGCTATTGCTGTTACTTCATCGTTGCAAGGACCCCCTGATTGTGCTTTCATGTATGGTAAACAACCAAGCGGTATCATATTCGGGAACCCAAATTTCCTCCCTCCTTTCTTGTATATTTCCTGCAATCAGTTTTTTAAAAAAACATGGATTTTAAGCAACTTCTGCTGGTAAAAAGAGAATTTTTCTGGGTTTGTTTTGTAGGTGTGTATTACTTCGAGAGCAACGGTGAGGTTTCCGAGCACCATGGAAGCAAACTCTTGGTCGGAGACACTTGAGTTTTTGGTCATGTAATCATTGCCCCCAACGCTAAACATGTAAACAGCTCTGGACAACAATTTCTTGGCCTCTGCATCTCCTAGCTCTTGTCTCAGTGATTTCTCAACTCGTTTGAAGTATTTTATTTGAGTTTCTAAATCCACAACCTGGCGTTAAAATGAACCAAGAATTTCATCAAAATATGAACTAAACACAGCTTAACTGAGCATTTAAAATGAACCAAGAATTTCATACAAATCCTTGATGAGATTCGACAAGAGCACCGGCTCCACCGGATGCAAAGTTCACCCCATCTGTAAACTTCTGCTTTCCAGGCTTTAAATATGCTGGAATTATCGGTAACCCAGCAAATTGTGCTGTAACAGAACAAAATGGTAAGAAATGAATCAAAGGGAAAGTCGAAACTTCAACTTCAAGTACTTTTCTTTTGAAGTGGTTTACCGATAAAATCTGGAATCAGACGGCCATCGGAGAATCTTCCGGTTGGGTATTTGAAGAATGTCTCGCCATAAGGAATGAAATTTGCCTGATAATCGGTGGTGGTGTTGATGTAATTGTTGTTTCCAGGATCGAACAATGAATCACCAAAGATGAACAAAGCAGCATGGTTTTCGGGCAGATTATGGCAGCTACCGAGGTTGACAATAGTTGTAAGAGAAATGAAGAAACAAATATAGGGACTTGGTTTCGCCATTCTGTGAACAAATAAAACTGAAGATTGCGTTAATTTATGCTCTATTATTTACTAAATTCCTCTTGCGGTCAGTTGCTTACTTTCTTTTAAATATATGAAATTTTGCAGATTCGAGGAATCCATATCCGAAGCAATCTAAATTCAAGATTCTGCAAATACGTTTGGAGGATACACACGGAAAGTCATTAATAGTAGTTTGAAGTGAAGTTAGACCTGTAAAATTATACCGATTAAAGCACTTTGAACATACCTAGGGATGTAAAAACAAGTCAGGATCTGGAAACCTGCCTGAAACCTGCTCGAGTCAGAACCTGATTTAACCCGAGAATTCGATGATCCGAACCCGAGTTGAACCTGTTACTGTAGCAACCGAACCCGATCTGTGTCTGACTGAAAACAACCCGAACCTGAATCTGACCTGGTAATTTTGACCTGAAACCCGACCTGCATCCGACTGAAACGAATCCGAACCCGAGACCGACCTGGCAAATTACCTGATATTATCCGACTGAAACGACCCGAAATCCGATTTTACCCGACCTGCTTTGAACCCGACCTGTTAATGGACCCGACCTGTTTTGAACCTGAACTGTTGTTGACCTGAACTAATGTAGACCTGTTTATTATAAACTTAATAAATTTTTAATAGATTATGTTAATTTCATTACTTAAAATTATATACTTAAAAATTTGTTTAAGTATAAAAATATATACTATGTATAATAAAATTATATACTTAAAATATTTGTCTTATTTTATACTAAATATATAATATATTAGTAATATATAATTAATATAATATATTAAACTTATATACTTTATTATGTCAAATGTCTTTCAATTGACATAATAACTTATTTTACTAAAGTTATTAACATAATAAGAAAAATCTTTTAAGTATTATATTAATTATATATTATATTAATTGAAAGACAATTGTCATAATATATACTAAGTTATTAACTTATATTTTGTCTTATTTTTCGTACTTATTATGCTTCATATTTATGTTAACTTAAATTATATAAAACATATTGACATAATAAATACTAAGTTATTAACTTATAATTTGTCTTATTTTTCGTACTTATTATGCTTCATATTTATGTTAATTTAAATTATATAAAACATATATACTAAGACAATTGACATAAAATTTGCTAAGTTATTAAGTCTTTCAAATTAACAGTTAAGTTTGTATTATGACAGTTAACTTAGATTAATATATAATAAGTCTTTCAAATTAACAGTTAAGTTAGTATTATAACAATTGTCTTTCAAATGATTAATATATATTAAGTCTTTCAAATTAACAGTTAACTTAGATTAATCTGGATAACAACTCTTTTTTGTTAATTTAAACGGGTTGACTTCTTAAATTTGTTAATAACAAAGAATAAAATTAAGTCACTTTGCTAACTTGAAATTAACAGTTAACTTAAATTAACAACGAACAATGAACAAAATGAAGTAATCGGGTTAACTTCATATTAACAGTTAACTTAAATTATAATAATTTTACAAACATATAATTAAAATAAGTTAATAACAAAGAGAATACAAACTTTAAGTTTACAAACAGAATAGAAGCTTACAAAATGATAAGTAATTTTGCTCTCAGATCTTATAGCAAAGTCAAAAGACATTGCTACCAGAAAGATCATCATCGAGCAACAACATAAAGCTATCAACAAATTTTAATTATGGGTAACTAAGCTATGAAAGCTAAGAAACCAGCAAAATTAAAACAAGGACAACAAAATAAAACCAACAAACCAACAGAATTTAATACCCAGCAACCAGCAATCAGCAAGACAGCAACCTGCAAAGAACTTCAACCAGCATCAAACTCAGCATTGAACAACAACCAGAACAAAACAACACTAAGTGAAAAAAAACAAGGTATAAGAAAAAGTAAACAACACTAACAGAAATAAAAGACATGTAAATAAAGAAACAAAAAGATGAGACATGTAAATAAAAAACAGAGAGAGATTAGAATGCCTCATTCAGGAATAGGATCTTCAACAGCAACATCAGGCAGAGAAGATTCATTCACAACAGCCAGATATTCATCATCTTGTAACGGGGTTTTTTTCGCACAAATCAAGTTCCCGTTACTTTTGAAAAAATATGTTCGATTTGATTAAAAAAAATGGGGGGAGTTTAACAAAAATTAATTCGGTTCGGGTTTTGGAAAAATCCCTTTGAAAAAAATCTTTTTCTCGGTTTGGAGTCGCCACCGGCCACTATGGTAGGCCAGACACCGTAAAAAAACAAAACCAGAGATTCGTTTGAAAGGGTTCGGGAGTTGGTTACGTGTGGGGTAGGGTTAGCGCCCCCATCACGCCCGGAAATCGGTACCAAAACAATTGTTGCCTTTAATTGATGGGAATTATTCGAAATTTAAAAAGAATTTAATTAGCGGTTCCTGGTCGAAAATTAGGCTTTAATCACGAGCTTTTTCAAATTGGTGGTATCGAATTAATTAAGCATTTAATTAAAAAGGATGACGGTACACCGGATCAAAGACTAAACCGACATCGTATAAGACTGACTGCCGTGTTAGTTTAGGGTTCGGATCTCGTACGTCACCTTTATGCATGATGCAAGCAATTAAAGGATGATGCTATGGTCTTGTCCTTTTTATTTACGGATTTACCTTTAGACGATTCGAATTAATCCGAATATTCGCGGGACATCCAGTAAGCTAGGCATGTCGACCCGAATACGCGAATTAATAGGTATCTCCGTTTTAGAATTAAAATTAATTGGCATGCTTACCAAAATACTAAATGTCACATGAATGTCAATTAAAATGTATGTCACAATAAACATATTCGAACCATGTAAAAGAGGCAAGCATACGACCAAGATAATAAAACCACATAAAAAAACATGTCACGAATATATTCGAATGACATAACAACTAGCTAAAAACACATACCACATGCAAACATTAAAACTACATATCATACATGCACATATTTAACCATCATGCACAAAAAACATATATTCGATGTCATCATGTATTAACAAGACAAATGCTTACATAATAAATAAACATAATAAAATGCTAAATAAATAAAAGGGAAACTGGCAGGGATGAGGACTGTAATAAACCCATTTAACAAAACTAATTAAAAAAGTGAAATGGGACTAAATTAAAGAGACTCGGAAAACCACGGGGACCACAAAAGTAATTCGACCACTAAAAACGAAACCGGGACAAAATTGAGAACGTTTGAAAACACGGGGGGACTGCTGCCGTGATTTTAAAAGGCGGAAGCCCCTGCACGCGTAATAACAATACGCGGAGGGGCTTAGTAGGCTATTAGCCCTATTTAAAAAACTAAAAACATTATTTAAGCCAAACCAAAACAGATTTAAACCCATTTTTCATTTGATAACCCTAAACCGGAAGGAAAAAGCTTACCCTTTTATCTCTGAGAAGTCCGGCGCCGCATGGGTTCCGGTCGCCGTTACCGGCGCCGGAACCCTTAAAAAAAACCTTTTTTCACTTTCCGACGACCCAAAAACGAAGCCTTATCCCCTTTTTGTTTTCTGAAAACCCCCAAAACCAGACCTTTCGAGGCTAAAAAAAAACCCAAACAAAACGTCTCACATTACCGTCTCGTCGGCTCACCGCGCAAGATCTCCGAGGAGATCGCCGGGCTTATCGCCGTTGAGGAAGGCAAACGGGCGAGAGGGAAAATGAGATTCGCGAAGGTAAAATATGAAACCTAATCTGTGATTTTTTTTATTTCTTACTTTCGAAACTGAAATGAAATAAGGGTACCTCTGAAACTGCCTTTGCTTGTATTGCTTTCGAGATTTTTTTTACAATTTTTCACTCTGAAGAAAACCTCTCATGCTCTCTGAAAAATCCCTGCTTTCATTACAATTGCTTTCGGGTATTTATAGCCCCGAATTACATGTTTTTTCTTTTTTTCTAATGCCTAATATTGCTGGAATATGTGCTGATTTGTACGATTTTCTGCTGATTGCTGCATGCCGTTGCGATTTGTTTCTGATTTCCGTTGCCTGCCTCGTACAACTTGGCTCTGAAATTTTGTTGTTTTCTGTTGCATGTGAGGCCCGTGAGGAGAGGGGGACCAGAGGAGGACGTGGAGCGATCCGGACGATCGGCGAGATTCGAAAAGGCCACCGGTGTGCTGCACGCGCGCATCTGGGAGACGGATAGACGCGCGTGGGAGATGAGGCGTCGCACGTGGGGATCTGGAACCTTCTCCGGCTCAATCTCAGCCGTTGATGCACTCCCGATCCAATGGTCCTGAGGGGTGCGGCGCGAGGGTTGTTGAGGCTTCAGCTAGGGTTTCCTTCTCCTGGTGCAATCTGGACCGTCAGATCTAGATCAGATCTGACGGTGAGAGGAAGGTGGCGGCTGCACAAAACATAAGGGTATTAGGGTTTTCTTTCTTTTTCGGCAGATTAGGGCCATGTTATTTGGGCCGAAACGGGCCTGTGTAATATTTTTATTATATATGTATATATTTTGGGCTCTGTAATTATAGTTGACTTTAATTAAATAAACTGGGCCTTTTATTTATTAATGTTTTTTTTGTTTTTTTCCAGATTTAATCATTAATGATAATATTAATAATGAATATAATAATAATAATAATAATAATAATAATAATAATAATAAGGATAATATAATAGATAAATAATAACAGATAATAATAATATTAATAGTAATAAATAAAATGTATAAATAATACATAAGTACTAATTAATGATAATAACAAATATAGTAAAATGACATAATAAGGTATTAATATGGTAATATAAATGATAAATAACAATAAGGTAATAATGCGGTAATATAAATGATAATATGATAGGTAATGATAGTAGGTAGTAATTAATATAATGATAGTGATGTTAGTAGATAATAATAGATAATATAGATAATAATAATATTGATAAGCAAACACAAGCACGATAGTATTATAGTAATAAGGTTAATAGGTGATTAATAATAATATTATATTAAAGCCCATTATTAAAAATAAAAGAAATCGAGTTTAACACCCCGGACAAAATTAGTGATTACACATCTTTATCCTCAGGCTCAAATCCATACAACCAATTACGGGTTGTAACAAAAATTTCAAAATTTTTGGGCAAAAGTCTAGCCCTCAACTTGTTCAAAATCCGACCCCCCATACTAAATGAGGATTCGGATGCAACAGAAATAATTGGAATGGCTAAAACATCTCTAGCCATGAGAGAAAGAGTAGGAAAAGAAACAGACCGTGACTTCCAATACTCTAATATATCAAACTCAGAATCATCAGACCGAGGAAGAAGGGGCAAAGATATGTAAGAGTCAACATCAGATTTACCACTCTTAGAAGCGGCCAAATTAGCATCAAAGTTCTACAAAAAAACATAAAACTAGTTAGAAAATTGTAAGTAAAAGAAACAAAAATGAAAACATAAACAAAAACAAAACTGACCTGAAACAGATTTGACTTTTTGAAGGTCCGAAGCCGATTCGAACTCGAAACACTTGTACTTTGAGATGAATTGCATTGGACAGAAGAATTAGAAGAAGATGAAAAACACAGAACAGTTCTAGAATAATAGATATACAAATTCACAAATTCATTGTACACAAGACTAACCCTCCTCTCAACCTCATCCTCAACATAGAGGACACCATACAACTCCTTCAGAAGTTGCAACTTATAACGGGGATCAAGTAAAACAGCAAAAGACAGAATAGTAGAGTGTTCAGACCAGTATTTCTCATACAACTCAAGCATAGGACCATCCATAGCAGAAATTCCAACACAAGGATCATTGTGAGCATCACACAGAAGTTTCTCAATAGCAACAACATTAGCCAGATATAAATTAGAAGTAGAATACTTGGATCCTGAGAACAGAGTGGTAATCTCATAAAAAGGCTCAAGAAAATCACAGATCAAAGATGCAGTTTCCCACTCATCCTCCAAAATAATATCCAGGCCATTCTCTCTATTAACAAACAAATTGATAGCTAACTTAGCATCAATAGCCCTACGTAGCATCAAATAAGTGGAGTTCCACCTAGTAGGGACATCCAAAACTAACTTCCCAGAAAAATCAGAACCACAATCTCTAACAGCAGAATCAAAACCACATAGTCTAGAATCAGAAGAGTCAATAAATTTAACAATTTCACGCAACTTAACAATAGAAGAATCAATAACCTTTAACCCTCTTTGAACTATCAAGTTCAGAATATGAGCAGCACATCTAATGTAAAAGTATTTACCATTGCAAGGAATGGGAGATATGGCATGCAAATCGTCTTTGAGACGCTTAACCATTCTATCATTAGCAGATGCATTATCAAGGGTTATAGTAAACACTTTCCTTTCAAGACCCCACTCACATAACAACTTCTTAACAAACTTATATATAGACTCACCATCATGGGGTGGGGGGAAATGACGAAAGTTAAGAATTTTTGACTGAAGTTTCCAATTATTATCAACATAATGGGAGTCAGAGCAAAATATGAACGTGAAGTGCAAGCAGACCAATCATCACATGTAAAACAGATTCGACTTGAAACAGAAAGCATTGAATCAATTAACAACTTCTTATGCTTCTCATGCTTTAACATGCAATGCTTAGTAACAGTATACCTAGAGATATCCTTGACATTAGAATTAAGATAACGATGCAAAATCCTAAGTTTATCATGCTCAACCATGCTCAATGCATATCCATGACACAAAATAGCTTCAGCAAACAAATCACAGTAGGTTTTCTGATCAAAAGAACTTCCTAAACAACTACTGAGATTGGATACAAGGAAATCCTTATAGGCAGGGCATTTTTCAGTGTGTCTTTTAGGGTTAGAGGTACCAATATAGGAATCAGCTTTATACCTTTTTGATTTGCAATACTTACATTCAGCAAAGATGCCATCCTCCTCCTTAATGAAGCAATAGTGATCCCAAATAGGAGAAGTCCTTCTCCCAAACTCTGTTGATGAAGTTGTTGAAGCCCTCCTTCTAGTGGAAGGAAGAACAGTAGAGGCTTGATCATTTTCATCCGCTTCAAACAAAACATTAACAAAAATGAGTTAGTGACTGATCAAATAATAAAAATGATCTTCTAAAAATAAAAAAAGTTAAAAGAGTATACCTCTTTGAACGGGAAACTCCAACTCGTAAGAAATATCATCCATAGGCATAGTTGTGCTAAATGAACAAAAGAAAAATATGTGAAATCTCAGAAAATGAATGAAACAGCAAAAAGAACAAGTACATAACAAAATCCAGAAACAGAAACTTTAAAACATTTAATAAACAAAAACCCTAGCATGCATATTAAACAAACAATACAGAAACAGAGGGTGGTTTCAATTTAATCCTTGTACGTGGCGTTGTTTACACCGAACCCCAGGGTCCTTTAAAACCCCCCTTTGGCACCAGTAGCCCCGCAGGTCTGGTATTCCAGCCTATATACTCGGATTAAACCAAGGAAACCCTAGCATGCATACTAAATCAACAACACAGAAACAGAAACCAAAAGAAAAACAAAACAAAACAGACATGCAACCAAACAAAGTAGACATGCAACCAAACCAAGATACAGAACCATAAACAGAAACTTAAAAACATTTAAGTAACAGAAACCCTAGCATGCATACTAAACAAACAAAACAGAAACCAAATGAAAAAGCATGCATATCAAACATAAATATATACCAGAACCATAAACAGAAACTTTAAAACATTTAATAAACAGAAACCCTAACATGCATACTAAACAAACAATACAGAAACAGAGGGTGGTTTCAGTTTAATCCTTGTACGTGACGTTGTTTACACCGAACCCCAGGGTCCTTTAAAAACCCCCTTTGGCACCAGTAGCACTGCAGGTCTGATATTCCAGCCTATATACTCGGATTAAACCAAGGAAACCCTAGCATGCATACTAAATCAACAACACAGAAACAGAAACCCAAGAAAAACCAAACAAAGTAGACATGCAACCAAACCAAGATCCAGAACCATAAATAGAAACTTAAAAACGTTTAAGTAACAGAAACCCTAGCATGCATACTAAACAAACAAAACAGAAACAGAAACCAAATGAAAAAGCATGCATATCAAACATAACTATATACCAGAACCACATAAACAAAAATATACCAACAGAAGTTAGGGATTTAGAAATATACCAACAACTGAAAATGCCAGAAGATCCGCTCCCAGAAAATAAACATGCAAACCAAACAGAAACAAAGTTGGGATAAATCAGAGTATAAAAAATTAAAAAAAAATTAAAAATAAAATAAAAATAAAAAAAACAGATGAGAAAAAAACTTACCAAATCCCAGAAGATTAGGGCTTCCAGGGATATCAGAAGTCAGAAGAAGGAGAAGGGCTTCCAGGGAACTCAGAAGTCAGGAGAAGAAGAAGGGCTTTCAAGGATCTCAGAAGTCAGAAGAAGGAGAAGGGCTTTCAGGGATCTCAGAAGTCTGAAGAAGGAGAAGGGATATTAGGGTTTTCTGAAGAAGATGAAAAGATTTTTGAATACGAATCGATTTTTGGGATAAGGGTTTAGGGTTGGTGGATTAGGGTTTAGGGATTATGGATTGGGGTTTAAGGTATATGTGTTAGGGTATCGAGTAATTTGGGGTTTAGGGTAAAACATTTTTGATTTGGGGATTAGGGTTTTGAAGGATTGAAAAGGAGAAAGTGGAAGAACAAGATGATGTTCTTGAGAAAAAGTTTGGGTTTGATCGAGAGGAAACAGGTTTAAATTGAAGTAGGATGTTTGTATAGGATCTAGAATGGGTTTGGGAAAGAACAATGAAGAACTTGGTGAAAAAGTTTGGTTTTGATCGAGAGGAAACATGTTTAGACTGAAGTAGGAAGTTTGTATAAGATCTGGAAGGATTTTGGGGAAGAACAATGAAGAACTTTGGGAAAAAGTGAGGTTTTGATCGAGAATAGATAGGAAATCTGGGAGAAATTGTGTTTTTCAGAGAGAGAGAAAACGAGGAGAAATTTCGGCAGAGTAACGCTAGGGTAAAAATGGTGTAAAAGGGCTGGGGGTGAGGGTTTATTTATAGGGGTGAGCCGGGTCAAAAAGATCCGCGTGTTTTTTAACGGGTTACACGGGTCTTGCTCCGCAAGCACTCTGACTTTCAATTGTTTCAATTTGGTCCTGATTTTTGTGAAATTCAGCTTAAAATTTTATTTTATGTTCGATTTGGTCCTTATTTCAGTGTTAAGGTTTAGGGTTAGGATTTAATTTAAGGTTTGGGGTTTTAATTTAGGAGTTAGGGTTATAATTTATAGTTTAAGGTTATAACTTAGGGGTAAGGTTTAAGGATTAGTGCTACTATTCCAATTAGTGTTTGAGTTTTGGGGTTTAAGGTTTAAATATTTAAGGTTTGTGGTTTAGGGTTTATGTTAAATGTTTAGGGTTTAAGGTATTGATTTAGTGTTTATGAAGCCTTTAGGTTTAGGGTTAGGATTTAATTTAAGGTTTGAGGTTTTAATTTAGGAGTTAGGGTTATAATTTATAGTTTAAGGTTATAACTTATAACTTAGGGGTAAGGTTTAAGGATTAGTGTTACTATTTCAATTAGTGTTTGAGTTTTAAGGTTTAAGGTTTAAATATTTAAGGTTTGTGGTTTAGGGTTTAGGTTAAATGTTTAGGGTTTAGGGTATTGAGTTAGTGTTTATGAAGCCATTATGTTTAGGGTTAATGGGTTTGACTTTTGAATTAAGGTATCAATCATGAAACCCTAAACCCTAAACAATAATGAAAACTAATAAATCATAACCTTAAACCATAAACCCTAAATTATACAATAATGAAAACTTAAAGACCCTATCTCATAAACCCATAATCCCTAAACCATAAACCCTAAACCATTAATGGTAATGAAAACTCATAAAGTCGATTGTATAACCCTAATCCTAGCCCTAAATACTAAACCCTTAACTATAAACCATGAACAAATATAATGATTAATAAAAACTTATAAACCATAAACCCTAAATCATATGGCTTATACCATATACCCTAAACTATAAACCGTGAACAATAATGAAAACCCATAAAGCCAAATCTATACCCCTAAACACTAAACACTAAACCCTAAATTATAACCACTAAACAATAATGATAAGTTATAAGTTATAACTTAGAAACCCTAAACCATAAACCTTGCACATTAGATTCTAAACCCTAACCATGAACAATAACAACAACCCTAAACATTTAAATATGAACTATGTACGGTGTCCCCTAAACCCTAAACCTTAAAGCTATAAACCATGTTGATGTAGGAATGTACTCTAATCCATAAGCAATATTGCAAAAATGAATTAATGATAACACATAAACCCTAATGCAACACCCCAAACCATAAACCATGGAACCTTAAAGTTAAACCATAAACATTAAACCCTTCAACTCTAAACCATAAACATTAAACCCTTCAACTCTAAACCATAAACAATAATGATAGCTCGTGATCATAACGCAACACCCTAAACCCTAAACCATCGAATATAAAGAATAACTCATAAATATAATATAATATAATAATATATATAATTTATATAATGTATTTATAATATAATAATTAATAATTAGTAATAGTTTGGGCCTTGGGGCTTTGGGCTCTTATCCCACCACCCATTTATTTTAGATGGACCCCTAAAACCTATAATGTATAAATATAATATATATATATATATATATATATATATATATATATATATATATAACTTATAACTTATAATTTATATAATGTATTTATAATATAATAATTAATAATTAGTAATAGTTTGGGCCTTGGGCCTTTGGGCTCTTATCCCACCACACATTTATTTTAGATGGGCCCTAAAACCTATATTGTATAAATATAATATATATATATATATATATATATATATATATATATATATATATATATATAAACTTATAACTTATAATTTATATAATAATTAATAATTAGTAATAGTTTGGGCCTTGGGCCTTTGGGCTCTTATCCCACCACCCATTTATTTTAGATGGACCCCTAAAACCTATAATGTATAAATATAATATATATATATATATATAAACTTATAACTTATAATTTATATAATGTATTTATAATATAATAATTAATAATTAGTAATAGTTTGGGCCTTGGGCCTTTGGGCTCTTATCCCACCACCCATTTATTTTAGATGGGCCCTAAAACAATAAAACCTATATTGTATAAATATAATATATATATATATATATAAACTTATAACTTATAATTTATATAATAATTAGTAATAGTTTGGGCCTTGGGCCTTTGGGCTCTTATCCCACCACCCATTTATTTTAGATGAGCCCCTAAAACCTATAATATATATATATATAATATATATAAACTTATAACTTATAATTTATATAATAATTAATAATAATTGGTAATAGTTTGGGCCTTGGGCCTTTGGGCTCTTATCCTACCACCCATTTATAATAATTGATAATATCAATAATAAATATTAATTATTAACTGTTGGGCTTTGGACTAAATATTTTAGATGGGTTGAATATAATAATTAATAATAATTATTAATTGTTGGGCTTTGGGCTAAAAATTTTAGATGGGCTAAATATTTTGTGGCCCTTTAAATTTTAGATGTTAAGTCCTTTAAGTTTTTGTTCAATTCAATTGAGTTCAATTCAATTTATGTATAATACATTACATATACATAAATACATTATACATTATACATACATGTTTGTATAATATATAATTATATATTGTAATTTATATACATGTGAATACATAAAAATACATATATATATATATATATATATATATATATATATATATATATATATATATATATATATATATATATATATATATATATATATATATATATATATATATATATATATATGATCTATACACATAATCACGTGTATTTATACTTATAAGTATAAAGTTATTATATTAATTAATAAGTTATATTATATTATAATAATTAACAAATAATATTAAATTATAATATATATGGGCGGGAAAATTTGATTTCAAACCGCCAATTTTCAAATTGAATTTCAATTTAGGGTAAATTATAAATAAAGCCCTTTATATTATATAGGTTTTTTATTGAAGTCCTTTAAGTTTTAATTCAATTCAATTGAGTCCTTAAAACTTTATTTTTACTTCAAATTAACTCTTATTTATTATTATTTTTCACTATAGTCCATAAAACTTTGTTTTTATTCAAAAATGAGCCTATTATAGTCCATAAAACTTTATTTTAGTCCAAATTAGCTCTTATTTATTTATTTATTTTCACTATAGTCCATAAAACTTTGTTTTTATTCAAAATTCTTCATTTATGGTGAACCTGAATTATCCCGAACTGAAATGAACCCGACGACCTGGAATTACCCGACCTGAAATGAACCCGACCTGAAATGAAACCGACCTGAAATGAATCCGATCTGAAATTTACCCGACATGCAATTTTACCTGCCAATTAACTGATTTTACCCGACCTGTTTTTACCCGATCTGCAACGAGTTTGACCTGAAATGGACCCGACCTGAAAATTGACCCGACCTGAAATGGACCTGACCTGCAAATTACCCGACTGCAATGGACCCGCACCCGACCCGAGTCGAGTCAATTTTTTTTACCTGAAATGACCTGTATCCGATTTTACCCGACCTGACAGAACCCGACCTAAAACCTGTCCGATTACATGTTTTTACATCCCTAAACATACCTAGGGGTTAAATTTTCGAGAAGGACATTTGGTATCAATATATTATAAAGTTTTGTTTTAAGATATTTGTATTTCTACCATGATCATGTTATTTTTATGGGATAATTATATATTTGGTACCCTACTTTTATTAGTTATTTTTTTATTTTGGTACTCACCTATTTTTTTTTGGTAAAATGATAATTAACATTACGTTTTGTTTTTATTTAGGTACCTTGCAGTTAAAAAATATGGTAAACTACATAAATGATCATCTTACTATTGCAAACGTTGCGAATTGACCACATTACTTTTTTTCGTCACAGTTAAACCACCAAACTATTTAAACGGTATCAATGTGACCACTAGCCGTTAAAGGTTAACGGAAGGGTGACGTGGCAGTTAAAAAATAATGGTATAATTACACATTTAGTCCTTGTTACTTGTGAACTCTATCAATTTAGTCCTAATTTTAATTTAATTTAATAAAATAAACTAGTTATTTAATTAGGTGTTGACACGTCCTATGCCAAAATCCGACCTCGGAAAATTACGAAAGTATAATTCCTTTTCAGCCACACGATCATCATCGCCTGTTCCTGTTGATGCTAGCCATGTGATGATAACCAGGAGCATTACCATTCTTAAGAGCAACCCTGGTTTGAAAAACATTTCTGTGGAGTCGGGTTCAGTTCCCAATTCTCCTTCTGGGTCTAGCAATCCTGGGACACCTTTGTCACGTATGTTTTAATTTTATTTCCTACTAGATTATTATTCTTCGTTACCAGGAAATACTTAGAAAATGTTTTCATTAATGGTTGCAGCGGGGACACCATCTGGGGATTTCAGGAGATTCACGAGAAGAAAATCGCCAGCACTCCTACGAGAAAAACCAAGAAGTCCGACTGTTTACGATTGGTTCTCTCTCGTTTTTCTTTTCTTCCTATTTTGCTTATGAATTCAAGTAAAATAAACAAATATAATAATTCGTTCTGAGTGTTTTAACTAATTAATTAATGTTTTGTTGATATTGTAGGATCGTGATGAGTGCTTTGGACCGTTAAGAGAGAAAATCGACGACTTTTCTTTCCAAGGACTAAATTGAATAGAGTTCATAAGTAATGAGGACTAAATGTGTAATTATACCCTTATTTTTTAACTGCCACCTCACCCTTTCGTTAACCTTTAACAGCTGGTGGTCACATTGATACTATTTAAATAGTTTGGTAGTTTAATTGTGACGAAAAAAAGTAATATGTTCAGATCGCAACTTTTACAATAGTAAGGTGGTCATTTATGTAGTTTACCCTAAAAAATAAATAACATACTGGCTAGGAAACAGAAAAGCATATGTAGCATGCTGACAAAGAGAGAAAAATTTACACGTGGCGGGTTACCATGTCATTTTCTCTCTCCTAGTCAACATGCCATGTGTACTTTTTTTTATAATTTTAGTTGACGTGACATGTTAACTAAGAGAGAGTAAATGACGTGTTAGTCTGTCACGTGTGATTTTCTCTCTCCTAGCCAGTCTATCATTAACCTTTTAACGTTAGGGTATCAAAATAGAATCAAAACATAACATTCAGTACCATTTTGCCAAAAAAATAGGTGGAGTACCAAAACAAAAAAATAGGTAAAGGTAGGGTACCAAATATGTAGTTATCCCTATTTTCATTCGTATATATGTAAGTTTTTTCTGATCTTATTATTATGGTCCTGTTTGGCAATTAGCGGATAGCTGATAGCGGATTACATTAGCTGATAGCTGATTTGACTAGTGGATTGTATTAGTTGATTGTATAAAAGTGTGGTGAAATTAACTAATAGTTGATAGTTGTTTGATTATTTAAACAAACAAAATGACATATAATGACATGATTATATTGAATACTTGTTTGAATAGTTTATTAGTTATCAACACTTTTTTAAAAAAGTTATTATTTTATATCTATTAATATTAATCACATTATGAAAAAACATATTTTTAATATAACATTATTAAGCATAGTTAAAGGATCTATATATTAATTTATTATTTATATAATTATTTTTAATACAATTTAATTAATTATTAAATTTAAATAAAAATATAAATGAGCGAGAATAAAAATAAAAAAGTATAAGTTTACAAATGTCACAACGTAAATAGGGTGAAAATTAAAAGAAAAAGTGTTAAATTTAGATTATTTGGAGATTTTTAATAATCACTAAGGGTAAAATGATCTTTATATCTTAATGTTGAAACTTCTAATTTCAAAAAGCTCATATTAGAAGTTTTTTCAAAATTAGAGGTTTCACATCAATCCACTATTTCAATCCGTTATTTACCAACAGAGACGGAGCCAGGATTAAACGAGGAGAGGGCGGACCGATTAATTTTGAAATAATAGGGTTCTAAAAAGTAATTAAATCATAAAAATTAAGGGAGTTTAGGTTTAATTTTATAAATTTTAAAATTGAAAGGTCTTAAAATGTAATTAAACTATAAAAAGAGGTTTTCAAAGTTAAATTTTATTAATTTTAGATTACATGGCTTTGAAAAATAATAAACAATGGAAATTTTGGGAAGGGCAAGGAAGAAAAAAAGACTTAATTGCAATGATTTCAAAAATTTAAGGACCTAAAATATAATTAACCCATATATTTTGGGTGGGGCAATTGCCCCTCCCACTATAAACATAAATCCGGCCTGTTTACCAAACATCCAAGTTGACAGATTTGGCTGGTCAAACATCTAATTTTAGCTCAAACCTCTAATTTATATTTACCAAACATGACACATATTCATGTTATTTTTCATATTTCTAACTTAGCATTTAATTATTTTCCTATATTGAGTTCATGTCGTATTTTAACTTATTTCATATTTTGCATGTTTATTTATGGTAATTTAATTTTTTTTAATGTATGTGTTCGAATTACTTTCATGTTCGTGAAACAATTCATGTTAATTTAGAAGAAAAAAATCTATTTATTTTTACATTTTACTTATAAGATAAAAATTTATTTAAAAAAAAGGAAATTGAGACGTGTACCAATAAAATCAATACATTTATATTATTTATTTTAGGTTTGTGATAATCTCTTTTAACAATGTTATTTCCCGAATTCAAATATATATTTACACTCAACATTGGTTGGTTCAAATTCTGTTTAGAGGCAACTTCAAGTGTTCAACGTATAATTAAAAAAATTCTAAATTCACTAATTGACTTAGTGACTAAGGATGATTATATTACTTTTTTTATATGAGTTCGAATCCCGACATGAGAATGTAACACCTCCCTAGTTAATAAAAAATTCTAATAGTTAGGTCAATTATTCCATGCACGTGGAAATATAAAGTTTATATGTTAAACGTACATGGATTATAGTTAGAATTTAAGGTTTATATATTAAAACCCTAACCATATTCATATTACCATAAACTTTAAATTCTAATTACAATTCGTAAAATATAACCTTAAAACCTAAATTTCAAAACTTTCAATCCCAAACAGAATCCTTGTGCATAAAATATTTTCTCATGGGTTTAATAGAAAAAAATAAAGGATTAGACAATAAGGATTTGGTAGAATTGAGTTTCGGGCTCACCTTGAGTTTTATGGTCTGCTTGCTTAAACTGGACTTAGATTATTTCATCTATCAATTAAAATATCAACAGCCTCAAAACTCCAAAATGGATGTAGCAAGCGCCAAGCAGGCCTTGAACGGCTTCCATTTCTTCATAAAAATGTTTTCTGGGTTCGGCCCTTGACTTGAGCTACTGCCCGCAGTGTTGTTCAAATAGTGAAGTTTGCGGTCTGTTTATTGTATGTTACTGCTTTTTTTTCTTCTGTCAATGTGTTGTTGCTGTTTCTGCCACATTAAAGATCTTGGATGTACATTTTTTTCTTGCAATAACAGAACTATGAAAAATGGATTTCATAGCCTGACCATTGATGCTTTCTTTCCACTTTATTTTTCCTTTGGTCGGATTGGTCAAGTGTTGTTTCATAATTCAAATTTCAGAGGACCCTTTTGTATATGTAAGAAATAAAATTAATTATTCGATGCACCGTCAATAATTTTTTTCCCCCACAAGCGGGCTTATAAAATTGTCATATGTCTCTTTCAAAGGCCCTAAATTCCAAATCATAAACTATAAACTTTAAACAATACAATCTATTCCAAAATCTTAAAATCGAACTACAAGCACTAAAATCATTAATTCCACATCAGAAAAGAAAATGAAAATCTTGAAATATATAAACGGTGACGCTGTACATCCTATCAAATATATCTTTTGAGAAGAGGGTAATGTCCCCTTGGATGTAACCTTCTCATGGAAGTAATTAAAGGAGAATTATGAATGAAAATGTTGTAAATAATGGATAGTGAAAGTAGACTTACAATAAGTGTTTCGGGTATTCTAAGTTTATAAAATTATATTTTCCAGAGTTGTCAAAAACTACAAAAATACGTGGCTCAGGCTCAGCCAACAACACCTTCAAAAGAGAAAGAAACACTGTTTTAAATTCTCTCAATAGGTACGGGCCGGACTCACACCAAACATGTGCACATTCACCTCCATAAGTTTTCTTTCTTTTCGGCATGCCAAGAAAAATAAACAAGTTTTTACGAACACTAGTAGGAAATAGGACTTTGATAATGAAATGATTTTGACATGTCTGAAAAGCTGGTCACCAGTGGTCCAAAAATGAATCCAAAAATGAGTCCTGCAATGAAGCAAAGGTCGTTAACTGGCATTCACTTCACGATATCACATGGCACTAATTTTATCTTGTCTCCTATCCTATGCTACACCGGTCCGACAACAGGATAAATGGACGTAAAAACTTGCTGACAACTCGGTTCTCGCGGTGAAAGCAACATTTGCAATGTATTTTTTTCTCAGATATGCAATTGAATCAGGATGGCCGGCAGCATGCATGCAGCTAGGCAGCAACTTGCTGTTTCCTGCAGCCTGCAAGGTGAAACATCGAGGGCTGTTGTTTTTGGGATTATTATTGTACAATAATTTGGTGAGTGGTGTTTGCCTTGGGTGAATACAGAAAGGTCAATCAGACAAAGGGGTACATCAATCGTTATCTTTGAAAATTTTGGGCGGTTTGCTGGGGTCGGGGAAATGTTTTGTTTTCTCACTTTCATACTTCAGAGGATGTCGTTTGGTTATTATTCTATAGAAGAAGAAAAAAACTGGGTAAATTTGGAACATGGAATTCTTGGTTCTTGACAAAACAATTGAAGGTTTGAGTAATGGTAAAAGCTTTAATTACTAGCAGTGATAAAGTTGTTTCATTTGAACAATGGGGCAACTTTCTCATCATCACCCAGCTTTTGTCTACTTTCATGTTTTGTCATCTTTGTTGTTTTCAATTATTGGAATCATGTCTCTTCTGTTTCATGGTAGGAACTCTGAACAGTCGGCTGAAGTTTTATCATCACATTACTAATAGGCTCTGCTTAAAAAATATGGAAATCTTCTGCCTTTTATCATGCTTCATTTTAGATTTTTACTTTAAAATAGCGAGTTTAAGGTTTAGACTTTATGGTTATGATTAGTTTGTAGGAAATTAGGGGTATGGTGCATCTTTTTAGAGTGTATGGTTTAAGGTTTAGAATGTGAAAATTAAAGTTAGAGTTTAAATTTAATTTGTAAGTATTTTTAGTGTGGAACATAGAAAATAATATGATTAAGAGCAGATGATTTTTACCCGCTTAAAAACACGCTCGCATAAACTGCTGTTTTAAATTCTTAATAAAGACAAATAACAGATTAATGAAGACAAATAGATATAAAAAATAGAAAAAAATTACTTTGAGCCACTAAAAAAACTGAATTCTAGAATCATATTGTTAAAAATACAGTATTTATAGCATTAACAATTGGATATTACTTGTTAAGAAAAATAAAGAATCCGTTTAAGAATATTCATGTTATCCAAACAATATATATACACACGTGTATAATTAAATATGTGCATTTCATAGATCCAGACTGACTTTTGATAAATGAAATAATGTAATTGAAATAATGTTGATGCTTTAAGGATTCAGTTAGAATGGAGACCAATTAAAATCAAGACCATATCTTGAGGACTTCTCGTAAAATTAACCCAAGAAAAGAACACATTAGATGTGGCGTTAAAACATATGGGTCCCATACGGTACGGCAGCCCATAGAGAAGCAGACACAGAGAAAAGCTGATGATGATGTGATAGTTGCGATCTGACGGCTAATCATTCACCACAAGTACGCGTGGTGTCATTTGATTGATGAGAAAAACAGCAGGATCTCAAACCTGACGATCTCGCTGGGCCAATGGGGCCCACAAAGGAACGTGAAATTCAAAAGGGCCTTTTGTTTTGGTTAGGTAGATAGAGGTCTAAATGTCTTATCTACCTTTGCTTTGGGGGCCTAATTGCTACGTTCTGGAAAATTTACGATGCCGATCGACTTCCCCCATCTGTAGTGTAGTTAAATTACTCGAGCAACCCTAATGAATTATTTTATATATTTCTTATATAAGTTCATATATTTATATATATTTTAAGAAGAATTTGGAGTAAGAGTTTAGGGACAATTTAAATTTTTTTCAAAATTTAGAGATTTAAACGAAAAATTTTAAATTTTTTTGAGGGTTTTGCTTTTTTTTTAATAATTTCGACAGATTTAAATAGATTTTTTAATTAAGAGGAAATTTAAAGTATTCAAAATTTTGAAATTTAATATAAATTTTATAAAATCTCGAGGAAGGCAAATTAAAACTTTAAAAAATTTAAAATAAAATTTGAATTTCTCAAAATTTTGGGGGCAAGTCCCTCTAGTCCCTTAAGGTTCCTCCCTTGCATATATATGTAGGTTTCCAGTTTACTCTAATTAACAAAAGTATTATATTATACGATAAAATTTTCTCAAACTCAAGAATCTATTGAGTGGTATGTTGATAAAGATAATGTTTTTTAAGTAATCTAAATTTGAGCAACAAAGTCTTATTTTACGTGACTTTATCTAAATTTAAAACGAAATAAAATATTACATTGTAATTTGTAATAGAATTATAATGATAGAAAATACAAACTTGAACATTCATGAGTCTATTCCGATCACTTTAAGTAAAGAATTGCATAATTTAGCTAGATAATTAGCATTTGTATCAAAACTAAAACAAAATTTGTTTTTCCAAATTTGGTAGAATTAATACCGCTTATAAAAATAAAAAGGAACACATTAGAATGAAATCTTAACATCCCGTCATGTACCTTAAATAATATTTTAATAATACAATTGGTTGGTGAATTGATGGTTGATGTATTTCTTTTTATTTTTAAAAGCGGTATTAATTCATTCTATTGTGTATTAATTTATTTAAATATTATTTAAGGTACATGACGGGATGTTAAGATTTCATGTTTCGGTATATCTAATATCATGTGTGAATTTTCCCTCCAAATTGTATTATTAAACTTTTTTTAAATTCTACCAACTTTGAATCATATTTAGAGTTATTATAGATTTTTTTTTTAAATCCTATCAAATTTAAATTATTTGACCAATTAATGAATCTCAATATTATTTCTTTTAATTATTTTATTTGAGGTTAATTTCCACTATTCACGTTTCTTGCATAAACTTAAGAGCATATGTCTTTGGATTCTTATACGACAATGAACACGTCGTTTAAAATCAAATGAAGGTCGCTATCTATAATCTACCTGTCCACTTCCAGACAATAATTAAGCAATAAAGAATATGGATTATCGTTGGAGATAATTTGTTTTTAATGATTAAATATCTTCCACTCTCATCTTTTTTCATTTTCGCCATTATTATGCATTTGTATTATGCAATTATATTCTTTTAACTAACTTGAAAGCATTGATTATTCTTTGGATTTGTACAACGAAGTTACATCATATGTTATAGCCAAGTGGATCCGTTTATTATCGTCTGTTTTACTATTAAAGTTGAGTACTTAACTAAATTATTGGAAAACTTTATCATGTAACTGCAGAAAGGGTGGTGGTGGTGGTTCTTTTGTCATAATAATACAAGCAGCTCTACTGTAAAACGGTTAAAAAACGGTGTGATCGATTGTAATTAAAAATGTTGCCAAAAAGAGTTAAGTCTGTCTTTTGACACGTTTTCTCTGTCTGTCTTTTGACACGCTTTTTACTTTCTCTTTCTGTGTTTCATGGCGGCCGTTGAGACTCATTTGGCGAACTTAGTGATCGATGACAAGGAGGACGATGTGTTACAAGTTGAAACTGGAAGTCCTTCTGGTGCTGTGTCTTTTATCCATTGCTTTGTTGGTATGTTTCTCACGACGAGTATCATTCACTTTGACTCTATGCGAAATACTCTGGCAAATGTTTGGAAACCGCTGGGAGGCATTTCGGTTTTAGATCTGGGGGAGAACCGCTTCCTTTTTCGTCTATACCATGTGGTGGATGTGGAACGTATAGACAATGGTAGTCCTTGGTTCTTTAATAACCATATGTTGATCCTACACCGTCTTCAGGCTGGAGAAGATCCCATGGTGGTTCCTTTACATTTCATAAAACTTTGGGTTCATATTCTTGAGTTACCGTTCGGGTTCATGTCGGAAGGGGTAGCTAAGTCCTTGGGAAACTTTATTGGGCGGTTCGTTGAATATGATTCTAGCCCGAATCAGGCCATCCATTCTAGAGTTATGCGTATCAGAGTTTGGTTTGACACCCGGTCCCCTCTTAAGCGCCGAAAAAAAGTTGCTTTACGCAATGGGACACAAGCTTATGTTCGTTTTCAGTATGAACGGATTCGTACGTTCTGTTTTCTGTGCGGCAGACTTGGCCACAGTGACGGCTTCTGCCCGGTCCGACTGAGTTTGAATCAAGCGGAGATTGTTTTTAATTGGGACATTACATTACGAGCACCACCGCGTAGATCGACGCCGACCAGCATATGGTTGCGTGATTTTCCTGATACAGTGGAACATAATCTGGGCGGCAATCAAGGTGTATTTCGGGCAACAAATATTGGTCACCCCCAGAATTCAATTTCAACGGTGTTTTCGGGATTTACTACAGCTAGCCCAGCGATGAATTTGGGAATTGTAAAAGGAAAGGAATCTGGGGGAGGAGCTGCGGATCCTGTGGGTTCGGAATCATTGCCTCTAATGGATGTTCAGATGGGCCTGGAAGCTGAGGACAACCCAATAGAGCAGGTGGACGGTAACAAAAGGCCAAGGAAGACAGGAGGCCTTAATGGGGAGACTAGATCGTCTATTTCAAATGCAAATGCAGTGGGTAGTTCATCTGGCCCACTATCTACTAAATCGGCCGACCTGATGGATCAGGTCCGCCGGGCCCAATGAAACTCCTTAGCTGGAACGTCCGTGGCCTAGGGAAGCCACGGACAGTTCGACGTCTCCGACATATGTTGAGAGATGTAAAACCTGATGTAATTTTCTTTATTGAAACTATGGTTCATGAAAATAAAATGGCGAATATACGTCGTAGTTTGGGCTATCCTAATGGTATTGACGTAAGTTCTGTTGGACGAAGTGGGGGTTTATCTATTGGTTGGAAAAACTCGTGTAATGTTAATTTGCGATCGTTTTCTGCTCGTCATATCGATGTTTTGTTCAATGGGGATTCGGATGGATGTCATTGGCGTTGCACCGGTTTCTATGGAGCCCCGGAAGAGGCTAATCGGTTAGAGTCTTGGAATCTCATACGCGAATTAAACGATTGCCCTGAAACCCCATGGATGATTATCGGTGATTTTAACGAAATCATGTACTCTTTCGAGAAGCAGGGTGGCCGTGTTCGTAGTGTGCGACAGATGGAACGATTTCGTTCCATGATTGAGGATTGCTCTTTAGATGACTTGGGCTATTCGGGGACTTGGTTCACTTGGCAGAAAGGAAGGATGGCGGCTAATAACATAAGGGAGCGCCTGGATAGAGGTTTGGCAAACAGCTTCTGGCGGGATATTTTTCCTGATTTCAGTCTCAAGCATCTATCCCATACTTTCTCAGACCATTGCCCCCTTCTTTTGGATACGAATAAAGGATTGACGGGTCCACCAGATCAGTGGGTCTTTCGTTTCGAGGCTAGCTGGCTTTTGGAAAAGACTTGTGAATTAGAGGTTAAAAGGCTTTGGGAAGCTTCTAGTGGCCATCTTCTTCAACGGTTGGAATACCTGAAAACAGGCCTATGGAAGTGGGCCACAGCGTTAAGGAGGAATCGAAGGCACAAGGAGTCTATGTTAAGGAAACGACTGCAAGATTTGTTTCAAGCGGCTCCGAGCGACGAGAATCTTCATGATTTAGTAGATACCCAGTTAGAGATTAATATTGAGATGGACAAGGAGGAGTTGTATTGGGAACAGCGCGCTCGGGTTAATTGGTTACGATATGGGGATCGCAATACCACGTTTTTTCATAGACACGCTTCTGAGCGAAGACGCAAGCAGCGTATTTCGAAGCTTACTGATGCTGATGGCAGAGAAGTAGAGGAGACTACTGCCATGTCCTCTATTGCAAAGAATTATTTTGTTGATCTTTTTTCAACAGCTGGGTCGACAAACATTGATCGCATTCTAAGTGGTATTAACCCTTGTATAACTGAGAGTATGAACGCTGAGTTGGACAGGGATTTCGAGGGTGAAGAGGTGTTACGGGCGATTAAGTCCATGAGTCCTATGAAATCAGCCGGTGAGGACGGCTTAGGAGCAATTTTCTATCAACGTTTCTGGCATATAATCGGGGAGGAGGTCACTCGTTTTTGCTTGGCTGTGTTACGAGGTGAGGAAAGTATCTCTGCCATTAATCACACTTTGATTGTTCTAATACCTAAGACTAAACGACCTACTTCTATGACCCAGTTTAGACCTATAAGTCTCTGTAATGTTTTATATAAAATCATTGCAAAGGTGCTGGCAAATAGACTGCAGGGTATGCTTGAAGCTTGTATTGATGAAGCTCAGAGCGCTTTCATTCCAGGGAGGCTGATTACGGATAACATAATTGGGGCTTATGAGATTCTTCACTCGCTAAAGAAGAGAAGGACGGGAAAGAAAGGCTATTGTGCTTTGAAAATTGATATGAGTAAGGCCTATGATCGTGTTGAATGGAGTTTTGTGGCTGCGGTTATGTCTCGGATGGGTTTCTCGACTGGATGGGTAGAAAAACTTATCCACTGCATATCCTCTGTTTCTTATTCAGTTTTGGTTAATAGTATGGGTGGGGAACGTTTTAACCCTACTAGGGGACTCCGACAAGGTGACCCGCTTAGCCCGTATCTGTTTCTCATGTGTGGGGAAGGCTTGTCATCCTTACTTCGGTTGGCCACGATGGAAGGTACTGTAACAGGGGTACGTATCGCAAGGAATGCTCCGTGTATTACTCACCTTCTTTTTGCAGACGACTGTATGATCTTTGGCGAGGCGACGGCTGAAGGAGCAACGAATATTAAAAACGTCCTAAGTATCTTCTCTGATGCGTCGGGCCAGAAGGTTAATTATGAGAAGTCTTGTGTTCTCTTCTCGTCAAATGTGCTGGACCATAACAGGAACGATGTTCAACGAGTCCTAGGTGTTTTATGCACGGAAAGCCCAGAAAAGTACTTGGGCCTACCAACAATTGTGGGGAGGAACAAAAAACGGGCTTTTGCTGGGCTTCGGGACCGTTTTAGTAGCTGCACTGAACACTGGAGTAACCGTTTTCTTTCTACCGGGGGGAAGGAAGTCTTCATCAAGTCAGTCCTCCAGGCTCTACCCTTGTATGCGATGTCATGCTTTTTGCTCCCGAAAACATTTTGTAAGGAACTAGAAGCTACGCAGGCTAGATTCTGGTGGAGAAAGGGTAAGGATCGAAGAGGCATACATTGGTGTGATTGGGCTTCCATGTGTCTTTTGAAAGAATATGGTGGGTTGGGCTTTCGTGATTTCGCTAAATTTAACACTGCTCTTTTAGCAAAGCAGGCCTGGAGACTCTTTAGTAACCCAACATCATTAGCTGCCCGACTTCTTAAGGCAAAATATTATCGGGATACTGACTTCTTAGACTCCAGTCTGGGCTCTAATCCATCTCTCATTTGGCGCAGCGTTTGGAGCTCGAAAGGATTACTGTTTTCGGGGATCACCTGGCGTGTGGGTTCGGGTTCAAGTATATCGATTTGGGATGACTACTGGCTACCAGGATTGCCACGAATGAAGATCATGTCTCCAAAGGTGCAAGGTTTACATAGAGTTTCTGATCTTATTCGCAGTGATTCTAAGCAATGGGATGTTGACCTTCTTAGGGAGAATTTTATTCCTAGAGATGTGGAAGCTATTCTGAAGATTCCTTTACCTAGTTCACATTGTCCGGATGTTCAAGTGTGGGCTGGAGAAAGGTCGGGCATCTACTCAGTAAGAAGTGGGTATAAAATTCTTAGTACTACAAATCACGGGGTTTCTGAGAACAATAAGGTCTTTACTCAATTATGGAAGATTGAGTGTCCCTCTAAGATCAAAATTAATGCGTGGAAGTTTTTACAAAATTACGTCCTTACCAAACAGAACCTCTATTACCGAAGAATTGCCCAGGACCCCAGTTGTATTAGATGCAGTGGTGCTATTGAATCAGCTGTTCATGTCGTTCGTGATTGTTATTTAGCAACTAATCTATGGAGTATGCTACAGATTCAGTGGCCTAGTGAAGTTAATATCTTAAACTTTAAGGAATGGCTTGCATGGCTTTTTGATCATTACCAGCACAAGATTTGGAGAACTATAGTCATTGCAGTTTGGGCATTGTGGACTTCCAGAAACAAGTTATTACATGAAGGAAGAACTCAGTCAGTGGAGGATATTTTTACCTTTGTCGTGAGCTATTGCAGGGAACTGGATGCTTTACCACCAACTAATTCCGGTCAGGCTGTTTCCGCCACATGCTCATGGTCGCCGCCGTCAGCCCCCCTCGTTAAAATCAATTTTGATGCGAGTTTCAAGGCAAACGAACACAAATCAAGTTCGGGTGTAATTGTGCGAAATGAAAATGGGCAAGTTTTGGGCTCGTGTTACCGTACCCACCTTCATGTGGCGTCGTCGTTTGCGGCGGAGGCTCAGGCAGCTGTTGTAGGTCTCCAGTTCGCCTTAGATCTGGGTTTCTCCAGAGTAATCCTTGAGGGGGACGCCCGTACCGTCATCGCCAAGCTCCAGGCAACTGACAGAGACAGATCGGAGATAGGCCCCTACATACACGACGGAAGAGCGTTAGCTATGGCTTTTCAGAGCTGCATGTTCAGATTCATCCACAGATCCTCCAATCGAGCAGCTCATAGTATGGCGAAGCTGGGCTTACCGTCGTTGGTGGACCGCTTCTGGGTTGAGGAGGCTCCACCAACGGTTCTGGCGATTATCGATGAAGAAGCTTCCGGTATTGTTCCACCATGAAGAGTACGGCTTCTTTTCAGATTGGGGTTTCACCATGATTTCTTTCCCCGTTTTTTCTTTCTCAGACCTCTCCAGCTTTATGTTGTTTCTTCTCTTTAGAGTCGATCGGAGGGGTTTACCGGTCTGTTAGCTTTCTTTTGCTTTCTAGCATCTTCGATTTGGTCCTTTGTGCCGTTTCGGCTAGTCTTTTTGGGCTCAGCTTTGGGCCGTTTTGACGTTTCATTTTTATATAATAAATGCAGCCGGTTTTACTCAAAAAAAAATGTTGCCAAAAACATATTAGATATTTGGTTGAGGGTTGAGTAACATTTTAAATTATAATTTAAAATGTTATTCAAACAACCTAAAATATTATATGTTCGATAAAAAATAAGTTAAAATATTATATACATCTAATTTAAAACGTTACACATTTTATAATATTTTTCATTATAATTCATTTATCGCTTTTAATCTTAAATTAGACTTTCTTTTTAAAAAATCTCTAAATAATAAAATACACGAGAAGAGTGCAGATGTTTTAGTTATTACTTTCCCGACAGCCGCCATTGTTTAAAATATTTTGTCATTTCATAAATTATGTTTTTGAGCATTTATTTTCATAAATTAAATTGCCTAAGATAGTATACAATTTAAAAGATATATTTGTCAACAATCTTTAGAGTAAGTAGTTAAAATTCTTGTTGATACACTCCCTTATCGTTTAGGTTGTGGATTTGAAATTTATTGGGAGCAAATTTCTCTTCTCCTCACCGAGTAGAAAATTAAAAATTGTTTAAATTTTTTAAATATATATTTAATTTATTTTCAAAAAACTATGAATATTGGTTATTTTTATAATGGAACTTAATGTAGGCTTAGAAATTCGTCACTAGTTACGCAAACAAAAAATTTGACAAACATTTGAGATTTACGAGTTGAATAATGTTATTGAAGCAAGTGAAGACAAAGAGGATAAGGGTGAGGTGCACGAGTTATTATCGTGGGGGTAAGAAAGGGCAGGCAAGGAAAAACATAAAACAATTAGATAAAGGCATAGATGAAAAATAACTGCTCATTATATTATTTACTTATCCAAAAAAAACTGCTCAGACTATATTTTGTTTAAAATTTTAAGTTCTCAAAGTATTTTTATTAAAAAAATATCTAAAATTTACATCGTTATAATTTTATGTATCTGATAGTTAACTACTGTTAAAAAATGTTAAATAATCAATGCTTGACATGTGGCATGTTATTTTTTTAAAGTTTTAAATTTAAAATATTTTGACACAAATTTTTAAAATTTTCAGAAAATTTCAAATTTTCAATCTTTTTACAAAACAATCCATAAATCTTTAAAAGTTCCAAACTCGAACCCTCAAATCGCCGCCCCTGAGCACACCCCTTTAGTCGTCAAACTTAAACAATCATTTCCTCCCAACAAGACGTCGCCTGAAACGATTAACAGCGTGCCAAACGAACGTCAATTTCGCGTTCGACGTTCAGCTGGCATGTCATTCATCGTTTCCGGTAATGTTGTGTTAGAGGAAATGACCCACTAGTCCCATCGAAGATTTAAGGGTTCGAGTTTAAATTTTTTTAAGGATATAGGGACTGTTTTATACAAAAATGAGAATTTCGAGAATTTTTAAAATATTAAATAAATTGATTTTTTCCTTCAAAAAATAAAAAAAAATCTTATAAACATGCCAAATGTCAAGCATTGATTGGTTAACAAATTTTTTAACAGTAGTTAACTATCAAACATTTAAAATTATAACGGTGTAAACTTTAAAAACTTATTTTTTTAAAAAAAAATTACTTTATACACTTAAAACTCAAAAACTATATACTTTAAGCATTTATTTTTCATTTAATCCTTAGATAAATAAGTAAGTACTATAGAATGGGGACGCGTGGCAGTAAGAGCGGATGCCGACAGTCAGTTATCAAACTCTCAGGTTATTGGGCCAGCAGTATTGGGGGCCAGCAGTAGTGAGGATTTTTTTCTAATGAAAATCATTCTTTAGATTCTTTTGTTCTCTAATTTATATGTACACGGATGAAATGCAAGAGGATTTCTTTCGGTACGCACTAAAATTACGTGGTCTGTAAATTTACAATTAAATCACAAGATTGGGTACATGTTTTGTAAAGTTAGAAATTTCCATTTGAGGTTAGGAAGATTCAGTATACCGGACAGGACCACATAAATGATATAAACTTGAGGTGTACTAAGATAAGATTCACGAGTGGAAGACAAACTATGTTATATTGTTTTTTTTATCAAGTGCGACAGCTCAATCTCAAAAGCAAAAATCTCACTGTCCGTCAGTAAAGCTAGGGAAAAGTTTGTATTATTATGAATTTAGAATATTCATAACTTTGTGTAATGAACACAGAACATAGAAAAGAAAGGATGCCAATTGGCTAAAAGTTGAAGATACTAAGCCAAAAAAGGAACCCTGTGGTGCGGTAGTTGATTGTTCTGTTCTGTGCCTATCGTTCCACTTTTATGTGGACCAACTCACCAAAGTGCCAAGTTTTTATTGTTTCGCTGAAAGGACACACACCACAGATTACATAAACAACAAAATTTCCAGAGCCTGAAATTGTCTAATATGAAAAATAAACGAAATGAAGTCTCCTTTTTATGTATTTATGATATAAAATAAGATTTTTGGACGTAAAAAACATGCACCCAATAATTCAGGGAGGAGGTATTCGAACAAAATTTGTCTGTCTTTTATTATTTATATCTCACTAATAAGTTTACGACATGTATATTAATAATTATTTTTATTATTTTATAAAATTTTTTATCTATTAATAATACGCATAACATAAACATTTGAAATTTATCGTTGTTCGACCGTCAACTCATTGATGATAACAGCATGGAAAAAACACATTTGTTCGATCACAGACTAATTATGAGAAGTGGGAAAACGAAGATTGGACAACATACGCTTGCCTGCCAAGACAGTGAAACTAAAGGCGCTGCACTTTTTTATGCATGAAAAATGACGATTGCGATAGTGAGATATTGAAGAAAAGATAAAAGGTAAACTACCTATATTTTAAATTCTAAGGATGAAATGAGTAGTATGTCGACATACACATTTGCCAGCTGATCCCCATGTCATTCCACTTTTTTGACTTAGAGGCATGCTTCATTAATGACATTAATATCCAAAGAGAAGCATTTTAGGTGGGTTTAATTTCGACACGTTGCATGTGTTAAACTCTATCTTCAACCATAAATTAATACATCAAAATAATCATGAAAAATGATTGTTCATCTTATTTTTTTTTGAATTAAAGATAACTCAGAGCTTAAAAATTATAGCCGAGCATATCTTTAGTAAAGAAGACTATTAAAATTTCGATCCAGCAACAACTGAACCATCTCTAGTGCTGAAGTAAATAGTGAAAGTTCATTATGCAAGAAAAAAGACAATTTAGACATGGCATCCGCCACCATATTACATTCGCGAGGAATCCATTGAAAATCAACATTTCATCCACGACCACGAAACGAATTAATAGCTTAAATTAGAGACAATATGTCTCAATCTATTGAAACATCCTGAAACCAAAATTTAGCCATTTATCTCTCAATAAAAATATTCGTGACAAAAGAATTAGTTACTTCTGTCGATGACGGATATCTCCATTTATCTCGAAAAATAATAGTACATGTAAAGGATAAAAGGAGCCGACCGGCAAATTCATAATGAAACCTTTTTCTTTCCAACTAAGAATTAAAAATCAAAGAGAAACCCCAATGGCCGGTCCCGGGGGACCAGGTTTTACACGGTCAACAGTTGTGTTCATGGAGAGGCTAATTTGGGGGGACCCGTACATATCTGACTACGCCTTTAGGACAATGAAATGAATAAGGTTTGATGTTATTAAATTCCCATCCCACGTGGACTATGTAATGGAACCAAAACAGGGAAATGTTGACAACACGTCATGGATTTGAAAGATAAGAGATTGAAATGGGGTGGTGGGTGTATTGGAATGGAAGCCTTTCTTAATAAGCCCAGCTCTGAGTCTGAGACTCTGAAGTATCACTATCAGATAGCTGTGAGTTTACTTTAATATGGTCCAGACTACGAATCTCGCATTTCCATGCATAAACATATTCAAATCTACATCCATAATATTAATTTAATTAATATAAATTTAAATTAATATATTATTTTATAATTTTAAATATATTTTTAATATTTTTAAATAATTATTTAGGGTTTTGATAACGTGACACGTCCAAAGTGTGCCACATGTCACCATCGTAATAACTATTTTTGAGCTAACAGTCAACTTAAAAGGGCTAAATTGATTATAATTTAAATTTTAAGAGCTTAATTATAGTAATCTAAGTTTTGAGAACTCAATTGAGTGCAAAATTTTCATAAAGGCTAATTTTTTTAAATTTTTTTTATTGAGGGCCAATTTGACCTTTAAGCCAGAAAAAACAAACAATATCAAACTATGTGATGTGGTGTGGTAGTTGTTCACCTCATCCTTAACCATGAGATTTAGAGTTCAATTCTTATCTATGACAATGGGGTGCATTTTATAGCCAACCGTTTATTTCTTAGTGAGAACAGTCGCTATACAAGAAGATTGGTCACTGCTATCGACAACGGATACATTGGCTCAAGTCAAAAAAATAAAAACAACCAACATTAACTTAACAAGTTCATTTTTCCTTCGGCTGGTTTAAATAAATTATTATTATTGTTGTTTTTAAAATATCATTATGTCTGGATAGAAATTCACTCCTTTCCTTTCTTTCTGATTTGGAAATGAAATCACCCTTTCAATATACCTAATTTGGAACTATCAGCCACTAGGGCTAAAAGATGGTGAAAAAAGCCCAGATCTATTGATTTATCCACTCCTTTCTTTTGCATAATTGCTATTATGATGAGTCTACCACGTGCGACAAACATTGCTGAACACCACTAACGATGAACACTGATGAACACCATTAATTTTTTAAAAATTTTTTAAAAATCTAAAGGACTAAAATTATAATTAAAATTATCTCTTAAAAAAATAAAAATCAAATTTAATAGTTACTTTATAATATTTTTTAAATATGTTAAAATCAAATATACCTAATTCTCTTAAACCCTAACAAAATCAATTTCTTAAAAAAAATAAAAATCAGCTTATAATTTTTAATAAATTCAAATCAAATATACCCAACTCTTCTAAACCTAAACCTAAACCTAAATCTAAACCTAACATATTCTTTTAACTAAGTTATAATATGTATGGAATTCCACTGGGTTTCAAATATCGCAACCGAATCAATGGTTTTATGAAATTCCACTGGGTTTCAAATATCACAACCGAATCAATGGTTTTTGGGGCCGAGTCAGGTCATCCCTAGAGCTCCTAGGTATCGGTTCAAGATCAAGGCGCTTAACATCACAACCGAAACTTGAAGGTTTTTAAATTAGGTTTAGGTTTATGAGAATTGGGTATATTTGATTTGAATCTATTAAAAATTATAAATTGATTTTTATCTTTTTAAAAGATTGTTTTTGTTAGGGTTTAGGAGAATTGAGTATATTTGATTCTAACATATTAAAAAATATTATAAAGTAACTATTAAATTTGATTTTTATTTTTTAAGAGATAATTTTAATTATAATTTTAGTCCTTTAGATTTTTAAATTTTAAAAAAAAAAATAATAGTGTTCATCGGTGTTCATCGTTAGTGGTGTTCATCAATGTTCGTCGCCTGTTGTAGAATTTTCTTTGCTATTATTATTTATAAAATTAACCAAGTCGTTAGTCACGATTCTCCTCCACACTTCCTAAAGAAGGAATTCTTTAAAATATTGAGAGATAATCTCACCTTCTTTTTTTAATTATATTTTGTCCTTTGATGTTGAGAAATATGCCAATTATTAAGTTATTCCTCTTTAGAGGAATCATACCCTTTTGTAATTTCATATTTAATCATGATGTTTTAGTTTTATTTTTTCTGAACAAAATATTGATAAAAATTATCTTTATCTTCAAGTTGCCATGGCCGAACCCCGTGCTTTCCGATTCTAGATTACGGTCATGATTCTAAGAAGAAAGAAACATGTTCTAATTCATATTAAAAATTTAAAATTCAATTGCATCATTACTTGATTGATTTAATTTTATATTCCTATTACCCAACTAGTATTATATAATCACCAAATAATGATAATTAAATTGGGAAATGCCCGGCAGCAGGAATCTAACTAGAACGAAAATCATCAACTATGTATTATTTTAAATTAAATAAGGAAAAAGAAATAGAAAGGTTGGTTGGACTTGATTTGTTTGTTGTTTTGTGAAGTAATAGGGTCCACTTATATTTGTGATGTAATGGCTTCATAATACTCATAATCTGTCCAAGAGAATGATTAGGTGAAGGATTTGAGTTGTATTAAATTAACTGCCGATAATTATAACTTATATTAGTATTGTATTGGTATTTGATTTATTAATTGATTATTTAGATTTATTATGGTAAAGAGATTGGAAATTTGGTTATAGATTAAAAAGACATATTATATATAGGATTTATATTCAATACACTGGCGGTGGAAATTTTTAGTTTCCACAAACGCCTTAGTTTTAGGGTTTAGAGACTTAGTTTAGGGTGTATGGTTTAGGGCTTTGTGTGTAGGGGCAATGATTAGAATTTAGGGGTTATGGGTTAGGATTTAGGGTTTAAAGGTTAAGGTTAATGTTGTAGTGTAATATATTGAGGGTTTATATTTTAACATATAAACCCTAAATTATAACCCTAAACCCTAAATTATATTCACAATCCTTAAATTCTAAACTACTAAACCTAACCCCTCAAACCCTAAAACCTAAATTGAGTACTTAAACGCTAAAATTAAAGCGCTTGCAGAAACTTTTAGTTTCCACGGCCCGTGTATCAAATATATATATATATATATATATATATATATATATATATATATTCGTTTATATGGAGAAGATGAAAGAAGAAGATTGAGCCAGCAAAAACTTTTAAATTTCCGATTTTACCAATTATTGGGGTGGCAGCTGTCTGGTACGAAAATGAACAAATTTCCCCATCTTATACATCAAAATTTTGGAATTTATTTAAGAGTAGAAATACGTACAAAAATACAATATTATATAAAGTGCTGGAAGTTGCCCCATTCCAGATTTTACTTTGTCTTTTATTTGGTGGGATTTGGGAACCGAGGGGTTCGTCGTTCGGTTGCATATTTTTTATTGAATGGACTAAAGATAATTATAAGGTAATATCTTTTAATCTTTTGATAATGCACACACGTTTTTAGACAAAACGATTTAAATTTGTGTCTCTTATGATGAATATAATTCGTTTTTTTACTGGGACGCTTGTTAGATTCTTTGGTTGCATATTTTAAACATGAGATAAATAATGTTGTCTTTAAACCCTAACTTCTTCGAAACTCAAAGAATAAATAGATAGGTTGATGATAAAGAAAATTATACACACACGAGGTCTTTTTATTATTTATAACTTTTTTTCTAAAACATTTTCTCATTGCATGATAATAAATTAAAATCCTGTTAAATTTGTTGATAAAAACAATTAACAACATTCAAAGGAAGTGTCAATTCACTTTGTCGACAGTCTATATTCTTACGAGAATATAAAAATAATAGTGTTTCGAGAAACTCAAAACTTTCATGAACATTTTACTGGTTTGATATTGCATTTGTTTTTAATTTAAATTTTCAACAAAAAGACACTAGTGCATAGTGCATAACATGTGTTCCCTGTCATTAATCAGATTAATAGGAAAATAAATGTATAATTGCCCCAAAAGAATATAATATTACAGGTCGAAAATTTTTTATTTATAAAAGAAAACCATGGAAAAGGAGACCCAAATTTACAGTTTACACGGACATAAAAAATAGATAATTGGAAAAGACAAATGGCAAACATAGATTCCTTCGGTAAGAAAATCTAATATCATATCTCAAGATTAGGATAAAGCTAAATATGGGGGGCGTACGTGGGGAATGATCTGGCTTAAATCCTGTGCTGACTATGTCAATAATGCTATCCAACCGTAAAATTTACTCCTTTACTCAATATTTATAAAAAATATTGAAAAATTATAAAAAAGTGATACAATAATAAAATAATTACTGTCAACAAATATTTTTTTGTCATTTTTTTTGATAATATGCATGTCCGTCTTACGATCTATGTTCGGAGTGCGTGGCTGCCCCTCCCAACAATGTCGTCTCCAAGGTTCGAACTCACGTCCTCTCCTTGGGAGTGCAATGTGCCTTACCAATGCACCCAACCCTTGTTAATTTAACTTGATAAAAAATTAAAAAATAAAAACTAAAAGAAACAAATAAATTTAAGTATTTAAATGATTTTCTAAAATTATACTTGTTATTTTTAATAAACAAATGAAAAAGGCTGCCGTGGTAGAGCTTAGTCTTGATAAGGAAGATATTTTTTGACATCAATAATATTGAACACACTATCATGCATCCATTTAGACTTTTTGAACGGTTTATAGTTACAAAATTTTATATTATTAATCGAGAAGTTTATATATAAAAAAACTTAAGTTTAGAAGATCAATATAAAAGTATATGTTTTAAGGGTTAAATAATATTATTATCATAGTTTTTTTTCTTCTAAATATAATATTTCTGTGGGGGCCATTATCCTACTGATCTTCACTGTAGTACGTAGATGTTATAACTCTAAGTTCTGTTTTTATAATTTCAGTATCAAATTTTAATGAATCTATTACATGCACGAGGTCTATTCACCCTTTGTATTTTTAACTAAAAACCCTATTTTATAAAAACTAAATGTTAAAATAAAAGTTCAATTTTGTTTTTAAAAAAAGAACTCCCATAAAAATTGGATAAAAATGTTAGATTCTTATACCAAGATTAGAGTTTAAATTTTGATATTTAGATGAAGTAAATTAAATTAGAAAAATTGTTCTCATAATAAACTCTATAATATTAGATTTAAATTAGTGTGATGATAATAAAAACAAAAAAAAATCATTTTTTAAAAGACTTTTGCAAACATCTTACATCTGGCAAAAGAAAACCTCAGCATTCAAGGACAATTAACGAGGGAGAATTTGGTGGCAGGCCCCTGTTTTTACTTTAGGTTTGATTGAACTTGAAAGATACTTTTAGCATAGTTTTCTTTTCCTTTTTTTTATGATGATTACTTGTTTTATATAATTTCCGTATTCCCAGTTGCAAAATTTAGTTGTAAAAGAGAATTACATGATCAATCTGACTCAACTCTCTGTTCCTCTCTACTTTTTTTTATTCAAAAAACGAAGAACACAGAAGCATGGAATTTCATGATTTCAAGCTTCTGTACACTACGATTCATGGAAAGAGATGACACCAACAGAGAGAAACACCAGAAAAAGGGCTTTAAAACACAAGGAAAAAGAAAACATTAATAATCCCATAGCAGACCTTCTTCGAAGCCATTTACTAACCGATTACAAACGTACTCACAATCGTCCATGCTTTCAAGCCATGGTGAAGAGTAGAACCATCTGTCCATTGAGTCCACAAATAAAAACTCACTCCCCAACTCAACCGAGTCATAACTTGTCCCTAGACTCGGTAGCTCCACTATCTCGCTCAACTCATCCGACCCTGAAGATAAATCCAGATGAGAAACCAAAGTCGAATTCGAATTCGAAGTTGAAGATGATGCTGTGGATGGTGATGGAGAGTCGAAGTTTTCCATCTGGGCAGCTTTGGCTGCCGCAGCTTGTACGTCACGGGGTGCTAAAGACACGGGTCGAGGTAATGAGTTGGCGAGTTCGGGGAAGTTGAGAATCGCTGTGTTGCCTTTGATGCTTAAAGCGGCCACGTCGTGTGCCCGAGCTGCCATTTCCGGGGTCGGGAAAGTACCGAGCCAAATGCGGGATTTTTTCCGTGGCTCCCGGATTTCGGACACCCATTTCCCCCAGGACCTCATCCGGACGCCACGGTAAACCGGGTGCTTGCTGGAATCCCCCCTCATTCTCTTTATCTTTTTATTACAATCAGTGGCGGTTTCAGGTTTACTGTTTGTAGTCATGGTTGAGCTAGGGACCGAGTTAGGAGGCGAATGAGTTGACCCAGGAGATGAAGGGCAAGAAAATGAGTTGGAACTGCACTCTGTTTCCGAATTTCGCAGCTCGGTCATTTTTATTCCCCTCCGCCCTTAAAACGTACAGAGCGAAGTACAGAATAAGCAGGCGGAGTTGTAGTTGTTTGTTGCCAAAACAGAGTAAATTGAAGTGACAGTGCTGAATGGAAAAATGAGCTTAAAAGAAGAAACAGAACCCAATGGGAAGTTATGGTTGTTCTTGTTTGAGGAAATATTAGAAAACAAAGAAATAAGAGTGAAGGAGAGTTGTATTTTCTGAGATGAACAAAAAAACAATGGCATTTTGTTGTACATGATTTCCCAATGACTCACACAAGACTTATAAACATTGAGAGAGAAAGGTGATAGCCCACAAGGGAAATGGGTCACCCTGCTGCACCCTATGGTCCTTCTCTCTAGTACCACGCAACCTCCATTAATTTCTTCTTTTACCAAGTCTGCTGTTCATTTATCCCCACCGAATTTCATTATTTATTTTCTCACCCTTTCCCCTTGGGATATATAAATTGATTGCCATGATTACAAGTATAATTGAATATGTTTGTGGTACGGAAATCCCCTGCTCCTTTTCAGTGTTTTTATTTGTGTTTTCACGCTTAAAATTATATTTAGGGTATAGGGTATATGGTATAGAGTTTTATGTTAGGGTTTATGGAATTTAGTGTAGTGTGTATTTTTATGTGATATGGTGTAGGGTTTAAGATTTAAAATTTAGGGTTAGGGCATGAAATTTAATTTCATAGAGTTTTTTTTAGTGTTGGAGCATAAGTAGAAGCACAAAAAAAGGGTAGAGCATTTTTATCCATGTTTGTGAGGTAGCCATTTCTACGGTGTTAAGTTCTGTCAGGTCATAGTGGAACAAAAGTCCTCTTCCTCTTCGCTGTCTTTTTTTATGTCTCAACAATAAAAAAATAAATTTCAAATCTTGACATTAAATTTTAAATCTTAAACCTTAATCCTAAAAAATATATCTTACCTCAAAATTTTAAACTCTAAACTTAAATTTTTAGTCTGAGATACAAATAAAAGCACCAAAAAGCATCATAAAATTTTTTATTCGTACTGATTTTATTATATTTGTGTAGATTTTTTTTTGCCTTTGATGATTGATTATTGATATGGTAACCAAATTATGTTTTTTAAATACCAACTTGTGTAAATAAATTAAAAAAATAGAAACAACTTGAGTCCTATTTTAATTGGGCCAATTTCAGAATAAATGCCATTCCTGATATTTTCACCCCCAACAATATATCGATTTTTTTAAGACTATTTTCACAACCTTGTTGAACCATTAGTAAAATAAGTTTTGATTAATTAGCTAATGTTATTCATGGACTATTTTCACACTCTTTTGGTTGATTAATATAAAAACTAATTATTATAAGAGCGATTTTTTAATCCTAATTTACTCTATTCATAACATTAACATTCAACCTCTGACATTGCTTAAAGAATTAAATTCACATCAAGCTAAACCAGCTATTGAACAATTATATTTTTTTTATAACAATTACAACATTTATAGATGTCACAAAAAAGTTTGAACAAACCCCATGAATAACAAGTTTTACTATCGCGGGAAATGGCTCTACATGGGATTAATGGTTAAGAATTTGTTTCGTTGTGCTAAATGGGGTTTGTCGAGCTCAACCATTTGATGTTGCTTTGGCTTCTCTTCATCAGACATAAATTTAAAATAAAGAAACACTAAACATGCCAAATTTCAGACATCAAAATAACAACAACAAAAAGTCACAATCTAGCCTTTTTCTGTATTCATTTTTATCAGGTTTCTTGGTGTATGTACGAACAGGATAATTAATTTTATGTCACGGTTTTGTAATAAATGTGGTGAGTACACTGGCTATCTCACATTCTTGTGTTTTCTTAACGGTCTGCCCTCAAAGGAAGTTCAAATTGTTCCTCCACAAACTGAGCTGTTGATTACTACAAACATGGACCCATATACTAATATAGTATACCGCAAATCAGGGTTTTAAGTCGCGATCGCTGTTGCGGACTTATATCGCGGTTTCGGACAAAAATAACTGAATCACGGCGATCGTAGACTATTTTTTACCCCAATCGCGGTTTCAGACGGTGGCACGACCGCTATATCGCAGTCGCGGTCCGCTTTTTAAATCCCTGCCGCAGATATTGACAAATGTTTTGTTGAAATATTACGGAATCAGACAGGAAGAATTATTAAAAACCTTAATCACCACAAAGGACAGCACAATACTGACGAATGTGTCCAATGTTCATGGCTTATTTAGTTATCTTGTTTCTTTGTAAAAGGCCAAAATTCAGTTCGGTTCTTAGACAACAAAATCATTTCATGATTTGTACACAGGATGCGTAAATTTCGTTTCATGATTTGAGACAGTCATCTTTTTAATGAACCAATTACAATATATGATTAAGGTTAATCACATATGAATCGGATACCGATATTTATTCGAATATAATTTCTTAAAAAAAGGGACAGAGGCGGATACCGACCATGAATGTGAAAACAATGCAATGTTACATATGTAAGTGGATTGGTTAACACGAACTGAAGAAGGTAAAAAAGTGAGTGCCAAATTGCATCAAGGAAATAAGAGCATTTACCTATGCAGCTGTGTTAAATTTTGAGCCATAATCAGAATAGACGACAAAAGATTCTTGTCCAGAACTCAGGTATTTTGCAGCCATTGGTGTCCCCGTGAGTTGATGCTTTGGAGTTGGACCCTCCGATCAGAAAACCTTTTCTTTAATCGGTAACATTTTTTACTACTCTGATGCTTTCTGCATCACTCATATTTGTAATGGTTGTGCACACGACAAACGAAAAAAAAAAATCAAACAAGCAAGAACACAAGAGATTTAACGAGGTTCAGCAGTGTACTTACGTCCTCAGGAGCAAAGAGCAGTTGTTTTCTTTTATTCAATCGATGGTTACTCATATAAGTAATTCTACCCGTACAATTACAAAGATAACTCGAGTACTACTTTGATGGACATAAACAATAATATTCATTTAAGGTTTTCAGCCAATCAAACTACGAGTGTCAAATTCTGCCACCCATTTTATTCATTCATAATATATAGTTATATACAGTAGCATTGAGTAACATTGTTGGATTCATTAATTCCATGTATGTAGAGTAATAAGTGGGACCTGAATTTCTCCGATCGGTAATATTCATATCGAACACATACTCGTATGTTAAATTCACATGATTGACTGCAAGCTGGTGTTTATGGATTCATATAAGCCCATACATGGAGGATATGCAGAGCTTTTAAACCTATACCTTCATCATAAATACGCCTTCAAGATCTTTCTTCATTTATAATCATCAATTCGAGTCAGTGTTCCATTTTTTTGTTTTCAATTCATATGGCCGTGTTCATTACTGTACTGTTCGATGTATGAAGCATTGATTTTTCTGTCTTTTGTGAGGTCCTTCTTTAATGTTGATCTTAGGTTTGAATCGTTTGATGTTTGTTTTCTATCAGTGCTTTGCCTGAGCCAAATCTGTTGGTTTTCTTCGGATGTTCAAAAAGATTGTGAAGGCCCAAGAATTTGGATCTATAACTATTAGTATTACCCATTCAACCAACGAGGAAATACTGCCCAAAAATCTGTTGGTTTTCTAAACTTACGGAAAGTTGTACGTTGTTGGACTTATATATCTTTTTTACTTTAATCTATTATTGACTTGAGCCTATAACAATGAATTAAGGCCTAAAATTATAGTGACGACCCAAAACACCTTCGTAAATCATAATCCATACCTTAAATACTGCCCATAAGAGAACACCTTGGAATCAAGAATGCAAAAAAAAAAAAACTTCGGTTGTCTTAATCAGATTTTGGTCGTTTCCTGGAAATACAGCCCGTTCATTTCATTGGCATTAGAACACATGTTTTGATTAGAGGTGGGCAAAAATATTCGGCTCGGTTGACCCAACTCGACCCGACGATCCGAACTTAAAAATATCATACAATTCTCTAAAAAATTATCCGACCGGGCCAAATACCCGACCCGAGAATTTTCCCGGGATACGGGCCGGAATATTTAAGTTATCGTCGGGTACCCAACCCGATAATATTTAATATATATATATTTATATTTTCAGTTATATATTTATTTTAAGTTTCTTAATATTTTTACTCTAAAACTAAATTTAAATCTTTAAATTCTTTTTATGTTTGTATTATATATTTTTAAGTTTAAAATTTTTAAAAATATTTTTGTGTTTAATATGTAATTTTTTTAATTTAAGAATTAAAAAAATAAAAAAAATATGCGGGGACCTGATACCTGATTATCCGGGTGTTTCAAGAACCCGGATGAGATGAGTCAAGACACGGGTCGAAGTTTGAGGTACCAGAATAAATCGGGTACCCGACAATTCTCACCCCTAATTTTAATTACGTAAATGTCGATATACAGAAGTAGTTGACTCAATGGCGGAGTTAGACTTTATTATTTAGATTCTAAAAAATCAAAGTTAAAAGTAAACGAATTAAAAAATTGCTTCTTAAAAGAATTTTTTAGAAGCTAAGTGGGGTCAATTGACCCAGTAAACTCTATGTAAATACGCCTCTGGTTCACTGTACCTTGGTGTTAAAGGTGTAAACGAGCCGAGTAGTGCTAAGTTCGGCTCGACTCGTTAAGAATTTGAGTCGAGTTCGAGCTTGACTCGAGCTTGAGTATGTTGAGCTCAACTCGACTCGCTAAGAATTTGAGCCGAACTCAAGTTCGAGTCGAGTCTACTCGAGTCGAGTATTGATCGAGCTTTGACCGAGTCGAGCTCGAGTAGTTCGCGATCTGTATCGTTTTATTTACAACATTGTTCGTAATAATAATGATAATAATCATACAAAAAAATATTTTTATGTGACTCATTAAAAACCCCTAATCATAGTAGGAGAAAAAAGTACACATGAAAATATAAAGAAAGTTAAACTAAAAATTAAACTAACATAACATAACAACCAAAAACACCAAAACTACATTTTAGTTTACTTTAATTTTAAAAATAGTTTATTATACTTTCGAGTAGCTCACGAACTTTTCGAGTCGGGTATCTAGTAGCTCAACTCGGCTCGTTAAGAACTCGAGTCGAGCCTAATCGAGTCAAGTGTTGACCAAACTTTGACCGAGTCAAACTCGAATAACTCGCAATCTGTCTCGTCTCATTTACAACCCTGCTTGGTGCAATGCCTTGCTACTACATGTTAGTCTCTGTAATCCTTGTGAGCGCTATCTACATGTGCCATGGCGCTCAAAAAGGCCAACAAAATGTAAAGCTTGTTTTGTTTCGGATTAAAATTGAACAAAAAAATTATTTTTTGATAATTTAATTTTAGAATCTTTGAATTTTGTAATTTATAAAACAAACATGTAATCAAACTCATATCCTGCCACAGAGTATAAAAGACGACAAACACTGAGAGAAAGAGAGAGAATATATAGAAAATACTTATGGGAAACAGTAGCATTATCTTATATATTTTCCTTTCCATTATCATTTCCCATTTCCCCTCAGTTTATAGTAGTATATTCCGTAGCCAATAAACCTACAACTACAAGGCTCGGAAGTCCAAAACCAAAGAAAAATCGAATGGGAACTCCTTCGGAAGCAAACAAGAAGATGAAAGAGCCTCTCCTGGTAACAGCCCCTACCTCCAAGGGTGGCTTCAAAGCCCTGCCTTTCATCTTCGGTACTTTCCCCTTGTTTTCCACATGCATATTAATGGTGATTTGGTTTCATCGTTTTCATGAAAACTAATGTGAAACTGTGAAGTGACAGCAAGCGAGGTGTTTCAACTTGTGGCGAGTGTGGGGTTATTGCCGAACATGATACTGTATTTGACCACCCAATATGGTTTGGAAAACGCTAAAGCAGCCAACTTGATCTTCGTCTGGTCTGCTGCCAACCAGTTCACTCCCATCGTCGGTGCTTTCCTTGCCGATTCTTATGTGGGGAGGTACCTCATGATAGGATTCGGTTCCATTTTCAGCTTCCTGGTAATCCTTCTTTTACCAACAGCTTTATAATTACCTCAACTTTCTGCATTCTTGATGCTGTAATTATTTTTGGTAATTTTTACTTTTTATATATGTGGATTTTGTCAGTATTCGCTTTAAATTATTGCGGGGACAGGGGAGGTCTAACACGTTAGTATTTCTGAAGATTCTCGTGGGGATATTTAAAATAACTAGATTGGCTAAGGCTGAGCTAGTATTTTTTTAATAATTACAGATCTGGATTTTTAATTATAGATAATATATTATATACATAAATGTAATAATCGGTGAGGTTGTTATGCACATGTGGTTGAGTACGAAACGAAAATAATGTAAACAATACAAAAAGAAGAGAGAAGAAAAACATGGGTATATCATATATATATATATATATATGGGTGCTTATCGAATGAGTCAATCGCGAGTTGTGCAGTGTTTGACTCGTGTTCGTTTAAAAAAATTGTTGTTCGACTCGTGCTCGTTAAAAAAATTTGTTGCTCAACTCGACTCATTGCTCGTTAAGCTCACTAAAAAACTTACCTTATTTTTTAACTAAAATTAAAATTTAATAATACTATATGAGACTTAATATTAACATAAATTAACAAATTTAACAAAAAAAGATATCAAAAGAGTGTATAAAACACTTTCAAAGTCTAAATCCAAACTAACAATCCACAAATACACCAAACTAGCATTTTAAAACTAAAATAACAATCCACAAATTCACAAAATTATCATATTAAAACTAAAATAACAAAGCACAAGTACATCAAACTAAAGTAATTACTAAAAACATTTTAAAAAAATTAACGAGCTGCTCACGAACTTATCGAGTCGAGTTCGAGTTCGAGTCGAGCCAACCTAAGTCAAGCGTTTACTGTGTTATGACCGAGTCGAGTTCGAGCAGCTCAGCTCAACTCATTAAGCACCCTTAGGGCTAGTTTAGCATTGCTGTTAAAAAGTGATTTTTAAAAGTGATGTTAGAAAGAGATTTTGAAAAAGAATTTTAAAAAGTTTGTTGTAAGATTTTAGTATTTATCATTGCTGTCAAAAAGTGCTTTTAAGAAGATAAATGACCATTTTGGACATGATATTGTTAGTTATATATATTTGTATGTATAGATATATAAAAATGATATTCAAATTTTCTAATGTTATAATATATGAAATATATCAGCTTAAATTATTATAAAAATATTTTATTAATAAATATATTTTTTAACAATTATACGTGTTCTATGAAATTATAACAAAATTGACATTTTATTTCAAAACTTGACATAAATAAATATATATCATTTAAAATTAAAAAAATAATTATTAATTATATAACTATATCTTCGTAAAGAATTATAAATTTATAAATTATAAATAAACATAATAGCAAATGAAGGTTAAAATTGTAATTTGTCTCTCAAAATCACTTTTACAACCGCAAAAGCTAAAAATTTTAACTTTTGCGTTTGGATTGAAAATTACTTTTCAAAATCAATTTTTCCTCCAAAAGCTAGCTGTTTAGCACAGCTTTTGCCCTCAAACCAGCTTTTTGAATCAAAAGCTGATTTGAAAAGCAATGCTAAACAAAGCCTTAATCATATATGATAACATTACAAGCAATCTCTATTATGAACATAGATTAATTAGTTAACCTTTTCATGAAGCAGGGGATGGTTCTTTTATGGTCAACCGCCATGTTTACACAAGCAAGGCCTCGTTGTGACAAATTTAGTAGCACTTGTGAATCCCCCACAACACCCCAACTTCTGCTCTTATATTCTTCATTAGCACTCGTCTCTATCGGCGGCGGTGGCTTAAAATCATCTTCCTTAGCCTTTGGTGCTGATCAGCTGACCAACAGAAACAATGCGGCAGATTCAAGAACCCTGGAGAGTTACTTCAGTTGGTACTATGTGTTCGTCCAGGGTTCGGCTCTGATCGCATTTACTTGCATCGTTTATGTTCAAGACAAGCTAGGATGGAAAATGGGATTCGGAGTTCCTGCAATTTTGATGTTCATTTCAGGTCTTGTTTTCTTCTTGGCGTCGCCGTTGTACGTCAAGTCGAAAACCGGGAACAGCTTGTTAACTGGTTTTGCTCGAGTTCTGTCGGCCTCTTTTCGGAATAGACACATCGACTTGTCGTCCCAAGCCGGAAATGAAGTCAAGTTTTTCAGAAAAGGATCGGTGCTTCACGTTCCAAGTGAAAAACTGAGGTTTCTGAATAAAGCTTGTGTGATAAATGACCCTCAACAGGATTTAGCCTCTGATGATAATGCTTCAAATCCATGGAGTCTTTGTACAGTAGATCAAGTGGAAGATCTGAAAGCATTAATCCGAGTGATTCCGGTCTGGTCCACGGGAATCATCGTCACTGTTACATATTCTTTGGATTCTTTTGTAGTACTTCAGGCAGGTACCATGGACCGACATATAACTCCGAACTTCGAAATTCCGGCAGGTTCATTCAGTGTGTTTACCGCAATCACTCTTATAATAGCGATTGCATTGTATGATCGGATAGCTCTTCCTTTAGCATCGAAAATTAAAGGAAAACCGGTTCGTCTTAGTCTCAAACAAAGAATGGGGATTGGACTTCTTTGGTCTTGTGGAGCCATGGTATCAGTAGCAACCGTGGAGCATATTCGACGTGAAATCGCAATCCGGGAAGGACTTTCGGAGAAACCACAAGCCATGGTGCACATGTCTGCACTATGGATACTGCTATATTGTATCTCGATTGGCTTGGCTTCGGCTTTCTGTGGAATTGGACAGGCAGAATTCTTTTACACGGAATTACCTAAAACCATGTCAACTGTTGCAGCCAATCTTCAATCACTGGGCGCGTCTGCCGGAAGTGTGGCGGCAGGTTTTATAACAAGTACAGTTGACGATGTGACTAAAACAAGAGGGGAAAGTTGGATTTCGAGCAACATTAACAAGGGCCATTATGATTACTATTATTGGCTTCTGACTGCCTTGAGTGTTCTTAATTTTTTCTATTTTCTAGCCTGCAGCAAGGCTTATGGTCCTTGCCAAGGAAATGAAGCTCGAACTCTGGTTCGGGCACATGCATTTGAAAAAGAAGATCATGAGACAATAGATGATTGTTAGGGTTTGCACAAAGGAAGAACAATTTTCATTAAGAGGATTTCTTATTCAAATTGTTGTTATATACTTCATATGTATAATGTCAATGCATTTTGGCATTGGCTTTAAATCAACATACACACAGATCTATCGTTCTGTTAACGAATGCCATCAAAGATCTATCAATTATCATAGTCCAGGGGGTTTGAAAAATGGAGCCAAACCGAAAATACCTTCCACATCAACAGGCACCTGAAGAGCAGTTTTAAGCGCCTCCGGTGTTGTGGTCTTCCCTTTCCAAGTATTGAACCATGGCCCTCCTCCCACCTCTAGTGCTGCCATGTCACTTTTAACATCCAAGATTAGCTGTATATTGAAAAGATTACAAGTGTCAGTATATTATGTAACCTCTTATTTTCAACTGGAAGTCATTATGCTGTTAACAAGGTAAGAACTAGATTTCAACATATAGAGTCCAATGGAAATTTATTGAAAACAAACGTAAATACCAACAGCATCATTAAAAACAGAAAGCTATTAGATCACTGAACCTCGTGTTTCTATGAACAGGTAAGTTCATAACTGCCAAGAAAGTTACAAAAATATACCTTCCCCTTAGTGCCACCATATTTCTTTTCCCAGATCTTCAAACTTAGATTACCAAAACAAGTGTCTTTACAAGCAGGAGCAAGGCCGGCCTCTTTTGTTGGAGCACGTAGTGTTGTACCCGGATCATCTGTTGTCGCCTCTAATTCAACCTGCTTAGAAGTAGGAACCAATTAGAGGTACACTAATAACCACTATTAGACAGCACAGTAGCTTTACAATCATTTGCAAAGTTTTAATAATCCACAAGTTCTAAATGTCCATAGATATTATATTTGCAAAGTTTAGAATTTTGGTTTAAACTAGCACAATGAAGGGAAGGAAACATCGCCAACAGACGTAAAATATTACCATGTGTGCCTCGTTCTCCCCAGCAATGTACCAATAACCCCAGTCAGCAATTTCCCAAGATAGAACACCTTTCCAAGGCACGAATTCATAGAAAATCCCATCATAATGCACTCCAATCTGCACAAGCAGTAAAAGGTTCATTCATATGTCAAGCTATAGAATCTAGTAGTTTGAAACAAAGAATATATTTTGTTCATATGACTAGTGAAGCATGAAAAGAAGGATCTGGTTTCAACGAGTTCTCTTGAAACATGATAATATAACAACAATAATAACACTTTGGGACCACTTTTCTAGACGTAGGAAATAACAGCAGACCCACTGAAGCTTGTACTGACAAAAAACAATTGGAACGTCCTACAAATATATGTTGAAGATTCCTGTTTGCATAAAATGGCAAACATATTTCATAGGAAGGAAATAACAGCAGACCCACTGAAGCTCGTACTGACAATTATGATAAAAGAAACCATTGTGAACATGTTTCCCCCCTTCTCCTCCTTCTCTTGCATTCTATACCTGTTATTTTATTTTCAAGCTACAGCAATCATTGACCGACTCGAGAATCGAGATTAAGGAAAACATAAAATTTGATAAAACTGAAGTACCAATGCAGCATTTTCATAGGTCTCTGTCAGGCCAGGCAGTTGCCTCAATCCACCACCAGCAGTCAGTGCAATTTCTCCGCTTGCACCTTCAAAGACATTACATTGAGCCTGTAGTAATATGTCAATGATCACCATGGTTAATAGGAAAATGGTTAAGCTTAATTCAATGGAAAACCCAATGCAACAATTAGATAAGCATTCAAGGAGGCAAGAAGGAATGAAGATTTACCCAAAACCATTTTCTAGGGAAGGCTCCACCCCAATTCTTTTCCGAGTATGAAGGGGCATCTTGAAACTCAAACCTTTCACCATCCCACTCTATCCAGCCTGCAACCCAAAATCATAACTGAGAAAATATTCTCAACCGAAAACATGGTTTTCTTAAGAAATCAAATTTCAGTTATGGTGATAGGAAATGATGGTGAACAGCATATTACACTGAGCAAATATGCAGACTAAAGGCTAAAGAGAGACAGGAGGAAAGCAATTCAAAGTTTAATTGACAATAGGAAGGAGACAAGAAAGTGCCTGTTGAAAGTCCACCAGCCATGCAAATTTGCCAATGGGGTTCAAATATGGGAAAAGCAGCAAGCCAGCCAGCTGTTGACTTCTGCTTGGACCCAACATCACCCCATCCATAGACGGGACGAGTACTGTACTCCCAACGAGCAGTTTTAACAGTATTTGCATAATGCGTCCTGCGATTAAAACCCAAATCAAGTAAACATGATTGCTGAAATCACAGGTAGTAAGTGAGACATTTTGCTTATGGGTTCAATATGAGGAGACACCTGCCATCATCTCGAATAAAGCCTTGATGCCAAAGTGGGCTAACTTGGAAGCCTTCCAAAACTTTACTATTGAATTCCTACAAGGAACAACCGGAGAATATATCGCATATCAGCTGCATTAAGGTTTGTTTCGCAAGGATTTTCCTTCAAATAGTAGAATCCAAAAAACTGCTTATTGACCTGAGGAGGAACCTCCTTACTTGGAGGTCGTGAGTCTTTGTTGGCTAAAAAAGTATTCCCCAATATTAGCTCATGCCTGCCTATGCAATAAAAAAAAATTAGGCATAGAACACTGCCATTTATGCATTTTATCACTGCACTATTAAGGTAAATCTCGAGAAACAAAAAAAGGATAGATGATGATAATAGTAGACTAACTCTAGCAGGCTAACAACTAAACTGTTACAACTGCACTCAATTATAAACATTATGCTTGGACAACCAAAGAGTCTCCAATTAGAGGCCAGACTAAAATATACTTGTACAGCCCAAAATTAAAAGTTTAAACAACTGAAAAGAATCTCTAAAAACTGAGACAAACCAGATATCAGCGAAGTATTGAATTGCTAAAGTCTAACAAGACCAAAAGATTAAGTGAAACTGATGCATAAAAATGGACGAAACATCACAACACAATACAATTCAGATGGTGAAATGAGTTAGCATGAAGTTTTCCTTGGTGAGAAGAAATTGATATATCAACATTCGGTTTGAAAAATTGGGGGCAAATGTCTGAAAAATTCGGGCCATAATAAGATCAGATCTTAGATTAAAATATAATGAAATCAATAAAGTAAGAAACTTACTTCCCCAAAAGTTTTGAGATTCATCCGTGTATTGGCATATATACTTGTCATAAGCACCAAGAATTTGAGCCCCAACTCCTGTAAATCTAGGTCCATGCTGCAGAAGTTCCAATTGCGTCAGTTTCCTCCTAAATGCAGGATTCTCCACCGAGTACATGAAGCAAAAGCTCTGTTTTCGTTCTGGGATTGATATCTTAAAGTACCAACCCTCAAAAAATTGCCGAGAGGTTCCATCAAAGTGGTACCTGTATTATACAACTAAAGTTTTTCATCAACTAATATAAAGCACTACAGAAAGAGCCTTTGGTTAGCTGATCACTATGAATGAAAATAGCCTCAAAGATTCTGTAATTTAGACTATAGCAAAACAACTTCTAAATAATTCATTTTTAAACCGATCATAGTTTTTTTTCCTCCATTTACCGATAATCATAATGAATGAATAAATGGTAACTTGGTAAGGCAGCTCATTACCTTCAGTTTTTAATCATTTTAAATGAGACAGAAAAAAAACTGCTTAAGAAAGCCAAGTCAAACTACGATCCGAATACAAAATTTACCAAAATTCAACCTAATTCAAATTCATCGAACACAAGTGAACAGAAAACTACCCGCTGTGAGGAGTTCGAGTGTCTCGATTAGCCGGCGTGGGAACATAAACCGGATTAACGTAGACGGGCCTCTCGGCCACCGGAGAAGAAGTCTCGGGTTTGGTTTCAGCGGCGGAGCTGCATGCAATAATCGACGAGTTCGAGCGAAACCCTAACCTAAGAGGGCGGATGCGTCGAGGAGAGAGTCCACTGAAGGTTGAAGATTGAACGAATTCAATACGAGAACGACATCCAACATAACAAGAAGTGGAATGGCAAATCTCCATCGAATATCGCAAGAATCTGAAAAATCAGTAGAAATAAAATTTGAAACTTTAAATAAAAAGGAAAAGGCTTGTATTTTTTGACTAAATTAGGGAAATAATCCATAATCCATTTAAAAATACACGTGGAGCAAACTATATTCAAGGAAATAGAGTGAAAATCGTAGTGTTTACCAAATTATCTAGAATTGAAATCGTTCTTTGAAAGTCGTGGTTTGATTCTTTTATAAAATATGGGCGAAAGTCGGCATCATAATTCATAAGCACAAGACCACAACTTTGGCATTACATTACAATTGCTATTGGTTCAAAATTTTCCAGCAATTTTGTTTCATTTTTTTCTTTTAATAGAATATGACTTTATTTAAGTTATAGTTGTTGTTTTTTAATTATTTCATTTTTTATCAAGAGATTGAACTTGATTTTTTAAAAATTAAAATTTCAAGTAAACCAACGTTTTTACAATTGATGCAGTGTTCAACATCATTATTACAGTAATCAACTTCATCAACTTAAGCGTCTAGTTCGATAAATATTTTTATTTTTATTTTTTATGGACATAATCTCTAAAATTTTTTTATGTTTGGAGTGTGTTTTGTTATATTTTTCTTTTATCTCTAATGAAATTAAGCTCTCGTTTAAGAAAATTTAACTCAAAATGAAAATGATTGTTTAAACCAAATATCCTACAATATAGAGCTAAAAGAAATTATTAGATGAACTCGATCACCACGTCATATGTAGTCTCAGGCTCTCAGCCAATAGCGTTCATCCACTTCAAACTAACTACCCACTCTTTATTAACATGTAAGAAAGAAGTAATGATTCACGTTAGAAAAAATAAGATAAATGAACTTTATTAACTGAGACCACATATGACGTGGTGAGTGGGTTAGGTCCAACTAATAATTTTTGGTCAATAATTTCAATAAATTTACGACAGCGCAAAATAACAGCGCATGAGATGAATATTATTGAGTTGCATGCATACTTCATATGATTGTAATGATTCTTTCTATATATGTAATACTAACATAAATGTGAATAATCCCAATAAATTTAGGAGTGCAATCTTGTGGTGTTGAGCAGCAGCCGAGCGTGGGTAAGTCGTAGCTTTGATCTAAGTTGAGAAACCAAGCGATGGAAGGAGGGCTTAGAAGCAACTGCATATTGAAGGAACATGCATAGTATGAGAAGGAAACCCAGTTGAACATCAGCCTCTATGGATCCAACCAACTCAGAAAACAAAGAAAATATATTAAATATATCCATGAAAACAATGGAGAAGATGGAGAGAGAGAATGTGAGCAGGAGGATGATTAAGATGAGAAAGGAAGCCAGGAGAAGAACACAGGCAATGAAGGAGCCATAGAGAAATGCGACAAGGATCAACTCTAGGTTGGGAACCATTTAACTCTTGACAAAACAAGAAGAAGAAGAAGCAAGGTGATGGAAAATAATGATGATTGGCCATGGAACCAGATGGTGAAGAAAAAAAAGGGCTTAATTTGAAGAAGAGAATGAAGTGAGTTGCACTCATTCTCCAGGATCCCAAAGCCATATGTACGCATCAACAACGTAAGGAAAGAATCAAACCAATAGCAGTAAAATTAAAACCGTCGACAGCAGGATTCGAACCTGCGCAGGCAATGCCCAACAGATTTCGAGTCTGTCTCCTTAACCACTCGGACATATCGACTTTAGGATGAATACAGGGTAATTCTAAATATATTTATTCACATATTGTTCTTTGCTTTGGAAAGTCCACCATCTTAGCACCCATAGGAGTTATGATGATAGCTATGATGAATTCAGGATTGAAAAGTGGTCAACTGTCAAATTCGCATCCCTTTATCCGAATACATTTCCAGATATCAAGGTGTGAATATTTTACAGTTTGAATTGTTCACTATGGTAGAGTTTACCTTCTTAAGTTTTGCCAGTTTCACAACTTTTTAAGAACCGTTCGCTCCCTTTCGTTCTATTGTTCGTACTTGTCTCTACTAAGAATGAAAGTTTACTAATGAAAAAAGAAAAAAAGAATAGAAGAGAACAGACCATTCATAGTAGCTAAACTAACAAAAGAGTACACTCATCTTCTAATATGGAACAACCATTATAGTTGCTTAATGTAGTCAATTTAGCACCCTGTTCTAAGCCAGTACTAAGAAGTTCAGGGCAATTTAGTCACCCTATCCACTTTGACATGCATTTTTGCAGATGAATACAAAGCTGCATCAAATAAATTATAAGAGACATGCAAGAAAAACTGTGCCAAAGGACAGATATGGAGGTAATGGCATGTGAATAACCAAAATTTGCTTTCAATTTTAGCTATTGGCTAAAACCGGAATGAGAGCCAAAGTAACGTTACAATCAGCATTACACAAGGATGGTTTCCATTCGGCCATCCTTTCCTAACTAGTCCTATGAAACTCTCTCAACCAAACTCAGCAGGCAATGCAGAAACAGAAAAATAATATACGGGACAAAGGTTTTGTTTACACTTGTATGCAAATCACTCAGCTTTTCCGCTATAAGGCAAGTACATCAACGATTGGCAATGGTATGCCACTTGGTTTAGGTTTCCGTTGAGATGCAAGTCTCCTTCGATGAAAGTTAAATGCGATTCTTCGCCATCTTTCCTAAAACAACGAACATGAGAAATCAGACAAATCCAAATTAAGATATAATTGCTTCGTTTATCATTATGTTGCTTTGTTTTCCTGTATATTCATTCTTCTCACTTCAATGATGAATACACTGAACTTGAGTTAGTATACAATTTCTTTTATTTCCATGTAGATTTTTACCATGTCATAGGTGGAACATTTTTAGCATATACTTTGATTACTTGAAAAGAATCGACACTTACCTTGACAACCAAAATTAACTCCTTTCACATACCGAGTTTCATGCAAGTGGGGCAATGATGTCTAGATTATTCTTCATTGACCAGTTTTTGGGATAGAAGGAATTAGATGGTTCAACATTAAGTTCCCAAACCATGATTCTTGAGCAGTCCTGCGGTAAGCCTTCCATCTGGTTTTCGTCTTCCACAACTCGTTCAATAAACAAGCTTGCCTGCAAATTCAAATCGATAATGTTAAAAGATTGAAATGAAATCCACCACCAGTGTGTAGCATTTCAATATAGGTTATAGTGCAAAATACTAATTCAAGGGGTAATTTTTGGAGGACAAAGTCAATTGCTGACATCCTTTTCTCTCTCAGTGTTACAACCAAAATTAACTTAATTGGCAGATGCAGTAAATGGCAACATCTCTGATATTTATCGAAAAATAACAACAGCTGTGACCACTGCAGTAAGGTGAAACAATACGAAACTTAAAGATAACCAAAGAAGCACCAATAAATACTAACGAGGAAACCGTCTTTGGCTGTGTCAAGCTGTCTTATCGGTTCAAGAGTAGGTCGGTGCCATCGCTTTGGATCCCAGAGTATGGTACTGTTGAAAGCAAACCCTGACATCTCAGCATGGAATCTTCGGAATCTCCTACTTAATCCATTCAGGTGCCATCCAATGACTTGAGTTCCATTACAAACAGGACCCTCCAGTATAGCTTTACTTCTTTCCGATGTTTGTTTGACCACAAACCATGTCCCAAACCGCCTATAATTAAAGCCCATAATGAAAAAAAATGCTGTAGTAGGCACCAATAAAAGGGATCATTTAAAGAATACAACTTGACAGAAAATAAAAATATAAAGGTCAAAGGAGATACCTAATATGCCTCATTAGCTCAAAGAGATCAAGTGAGTAGATGTTATCTTCATCGGCAAAGTAGACGATTCCATCAAGACGATGAGTTTCAATGTGAGATAGTGCCACGTTTCTTTGGTGAACACTTCTGTCTTTTATATCAGTCAGATTTTTCTTGCAAACAAGATGCCTATACATTACACTGCTCTTTCTAAGGATGTCGGCTGCTTCATCAGACTGTGAGGTCATCTCCACAACTAGCCACAATAGAGGAGGTTGGACCAGCTTTAATGTGTATGCTAAACGATTTAGATAATAGGCTCGAAGTGGTCCAGCATGTGTTGGAGTCACAACTATCAAAAGCTTACTAGTTTCCAGATCTATATCTTGTGGGAGCGACTGATTGGTCCCGGTGTTATCTAATGTGAAACTATTATCAACCTCAGGGTTGCTCATCCTTGATGTTACATTCCTTTCTGAACTGTTGCGTGTTTGAAATTTCCCAACAGTCGATACTACCTCGAAAGAGAATGCCTGGTGCTTTGAAATGGGATTCATATACGAAAAATCCATGGAAATGAATGGTGTAAATCCAATTAAAAAACCAACTACGAAACAAATGAAGAAGTGAAAAACTGCTCTCCTCCAAACTTGTCCTTTCTGTTTTGATCTGTCAATATGCCTAGAGGATCTTGGTGAGAAGAAAAGACCGAAAAATAAGGATCGAGAATCCGATAAACTGAAAGGAGACATTGGCAATCCAACAGTGGCTGGGGAATTCTGACTATATGATGAAGACTTGGACAAAGGAGAAGGAGCTGAACGCTCGACCTCTCCGGCAATCAAAGTCCCCTGTCGAGGTACCGGAGACAGTGTTCTTCTAACGGATGCCATCAAATTTCGAATCCGGTTTACTCTTCAATCAATTAACAAAACACCACCAAGACAGCAACCAAATTCATCACAAGCTTGTTTCCTTTACCAATACACATCTTAAAACAACAGCATCCAAATATGCAATCTGTGCTCCTTGCTCCATTACATATCCATTTAATACATCTCATTTTAAATCAAATCAATCCTACCAGATTCATTCAGCTTTGTGAACCCATTTTCAAAAATACAATTTTCCCTCTCACCCTAACGATGCCTGTAAATAATGTCAAAGCCAAAGCAAAGTTCTTGATCTACAACGAATTGTTTAAGCAACTAAAGTAATTTCAAATCAAACATAATGAACCCAAATACCCCATTTACAGAATCAGAGTTGACTAAGAACAATGAGATTTCCAAACCAAAATTTGCCAAAACTCCAATCTTACTGAAAAAAGCAGCCGAATTACCTTGCAATGGAAAATGGGTTTTCGATCTTCTTTCCCGAAATTCACAGAGGAGAGAGAAGAAGCAGCAGCATCTTTGATCTCGAAGCTTTAGTTCAATAGACGAAGAAGAAAAGCGTCACCATTTTCCAGATCTTCCTTTGATCTCAGAGCACACGTTCCCTTGCACCCAATCACAAACATTCAGACACAATGAGTATGACAACTCGAGAACTTGATTTTTTTAATTATTATTATTACTATTTTATGGAGATTTTAAGGGTTAATGAGATGTTCAGACATGAACATTATGTGTTTATCTGTTCTTAAATGTTTGGTATCTAAGCAAAAAGGCACCCAGAGTTGACTTAAGAAACAAAGAGATTTCCAATGCAAAATGTGCGCTACCAGTCCAGCACCTTCGGACAATTTAAAACAACAATGAATTAATTGCAGGAGTAGATTCCACTAAAAATAACACCATTTAATTAAGACAAGTTTGAAGGAAAAAAAACACACTCTTTGGGATGTTCCATTTGCCGTATCTTGTAAATTTATTGTAAATTAAAATTTTATTAGAAATAGAATATTTTGTTGTTAAAATTGAAATGGACTTATAACGAGGCTTGTTGTGACAATCTCAAAAATTTATATATTCTGTTAATTTGATCATAATTCGAAATAATTTAATTTTATATAATTTTTTATTAGTGAAGTGATTGTGTCTATTAACATACAAAGTTCGTGTCATAATGCGTATGCTCCATTAGTCTGTCAATTGTCCATTAATTAAGTGATTGTGCATGTCCAACTATTGCATCTATTGTTTATCGAGCTTATGAAAAGTGGCAAAGAGTACGACAAGTGGTTTAAAGGTGTGTCATAAGCGTGCAATATCAAAACTTTCAAATATGATGTGTTAAATTTATTGAGTTATTTTGAAGCACGATCAAATTGATAAAATGTACAAGTGTTGGAATTAATTTTGTTATTACATCATGTTATGTCTCAATTTTAGTGATATATTGTAATAAAACTTTATTTGAGTTATTAAATTATAATTTTTAAATATTATATTTATAATAAATACATAATTTAAAAACTTACAGTGTATTTTACCCCTTTATTTATGGGTAAAATTTTGATACACATACTTTGTAAATTTAATTTTACACATGTCTGTATATTTACACTATAAAACTCAATTCCTAAATTTCTAACTATAACCTTAAAAAACTAAACCCTAAACCTTATACATTAAATTCTAAAAAATAACTTTAAATTTTAAACCCTACAACATAAACTCCTAAATTTTAAACCATAAATTAAAACCCTAAACTCTATAACTAAAAGTCACGTATAAACAAGAGTTTACCCAACATGTGTATTAAAACTTTTTCCCTTATTTTATTAGGATTAATATCCTATACACTGGCGGTGGAAACTGAAAATTTCAGTTTCCGGTATATAGAATATTTATCAATTTTATTATTAACAAATGTAGAAATAATAAATGTCGTGGGTGGAGTGGACAGAAAAGGCTGCTTATTTCCTACCTGCCCCATGTTGTTTGCTAATTATTCTGATTTCTCACCTTCCGCGCATTACTATATCTAAAATAAAATTTAGGCTCCCAACCACGACACACGTGTCTAACCTCCCACACGTGCGAGTCTACCTTCCCTATAAATACCGGTTCCGAATTGTGAACTTTTAGCCAACAGCAACATGAGTGAAGCTGAAATGGAAGTCAACCGCAGGGTTGCCGATGCTGAAAAACTCCGATCTCAGTTCTTGCAACTACTTCGTACTAGACGAAATGCTCAAGGTTAAATCAAAACCCGTAAATTTCTCAAACATGTTTCCAGTGTTTATAGGGAATTCCTTATTGTTAATTTCTCAGTTCCTTTGACTGTGGAGCCTGCAAATCCTGTACTTCACCCTCTTTATCAAGAAGTTCCTCCCCCAACTTTCAGTGAGGTAAAATCATCCTTCATCATATTCTTTTTACTGTGATTATTAACATATTCAAAAAAAATTGATGAAAAAAAACAAATTTTTACTGACATTTTTACATGCAAATTTACCAGGCAATGGAGTCTTGTCCAAAGGCCGACATTGAAAACCTTAAGGAACTACTTAAAGAGGAAAATCTTTATCTCCATACTGAGGTAGGAAAAAAAACATGAATATAAGCTTAACTCAATTATATGTTTGTTGATTTAGTTTGTGCGATTTTTGAATAAAAAATAAATCTAATATGACTCAAACTAATGAAATAGTACAACAGTTTTTTTTTTTGCTTTTCTCACATGCTTTATGACTAGACCGAAATCAATGATTCCCTTTTCACTTACAAGCATTTAATTTAATTCCTTTTGGGACATTTTTTGGGCTTATGCAGTCGCACGTATTGTGTCTGTCCAGAACCGTCAATATATATGTGTATGTATGTGTTGAAGAATGAGATCTTGTTGTATCTTGGTTCTTTATAGGCAGGAGATCAAGGAAAATTACCCTTGTTAATTGTTAGTATGAAAGAAAGCAATGTAGAAAAAAGGCCTGCTGTTGTTTTTCTGCACAGTACACATAAATGCAAAGAGTGGCTACGCCCATTGCTTGAGGTAAAACTGAAACTTAACCTTTGAATTTCTCCGGCTCTTCTTTATTAGCTATAATTTGATACAGTGAGTTCTGTTTTTCTTGTTCCAGGCTTATGCTTCACGGGGATATGTAACCATTGCTGTCGATTCCCGCTACCATGGCGAACGTGCCACTGGTCTAACCACTTATAAAGATGTATGTAAATTTTGTCTTAATTTTCATCTTTCTTAGAAACTTTAGTTCTTAGGTGTACAATGTTGTCATTATATTTTGAAATAAACCACTTGGAATGTGGTCCTAATGTGATTAGGCTATCTAAGTGCAGGCTCTGGTATCATCATGGAAAAATGGGGATACGATGCCATTCATATTTGATACGGTGAGCCCTTCGTGTTCCATTGGATTGATCTATATGTTCAACATGCTTTGTTCCTATAAGAATGTTTTGATTAATAATCGCAGTTGTGAGTAACTGTTGAAGTTCTGTTCTTTTCTGAGCATGTCAGTTCATTTAAGGTTGTTCATATTTCAGGTTTGGGACTTGATAAAGCTTGCAGATTATTTAACCCAGAGAGAGGACATAGATCCTAATAAGATTGGGATTACTGGTGAATCACTTGGAGGTTTGTTGACTGAGATTTGAAGGACTGAAATATTAAGTATTTGCTCATAGCTGAATATTGAGTTTATGTGAATATCATGGAATGCAGGAATGCATGCGTGGCTTGCTGCTTTTGCCGACACCCGCTATGCAGTGGCAGCCCCAATTATTGGTGTTCAGGTAATTGAACATTTACAGTTCATGTAAGCATTTTTCTAGTTATTAAGCAATATGATGTTATATATTTGAAGGGATTTCAATGGGCAATAGAGAATGACAAGTGGGAGGCTCGAGTTAACAGTATTAAGGCTGTCTTTGAAGGTAATTTGTACTCTGATTCCTGGAAAAGAATTTGATACATACATACATGCATGCATATATATATAAGATGGCAAATTATGTCACTTAACTGAAACTAGTTACTTGCTCTGTCTTCGTTTCGGTGGGAATCTGTTTTCGCCCTTTCTTTTTACTTTTCACTTTTCTCTTCTCTGACAGGATATTTTTAAATAAATTTGTTGCAGAAGCAAGGAATGATTTAGGCAAGAATAAAATTGACAAAGAAGTGGTGGAGAAGGTCAGTTGTTTTCTTCTTTCTCCTTTGCAGACTTACACCGATTAGCACGTCATAGAACTTGGAGCATTAGCCTTCTTTAACGTCTCTTTTGATGCCCTTTCTTTTGTCTTATTTTGTAAATAGTTGTCCTGAACGTCATTTTATGTAAACAGTTGAACTTAAATTTACAAGCCAGTGACCTTTTATCTTGTTGATAGAGCCAGTTCTGCCAATGGACTTGGCACTCCGACTCATTCCCGCGCATTTTCATCATTTGCAAGCCTGATTAAGTCTTCTTCTTTAATTCTGTTACCTGATGTCGATTACATTCATGGTTCTACTTTTCTGACCAGGTTTGGGATAGGATTGCTCCTGGTCTCGCCTCCCAGTTCGATGCACCTAACACAGTCCCAGCTATTGCACCACGCCCTTTGCTGATCGCCAATGGTATTAACACACTGCGTTTTTCTATTTCCTGTAAATGAATTGCTTTGTAAGTTTTGATTTTACTGTTAGTTCCTGATATTCACCTATAAATTTTTCTCATCGGCTTTGACAACCTTTAGGAGCTAAAGATGACCGTTGCCCCATTGCTGGCCTAGAAATTCCCGAGATAAGAGCAGGCAAGGCCTATGAAGAGACCCATTGTTCAGAAAAGTTTAAGGTATGGATTGAATTTAAAGAACTCTGAAAAATACCTTCCAATAAGGCTGGCCTACAAATATATGTATCATGTGTGCAGAGACTGAGTTACTCTAAATGTGGGAGAGTCCTTTGATTTGTATAATAAATTTAAAAAAATATGGAATAATATATAATAATATCCTCTCTTTTTTTTGCATCCCAACTCTGCAGCTCATGGCACAGCCTGAAATTGGGCATCAAATGACACCATTAATGGTGAAAGAAGCGAGTGATTGGTTCGACCGGTTCCTCAAGTAGCTTTATTTATTGATCGAGTTATGATTTCTGTAACTGTTATGATGTTGCTGGAACTGTACTTTCGAATAATGTAACGAATTCTGACTCAGCGGGTGGTAACTTGGAAAGAAATTATCTCTATAATATTTTCCATAAGTTTTCTCTACAGGGATTCCAATGCCAACCACGCATATAAGTCGAGAGATTGGTGAAGAACATATATATTATTTAAGAAGAGGAAAGAAAGAAAACAAGAAATAAAGGGGACCAGCAAAAACAAAAAACAAATTCCAGGTTCACGTTGCCTACCAAGCTCTTCGAGGAGCGGTGTTTATTGATTTAATGCTTGCCATGTCGACAAGGTCTCCAAACAGCTTCTCCTCACCTTTAGAAGGCTTGCCTGGTGGGACATAAGATGTAGTGGGAACCTGGTAGGATGAGTTTCTCAGGCTGCTGTCATCTCTGATGGATAGCACATCCATTTTCTGATCTAAATACTGTAGCTCTCCGTAGTCGTATTCTCCCATTTGGTTTCCATACATCAGTTGTTGAGGATACATTGAAGCCATCTGGTTAGTTGGCATTTGTTGCGGATTTATGCCCATATACTGCGCTCCCTGGTTCGGTTGGGGATGAAAACCAGAAAACTGGTTTCTGGTAGCAGCCTGGTTATTAATTACTGATAAATTACCATTCGTGATTGGCTGAATATACATACCCACCACATGATCACCTCCCATATGCTGAGGTCCTAGGGGAAGGGTGTGCGTTACAACAACTTGAGTAACCACCGACTGGGGATGCTGAGAACCTGCAACTGGGCTAGAGTTTGCTGCCTGTGCTTCCCACGGTGGTGGTGGCAATGAGCCACTAGTCTGGGCACCTTCTCAACATTCAAAAACTATTATTAGCAGCAAGAGTATAACTATTAACCCAGCCAAGGAAGCCTAGATATATAAATCTACATGAATTTGGAGAGACGAGACCATGACGATGTAAATCAATGATTCCTAGAGTGAAATGTGTGATGCTGTTATTGTAAGAGTGTCTACCTGAAAAGTGCAATAATCTAGTTTACGCATAAAAAAGCATGTTATAAACAGAAACAAACCATAGACAGGTAAGGGGGGCTGATGCTGCTGAACCAGCTGGCCACTCCAGGCAGGACTAGTGCCTTGAGCATATGACTGCTCATATCGAGGTGATCCCATGTTTGATACAGTTCCATTTGCATGAAAATTCTGCGGCGGCTGCTGAACCAGCTGGCCATTCCAGGCAGGACTTGTGGCTTGAGCATATGTCTGCTCATAGCCAGGTGAACCCATGTTTGATACAGTTCCATCTGCATGGAAATTCTGCTGCTGCTGAACCATCTGGCCATTCCAGGCAGGACCTGTGCCTTGAGCATTTGACTTCTCATGTCGAGGAGATCCCATGTTTGGTACAGCTCCATTCGCATTAAAATTCTGTTGCTGCTGAACTATCTGGCCATTCCAGGCAGGACCTGTACTTTGAGCATGTGACTGCCCATATCGAGGCGATCCAATGTTTGGTACAGTTCCATTCGCATGAAAATTCTGTTGCTGCTGCTGAATGTGAGGAGTCAGAGGATTGGTTTGTCCAGCCGAACCTGAAGATTGGATTCTAGCAGAACCAGAGGTGTTGTTGCCATCAGAGAACATATCCATGAGAACAAGGGCATTCTGCTGTGATGCAGGAGTTGTTTGTTGTGGTTCCCCCAAAGGAACAAGGGCCAGTGTATCTGCCTTTGGTGAATTGTAGTTGTCACTAAGCAGGTCCATTTTGGGACTGACTGCTGCTGGAAGAGTTGAGCCACTAGTTGCACTAGTGTTTGAGGTAGATCTGTGAAGAAATCCTGATAGTTAGCTCAAGCTACTGAAAACATCTAATCAAGGGTTTCAGATAACCCAGCATTAAATTTCAATGTAAGATCCCCGCAACCTAAAATTGGATAAGCAATTTTAGTTACTCCTGACAGAAAAACACTACTAATCACAAGATCTAAGTATTCCGAAAAGGTTTCCCACTTCAACATAATCAAGCATAGCACATTGGTCCATCATTTCCTGTAGCTATACAAAAACCAATAATTTTAGTTATCACTTCCCTAAATATGTAAAGCTGGTTCAAATAAGCTTAATTACCTCCCATCAGACTGCTTGCTGCTATTCCCAGTATCAAGTAGGGGACCATTGACATTCACATGTTCTCTTGCAGGTTCAGGCTTATGTTTGTCTGCTTGAGAAGAAGTTCCTGAAGCTAATTCTTCGTGCTTTGCCAGTACTCGTTGCAAATCATCATTCAATGCTAGACCTTGACATAGAAGTGACTCATCCCTACAAGAGATAAAGAACCAAAGCTAATATGTTTTAAATGTGGAAGTTCTAGTAAAAGAGAGGATCCTTACGATGTGGAATTAACAAGGTGTACAATTCTTAGTTTGTAAGTACGGCACTGGTCAACTAAGTCAACAATAACATCCTGCCTTAGACCCTGAAATTGCAGAAAAATAAGCTAATATAAAATGAACATAAAAGAAAACACAAATTTATTATAAGATTGGAAGAAGGTTTAGCAGCGTGAATCTTCAAGTACTTTTCAACCGCTTTTTAATCATAAGAGCTGGAAAAACATGAAGTTTACACTGAAAAAAAAACCTGGCTCGCATACTGATGGGTTTGAGCATTTACAACACAAATGTCAGTTATATCAAAACTTCACTGGTCACTTTAAGTCACTTAATGACTTGAGGGGAAACTACTTTATTAAGCTCACGAGAAGCATAATTTTACCAAATAAACAAAGTATCTTCATTTTCTCTATTTCAAATTGAGGACACGTGAGCAAGCACATTTGGCCGGTTGGCCAAGCTATTTATATTTGTTCCCTCATATTCCTTTAGGTCATGGGTTCTAGACCTACTAGGAGCATTTCTTCCTTCGCTTAGAGTCCCCCTTCTCCTCACCTCTACGTAGAATTAGAATTTGTCAAAAAGAAAATGGAGGACACATACCTCCTTTCCAGGAGCTAAAGCATTTAGAATTTCTGCAAGGACATCCATAATACCCCGCGCCTTCTGAATTTCTGTCAAACTAATAAATAATACTCAAGTTAAAAGAAGACTAGATGCATCATCAATGATAAAATTATACGGACAATATGGATTAGCAATATAATGCCATTATCAATAATATGGTAGAAAAACAGTCCACAACACCTTCTATATACTATTTTTAGAGAAAAGATTAATAATTGGTGTGACACTACTAGATAAGGATAGGGAACAGTGCTGACCAAATTTGAGAATTTAAAATTAGGAGAACTTTATTCATCCAAGAACCGCGGCTATACACCTCTTCACACCAACAATAGAACCGGAAAAGAAATTTCCCCCCTATACAAACAATTCAAAACTTCCCTAACAAAGCCCTCGTTCTTTAGCTATACAGTTATCGAAACAAAACTTAGTACAATCCAAAAATCTCGCTCTAACATCTTGTTTAATAAGAGAAAAAATGGCAGTGTCCAACCTTTGCTTTTTTCCATCAAAACAAAACTTCCCTAACAAACTACTCCTATTTTGATACATTAGAAAATATTAAATTAGTCATACGCAGTTATGCACCAAATAAAATGGAATAGTATCCTTATTAATGAAAACCCACTTTAACATAACTCAATAAGCTTTGCAATTCATTTATCAGATAATGATAATAAGAATTTATTATGAGCTGCAGACTTTCACTAAACAGATTACTGCAGCACCATTCTACAACGAAATTATCAGTAAGGAAGGTTTTTGTCTTCTTCTTCAGGCTTTTTAAAAATAGGCCATGATAGAACTAAATAGGAATAACGGAAAAGACAAAAAAAAAAATGAACATGCTTTTACCACTCAAATAAGTGAGGAACAACAGAAATACCTCAGGGTTGGGAACTCGGGCTCTTCAGAAGACTCAGACATCTCTTGCCGACCAGAATTTCGAATGTTTTGGGGATAAGAAGACAAAGGCTGTGTCTGAGGAGGAGTAAATACAGGTGCAGGCCTATCGGATCTCGGGGGAAATACTGCCCCAGCACGCTGAAAAACGAGGGAGAAGGCCACATTATGTAAAAGCAGTACTTGCATAACAGCATTTTTATAATACAATGAGTCACGAATTTAGAAGATAGTGTATGAAGAAAAAATCCCAAGAAAGAATGTCTCCAACAGTCAGGATCAAAGGCCTCAGCAGACATACCAACAACTCTTGGTATGCAACAAAATATTGTGGATATCTTGCCCTTGTTCCTCCGAATGCTTCTTGCCAAGTGTCAATCATAATCAATATCTTCTCTTTGACATAAAAGTCGGGCTACAATTGACCAGTAAAAAAGCTGAGAACAAGTTTTGCTAGAAGAAAATAAATAGAAAATGTAAGCTAAAAATTATGTACTTCCTACCTTTTTCTTGACTATTCTGACCATTTCGTGAAGAATGCCTCTCTCAGCAACAAGCATGTGAACAATGTCCCCACAGTTTTTTATGATAGTCTCTAGTAGCTAGACAATAGGCAATAGATAAAATTTAAACAAGTTTAGACTTATGCAAGAAAAAAACAACAACAGAAGCTCTGATTTATATCCAGGATTAGTAGAAATCACTTCAGTATAAAAAGTTCTCAGGATCTTACTGTTAGTGCAAGAAGTTGAACTTTAGGATTTTTGCTTCCAAGCTTCTTTTTTATGCCTTTCACAACATCTTTTGCTTGCCTGAGAAATAACCATCATGTTAAAAACCTCGAATTCGGCAAGCATAAAACCGGCTATTCAAACCTCACTCCCCTGGCGGGAAAAAACTGGAAAAGAAAACCAGTATTAACCAAATAACGAGCAAATAAGAACCAAAACCCTTTCTGCTTTGACAATAACTTACATTTAACTAAAAATCACCCAGAAAGAATTTACCAGAAATAATATACAAAAACAGCAGTATAACACCTAACTTGAACATGTAATTCATAACCAGATAAAATGTCCAAACAATACGCTGATCATGTGAAAGTAACCAGAATCGAATTCGGATCTGAGAAATTAAAATTTAAACATTAGGATGAATGGATGATTACGTGACCGTCAACAAAATCATCTAGCACATTGTAAATGCAGTGTTATCAAATACATCTACGAATTAAATTACATATTGAACAAAGAAAAACACAAAAGCAAACTGATCAAGCCTGATCAGCTTCCAAAACAGATTCTCTCTGTCTAAATTACCGTGCAATACAAGAAAATTATCCGATTATCCGCGAAAATAAGTACAGTTAAAAGGGCATCGAGTACAGAAACAAATCAAAGTCTTCGGTTACATTATTTTTATGATAAAATCGAAAGCGATCACCAATTGATTCATACGAACAATATGTATAACGACTTGTCAAAAAGAGACGAGAGAAATTGGAATCCAGTGCAACGCATACCCGGGTTCACTGGTAAGCATATCGCAGATCTCGATATTCCTAGCCCAATCAGGACCGAGCAGCAAGTCGCTCGTTGCTCTCTCCACCATAGATTTCACCATCTTCGCTCACAAGAATAAAAGGAATTCGATTCCAGTCACCGTCTGAAGAGATCACAGCGAACTGCAGAATACTCCGGAGAGCCTTTCGACAACACTTTGTTTTATGTAAAAATGAAAACGAACAGTACAAAAATCGACACTTCTATTTCAGAACTTACCAAGTGTCATAAGGGGAAGCATGCTGTTTGGCCAGTACACGTGCCGATATGCAAATACCGGTAGTTTCGCTAACTGCTTTCATCAAAACGGTTTTTTATCGTTTACTGGACCAGCTGTTTCGAGCGGGCGATTTTTGCCTATGTACGACGTCGTTTTAACTGTAGCGAACTTTGAACGATTTATTCCCCGCTCTTTCTTCACCGACCAATTAAAATACGAATTCAAACAGTATAGTTTGTAAATATACGTGATTTATTTAATTTTAATATCATATTAAAATACTATTTATTATTAAAAATGCTAAAAAAAAACTACGAGTGCATCAGTTTTTTTAATATAAACAAATCAATAATTAGATACCAATAAATGTTGGAGGCATTTACAAGGCACATTTTACTCCTAAGGTAAAGACGCAAGTTCAAATTTTAAAGACAACATTATTAGAAAAGACAATCTCACACCCTAAACATGGACATAAAAATGACCAAAAAGCAACAACTAGGAGAACGACGGAATAAAGAAAAATACGCAGTATTATACGTCCATGTGTAGTGAACTTGGAGCCTTAGATAAATATTGGATCAATGCCTCAATCAATTTTACACTTACACTGTATAAAATGCATAAAAATTTATACTAATTTAATATTATTTTATAAGTATAAATTGATAGTTAAAATTATTTTTTCTTAAAAATATTTATATTTTGGGTAAACTACACTGGTAGTCAAAAAAAATTTAGGGCGCTTTCAATAAGGTCATCGAACTTTTAAAACTTTAATTACAATCACCTAACTTTTAATTCGCTTTCAATAAGGTCACTACCGTCAACCACCGTTAAAAAACTGACGCGCATGTTAAATTTAAGGGTAAAATATACTGTTAGTCACTGAAATTTTAAGAGGCTTTCAATATGGTCACCAAACTTTTAAGACTTTCATTATCATCACTCAACTTTTAATTTACTTTCATTATCGTTAAAAAACTTGATGTGACACGCTAAGTTTAAAAATAAACATTTCCCAACCTATTTTATCTCTACGTTTTATTTTTTTCATCCAAACATGTTTATCTGTTAGATACATTAATATTTTCTTTTGAACTCCTCACTGTCTAGTGCATGACTCAATAAAGATCGGGCCTGAAGTATAAAGAGGATTTTTATGAGCAAAATTTTAGTTATTTCTTTAGCATTCCATCCTCGGATGTCTCCCAATATTTTTCTTGTTCTCACATATGTCGCATGCATGTCTAGATACATTCATATTTTCCTTGATGTGTTACTAGAGAAGTAATGACCTTCACCAAAAAATTACAGTTTGATTCATATGGAAGAAAGACATGTTTGGATGGAAGAAAATAAGAGGGGAGAGAAAATATGGTGGGAAACGTTTATTTTCAAACTTAACGTGTCACATCAGCTTTTTTTACGGTAATGAAAGTGAATTAAAAGTTGAGTGATAGTAATGAAAGTTTTAAAAGTTCGGTGGCCATATTGAAAGCCTCTTAAAAGTTCAATAACTAACATTGTATTTTACCCTTAAATTTAACATGCCACATCATTTTTTAACGATGGTTGACGATAGTGACCTTATTGAAAGCGAATTAAAAGTTGGGTGACTGTAATGAATATTTTAAAAGTTCGGTAACTTTATTGAAAGCACCCTAAAAGTTAAGTGACTATTGGTGTAGCTTACCCTTATATTTTTTACTATTAATCTCAATTTTTAATTTATAATTATCTAATAATTTTAAATTAATGTAAAATTCTATATAATGTAAGAAAATTTTATTTTTTTTTTCTTTGACAATTGCCAAAGCCCAAAAATATAGAAGGGGGCCGAGCTTCTTTTGATTCGACAAAGATTGGACCAATGTATAAAAGAACAAAATTGAAAGCCCCAAATCCCAAACCCTAATTTCTTTCTTCTTTTGCTGTCGTTAACAGTCGACAATCCATAGTACTATCATACCGAATCTCCTCCTCCAGGTCCTCAGCTACTATCTTCTGCAACGATGGCAGCCAATTACGATTACGAGGAGGCTCCGGGAACCTACGACGATGCGAACCGCCAAGACATTGGCTACGACCCGAACTTCGTCCCCGACTCCGTTAAGTCGTTCGTCGTCCACCTTTACCGTCACATTCGTGAGAAAAACGTGTACGAGATTCACCAGATGTACGAGATCTCTTTCCAGACACTCTCCGATCGTCTCTTTAAAGACACTCCTTGGCCCTCCGTCGACGCCGTTGCTCATTACGTAGATAACGACCAAGTATTTTGCCTCCTTTACCGTGAGATGTGGTTTCGCCACCTCTATGCTCGCCTATCCCCCACTCTCAAGCAGAGGATTGATTCTTGGGATAATTATTGTAGCCTCTTTCAGGTAATTACTTTTAATCTGCGTCAGTATTATGATTTTGTGGCGCGGATTGATTTATTTGTGCTCTGGTTTTCGTTTAGGTGGTGTTGCATAGGGTAGTTAACATGCAGTTACCAAATCAATGGCTATGGGACATGGTGGATGAGTTTGTATACCAATTCCAAAGTTTCTGTCAATACAGGGCTAAAATGAAGAACAAAACTGAGCAAGAAATTGCTCTTCTCCGCCAATTTGACCAGGTAAATTAAATTTACCACGATTATGAAGTTAATTTTCAGAGTAGTTTTTGCTATTATTGTTGTTATCGTTGTGGGGATTTGAAGTTAACTTTTCCCCTTATAGGCATGGAATGTGTATGGGGTGCTCAACTACTTGCAAGCGTTTGTAGAGAAGTCAAATATTATTCAGATACTGGAGCAGGAGAAGGAGGGTGGGGAACAATTTACTGCTACTGATGGGTATGATTACAGTGGTGGAAGCAATGTCTTGAAAGTGTTGGGTTACTTTAGTATGGTCGGTTTGCTGCGCGTCCATTGTCTTCTCGGTGATTACCAAACGGGGCTGAAGTGCCTGCTTCCTATTGACATTAGTCAACAAGGTGTTTACACCAGTGTTATAGGAAGTCATATTGCTACCATTTATCATTATGGTTTTGCCAATCTTATGATGCGGAGGTGTGTTTTTGTTTTGCTTGTTAACAGTATGAAATGTTTTCTTCCTAAAGCTTTTTTTTAACTTGGCTTGATAATGATATATTTAATCTTAATTAAAGGTATGTGGAGGCTATTCGTGAATTCAATAAGATTCTCTTGTATATTTACAAGACAAAGCAATATCATCAGAAGTCTCCACAGTATGAACAAATACTGAAAAAGAATGAACAGATGTATGCCTTGCTGGCAATTTGTCTTTCACTTTGTCCCCAAACAAAACTTGTCGAGGAGACTGTGAACTCTCAGTTGCGAGAGAAATATGGTGAAAAGATGGCTAGGATGCAAAGATATGATGATGAAGCTTTTGCCATCTATGATGAGCTCTTCTCATATGCATGTCCCAAGTTCATTACACCTTCAGCGCCTAGCTTCGAGGAGCCCCTTGTAAACTACAATCAGGTAATGCTGTTATCCTTTTTAGACAATCTTAAGAATGATCTTGGTGGAAGTACATTAATGAATTCATTTATGTTTGTTCCTTTCTTTATTTACATCCAAAATCCTTTGATTGTTGAGGAAAGGAAGTAAAAAAGGTCATTTGGCATGTTGTTAAGCTTGGTCTTCTTATCTTCTCTTGCATTTCTTTTAATATATATATCCATTTATTTACACGCAGGATGCGTATAGACTTCAGTTGAAGCTGTTTCTATATGAAGTGAAGCAGCAACAGTTGTTATCAGGTGTCAGGACATTTCTCAAAGTGTATTCAACTATATCTCTTGGGAAGCTTGCAAATTACATGGAAGTGGATGAACCCACTCTGAGGTTGACATTTTTTTATCTTCGCAAGTCTTTTAATTCCAATGTCTGCTTCATTTATTGTATGCTGACCTTGCTTCATGTCTTATAGAAGTATCTTGTTTACGTACAAGCACAAAACACATTCTGTTGATTCCGATGGAAAGATCATCTCTAATGCTGATGTGGACTTCTACATTGATGATGTAGGTTAAATTTTTAGCTTGCTAGCAATTTTTTGTCCTTATGCTCTCTTGGAAAACAAAATATGGATTAATCTGAAGCTAGCTAATCTATGGTATTATATTATACTAGGATTTTAAATATTTGGCCTTTGGAGATTAGAAAGAAAATCTCTATACTTCAGCATCACAAGTAATGATTTGCTTTGTTTTGATGCAGGATATGATTCATGTTGTTGAATCCAAGCCAGTTAAAAGATATGGTGATTACTTCCTGCGACAGATTGTCAAGGTATGGTGTATATATATATATGTATGTATATGCTTGCATGACCAATCTTATTGGGGTTCGTTTAGGTAGGTAATGTTTTTTCAACTTTCTATTACAGCTTGAAGGTGTGATAACCGATATGGATCGGATAAAGCTGGAGTAGACAGGCTGCCTACTTATCTTGCATGGGCTTGACATATTTTACTTTGATTGTTTTAGTTTTATTTCAGAAATGTATGCTATTTATGTGGCATTTTAATTCCTTTGTTAATTAATGGAATTTTGTTAGCCTCTGATCTTTTGTAGTTTTTCCCACCTGCTGCTGTATTTAAGCTAAAAGCTACAATAATTTAATTCCTTTATGAGAGCACTGTAAGAGCTGCGTGGAAAGGGTTTATCCTGTTTTTTTTTAATTGTTGCTATCGGCGTGCTTTCATTTTTTTGTGGCTGGTGGTATCTTTTTAGTACCATTTCTGGTTATTTTAGTACATCAAAATTTTAATGAGAACATCACAATTTTAGTACATCACTCTAATTTCGTTTGCACATGACGTTTTTTTTATATACTAATTCATTAGATCCATTTTTTCCTTTTGGCAACAAATTGAAAGACAAAGAGAGAAATAAATGAGATAAAAATACAAACATTGGAGGCTTTTAGCTTAAAGATAACACTATCTCAAACCTTTCAAAAGGGAGGAAGATGGGCTTGAGAAACTCATGGCTGTTGACGGCTTCCAATTTTCAGTCCCCTTTCCTGGGGTTTCACATTCACTGAAATCAAGTATCCTGCGCTCTGCCTGCAAGGAAATCGCCATATTATCCTGATGAATTGCAGGAAGGAAGAAGGATGATGTAAAGCATGGTTTATAAGTAATACCATGATATTTGAAGCCAAATGTGAATGGTTCTCCGACTGGTCATTCTCTTTGTCCATGTTATTTGGATTGTTGATGCCTTTGCCTTTTCCTTTTATAATTGATTCCGGAGTTTCATTTCCCAAAACATCCAAAGCATCAGCATAAGCAGCTGCAGTATGCTCACTTAATTGCTTCATCAACCCAATGGCATCGTAGCTTCTCTCCACAGGGCTCATAAGATATCCTATGTCCTGGAAACAAAATTCCAATTATTAGGAACCATAAACAGGAAGTTTTAAGTTCTCAAAATGTACCTCTAGTTTACCTCAATTGTTATTTCTGTGTCAATTCTTGGACCGGGAACGAAAGAGTTGATAAACCAAGGAGATTTCCATGCCGATGGCGATTCGATACTTCTTTTGAATGGAGTATCTCCAAATCTGCCAATCCATATCAAGCCAGCAAAACAATAAAACTACTATAGCAATAGGAAAACAAATAGGGAGCAGTTCTAATCTTACATATTATAACTTTCCGTAGCAGCATTATTCCCAGTATCATCAACCAAATTCGCTAGAGTTGCTGATGAATCAATACATTGTACTGTAGTATCAGCAACTGTGTGACCTTCAGTCTTCTTCATTTTCAGAGTAGGGGAGCTAACAACTATGCATGTATTTCTTGGAGTTCGCATTTTTGAAGACAACAATGACCTGTCTGCATTAGGACCAACATGATCAGGAGAAAACAACAATGGATCATTTAAATTACGCTCAACAAGCACGGCAGCAGGCCGTTGAACCTGTCAAAAGTATATAGAAAAATATTAGTAAACAATAAATCAATTCACAATTAGATTCAAAATGGAATATAGATGCAGCAAAGAAAAAAAGAATTAAGACCAGTATTTCCAATTTTGTATATGTATATATATGAAGAACTCACAAATTTGTAAGAATCAGCAATTGCAGTCTTGCCCTTGGTATGAATTTTGCAGGCTTCCTCTTCTATGTTTCCTAGGGAACTAGTTCCATTAGAATCATTCTTCTGAGCTCCATCATCTAAAAATTCAGTATGATCTCCCCCATTGATGTGTTCCTCATCAATGGAGACACTGGAGTTGGTTTTATGTTCAGACGGGCACACTTGTGATGTGTTGCCAGTCCCACTCTCATTGAACATTACATCCAAGCAAGAGAAATCTTTGTTCAAATTGGATGTTGTATCAGTTTCAAGCTTTTTCTCATTTCGTCTCTCTGATAAAGGAGACAAAAGGTCACGGTGGCGTTTCTTCAAAATGGATGGTGTGCCGGTAAAAGTTTTTGCAGCACTTTTCAGCAGAGCATCAGGACTACTGTCCCGTGACGGTGAATCCCACAACCGAAATGGACTGATGCAGTTCGTAGTAGACATCATCAGTTGGCGAATACCAAGAGGACTGTATTCTTGCTGCATATCACAGCCAGAGGGTACAAGGTCACAGCTGAAAAATGGAATATCCAAGCTTGGAAATCGAGGAGGCTCGTAACATAGACCTCCAACATCTTGATCTGCAGGCAAGGTTCGCTTATCATCCACGCTAGGACAAGTTTCTACTACATTTGATTCTAAACCAAAAGTATTCACTGGAACCAACTTCCGAGAATCCTTGTCAAGGTATGATTGCTCTTGCAGGTCTGTATTATCTGTATGATCATCACTGGTATATATAAAGCCATCATGTGCATTCATAGTAAATTCTTGCTCTTGATTTGAAAAGGGTTGACCGTTTAACTGACAAGGCTCACCTCCAATCATACGTGTACCATTCTCAACTGAAAGAAGTGAAGGAGACACAAAAGATTGACAGCATGAGGTTGGTAATACTTCAGAACTTGAAGGACAATTAGATTGTAAGGCTGGAGTTCTTCCAGTTTCAGATATTTGGATGTCTGAAGCCTGAGAAAGTGATGCATTTGTGAAGCCACCCATTTCAACCATATTAGATCTTTGTGTAAAATTTTTGGAGGCAAAGCATCCATCATTCCCTGCCTTTGAGAATAGGACACTACAGCATTCATCATCACGTATCAACGTTTTTTCTGGATTGTCTGAAGCTGTAACCATATTTATGAAAGGTGTAGGAGCACTTAATCCTTCAGAAGACTGAAATGCAATATTCATCACTTTAAGGCTTTCGCTGGTGTCTAAACAGTTATTTGGTCCTGATGATTCTTGCCCCAAATTCAGAGAAGAAATATTAGGTAGATCTGGTAAATCAAACTGGTAATCCCCACTCGCAGAGCACCCTTCACTAGGTATTTCTTGAATGGAGAAGTTGACATCTTCCAAAGATGGGTAATACTCTTCTGAACAAGGTGCTGGACTGGAATTTTTCTCCTTCGCCACACCAGGCATTTCAGTGAAGTGGAATTGCTCTCTTGTATGCGCAGAAGCATTAGCTAAATCACTTGTAGACTGAGAGCAGCTAACCATGGCCGACTCTTGGCTGCATTCTGATTTTTCCTCTGCTTCTGTCCTAAATTTGGTAGCACTATCATCTACATTGCTCTGAATCGTCGAATAAGATGAGGGCATAGGCTGGCTTTGATTTGCAAGAAGTGAGAATTGAAATTGTTCTAGAAGGCCTGATGCTATATACGAGTCCAATTTCTTTTTTATCGAACTGTTCCAGTGATTTTTTATTGCATTGTCTGTCCTGTTACCGGTACAAAGATGGAAATAAATTAGCTTTAATTAACAGAACATTAGAGTTTAGACAAATATAAGCTGATGAGTGATGACTTGCAGTCACAGGAGGAAGTAAAATGAATAAGAGACGAATAGAGGTAATCTCAATATAACTTTGATGGAAAGGTGTGGCCTCTCTGAATAATAGGTTGACTTACCTTCCTGGCAAGAACTTTGAGAGCTCTGCCCATCTATTCCCAAAAATCTGATGAGCACGAATCAGAGCCAACTCTTCTTCTTGAGTCCATGCCTGTTTGTTTATGGCAGGATTGAGATGATTATGCCACCTGCACTAGTACTTATTTGTAAGAGCACAATCGTAAAACAAGAACAAGTTCTTTTTTCTTATATTTTGAGAAGAAGGGGGAGCATTACAACAGCAAGCACTTTCATAAAATACAAGAGAAGATGTTTGCCATAACGTCCCAGAGTGAAAAACCTCTCACGAATTGTTAAAATCAACAACATTAAATCAATTCGACCAGGCTTAGCTCAGCTGTTGTTACCGTCCTAAGAAAGGTAACATTCTAAGGTTCAAACTCCCCTCTTTGATTTCTCCAAAGTTCTAAATGTAAATGAGATTAAAATATTAAAGTTAACAGTTCCATCATCACACCTTTCTCTGCATTGCTTTCCAATTCGTCCAGGTAAGTGCTGAGCAATGGTTGACCACTTTTTTGGCCCATATTTGTTCACCAACTCAATTATTTGTTCATCTTCCTGTTTAAATTTCTCAAAAGCAACTCAGAATACTTAATCAAGAAAAATCTGTTTGTTCTGTCGGTAAACAACTAAAAGAATTGTTAGAGAAAAATAAAAATGAGTATCAAATACAATCACCTCTTTAGACCATGGCCCTTTAACAAGCTCAGGATTCAAGACTTTTTGCCACCTATGTAAGCACTGTACATCAGTCCGATCCTTGAAGCACTCGGCTGCAGATGAACCAGCTTACAATTAGACCATTTAAAATAATGCACACGGAGCTATTATACCTCTTAAATTCCAGAAGAATACCTATCTTTTTCCAATTTTTTCCTTTAAAACGTTGAACAGCATTGCGCAGAATCTCATCCTGGAAGCCCATATAATCATGTAGTCAAAATGAAAAATCAGTAAAGGATATGCATGCGACTAAATTATAGATATTACACTGATACAGATATTACAGGGTGGGACTAAATTAGTGAACGCTACATGACAGAAAAAGAGCAAAAAAAAAGTCGTACAAAGGAAGGGAATGTCTTAAAACACAAGAGAGCAGCCATAGAATACGATGGATACCTCTTCAGCTGTCCATTGTCCTTTTGTAGAACGTCTTGTAGGACCAGTAGTCCTCCTAGAAGCATTGCAAAGTCAGCAAAGCTCAGCACTTCATAAAATAATCAATTTCTAAAATAAACATATATATATATATAATCAATTTCTAAAATGGATGGATGGTATTAACTAATTACCTTTTTTTCAAGTGAGAATCTTCACATATCCTATTCTAATCTCATCCATCCATTTCACTCATCCAATGGTCAAGGATTAGTGTAAACCTAGTTGAGTTTTATATAGTGTAACTAGATCTCATCCCTATATATATACACACACACATTTTAGAGGGAGGGCAATAGCACCGAAGAACACCAATCCTGGATTTTAATGAATTTTCAGTAATAGGTGCTAAAAGGAAAAAAAACATATCGGTTCAGAAAGAAATACCCGTGAAGAGCTCGCATTCTCTGAGCATCGTCGCTGATGCTGAGCCCAACCGAAGGGGTCGATACTGTTCTGTCACCTTCCATAGTTGTTTTGCAAATGAATAAAGCTGCATACCGCAATTCCAACTCTACAAAGCTTCTCCCCGCAATCTACTGTGCAAAACATTAGAAATCAACCTAACTACAAAGTTCCTGCCCACCAAACAAAAGAGCAATCAAACATAAAAGGAAAAAGAAATCAGAAAACACGCGCACACACATAATTGTACTCTAGCAACTTAAAAGTCAGAAGTCAACAATTTGGAAAAATTAGTAAAGAATTGGAGTTTAAAGTGCAGATCAAGATATAAATTTAAATTAATTCAATTTTCAACGACTCTGAATTTGTAGGAAGAACCGGCAGTTATTGAAGCAAATTATCAAGTACATAACTTAAACATCAAGATCGATGGAATAAATTTCAAACTCGTATGATAAAAGAAAAATACCTAAAAAAAGAAGATCAAGAAAGCACCCACTGAACTGACTCTGAGCTTCGAAACCGGAGAAATGAAGAATCTGATGAGTGAGGAAGTAGAAACGATGCGCATTTGCAGATCCAATCGAGGATAGGTAGAGAAAGAAAAGATTGGGATCTGCAAATGCACTGTGAAGATTACAGAAGATGATGAAATGGAAAAGCTCAGACAAAGAACAAAGGAAGCCAAGCAGGGAAGGGAGAGAGAAAGAGAGAAAATGAAACGGTCTACAAAGTTATTCAAACGTAAGGGGCGGACTAATAGAGTTTCAAACCTTTAGTTAAAGATCGAACATTTTTTTGGATTTGACGGCCCGGATTTCTCCACCTTGAATTCTCGGCCGGCCGTGGTCCTTTTTTCCATCCTCCGTAACTACCAAAATTTATTGGGTAAAATACACTAATGGTCATTATACATGCTGAAATAATATATTGGACCATTAAATTTTCAAAAGCTACATACTAGTCATTAAACTTTTGATTCCGTAATAAGATTGTTATTTTTTTTAATATGCTGGTGTGATTATATCCATTTGATTTTTTTAGCCCTCTAATAACGCGCACACACCGTTCACACATGATGCTCAAACACAAATCACCTGGATGAAATACATCAACCTTTACCATTGAGGTCACTTTACGACTTCAAAGAAATGTTATGTATATAATTGCACAAAAAATTGGATGTAATATTGTACATAAATACCAAAATTAGATATAAAAAATTATAGGGTAAATTACACAAATCATCACTCAACAATCTTTTCACTCCTATTTTGGTCACTTAACTTTCAATTTCGAATTTTTAATAACTAAACTTTAGCATTCAACTTTTTTGGTCACTCATGAATATTTTAATATTATTTTCAATTTTTCAATATTATTAAATATAAAAATAAATTAAAATAAATAATAAAATAATATTTTATATTTAAAATAATTGTCGCCGGTTGTCATCACTGGCGACCACCAGCGCCTTTCACCGAACAATATCCTGAAATTCGCAAATTTTGATATAAACGTTTTATTTTTTCACTTTCGATCTCATTTTTGTGAATTTCATAGCATTTTTTGGTAAAATAGAGGTCAGATTCAGACTCATGGAAGTGAGACAAATTAACTGGTGAAATATGAGACGGAAAGGTCATCATCTACGGCACTCGACAGCGGCAACAAATGGCGGCCGAAGGATAATTTAATTTTTCTTTTTTTTAATTATTTTTATATTAAATAATAATAATAAATGCCATATCATTAGAAAATAATAATAAAATATTTGTGAGTGCAAAAAGTTGAATGTTAAAATTCAGTTATTAAAAATTCAAAATTGAAAGTTGAATGACCAAAATAAGAGTTAGAAAATCGTTGAATGATGATTTATGCAATTTACCCAAAATTATATTTACTAATGTTAAAATTATTTAACAATTTATGAAGTAATGTACAATATTACATCCAATTTTTTGTGCAATTATATACATAACTTTTTTATGCAGTTAGGTACTTACTACTAGTTTTTAATTAATGTTCAATTCCAATTAGTTTATACTTATAGTATAAAAACTTGTAATTTTAGGGGGGGAACTGTATCTACTTGAACAAAAACTATAAATTCGGTATCTAATTGCACCACCCAAGACCTCACCCTTTATAAACGGTTAATCATTTACAGCTTGATTTATCATTTTACAGAACAGTAATAATTATCCAACACAAAGTAACCAGCTGATAGCTGATTCCATTAGAACAGATAGTAAAACATGTTTGATAAAATAAGACGTTTAAAATCAAGCAAGTATCTTACGATCAGTAATAAATAAAGCAAATAAGACGTTCAAAATCAGCTATCAACAATGAAAGCAGACATCATAAACTTGAATGAAAATAAGACGTTTAAAATCAAACATTCCAGCTACAAAAATATGTTATATATTAAAGCAAATAAAACTTATGGCTTGCGATTCTAAGCTAAGCACAAGCATAAACCATGAAATAACCAAGCACCATGACCTTTTCGCTCCTCCCCCCATAAATCCTTAAGCTATGGTACAAAAATGATCTCAGCATCCATCTGACGCCATAGATCGATGGCTCTCACCTGCTCAAGTTCTTCTAGCTTTGTTTGGGGAATGATTTTCTCTTCCCCGGCCTCGTTTTCCACCTCTGTAGTTCTTTCCTCCCCTGATACAATGGAAAACGGATTAACAGGTGAATTTACATAGAAGACGGAACATTGAAAGGGGGAGGGGGTCATAGGGAATTGCTTATCCAAACAAAAGAACAAAGCCATAGTATAGAAAATGTTTGTCAGCACTGACCTTCCTTGAAATCGCTTGTTTCCACGGAACTTTTCTTGGCCACCACGAAGTAGACTCCAATATTCTTTCTCGGCATCACCTAAAAACATTTCCCAGCTGTTTATTAGTTTCTAATCTAATACACCAGGGTTATTTATCTCGACCTACAGTAATCAGTTCCTCAAGTACAACATATGCAATATTGATATAACATGCAACAAAATGAGAAATAAAGTTTAAATTAAATGAAATGGAAGTTGCTTCTTTGCTTACCGGTCACAGGTTCTAAAGTGGCAATGAAATTTTTTACAACCAGACCACCTTCTTTAGCCAGGACAGCAGCAGCACGAGCTTTCTGGGCTGCTTCCGGTGTATCAAAACGAATGTAACCCTTATCCTCACCAATTTTGAAGTCGACAAACTTCACATGTAAAACACAATTCAAGGTAAGAAATACTTAATAAGAAATCTCAAAATCAATTGTCTAGAACAAGGTCTGTTACTTGATCTTTCTTCTAGTTTTTCAACTATTCGTTCTTATAAAAACCAACTTTTTTTGAAGAAAAATAGTATAATTAAATGATCAATCAAGAAAAAGAGAAACCAACATCAATAATACCTTCACGGCGCCAAATTTTTTAAAGGCTTCCTTCAAATCTTCACGCATAACAACATTGAAATCATCTTTAAAAGCAGATGCAGTGGATTTATGTTCTTTATCCTCATTCTTTGGAATGGGACTTTTGGTGCCCGTTTCATCAGCAGCATGTTTATCATCAGTCTTTTCTTCATTGTCTTTGTCATTTGTTGTAGTCTTCTCTTCACTCTTTTCAGTCCCAACTTCCTTTGCAAGATCATCAGAACCATTCGGTTCTGCAGAGTCTACAGCTGAAATTTTCTTCAATGAAAATGCAACAAGCAAGCCTTTGGGGTAACTGTGACAAATCATTACATGGAGTTTAATAAAAAAACGTACAGCAACAGAGAAACTAATGCCAGTTGAAGATTGCGATTAATTACTTGTCATCAGCATTCGAGTGGTTATCACCATTTGAACCTGAAACTGGATGACTATCCCCAAACTCCTCTACTTCTTCTTCTCTAATAGCATCAAAATCCTTCCTGCAAGAACAATCAAGTCAGAATTTTTTTAACAGCAACTACAACCTTTGGTTTCGCATACAACACAATTAGGAAAACAGATTGAAAGTTGTAACAAAACAAATAGCAAAAAGAAAAGCTTACTTCGGTTTCAATTCCAATTCAGCTCCCGCAAAAACCAAGCTTTGCTCCAAAACCTTTTGTGCATCTTCCTCAGCTGAGAATTCAATCAAAGCAGTGCCACAAAAATACTTTTTGTTTGCTACATGACGAGGTAACCTCACACTATTAACCTAAGAAATAAGGAAGAGAACAATCAAACGTACATTGAACCACGAACATATTTGTAACCTCTAAAGATATCATCAGTGATCAAATTGTAATCAAAATTAGCAAAAGAAATTAGATAATAGAACAACCATTACTTCCATATCGCAAATACCTTAGCATATTGGCCAAAAAAGGCTTGCACATCTTCCATCTTGACACTAAACTCGAAAGGTGATGCAGCAATTGTTCTACTGTCTAATTGCTCAATTAATTCGTTAGGCTCTAATAGAGCAGTGGCTCTACCAACTTTCTTCCCTGAAAGATTGAAACCCCCAATTTAAAATTAATTAATTATATTGTCTTGGCTTATGAGAGAGAAGAAAAAAAAAGAATCTTTTTTGGAATTTGGAAAAACTGACCATCTTCAGAAACCTTGAGGGAAGAGGAAGTTCTGAGAGTTTCAGCAACGGCTTTCAAAGTAGCCTCTGGCACATCTTCTGCCTTCACTTCCCTTAAATTCAAATGGCTTCTCATCTTTGAAAACGAACAAATCAATGCCAAACAAACCACTTTTTTTAAAAAAATCGAAGTCAAGAACAACAACAAAGAGAATCATAGAATATGTAAATAAAATATGATTCAAATAACGGGGGAAATAGTTTTTAAAAAGAGAAGGATACTGCCATCATCGCTTTCGCTGATTTTCTTCTTGAGAAAGGTATCTCTCGGAATATTGCTATCACTGAAGTAGAACTCTACCTGTAATAAAATTTTAAAAAATTAAGCGATTGAAAGGAAAAAGGGAAATTAAACTAATATGATATGGAGAGGGGGAGAATATATTGACCTGACGAAGAACAGCCTTGGCAGTATCATCGCTTAAAGAAGGCGTCGCCATTATTATTGTACGGTAAGTGTTTGAGAGACCAAAAATGAAAGGAGTATTCGAGTGAGGAAAACGAGAAGAAGACGAGGGGTGGGTGTTTAGGGTTTTGGGGGAATTGTTTTAGCTTTTGGGTTGGGACTTGGGAGTTTTATAGGGTGATTGTGGGCTTTTTAATTTGTAAAGCTCTTTCTTTTCTAACCGTAAACTTAATTTAACTCCCAAACCCTAACTGACACGATCGGAACTTAGGTTAATCTCTGTCCCCTGCCACGCCAACACGAATTTAGTTACTCACGATAAGGTGAGTTGAGTCGAGTCAAAAAATTTAAGTTATTCGAGTTGACGCGTCATATTTAACGACTTAAACTTAATTTGAAATTTTTTCGATTCGAGTCGAGTTTTCGAGTTTCTATATAAATTTAATTGTAATTATTTATCATGTTATAGTACGATTTGATTCCAATTTAAACGACTTTCTCTAATCATATAAGATATGCATATATATATATATATATATATATATATATATATATATATATATATATATATATATATATATATATATATATTTCTTCATATTATTTTTCACATGCATAAATAAGATTTGTAATGTTATTTAATAAAAAATATCATCTAAACTTCTAAAATATATTTATAATATTATTTTTTTAAAAGAAACTTTTGGGGACAAAGTATTGGTGAGGTATAAATGAGTCAATGAATTGATGTGAAGAAAAAAATTATAAAAAATTCAGTTGAATGATCAAATTGAATAAAATATAAAGTTAAAGAGCTAAATTGAAAAAAGAATATATTTGTTAAAAATATGAATTAAAGTTATATAGATATTATATAGTGTTAGTGAATCATGTGGTTTAATTTTGGTAAAAGAATAGACTTAAAACAAAAGAAGAATTGAAGAAACGAAATACAGTCAAAATTAAGAGGCTAAATTACAAAAGTAGAAAATTTAATTTAAAAATATGAATTGAATCTAAATAGGTATTCTAATGTTTACAATGATTTATGAGCATGCGGTTTAAATTTGAAAAAAAAAATTGATTTAAAACGAAAGAGATATTGAAGAAATGAGGAAACCATACAAAGTTAAGGGGCTGAATTGAAAAAATATTAAATTTATTTTTAAAAATATAAATTGAAAATAAATACATATTCTACGCTTTTTAAAACAGTAAAATTCGTTTTTCGATTTGAGCAAATTTCAGACCGACTCGAAATTGAAATTTTTTCGAGTTAATCGAGTTGACTTGAATAACTCGACTCGAATAACTTAAAATTTAAAAAAATATATCAATTTTTTCAAGTCGAATTTACTCACCCCTAATTCACATTCCATCAAAGCTTTTTAATGGAAAAGGCATAATTTCAAATATAATAATTTAAGAAAAGAGAATGGGTTCGAATACTTTTTTTTCTAATACTCCGGCATAATTAGAGGACAATATCTAGTTTTTTACTCTTAACCTATAGATTAAGATGTTCGAATTCGAGTAGTCTAGAAGGAACTCCTGCATCCTGAAACAAAAGCAGATATAGTCTGGTCGTTTGCAAATTAGCAATCAGAATATATAAGTTAAATCTTAAAAAAAGTACACATTTTAACCAGGAATAGGGGGGGTACGAATGATGTTTATGCTGTTCAACTGTAACAGAAGTTAATCTCCCTCACCATCAACCTTAGGCTTCATTCTACTCCTTGAAGCCTAGAAATGACAAATAACGCAATACATGCAATTTTCATAATATGTCGATGTTTCCGTTCCATCATGTCTCTTATCGTTTTTTCGCTATCAAAGTCGATTGAATTACAAATCCATGACCGCGGTGACGGAAGGTTTTGGGCAACCATCAGCATCTTTAACTGTCATTGAAATACTAACATCTTCAATCCTTCACATAAAATCCTCTTCAACTTCCTGAAAAGATTTGCTTGTCTCAGCAATTTGTTTGTTCGATGTCATGTTTTCAGAGACCATGAGACCCTTGTAGCTTCTTATCTCCGCTTGTCTTTCTTTTTCAAGCCTTTCCAGATCCTCGCGTCGTTTCTGCCAGAAAGAACAAATCAATTTTCGTTTTAGATTCTTGTCTATGTACGTATGTGCTTATGCAGGCGGAGGATAAGACTGATATGTAGAATTTCTGATTACAGTATTGGACAAGTCACCTAAACACGGCCGCAGCAGGTTCAGATTTTCAAGACATATTTGCATCGGTAGCAAAGGAAAGCTGAGCACAGGCTCATTCAAACATGAGACATTAAACCATATTTACTAGTGCATATATGTATTTGGTCCAAGAAAAAGAACCAAGAAACAATGTTGTGCACATATTTAAGTAAATAACAGCTATCATATAACTAATTTTTTACCATAAGTAAAACTGAGTAGGATAAGTTTGATAAATTTTCATCATAGCGTTTCGGATTTTCATGTTACACACACATCTTAATATAACACAAGCTAATGCAGCCAACATCAAATTGACAAAATAAGGAAAGTCCGGCCACCAAAAAACGAAACTCACTTTTTCCCTTGTTTGTTGCTTTCTCTCAGCTTTTTCCGCTGCACTAACCGCCTCTCTCTCAGCTGCAACGAGATATCATATTAAGTGGCATTAGTTACATCAAGATTGAATAAAAGATTTCAAGAACAACATACCTAGTCTAGATTAGTAGAACATGCGAAATACCATACTAGGATTGGAAAATAAGGAACATAAAAGCAGTAACAAGCAAAATATAAACGGCAGAAATCGAACCAAAAATTGTTAATTAACCATGACAATACTACCTTTACTTCCTAATTCAACGCAGAAAACGAAACTGTGGATGTGTTAATACCTTTCAAATCAGGGGTCCTTTCTACTTTAGTCCTGTTCAACCTGTTAACTATCTCATTTATCCTCTTCTCAACTTTCACGGTCCGGACCTAAATCAAACTATAAAAATCAGACAAATCATCCACTTATGAAGCAAATACATCATGCAGAACATAATAGTAAAAAGAAATTTACCATCTTGGAATTGTGAAAGCCAACTTGGCCAACATCCATGGAAGGAGTTTTCTTCAAATTGGACCACGGAGTGTAAACAACATCAATATTGTTCGCCTTGTTGCCTAATCTCACACAACAACAACAACAACAACAACAACAACAACAACAACAACAACAACAACAAAAAGAATGCAATTTGTTATATCAAGCATATTTCACTACAAACATTATAAAGAATTAAAATTTATAATAAACCTTGAATGGAGTTAGCTTTAACGAGCTGAGCACAATCTTCAAGCAGACCTTCGCTTATATCATCGATGGTTTGTCCCTTTTGAAGCCTTAAATAAACATGGGCAGAAGACATTTTATCCACATGGAACCTGTAATTAAAAGCTAAATTCAATCACCCAAATTTCTATGAACAATAACAAGGATAAAACTGAAGACCCTTTTAATTGGTGAAATCCCAAGAAGTTCAAGAAAGAAGGAATTTTTTAAGAAATTACCAAATGTCTTCGGGGAAGCCATATTTGATGAGTTCCTCGTTCTCGTACTTGTCGAGACCCATGAAAATGGTGTAATCGCCGGCCTCAGGTCGAGCTTTGAAGTAGAACACCATTTTGTTCCCTTTAAATTTCTTTTTTTTTCCTTTCTTCTCTTGGGAGATCGGAGACAGAGTTAAGGGTTTCTATTTTTCTCTTTCAAGGAAATAATTGAGATCGGATAGCGTTGGAAAAAAAGGAAATCCCCTGTTTTTTGTGCCTCCGCTTTTCCAAATAAAAGCGTTTCAATTAAGCTACCAGCCTACCACCGCCTACCATCCTAACATCATTTTTAATATATATATTGATAATAGTTGATACCTGATAACATTAGTTAATTTGATTAGCGAATTATATTAGTTGATTGTATAAATATATTTGGTAAAATTAACTGGTAGTTGATAGTTGTTAGTTGTTTGATTATTTAAATAAGCAAAATGACATATAAGAACATAATTATATTCGATATTTATTTAAATAATTTATTAATTATCAATATTTTGTATCTATTAACGTTAGTTAAATTATAAAAAATGATTTTTAATATAACATTACAAGACATATTTAAAGGGTCTATTACTAATTTATTATTTATATAATTATTTTTAATATAATTTATTAATTATTAAATTTAAATACAAATATAAATGTGTAAGAATAAAAAATAGTTTGCAAATGTCACAATGTAAATACGTGAGGTTGAAGAATTAAAATAGAAATGGTTATATTTAAGTTATTTGAAAAAAAATTATAACTGTTAAGGGTGAAAGAGTCTTTATAACTCTTATGTCAAAACTTCTAAATTCAAAAGGCTCATATTAGCAGGATTTTTTTAAATTAGAGATTTCACATTAATCCGCTCTTTACCAGACATTCAAATTAACGAATTTAAACGGTCGAACTTCTAATTTTAGCTCAAACTTCTCTTTTCGAAATATATTTAACAAATTGGCATATTTATATGAAAAACTATTTTAAATAGTTATTTACATAAATGATTTCTGGCCAAAATTTAAAAAAAATATTTAAATTGTTCAATTAAGGCGAACTAACTTTTTACAAAAAGCGAATTCGTGTTGTCAAAATTGGTAAAAAAATTGTATTTTTAACAGCTAACTCTTTTTTTGTAGAACACAAATTTAAAATAATTTTTTAAGATAACTTTAACTGAAAGTCATTTATCTAAATAACTATTTAAAATAAATTTTTAGATAAAAAATACCTAATAAATTTGTGTTATATTTTTTCTTTGAAAATATTGGTACACATATCGTGTAGTCTTTAGACTGTATAACTCCTCATTTCTAATTCTACCATCATTTGTCATTGTTGCGTCTAAACCTTAATTGGGGATAGGAGTGTTCATTCCTGGTATCACATAAACCTCAGTTGGCATCACGTAAACTTCAGTTGCGTCTAAACCTTAGGGCCTGTTTTTGGTTGCGTTTCGCAACCAAAAATCACTTTTTTAAGTGTTTTTAGTTAAAACATGCTGTTTTTTTGTTGCTTTTAAAACTAGCTTTTCCACCCAAACCAAGAAGCTGGATTTTATAACTTATTGGGTAGAAAAGTTAGTTTGAAAATAAAATTACTTTTTTACCCTTATTATTTAATTATAATTTATTGTTAAAATATTGTTTATACATACATAATTGTAAAATAATATATATTTTATAATATTTATATTGAAAATAAAAGTATTTTATTTGTACTTTATTTTATATTTATTATTAATGTGTAAGTGGTATGCCCGTATATAATCTAGAATGTAGTTTATATTTTCAAAATAAATTTTATAAAAAAATAATTTTTTTATTATAATTGAAATTGATTTATTTCATAAATCATAACATTAATTAATTTGAAAAATCACCTAAATTTACTTTTACTTTTTAATATCATGTCTAAAATAGACATTTTATCTCATCAAAATCACTTATTGACATCAATGACAAACACTAACTAGTTTTTCAAAACTACTTTTCAACAGCTATTTTGAAAATCACTTTTTTCACCGTGCTTTTTAAAAGCAACCACAAACTAAGCCTTAGTTGGGTACTCAAAAAAATCGGGTATTTGATTCATCTTGATATTACATATATTAGCTTGTCTTTGCTGCTTTAATCAGGTATTCGCTATTCGGGTACCTATAAAATTTGGCTACTCAAAAAATTGAGTAACGTGTACTTGATTTATATTTTTTTAATTTTTTTAAAATTACATAGTAAACACATAAAATTTAAAAATTCATAACACATAACTCACATACAAAAAGTAGTGATTTGAAGTTAGTTTTAAGATGAATATTTAGATAATACAAATTAATATATATATACTAAAGTTTATCACAAAAAAAACATTGAAAACATTAATTTTTTTTCTTTTGAATCTTGTATCAACAAATTAATAAAAATATATTTAAAAATTTTAAAACTTAAAAGTACATAATACAAACATAAAATTAATTAAGAGATTTAAATTTAGTTTTAAGTAAAAATATTAAAGAAACTAAAATAAAATTATAATTTAAAACTAAAAAATTAAATATATTAAAAGAATCGGGTTAGATCGGGTACTCATTACCAACAAATTTCGGCCCAGACCCGACCTAACACAACTATCTAAGAAAAAAATCCAGGTCGGATACCCAATCTAATCTTGTAATCTTTTTTAGTAAATTACCCGTTTTTTATTTCGGGTAGTTGAGCCAGGTTAAGCGGGTTGAGTAATTTTAAACACCCCTAGTTAAGGCTATAATACATTAATACCCGTTTGCATAAGTTAAAAATTTCAGTTGCCAGCAAAAGTCTGTCTAAACTTTAAAAATAGTGGCAAACATCGGTTCACAAGCCTATCGTTGACTGTTTAGCAAAAAAAAAAAAGAAAAGTAGATAAACGTTTGTTTAAGTTGCTAAACGGAACTAAAAACATGTACTCTAAAGCTAACTGATTTCTCTCCACTACTGCCTCAGCAAGATCAGACCTTCGTAACTTTTTTATTCACTACCAAAACTAGAGAATCAGACTGTTTTGGCACCCAAATTGTCTCAGAAGCTTTCTTTTGTGTACCCAAAAACCCTGCACCGGGAGTAACCATGGAACTTCAATTGCTAAGACCTTTCATTCCTAAGTTATACATTAATATTAGCCTGAGGTTAAAATATTTAGTTTTATCATATGAATTGGTATCTCATTTGATAACATTTATTAAATTGATAGCTGAATTTTTTTCTTAGATCAATACATGAATTAAAAAAATTAAATCGTTATTTATATTAATTTGACATTGACCGATTAAAATGATAATAACAAACAATCAATCTAATCTTGACGCTTGAAATTTTAATTTTTTATATAATTTTATTAAATATAAAAGGCTGAGAAATATGAACCACCTAACCCGAAGGTGCTTTCTTTTGTACTATCATAATTATTTTTTCCGTGACAAAACAAACATCCAAATAACAGAAAGCTAGAATCCCATTCATCAGATTTCTTTTTCTAGGCGATTCTGAAGATTGTCACCTGATAAATACAGCATGCGAAGTGGAAATAGAGAGTTCCATAAAAAAAGAAAAAATTGAAATTATTGACCGTCTCCTTTCCCCCGCAAAACCTAACAAATGGAACAGAACAGGCTAGGCTAAATTTACGGGGGGAATTGGAGGGTTAAATTGAGCGAGAAAAGAAAACCTGACATCTCAGCTTTCATATTTGCAGAGGTTTTCGAATCCCATGTACTCCTGCCGCTCAATCTTCCCAATCATGTTTGATATGCCTACGCCACCTACCAAAACAAACCCCACAATTGTTTTTTGACAAGTTTGAACTTTGAAGCAACAAAAAAAAAGTGTTTGTCTGCATATCAATTAGAACAACAAAGCTCACCAAGTGATATTGCGCTAATAAATATTGTAGATGCTAGAATGAAGATGATCAAAGATGCCCTTCCAAATAAAATTATCATCCGTCGGACAACGTGTTGTCCGACAAGGGCAGCAACGGTAGCCACCGCAGTGAAGTAAAGAGCTGTATAAGAAAGTAAGCAACATGTAACTTCCAGAAGGAATAAAAATGTGGAACAATAATATCCTCAAGTAGAGGCAACTTACCATAAGGTACTGGAAAACGTTTTAAAAGGTAATATTCTACTACGGACATGGACGAGGAGAAAGTCATGGCAAAGGTAGCAGTTGCACTTGATACCTGCACAGTAAGAAGCCAAAAGATGAGAAATAACAAGCAGTGTATTACGGACATAACAAATAGTATTGCAGGTATCGCGGTCGTGAATATTATTACGGATATCACGGTTTCAAACAGTACTAAAACTGCTATATAACAGCTGCTATAACCATCGCAGACCGTTATTTAAACCCCTACTACATAATCGAAGAAAACAGCGACTCACTTGAGGAGGGACACCCAGCTCCAAGAATAGTGGACCCATGATAAATCCGCCACCTAGGCCGAGTAGACCGCCAACAACTCCGGCTAGTACTCCAAAAGCACAGTAGGTAACAAGCTGGAGCACCCGAAAATGTGTGCCTTGATCTCCCTTGGATGCAATTACTCTACGTCCTTTATAGAGACTAACTGCCTCATATAGAGTTACCCCAACTGAAACTGGGATCTGGACAACAATAGGACACATTTAAATCATCTAATCAATGGAAAGAGGCACTAAGGGTGAAAGAAGATAGAAATTTACCTGCAGCAAGTTCAACACCCAGTACAATACCGAACAAGTGGCCATATTATTCTGTTGCCAAAAGTCAGTATTTTATCAGTTACGCCTCAATGATTCATGCTTGAACCATATTCTATATATATAAAGAAAGGCAGAGGAAACATAACCTTGGTAATCTGCAGAACAAGGAATGTAACCCAAACAAAACAAAGGAGTCCAAATTCTTTCCAGCACACGTTCTCCCAAACAGAGACCTGCTATGATTGCATTATTAGTTTTGAGAAGAAAAAAAAATGGAACTTATTAAAATAACAGGAGATTACAGTGAACCTACTTGTTTATCTGTGTTGTCCTTAGGAGGACCACTGTTTGGGCCGCTAGGAAGAGGCTTGTAGTCCACGTCTCCATTATCAGTCTCTGTGTTTTCAAGTCAGAAAGAGAAGCATTAGGAAAGGATCACTGAATGCTCTTAAGAAACAATTAAAGGGAAAAAATCAAGTGGGCAACTAACCATTGGATGCTGAACGCCTGGCAGCCTCCTAAAATCCAAGACATGCAGATTTCGGTTAGCAATTAATTTTAATAACATCGAGTGAGAAAGTTTTTCTACTGTTTTTATGAGATTAAGCAGCAAAGGCACACCATTCTTAATGAAATAATCTAGATGTTGCCTGCGAGTAAAAATCTCTTGTCCCTAACCATGACTCCTTATATGCCCCATACTAAAATACACTTAAAATTTAAATTCTAAACTCTAACTCTAATTTTTATATCTTAAACCTTAAGAATACACCTTACCCCTAATTCTATACACACTAACCCTAAGTCACAACCTTAAATCTTAAACCCTAAAACCGATGTTTTAAAGTGAAAGCACTAATAGGGACATAATTAAAGATTATACGATTTTCATCTGTTGTCAGAAGTTATGATACTTTCAAATCAAACATGCTTGAATTCTTTTCATTGCTTTAGGGATGGCAATTTTCTTCATATCCGGCGGTCCTGATCCAATAAAGAGGAGTTTTGGAAAGAGCTTGAAATCTTTTTTGTTTCTTTTTTTTCCTTTCACTTTCGTTCTCTCTTTTTTTTTCTTTCCATGCATGTTCTTCGGCTTGTTTTAAATTTAAATTTCGTTATATGTTAGTACCGTTTCTGAGATTTTGGTCGCCTATAAGTGAATCAAAACTTTGGGGCTTAATAACAATTATTGAAATAATAATAATAATTTTAAAAGTATTGTAAAATTATACTTTTTATTACAATCAATAAACTATCTAATAAATACATCAAATTTTAAATAAAAAAACATCAAAAAATTAATTTGATTGTAGTACATCAATAGTAAATCTCATAAACCGCAATCTCTTTGAATATATGAATTTTTGCCCTCATAAAATATCAAATCAAAATTATAAATAAAAAATTAGAATAAAATGTGAAAAAATAACATAAGGAAAAGAAAAAATAGAAACAAATTGAAAAACAAAGAACAAGTACAATACAAGGTTTATTTATAGATGTATTTAAATTTTTTATTCTTATTAAAAATAAAAATAAATTATTATTAAAATTTTAATAATTACCCTCAAACCTACTAATACCTACGCTAATTAAAAACTAACAGTACTTTTTTGACAAAAAAAAACTAACGTATATGGTAGTAGACTACTTGTAATTTTAATTAAGTTGTAAATTATTAAAAAAAATAATAGTTCAACCGGATATAAAAATTTAATGATGATGTGGACCATGTAGCCAACTGTATTCCACTGTCCAACATTGAATCTTTCACCCACTACGTACGTTTCATATGACATATATATATTCCTCAAAAAAAAAATATGACATATATATACAAAATTATTGGGGTGGGGCCTCAAAAAATTTTAAGTTCACCACAAATCTTCAACTGCTATACTTTATCATATTTGGGTGTAGGTCCTGATTAAAGAAGGGTCTTGGGCCGTCATCTTTATTGTCCTGGCCCAAATCTCCGGTTACTGTTATTTTTTTATTTTGTTGACTTTTGCTAATTTGTGTTTTCTTGCATCATATATTCTACGATTTAATTTTTTTTTAATTTTCATGTTTTTATGTTTCAAATTCAGATTTCATATTTGAGTTTTAAATTTACATGTTGTCTTGTTTTTTTTTTCGTTCTATGTTTTTCATCCGAATCTGTTGTTCCTTTTCAAGATTTTTTATGTTCGTTTGCAAAACTTTGTTTGGTTAAAAAATTATTTGGTAAGAAAAAGTTTGTGTAAGAAATATGATGTAAATTAATTAAAAAGACAATTTTACCTTTAAAAGTTGTAGTTTGTTTTGTTGGAAAACTAAAAAAAAAAGATAGAAAGGGAAATGCACCTTGTAAAAGTAGTTGATTTTTCCGATGAGACATTTTAAGTGAGACAATTTCAAAACACAAAATAGACATTTTAAGTGAGCCCGGGGAGTATTGTATAGCGAGTTAATAAATTACCTTTTTCAATATGGTTTCCTTTTTCCATGTTTCAACGCCCTTGAAGAATGCCTTGGTTGATGTTCCTGCAAACCAGCCAATGAATTGAAATGAACATACGGTTCTACAAGAAATACAATGCTGATTGCACGGCAAACGCAAGAACAGATCAACAAAGAATTACCTATAAAGAGAACAATAAGTAAAACAGTGACCATCCAATCCGCAAAGATGACATTAAAAGTGACTCCAATGCTAATTCCCATCATCAGCATCGGCTGGATGAGTAGAGCCAAATCATAATCAATGATAGGCATATCCAGGGTCGGATGCCGAAGCTTTAGGTTGTAATAAACGGTTGAAGCTGCTCCACCCATGATCATACCTACCAATATTCCAAAATCATGGAATGCATTAACTCATTTAAAATCCTTCAAATTGATGCATTTGGAACAGATATAATTTTTGGAAGCATCAAAATTAGGGATGGTATGGGTTGAATCAGATCGGGTTTTTGATCGACACGTATCCGATCCAAAAATTTAAAACATCTATCTGAACCCGACCCGACACTCGATGATGTTCCACTCCATCCAAACTTATCATGTAAATGTTAAATGGCCATCTATAATCACTTGTTTGTATTGGTGAGAAAATTCCAAAATCTTGAAATCAAAGTAAACGCAGTTTTGGACTACACAAGTATAGGTCAACACTGAACAAGACGAGTAAATCTCTTTCTTTTCTTTAAAAAGAAAATACTATGAAGTAGGAAGTCCTTTTTGCTTGATTCTTGAAAAGTAAATTTATTCTTTGTTCTTCGTTAATATATTGCTTCATGGAAGTTTCGCCTAATGCTAAAATCTCGCCAGATCAACCGTATTCATATCTCGTCATGCAAAGAGCAAAGAAAATAAAATAAAAGGCTTACATTTTGAAATAGCTGTGGCTGATTTTGGATCAAACCCAATAATAAGGCTAAGCATGGGAACAAAAATGCCTCCGCCGCCAACTCCGCCGACACTTCCAAACGCTGCTCCAAAGAATCCGATTAAACTCCCCAGCACAATCTGCCAGTTAAATTCCATTTCCTGTTCCCCACAAATAAAAAGAATTAGAAATTAAGGTGATAACCGATCAAAGACGTTAAAAAAATATGAAGGAGTAGAAAGAAAAATCGATTTTGCGATGTAAAAGTAAAAGGAAATAGACTGGAATAACTATACTTACAGGCCAAACATGATGATAACCTGACTCGTCTGATTTCCACAAGAAATTAATAGCTTTGAGAAAATAATTATCGTTTGTTTCAGAATCCTTGACGGTTTCTCCATATTTCAAGCTTCTCTCAGCTGAAACTAGCATGAAAGCTATCCCAAAATTGAGGAAATTTAACAGTACCGATCTCAAAACACTCTGTTTTACCCCAAACAGCGCCATCTTTTCTTTTCCTTAATGAAACTGTCTCGCTCTAGAGTTTTCCTTCTTTATTTCGAATCAGAATATCTCCTTTTCACCCCGTTAGCTTACAATGAACAACGCCAAAAGGCGTTTGGACCAGAAAGGCAATAGGAAAAAGGAAAACAATATCAGATTTAGGGATTCAAAAAAATAGTTGCAATGAATATAGAGAAATGAATTTTCGGATTCGGGATTGGAAAAACAAACGTGAACGCAATGCCAACAAAAGATTCAGGATTCTTTGGCACTCCGTCTCTCGTCTCTGTTTTTCTCTGTGAAAGTGAGAGAAAAAGAAAAGGAAATGTCTTTTACTATTAATAAAACTGAGGGATTCTCAATTCTGAGCTAAAGCTGGTGACCTTTTATAATTTAATATCATTTTTTGTGACGCTGTTTGTTTATGGTTAGGTCGGGGGGTGGGTTGATTCTGTCTGCCCTAATCGCCATTCGGTTGGACCTCCGTATCCACCTCCGCTCATCGGGCCTCATCCACGCGCCCAACTTTTCCCTTTTACGTATTACTATTATTTTTTAAGGAACGAAAGTATTTATCTTTTAGAAGAAAGTTGGGACTGAGTCTGGAAAATAAAATAAAAAAGGAAACAAACTACTTAAGGAAAACCCTCAATGCACTTATATATAAGCTCATTTATTTTCAACCAAGATTAAAAAAGTGTTCTTTTGGCTAAAAACCCTACATGTTTGTCCTTATGATTCTAAAAAAATGTTTTTTTAAACAATACTAAACACATTGGTGCTAAATTTTGAAAAGTATTTTTTAAGATAAATATTTAATACACAGACGATGAAAACTGATAGTTTCCACAAGCGATTTAGTTTTACAGTTAAAAAACCCTACATATTTGTCCTTATGATTCTAAAAAAATGTTTTTTAAACAATACTAAACACGTTGGTGCTAAATTTTGAAAGGTATTTTTTAGGATAAATATTTTATACACATGCGATGGAAACTGATAGTTTTCACAAGCGACTTAGTTTTAGGGTGTACGGAGTTAGTTTATGGGTTAGAATTTAGGGATAGTTGTTTCAATTTAAGGCTTAAGGTTATAATTTAGGGTTTATAGGTTAAAACATAAATTATCACCATATTACCCTAAAAACTAAACCCTAAACCCTAAATTATAACTCTAACTCTTAAATTGAAACAACTATCCCTAAATTCTACCCCTACACCTAAACCCTTAAACCCTATACCCTAAACTAACTCTCTATACCCTAAAACTAAGGTGTTTGTAGAAACTTTCAGTTTCCACCGCCCGTGTATATGATATTAATCCATCTTTTTAACGTTTAAATCATAAAATCTAAACTTTAAACAACATAATTTATTTTTAGACCTTAAAACTCAACCGCAATCGATAATACTCTAACCATAAATCTTAAACTCTAAACTCTAAAAATTAATCTCCCACGAGTACATAAAATATTTCTCCTATTAACAATTGATATTTAAAAAATATAAGGTCTCCAACCTTAATTCTAGTCGCATCTGTCTCGCAATACATAAGAAAAATAAATCATTCATCGCTTAAATTTGACATGAAAATCATATCTGTCGGATGCCAAACATTAGTCAGAATGGATTGCATGAATTAAAGAAATGGCAAAACTCACGTGAGAAACGAACTAAAAAAAATTGAATGAGACCAACAAATATGTATTATCCCTTTATACCCCCGATAAATAAATACAATTGTGGGAAGCCCGCGGAGAGTAGAAACGTTCTATTACTTATCAGTGTTTTATTTATGTCATTATATTAAATATTTAAATTTAAAATTACAGTTTAGAGTTAGATTTTAAATAATTTGCCGTATGATATAGTTTTTTAAAATTTAAAAGTAAAATTAAAATTTTAAATTTTACTTTTTAATATTGGAAAAAAATAGGCATTGAATGAACAAAAGATTTTTGTCGGCAAACTGCACATGGATGGAATAAAGGAGATAGGTAAGTGCGCGTATTTATAAACGGGGCACAGACGGTAGTGCATTGGCTTGACTTGTCAAAATAGTAATGGGATCCGACTATGCAATGACACATAAATTCCAAGGTTTTATCTTCTATTTTTGAAAGTATGAAATTGGAATAATTTTTTGGAAAAAATATGCATTTGGATGTAATTTATTATATAAAGCATTACGTGTATCAAAATTAATTAAAATGTAGTATAATTATTATATAGAGACTCTTTTATTGGATTCAACATTGAAAAGTTTAATTTTTTTGATAAAATAGTTAAGTCAAGACTTTTAAAAAAATATCTTTTCTTTTAACGATAAGACCCTTATTTATAGAGCTACTTACTAAATCACAAATTAAAATAGTGAAATATTATAAAAATAACTCTCACGAAAAAATATACAAATTAATTATTTAATTATTGATCATTAAAAGATACAAATTGTAACAAGATATATGAAATTACTATGATCAAGGATGATAAGAAAACATGTACTCGACAAATTCTGATCCAATCTAATTTAATAAGATCGTTTAAAAAGGAGTTTGTGTTAGATTGTATAAAATTTTAAAATTAGTCAGCTTGAACTGAGTTTAGGTTTAAAAAGAATTGTTCTCCTCTGACTCGAAAATAATTATAAAACACCTTTAATATATATTGTTAATTAGAATTTGATAAAAGAAATTAGCATAAGCTATTATAATTATGAGATTAAACTAAATTTTACTTTGAGTTTATGTTATTAACTTTAGTAAATTAATATTTTGTTTTTTATTTTAAAAATATATTAAATTCATTCAGATTTAAAATGAATTGTATTATATTTAACTTTGAGTAATTCAATTTTATTAAAGTCATTCTATATCAGATTTGAATCGATTAAAAACCTGTATGTTACCGTCCTACGCGTGACAGAAAAAATCAAGGTTGCCGAAAATAGTGGATTGAATTGATTAAACCAAAAGCTAACTTAAATTCTATTAATTTTTTCACTAAAATTTTTTATTTTTTAATAGTCTTAAAGTAATTAAAAGGCATTAATTGTTCTTACATATTTTTATCTTTGACAATACATACACCTTACAGACAAAGCGTGTAACACCATAATCTCGAATACAGAGTACCCGAAAACCAAAGTGCTACATCGGGTACCAGAACAACCCGAACAAATTTCAAATATTTTAAACTGATAAAAGAACACCATCAACTTCTAGCTCTCTACCACTTTTCCATAAATAAACTCAATCTACGCAATCAGAGTCGGCCCTGGTATAGGTCGAATCGGTCGACCGTCCATGTCTCCATTTTCTTTAATTTTTACTAGTTAAAAATTATAATAGAAAAGGCCCCATAATTTAACTATACTATTAAATAAAAGCTTCCACTTGAGTCATAAATAACAAGTAAATAAAATAATAATTTGGTTATAATATTAGACATAGATCCCTCTTCTTCTTTTTTTACTACTTAAATAGTTATAATTTAATTTTTCTAATAGTTAGTATTAGGGTTCAATTTTTTCAATACTTATTATTTAGGGCCCATTTTTTCAATACTTGTCATTAGAGGCTCTTTTTCCAATATTTGTTATTAGGAGCTTACTCTTTTTTTTTTTCAACATTTGTTATCAGTGGTCCATTTTTTCTTCAATATTTTTTATTTGGGACCCAAATTTTCTTGATATTTATTATTAGGGACATACTCTTCAAATTCATTTTTTCAATACTTGTTATTTGGAGTCCAGTTTTTTCAATACTTGTTACTATAGGCTCAATTTTCTTAATATTTTGTTATTATGAGCTATTGTTAAAATTTATTTTTTCAATATTTATTATTAAGGGGCCAATTTTTTTAATATATGTTATTTGATGCACAATTTTCCTGATATTTATTCTTAGGGACCTACTCTTAAATTTTTTTTCTTCAATATTTGTTATTTAGGCTCTAATTTTTTAATGATTGTTATTATAGATTCATTTTCCCTCAACATTTGTTATTAGAGGCATGCTTTTAAAAATAAAATAATTTTATATTTGTTTAGGGCCTACTTTTAAAATTTATTTTTTAAAATATTTGTTATTGTGGGCCTACAATTAAAATTTTTTTTCTTCAAAATTTATTATTGAAGGCCTAATTTTCTAATTTGTTCAAAACATCTAAAATCTCAGAACCGGCTCTAAATGCAATGTTATCATCTCTATTGTTTCTCCTTGGCTGTCGTTCATGGAGTAGGAAAGATTATTATTCATTTTCATCTTTTCTCTTTCTTTCATATTAAATAAAGCCCCACTGTTTTTTTTTTCCAAATTAATTTCAACCACACATATACTCTTGATCCAGTGGTTACAATTTGACATAATAACCACTTTTAATCCGAAGGCTATAAATTAGCCATGCATAAATATCACAACAACTTTTGGGACAAAAATGCATGCTTATTGCTTGCCATACCCTAAGCTGCCGGCCATACTCTCCAATTAATGGTGGAGTATATTTTTTAAATGGTTAATTTAATCAATAGGTCATGCATTTTCCCTCCACTTCACACAAGTCTCCCAACATCCTTAATTACTTACAAAAGGTCCGAAATTTACCAAAATAATTCCAACAAAACCCAAACTCTAAATAAATTTATCCACTCAAAATCATATATTTTCCCTGGATAAATCATTCTTTAAAAGCCGCATCCCCCCCTCCCTCCTCTCTCTCTCTATACTCACATATTCCTCTTCTTTCAATCTAGTCCTTATAATCTTTCACAAACTTAATTTCCATGTATAATTCCACTATTCAAAAAAATTAAATTAAACCCACCATTAACATAATTTACTCACTTATTCCTTGAAATAATTAAATTATAAAATTTAATCATCGAATAAAATTTTAGGGTGTTACAAAGCGGTTTGAACTCGAGTCTCCTATAATAAACATGGAGAAGAGAGAACTCTAGGAGAAAGAAAGAGAGTGCTCCTAATGGGTTTAGAACTCACGACCTAAGAAAATGCGACTATGCGAGGGAATAAATATAAGCAGTTAACCAACCGGCTAAATATGTTTTCTCCAAATTCTATTAAAATTAAACACCATTAATATCTTTTAAATTGAAATAACGCCTATGAATATACCATTGTCACGAACGAAGACGTTCAAAAATCACACTAATTATCTATTAAAAAATAATCAAACTAATTATTATAAAAAGATGTTCAAATATGGATTTCTTGCAACAACTATATATTGCCTATTGTATTTAATTAAACGCTAAAGTCAAATGGATTGTGTACGGTCCACAGAACCTAATTAACATTACTACTGGTAACGTGATTCAAAGCCTTTTGCATGTCAGATCGCGTGTAATTGTTTCCCATATTAAAAGAGAGAGAGAGAGAGAGAGAGAGAGAGAGAGAGAGAGACTAGTTTGGAACTAACAAGGCGTGATTAATTTTAGTATATCAGAAATATTAAAATTGTATTTAAAAATCATTTTAAATTTGAATTTATTTTTTTATTTGAATAAATAAATATTATTTTTTCAAAAATACTTTTTACGTATTGAGTACGTGTGATTAATTCAGTATATATATAAATGCTAAAAATAGTTTTTTCTTGTGAGATTTTTTTTTAAAATAAGAACTATTCATATGTATTATTTCTTTATCAAAACCCACATTTTTTTTTTCTTTAAAAGCGTGATAATGAATTAAATAGCTTAATTCCATGTTATTTTAATTTCTTCATATTGTGCGTGGAACTAGTTTTGTTGAAGCCATTTATTAAAATCCGTATGCAAGACGGGCGTAAATGGGTTAATTTCTACCCCTACATTCAATTATTATTACAAATTATTATTAATTGTCATGTGAGTTGCAAATTCAGCTGCGAAAATTTTAATGGATAAACGGGTTATGACCTCTATAAAAATATTAAAAAACTAAATTGAGGTACCGGTGAAATTATTTTCTATTTTATAAAATATATAATTTTATTGTCGACTCATATAATTTAAACATTTTTAAACGATCTTTGTCACAAATAAAGTTAAATTTCACCGTGATGTAAAATATAAGTATATAGCAGTCTTCACCTAGTTGGTAGAAATGTAATTTCAAAATATATAGATTGGCTACTCTAGGTGTAACAATGTTTTCATTTTATAAGGAAATAGACATATCGGCCTACACGATATTTATTTTTATTTCTATTGTAATGTAAGAAGTTGAATGAATTCAGATCGATGACGACAACGTCCATTTATTGCAACTGGTTAATTAATTTTTTTAATATACTGAATTATATTTAAAGTATATGATTATAAAAGTATCACCGCAAACATTAAAAGTACATTACGTAAAAATAAATATAATAAAATTATAAGATTGTGAACGATATTAAAATACAAAACATACCACTTTCAGAATGATTTGAATAAATTCTAACAAACAACTACTTTAACTAGAGTGCTTTATGAAAAAAGTAAGTTATATCGCTATTTGTTCCTTGCATACCGGCACAATTCAAAAGAAAATTATAAATATATACAAACTGGTCTCTTTGCTTTTAAAAATGCTCGTTGATACTCGTCATTCAAACGTTAAATTGTCAAAAGACAGACAACTATCACAGTGATAAACTATAACTGTTATAAAAATATATGAAGAATCTGCCATAAAACGGACGAAAAAAATGTCATAAAAATAGATATAATGTGAATTTTGTTAAGAAAAAAAAGAAATAAAAAAGAATTTGAAAAACAAAGTATTCATCAACAAAAAATAAATTTTATTTATGTACAAAACTAATAAAACGGTCAAAGGTCGTTGTCGGTGAAGGAGAAATACAATATATTTTTTAAAAACTTTAAAAATTCTTTGAAATCACTTCGGAACAAATGTGAAGAGTACTTGGTTAATTAATTAATTAATCAATTAATTAAACGGCATTAATGAATTGTAATCTGAACGATTAAATTAGTAGAGGTCCAACTAAGCTAACTTGGTGGAATGCATGCAGTGGACCTTCCCCAAACAGATAGGATAATTTTAAGATAATTTGTCATTAAATTCAGAATTTTGAAAATCTCGTATATTTAAAACCAGATTTGGTTTAGATTTATCAATATGAATTTAATAAGTTAGTTATATAATCATGTAAATAAATTCAACATAAAGTCAAATAAAACGTACCTAGGATTGTAAATATATTAGTAGAAAAAGAAATGCAAATAATATAAATAATTGATCAGAAAAACGTGCAAGACAGGATGACGTGTTGGGGATCCAACACGATAAGAATGTGCGTACTTATCAGACCAAACACAGTACGAAAGTGGAACCAATAATTACAGACTCAGACCAAAAAAAAAAAAGAATTACAATTTTACCAGTCGCTTTCCAAAATGACCTGTTTGATTTTACCCCAATTTAATTTATTTGCGTTTAGCACGCCAAGTTACTTTCATTTGAGTATCGTAAACGTAACCCATACATTTACTTTTATTTAATGGACATTTATAATGGTTTATATATAATATAAGGTAATGTACACCGGTCGATACCACGTTTATTTTAATCATTGAATTTTTAATTTTTTTATTAAAATCACTTAATTTTTAGTTCGTTCTTATTTTAATATCTCTCGTAAAAAATGCTCGCACATTATTTTTTTTCTTCCTCTATATTTTTTCTTTTCTTATTAAATTTTTCCTCCGTAAATGGTTGGGGATAAATGAAGCTCTGAACCCCATTCTCATGAAGGGTTCTACAATGACGACTTCCTATAAAGACCACCACTCCAATTCCCCTTTTGCATTATGCTCATTTACTTTCCGAAGATCGCCGAGAGCGTGGCAAACCGAAGTACATTCCACTTCCTTTTATGTTCTCTCTTTGTTTTTTTCTCGTTATTGAAATAGGTTTTCGTTGTTGAAATCTGAAACCCTTGTTGTTTGGGATATTGCAAGTATACTTGTGAAGGGAATTTATGAACCAAAGTTGCCTTATTTGGGGCCTAAAATTACTTTTAAGATCATTATTGATATTTTTGGGTAAGTGTTGAACCTTCAAGAATAGAATGAACAGATTGAATATCTCTCGTATATTCCTTTTAAGGTATGGTTAACCGTTAACTAATTTTCTTTGAAAATTTTAATGCATGATTTTGGGTTGGGGTGTTTTCCAGCGAACTTTACTCTAGGAAGTTCGAATTTGAGATTGACTAGAAATTTGTGGCTTGAAAATAAAAAGTTTCATTTTTAGAATTAAAGCTCATCTAACGATAAAAATGCTCGATTAGACTTGGTAACTTATGAGTTAATTGAATTAAGTATTAAAATATTTGGAGTTGGTTTGCTCCATATGGTTCATGTTCGACAATCACCGAATCGAATTTGAAAACTTTTGAGCCAAACTTATGCTCGACAATCACCTGCCTGCAATAGATGTGCTTGAGATTATATACTTCAAACATACATGTAACAATTGCCCTTTTCCATATTCAAAAAAACAATTGCACTTTTCCAATCGATTTTACATTTTTAAATAAGAAAGCACTGTGATTTGTTTTTATTCCACTCAACCGATTATGGAGAAAAAATTAGAGCAATGAAAGAAAAATAAATAAAGAAAGAAAGAAAGTTAACGTGTCACGTCAGTATTTTTTACGGGAATGACTAAAATGAAAGCAAACTAAAAGTTGAGTGACTCAAATATAAATTTTAAAAGTTCAATAACCGAATTGAACGCCCTAAAAGTCCAGTGACAAGTGATGTACTTTACCCTATAACATATTAAGGGCAATTATTTCAGATATATTAGTGGTAAAAATATTATATTTATTTTTAAGGTTTGTAGACCATTTAAGTTTAAAATTTAGAATTTAGAATTTATTTAAGGTTTATAGGTTAAAACTTAAACCCCTAAATATATTATTCTAAATCTTGAATTGTGATTATATTTTATAAATTTTACACCTTTAAACTTTAAACTAAATCCCTAAACTTTAAAACTAAAAGAAAAACTTTGTTTTACAAATTCATATATTAATATGGTATATGGTCTTTGGAGTTTTTATCTTTCAAAATTTAGTCGATTTATATGTAATCTATTAATTGAGCTTATAGTATAATGATAAATATATCATTTTAATTTTTAAGTATATATATATATATATATATATTTAGAGCAAGCGTTGATAGCCGGTTAGTCAAAGCTGCTCACCTGCTTTATTTTCTTTCCTCTTATATCTCAATTTCAAGATCCAACAGGAGCATTCTTTTTCCTAGAGTCGCCCATTCTCTCTTTCTAAGTAAAAGTTAAAATAATATTTGTCATATATATATATATATATATAAAAGTTTAATCTTAATTAACATTATACTAAATTTGATACTAGACAATCATTACAACCGATAGTCTCCAAATTAACGACACATATTTAAATTTAAACAGAAGTGAATTGATAAGGTTACCAATTTGAATGTAATTCCTTCAACTTACAACATTAATAGCAAAGAAAATGATGGTCCCTTTTCACTACTTTATCATTTACACCATTGTTTCTACAATATTAAACTCGTGTGGATTACGTAACAATTCAAATTCTAAGTCAAACTATATATATGGGGTGACTTGTAACTCATCTGTCACTTTTGAAAATCTTAATATTTTGAAGGTATTTACTAGGGATGAAAATTCTGTATTTTTTAGTGCATATGTTTATACTACACGCTTAAAATTGAGTTTAGGGACGTTAGAGATATGATGTATTCTTAGAGTAAATGATGTAAGATTTAGAATTTATGATCAGAACTTAAAATTTAATTTTGAAGTAATTTTTAGTGTTGTAGCACAAATAAAGTCATCGAAAACGAACATGATATTTTTATCTATTTACTAGAATGGATTTATTAATTAATCTTTATATTTTGTTCGCTTATATAGCATAAACAAATTTATCAAAATTAGCGCAATACAAAAACAAACAAACAAGCATGGTTTAAATAAGTAAAGGGAATGTTCAGTCTCATTATGGAAAAGGGTTTAAGCTTTCTGAGTTTTATAATTCTTGTTCATACTTTTAGAATTGATCTGATCTGAGGTGGTGGTAGGTAAACAAAGCAGAAGCCAAGTATCTTTGCACTTTGCAGTACCTAGAGATGCTCACCCGGACATTATATTAACTAAGATCATGATCCAAAACGCTAATTGAAATTATAATAATTCCTTAATCCCTTTTATTATTCGCACTTTATTCCTTACAACAGACATGTGTGTTGGCATAATTAATTGTCATATGCTTTCACATGAGCTTGTCTCAGCAGCTCAATTGGTTATTCAATTTCCTTACCATAGACCGTATAGATTTTTTTAGTGCAGTGCAACGAAAAAATATTTAATCTAATCGATGCAACGTTTTTTTTTTTAAATGAAACCAATTCATTTGACTGTAATACCAAATCAAATAATAGAATAAAACATGTTTCTTCCCCATTTTATCGAGAAAAAATAGAATAAAATATAGTAATGTTATATTTAGGCATGTAAAACGAACGAACTGAATGAACACGAACGATGGTGTGTTCATGTTCGTTCATTTAATTTGAACTGAACAAATGAACGAACACGAACATAAACGAGCACAAAAATTTTTGTTCGTGTTCGTTCATTAAGGGGTGTACCTTGTTCATGTTCGTTCGTTTAAATGATAAATGAATACAAATGAATATTAACGAACACAAACTAACATAAACGAACACAAATAATGTGTTAAATATTTAATATTTTGGGTTAGTTCGATTAATTCAGTTAATTAACCGATTTTAAATCAAATTAATCGATAAATTGAAATTTGAAAAAACTCTTAATCATTAACCGAAATCTAAAAGTATCTAATAGATTAACCAATTTTGTTTTGGTTAGTTCGGTTTAACCGAACAATGAACACCCCTAGACATATGTGAATAAGCTTAAACGAACACAAACGAACGAACATAAATGAATGAACATAAACGAACAAATTACTGAACGTTCACGAACATAAACGAACGAACAAGCCCTTTGTTCGTGTTCGTTCATTTAATTAAACGAACAAAAAATCTTGTTCATGTTCGTTCATTTAATAAATAAACGGACATCCCGCCAAACAATTCACCAACAGTTCACTGTTCATTTACGGCCCTAGCTATATTAACCCACCGCTTAAGCAAAGCGATGATCCTTCTCTCCGGGCCTTATATTCTATGCAGATTGCAGATTAAGGTCCAAATCAAACGAAAAAGCCCAGTTGGTCTGCTTCGACTCTTAAATCCTTTTTAACTAACCAGCAAGGGAGTCTCTAGCCTTCTTTTCAACGTCATATATTCAAAGAAATGGGGCAGTTTCAGCTTCAACAACAGGTCATGGCGCTGAAGCCGTATCCATGCACGTTAACGTCTTTAGCTTCCTTTCCTCACCCCCCTAAGCTTTCCAGAATTCGTTGTTTCCCTGCTTTTCCCTCACTCAATGAACCCATCAAGGTTCATCGTCTTCATTTTCTGCAGACCGTCAAACCTCGTTTGGTATGCAGGATGAAGGACTCAGGTTACTTCTACTTCATGAAATATATACTTGTAATTCAAAATGTATTTGGATTGATATTTTCGTTTTCTATATGGAAAAAACATTTCCGTGCTGACTTTTGAACGAACTCTGCCTGCTCGGCATTTTCCCGAGCATTTAATGTGCAACTGCTGATTTTCAGATATTATTTCGGATCTAGAACTTGGAAAGCCAGGGGATAGGCAAAAACCCGAGAAGAGTGTCAACGGAGTGTTTTGGATTATACTTCTTAATCTTGGAATATATGCAGCTGATCACTTGTTTCACGTACTCTTTTCTTTTTCTTTCTTTTGATTATAAATAATTATACTTTTTCTATTGAAAAAAGAAGTTTTCAGTGATTCAGTTATGAATCTTCTCAACAGGTTCAGGGCATTCAGTCTTTGTATTTATACCATAATTGGCCTGCTTGGTACCAATTTGTAACGTCGACGTTTTGTCATGCTAACTGGTAAGCTCTATATATTCTACTAAGATGTAAATGAATTGCAGGTATTTTATGTGTTTGCCTTTGCATTTACATGTTCATTATTCTGCTTTTCGTCGTGTTCAGGAAGCATCTTTCGAGCAACCTTTTCTTCTTGTACATTTTCGGTAATCATTTTGCTCTTTTCGACTATAAACATCTTATGAATTGATTTTGGGAGTTTGATTGTATCCTTATTTGTAAAACAGGGAAACTCGTGGAAGAAGAGGAAGGGAATTTCGGATTGTGGCTTTCTTACATTTTTACAGGTGCCGGAGCTAACATCGTTTCATGGTTGGTTTTACCAAGAAACGCGGTTTCTGTTGGCGCTTCCGGTGCTGTTTTCGGTTTATTTGCAATCAGTGTCCTTGTAAAGGTATGCTGAATTCTCCATACATATATAGAATAGAACCATGTGAATGAACACTTGTTTATTTTTAGTTGTTCAAACACAGGAACAAATGAAATGACTTGACCCCTTTTGCTTGCAGATGTCCTGGGACTGGAGGAAGATCCTTGAAGTGCTTATATTGGGCCAATTCGTTATCGAGAGGGTCTGAAATTTTGATTTAGCAGCAGTTTTTTTTATGTTGTTTGAAAGATTGTAATGAATCAACAATCTCCTGATATAATGTTTGTTTTTGTTGGCTTGTGGCAGGTGATGGAAGCAGCCCAAGCTTCAACTGGTCTGTCTGGATCTTCCTATGCATTGCAAAGTGTTAATCACATTGCACATCTTTCTGGTGCTCTTGTTGGTGTTCTTCTAGTATGGCTTCTCAGCAAAATTCCTTCTCAACCTCTCGATACGGATTTACCAGATTCTCGGAAAAAGAGAGGTTGAGTTTTCTTAAGAATTTATATAATTATGCAACGAATTGCGAGGTAAATTGTGATGGAATGTTGATTCAATACTTGTACATGATTGTTTTGTTTAGAAGAAAAGATGAATGGTTCTATGAATTTTGAATGCTTCTCATATGTCTATTCTTATCTTATGAGAGAAATAAATCAATTAGCATTTCTTAATTGTAGTTTTTCAATGTTAAACGTGAGAGAGAATACTGAAAACGGGGTTCTGGGTTTCCGATAATAGTCTACAAGGTAGTATTTGTTCATACATATTCTTTAACCTTTTGACAATGCACATGCACCTTGTAGACGAAGCAATTTGAACTCGTGTCTCTTAAGATGAACACTTGACGAGTTATTCTTATGTATAATGCAATATATATGTAATGGCGATTTTCTTTGGTTCTTCGTGCTGCAAAAACACAAGAAAAGTTTTACAAATAAGTCCACTAATAACACTAAAGGCCTTGGGCTTTGCTTTAATGGGCTCATATTCAATTTGTCCATATTCTCTCCAGAAATTAACATGGAATTCCCATGTTTCTTTGAAGATCCTCGATCAAGCATCATTTCTGCACCGTCATCGGAAAAGTTAATGCTTTCAAAGTTGAATAGAAATAATGTAATGCGTCACATTAGTTTAATTTGCCGTTTTTATGTAAAGAAAATTAACAATATCCATTAACAACTGAAGCACCTGCAACTGCAATGATATTGATATATGCTTTTGTTTTATTTGGGGTGCTTTCTTTCCTGCAATCTTTGAAACATATGGCGAGTGCAAATACAACATGGACTAGCCTTGGTGTGCCCATATGATTGTTTTGATTGAATACAAAATTAAAAAATAACCCAATTGGCCTTTCAATAATTTCTCATCTTTACAAACTTTGCAGTATGCGCATGCTTGAATAATGAGAAAGTAACAAGTATCATGACAGCAAATGGATCAATATTTGAGTGGGGGGAGGATAGTTTGAATGAGTTGCGCTTGTTTGAAGAAGATAAATAGAGCAATACCTGGAGAAAGTGCAATTTGGACAAGTGGATTTTGATGTTTTGCTTTCACCAAGCACATAGAGAAAGGTGTATATATATATATATATCATGATGAAATTTAAAGTCTGTCCATTTTATCTATTTGCATGCGCTTTCCTCGTCTTGCCCTTGTCACCCACGCCACCACCTTCCACGCAAAAATCCAAGTTATCCACAACTTACTTACACTCTGTGTTTAAATGGTTTGATTATAGTTAATCACTGTGTTAACATATAATCAGACCATTTAAACACAGTCAAAACATATAATTGTAGGTTGATTACACTGTGTGAACCAATACCATACAATTCGACAAATTGACTCGTTACATCATCTAGAAAATACATAAGTATTGGATAAAAATCTTTTGCTCCTTTTCGTTGCCTCTTTTTATGCCTCAACACTAAAAAATTAAATTGTAAGTCATAACCCTAAATTTTAAATTTTAAACCCTATACCATATACCTTAAAAATACACCTTACCCCAAATTCTATAAACTCTAACTACAAATTTTAACCTTAAACCCTAAATATAATTTTTAGTGTAGGGCATAAATAAGGCCACTAAAAAGGAGAAAAAAATTTCTATTCATAGGTTTTGTCTTGGTTTTATTGATATGGGGAATTGTTCAAAGTTCCACCTAGCAACTAGCAACCCTTCTATATCATACTATTGTTTTGGATAATACTAAATACATACATACATACAGTGAGAATGTTTTAAACTTTGAATTTATTTGTATTCAAATTATGGCAGTCCACATTCAAGAAAATATTAATCATGAGCAATTCATGGATTCGAATCATATGTCGTTTTATTGTTGGATGAATGAGCATTCCTTTGACTGATGATTCCCCAATGTAGCAGTCAATTTTTAGGGCTTTGGAATTTGATAATCCATCCATCCATCAATATCTTTTCCTTTTACCTTTTTGAGCAAGCCAACTCATGACATTATTATTTGATATTGACTTCGTTATCCTTTCATTTCAGATCGCTTGGTCCAAACATTTTGGCACTGATTAATTGCCCGTACAAATGCTTAATCCCAAATCTGCTCTACTAGAAATAACAAAGCCAGCTAATAGATGTCTATGTCAAATTCTGGAAACAACCACTTGGATTTATATTATAGAAAAATAATTATTTTAATTTAAAATTTTAATACATATTTACGTATTGGTATTCAGAAAGATGACGGAAATTATATTAATCTTACCAACATGTATTATATCTTCTGCAAAACATGTTAATTATAGGTAGTAATTAGTAAAGGGAAGTGATATTAGGAAAAATATTATATTAGCCAACACATGTTAATTAGGCTCTCTGTCCTCAACTTGAACGATCGATTGAAAACGACCATTCTTTTTTATCTTCTGCAAGAACTGCTCCTTCTTCCACCTAATTTCTTTTGCACGTTTATAAATCTTTTTATTTTTAAATTTAAATAACTTTTTGACAGGCTATCTATCAAATCAAACCGATTTGTCAAAACAGCTTTTGCAGATGACAAACAATGGTTACATACAGGGCTGATTTGGGTGAAAAACCCCTTTTAAAATATTATTTTAAATAATGGCTCCCAAAAACATTTATTTGGCAAAATGGCCCCCTTTCTTGCCAGGTCGGCAGACCTCGCGTTCTATAAAACGCGAGGTACGATATCGCGTTGTACAGAACGCGAGGTCTGTCGACGTGGCGTTCCTGTCCGTTTTAACGGTTTAACAGTACCTCGCGTTCTGCAGAACGCGAGGTCCCCGAGATATTGAAAAGGCGGCTTGGATATATCGGACGGACCTCGCGTTCTGTAGGACGCGAGGTCTGTCCACTCCAGCCTAAACCGCAAGCAAAAACATGTTTAAGTAGGCCTGTTCGAACCCAATTTCGAGCGTGTAAATGATATATTTTTAGCGATCATCGAGTTTGGGGTCGTAGTACTGAAAATTGTCTATCGTATGATACCAACATGGTTAATTTCCGTCCATTCTACAATGGTTTAAAATGTCTTCGAAAACCCTATGCTAGCATACTTTTTTCGATTGAAGTTGTATTTCAACTAATGTCGATTTTCTGTTTTTTAATCCTATTGAATTTATTAAAAACAAAAATTAAATAAACATTATAAAGTTTAATTATAATATTCAAAACAAAATTATAATTCATAAATAAAATTAGAATACGACATTATAAAATTTTAAAGTGTTTTACATAAATATTAAAAACATAAGTAGAAAACAACAAAAAAAACTAATAATGCCTATGTCCACCCGTTCCGCAGTCGGGTGGATGACGCTCACGATCCGGATACCTCCTCCGTCCATCGTGTGGTGGTCCCTGGTCCCTATCATCCTGACCATCGTGCGCGATCTGCGGATCTGTGCTGGGCCTAGGCGGGGAGTAAAACAAACTACCCATCGGCGTATTCTTCACCATGTGAAACTCATACTGAGGTGGATAATCGATAAGTAGAAGGTCAGTCGTGGGCGTCTGGGGGCGATAGGAATCAGTGGAGCCGAACTGGGGTGGAGGCATCGTCTGCTGGAAAGCCGATGGACCGCTATGCAATGGTGGGGCAGAAGATGATGCCCCTGGAGTGTCATATCGTGGTCTCGGACCGCGCTGCGTCGACTGCCTCTGGGTCTGCCTCTGGGTCTGGGACTGGCTCTGGGTCTGGCTCGCTCGCCCGCTCCCGCGTGGGCGATTTTGGGGTCGCTGGGGAAGCCCGGCTTGCAGCTCCTCCGGAGTAAGGATATGTCGCATCCCATTGTCCCTATACCACTGGCCATAATTGAAAGTGACCGAAGGACCCCCTTCTGTAATTGGTTGGAGAAAATGTGGGCGTCTGAGAAATCGTTGACCCCAAAGCGCTATCCAGACAGCGTGGTGCTCGGCCCAGTCAGTCTCCGTCTTCCCCTGACGCGTAAGATGGTGGAACTCGTCCATATTTTGCGGAGGGCGTGGAACATCTTGGATGTACCCGAACTGTCGGAGTACCCGATCCGCAGAATGCCACACGCAAACTTCGTAGTTCAGCAGCAGAACTACGGAAATCCAGAGGTCTCGCTGTCGATGTTGCACAATATCAGCTTGAGTAATGTTGTGAATCTCCTCTGAATCGTAGGGCGTCCACACGAACTAAAAAGAATGAAAAAAGTTAGTAAAATTTCTATATGAAATATTATTGGAAAAAATAGTATGGAAAAAACCAAAATAATTGTTGAATTACGTCGTCCTCCGTCAAGCCATCGAATCTATATCTGTATGCTTTCTGGGAGTCCGGTAGGCCGACGTGGGATAGGTTGACGGTCCACCTTTAAATAATGAAAAAGATCGTTAAATAAAATAATTTAATAAAAAAATATAGTAGATTATGTAGTACCTCCGTATAAGCGGAAATGACAGAGGACTGGGAATCCGAAGCTGTGGTGCCAAAGTAGGGATCCGAAGCCAAACCCAAGCCTGCAGGAATAAACAGCATCCTCCCATCGATGCTTTGGAGGCGTCAACGTTTCTGCAGAGGTCTCTGATAAGAAACGCCAAGACAGCTGACCCCCAAGATTTTTGTCCAGACTCGGCTAAATTTGTGAGATGATGAAGCCACATAACGTGAACTTTGTTGCGAGTTTTGTCGGGCATTAATATCCCGCCAATAATGCGCAAGATGTGGGCTCGCGCATACCGCTGTGAAAATATAAATTAATAAAGGCATCCTAATTAAAAAAATTGTAAGTTCATCCTAATAAATAAAATTGTAAGTATCCTAAATATTTAATGTAGGCAACCTAAATATTTAATAAAGTATCCTACATAATTACTGAATTCATCCTAAAAATTTATCATAAAAAATTGTAAGTATCCTAAATATTTAATGTAGGCAACCTAAATATTTAATAAAGTATCCTAAGTATCCTATTCATCATAAAAAATTCCCTAAACGCTAATGTGTAAATAAATAATTTTAATTTAATAATAAATGTAATAAAAGCATACTAAATATAATAAAAAAATACCTCAAGTGTAACATTATCCGCATCGGGGGGAGGGTTTCCAAAGTTCTCCTCCAAGTACGGTAGAGAAATTTTCCCTCCGTCCCACGCTCTATCAGGGGGCATCACCCCAATTTGTTCAGCAAATAGGAGTGGCCAATGTCCCATCGCTACGCCAGTAATAACGTTGCCATCTATAGGCAACCCGAGAATGTAGGCAACATCCTGCAACGTAATTGTTGCCTCGCCAAATGGAAGATGGAATGTGTGCGTCTCGGGTCTCCACCGTTCTATCAGCGCGCTGATCAACGACGGTCTAACCTTCACCCCCCCTATATAGCGAGCTATGTGCCCAAAACCAGCCCGCTCAATCAATTCCATAACAGCAGGAATGGGTGCGACGGTGATACGGTTAACGTAACATTGTAAGTTACGTTCGTATCCCTGAAAAAAATAAAATAAAATAGTTAGTAAAAATAAAAGAATAAAATTTAATTAATAAATTTTTTTAGAAATTAATAGGGAAAAAATAATACCTCTGGATTGTTGCGCCAATATTCACTGCAGTGACTCGCTCGGTTGCGTAGCAATGGCTCCATGTGATCGAACGATATATAAAAGTTGCTGACAAATTTTTGTGAAATTTGTATAGAAATCGCGTTCTGTGGAGGTTTTTAGGAAAAAAACCTCAAATTTATAGAGGACCTCGCGACGCTTGGGATGCGAGGTTAATGAACCTCGCGTTCTATAGAACGCGATATTCACGTACCTCGCGTCCTATAGAACGCGATATTCACGTACCTCGCGTCCTATAGAACGCGATATTCACGTACCTCGCGTCCTATAGAACGCGAGGTTCTCTGAAAAGGCGCGTCAGTGTTCAGACGCGTTATCTGAACGGTCAGAAAGGAACCTCGCGCTCTATAGAACGCGAGGTTCTAAAGACATCGCGTTCTACAGAACGCGAGGTCGTGGGGTTTTTAAAATTTTAGTTTTTAAAGCGGGAAAACTCATCCATTTAATATACATTAATAATAAAATTTATTTACAATAACAATAAAAATAGAAATTAAAATTAAAATAATAATAATATTAATAATAATAATAATAACAACAACACTAATATTAAGGACAATAATATTTGAGTTTTTAAAGCGGTAAACTTATTTAATAATATTTAATTTTATAATTTTGATTTATAATAATAACAATAAAAATAAAAAGAAAGAATATAATAATAATAATAATAATAATAATAACAACAACAATAATAATAAATACGCGTTATATTTTCTCAGTAGTAACTAAAAACAATAATAATAAATCCGTATAGTAAGAACAATAATAATAACAACAACAATGAAGCATACTAAATACGCGTTATATTTTCAGTAGTAACTAAAAATAACGACATAGCGCAATATTTTGGAAGTTAAATTAAAACAAAACTTCCAAAATATGCGCTATGTTGCCATTAGTAGCTTCAAGCGAAAACTGCGTACGTGAATACAGGAAAAAAATATATCTCGGTGCTCCTTGCCACTCCAAGAGTTTGCTATTTATAGAGGGTTTATGGTTGACATGGCAACCTCGCGTTCTGTAGGACGCGAGATCATTCAAACCTCGCGTCGTACAGAACGCGAGGTCTTTGAGATGTGTATATATATATGTATGCACGCAGATGAATTTTTGTAAGCAGTTAAGAAAAAAATTAGGTCAGTTGAAAATGAGTTCGTGTAATGCTGCTTTTTTTTCCGTTGCAATTTTTATGTCCAAAATTTTGTTCATTTATGATAGTTGGAGTTCACTTAAAAATTTGTGTTCCGCGGGGGTACATACCTTAATATTTACCGACATATCGCAATATTTTGGAGGTTGTGTGCTGCAGTAGTGGCTTCGATGGCTGCTTCTGTAGCCGCCGTCGAGAGGATCCCCGGCTACAGTTTTGAAACGAAACAACTTTTAGGAAGCGGGGGCGTATTCGGATCAACATTTTCAGATGCGGCGGGTGCCGATTACATTTGTTAATGTGGATCAAAGCTGCTACCATTAACTCATTTCAGATGCGGCGTGGCAGTCAACATTTACATCTGGATTTCGCTCTCTGCTTCTTTTAGTCGGGACCTCCGATCAAATTTGCTCGCCAGAGCTGCTGAATATATTGTTTCGAATTTTATAGATAATTTATGTAGTTGTCTCAAGTTACTTATTAAAGAATACATGTTGAAAGTTTTGTTAAATTAAATTCGACTTAAATTTACTTATGTGGTGTTTTTCCTTTCCTATAAATACCCACGAATTCCACCATCATTTACTCATTCAAAATTCTCTCTAAACACCCAATCTTTGCTCAGCTTATGGCAAAATTTAAGGCAACATTTTATTTTCTCGATACTTATTTTGAGTCAACAATCACCGGCAAAATGTCACTGAAAGATTTAATACAGTTGACAACAATCGAGGTTAGTAAACACACCGACAAAAAAATTGCGGCCATGGAATGTCGAATCCCATCACCGTCAGCTAATGAAACGCACTACGTTATGAAGCTTACGAACGAAACAGACGTTCGTAACATGTATGATCGGCTCAATGCCGTCGGAGCTAGAGACGTCGATTTCAATGTTAAGTTTGTCAACGCCGGCGAAGGTAGTACGTCTGCACCCGTAGAACCTGCTCCGAACACTGAACACGCACCGTCTTCACCGGATGTTGATGCGGCTGTGGAGGAGCTGCAACTTTTTATGTACAGGCGTAGACAAAGAAAACAACAGATGATCGAAGAACTAAACCTTAGTTCAGACGTGTCCACTGACTACGATGATTCAGATTAACCATTAACTTATGAAATGATCTTCCAATTATGTTATATGACGTCTTATTTCATCCTTTATGAATGTTAAACGGACTTCAAATTATGTAAAATTAGTAGTACTCAATTACATACATTATAAGCACCAGTAATTTTTAAATATACAATACTACAATTGTCTCAAATTCTCGAACATGTTCTCAATTACAGAAACAAACAAATAGTGAATAGTACGGTTATTATAACTTCTGACGGAATGTCTGAAACAAAACATTTAAAGTGACATCGCGTTCTATAGAGCGCGTTCTATAGAACGCGAGGTAACATATATCGCGTTCTATAGAACGCGAGGTACTAATATCGCGTTCTATAGAACGCGAGGTACTGTTGTTCCCTGCCTCCCATCAAATCTATCCCTTACTTGTCGAACGTAAGGGGACTGCCTCCCAGGCACACACACGCCATTCCTGCCTCCCATCAACTCTATCCCTTACCTGCTTATCGGTTTTAGGTAATGGACAAGCAAAGTAACGTCTCTGAACCATTATTTGCCTTACACAACCAGATTCTCCTGGATTGCAAGGGCAAATAATTTTGCCTATATATGAACCCTAACCATAAAACGAAAATATAAGTTTCAATTGGTAATCAATTCCTAGAATTTTCTAAGTATCAAATTTTCAAAACTCTTTCAAAATATTCAAATGGCCGGACGAGGCGTTACTACGAAAGTTTACTACGATGGTTAGATATTCGAGGGTACTGAAGAGGGGGTCCTTTTTTACTGCGAAGATCCGGTAACGATAAAGCTTCCGAGGAGATTATCGTTCAAGAAGTTGGTCAAGGAACTGGAGGCAAAAGTTCCTCATTTCAATAATCATCGTTTGTCCGACGTGAAGTATCGGGTGCCAATATCTATAGACCCTTTACGGTACACTGTATTCCAAATTGCGGCAAATGCTGATGTGCAAATGATGATGGAAGCCCACTTCGAGTATTCAATCGGGGGGCCCCTCGAGCTGTATGTATCGTTCTCCGAGTCTCATCCAGTTGTCGAAATACCAAGCTGGGGCCGGGCGAATTTCGACTTCGATCCGAATGCCAACGTTGATAGCCCGACCGCAGGTCTACGACGTGATTTTGGCCTACTCTGTCGAGACAACGAAGTTGGTGCATCGTCATCTGCTCCTCCAAGGCAGTCCTGCGTAGCTAGTATCGGGTTCGACCTCAACCAACCCCCAAACGATGAATTCGATGCACCAACAAATGCATCGTACAGTCCATACGATCCATACAATCCATACAATCCTTATAGTTTTGGGGGGAAGGAACGTCGGCTCCTTACGTTACGCACGACCATGAAGCATCATATGGCCGGCACTCAATGTATGTCTCTGGCACCGACTACGGTCAACCATCTATGGGGAGACATTCTTCTTTTGGGGGTGAGGGAGCGTCGTCTTCTTACGCTATGCACGACCATGATTCATCATATGGACGACACTCAACGTATGTCCCTAGCACGGAGTACGTTCAACCATCAATGGGAATACATTCTTCTTATGGTGATCTTGATTTTGGTCTTGGAAATGAGGTTCCTGAGCGATCTCGTGAGAGGTCTCCCGCTCCTCGACCCCAATCCTCGCCTCAAAGGGTAGTGATTCCAGAAGCTCTACTATTCCAGCTCCCGGAGGATGCTCCTGACGAAGAACCGATTAGAGAACCCGGGCCAGACGGAGACGAGCTGGGGCCATTCTATCCGGAACCAGAAGACTTGACAGAGTTACTAGAAGACCCAGAAGACACTGTCGTTCCACCATCAGATTTAGACGAAGAACCGACTGCCACCAACTTTCCTGTAGACGCAAGACCAATTTCTATGTTCCAGCCACCATCCCACTTCACAACGGTTGATATGGATGCAATGGACGTCCCTGATTTTCCCCATGACGACACAATAGATGGCCGAGTCCACCGTTCTGATGGTGAACTAAGAATTGGTATGGCGTTCGCGAACAAGGAAATTGCGGTGGCGGCAGTTAAGCAGTACAACCTTCGTCATAATGTTGAGACGACGGTGAAGAAAACCCAAGCCAAATACTACAAGGCTGAGTGCGTCCAAAAGGATCAAGGCTGTAAATGGAAAATCCGTATATCAGACTTGAAGAGGGCAGGCAACCGTTGGAAAATAACAAAACTTGAGGGGCCCCATACATGCACCGTTGGTAGCCTCAACCAGGATCACAAGAACCTGGATGCAAAGTACCTCGCGGACATCTTTTCCACACTGGTGAAAACAAATCCCACTGTGTCGGTCCCCACATGTCAGGCTGCAGCTCTAGCTGTCACCGGCTTCCGTCCAGGTTATTCGAAAGCATGGTATGCAAGGAAAAAGGCCAAAGAGGAATTGTATGGCCGATGGGAGGAATCTTACATAGAGTTGCGCCCGTGGCTTAATCTCCTGCAGAAACACATCCCCAGAATGGTTGTCAAACTTGATACGGTTCTGGCATACGAAAATGATCGTGTCGTCCGAGGTGTTTGTCAATTCCACCGGTTATTTTGGACTTTCCCCCAGTGCATCCACGCATTCAAGCACTGCAAACCGATGGTCCAAATCGACGGCACATGGTTGTACGGAAAATATACACAGATCCTACTTCTAGCTATAGCACAGGACGGCAATCGCAAATGCGTTCCTGTTGCATTCGCAATCGTCCCGAAGGAGGATTTGGAGTCTTGGACGTTCTTCCTTACGAACCTACGAAAATATGTCCTTGATCCTGTAATACGAAGAAGAAGTGATGAAGGGGTGTGTGTTATTTCTGACAGAGGCACAACGCTGCTGTGGGCGATAGAAAATTTGGGTGATTATTGGAAGCCTCCATACATTCACCACCGTTTTTGCTTGCGGCACATAGCCGCAAACTACCTGCTGAAATACAAGAATCGTGATGAACGTCAAATGGTGCTCGATATGGGTACGTCATTTATGTCATTTTCATTTACTATATTACTTGTTACTCGCTTCAATTTACGACCTTTTTCATGTGTTTTTCGACCATAACTATTCAACTGTCATCCCGTAGGCAACTCGCACTACAAACAAGAGGTGGCTGAACTGCTCGAGGAACTGAGAGCGAGAAACAAAAAGGGCGCTGAATACCTTGAAAATATCCCAAAGGAAAAATGGCTTCGATCGTATGACGAGGGTAAACGTTATGGTCACATGACAACGAACTTGGCTGAGGCAGTGAACTCATCACTGAAGGGAGTTCGGCAGTTGCCTATCACTTCCATTGTCAAAGCGACCTATTATCGTTTAGCTACCCTTTTTGCAACCTTGGGCAAGCAAGCAACTGAGTACATGGCAGGTGGACACAAAGTCCATCCAGATTTCCGCGACAGACTGCATATTCAAGTGGCCCAATCAAGACAGGTGCAAGCAACCCTCTTCTCGCGAGAAGGACACTTGTTTCGTGTTGCGGAATTTTCCAGGCGGATAGAAGGCATTCAGCACAACGCTTACGTTGTAGATCTGAGGGCAAAAACCTGCGAGTGCGGAATATTCCAAACTTTCAAATACCCGTGCGCACACGCCATTGCTGCTTGCACTAACCAACGAATAGAATACATGCGTATGGTTGATCCGGTATACTTACTCAAAACGGTGCTTAAAGTTTACGAAAAAGAGTTTCCTCCAATCGGAAATGAGGTTGATCCAAATGCTGTGGACACTGAACCGATCATACGCCCAGATCCAGCACTACTACGAGCCAAAGGACGTCCACCTTCTACAAGAATATATTGTGCCGAGGATTTGGTCGAACATCGAGAGAAAACCGGACAAAAGAAACATTGTTCTATATGTCGAAATACTGGGCACACAGCTCCTAAGTGTCCTAATCGCTCAGCCCCTCATATTAATTAATTATTTTTAATTTGTATATGCGAGTTCGCACATGGCAATCTAATCAATAAAGTCAGTTTACTTCTATTTATACAGTACGCCATCTTATATTTTCAATCATTCAAAAAAATATGTTATGATAGTGTTTTCGAAGCAACGATAAGTCAGTGTACAATTGACGAAAATTGATTGTGTCAGTGTCATACGATAGAGAATTTTCAGTACTACAACCCCATACTCGATGTTACCTAAAAATTTATAATTTATACGTATGAAATTCTGCTCGAACATGCCTATCGACATTAGTTGAAATACAACTTCAATCGAAAAAAGTATGCTAGCATAAAGTTTTCGAAGCCATTTTAAACCATTGTAGAATGGACGGAAATTAACCATGTTGGTATCATACGATAGACAATTTTCAGTACTACGACCCCAAACTCGATGATCGCTAAAAATATAGCATTTACACGCTCGAAATTGGGTTCGAACAGGCCTACTTACACATGTTTTTGCTTGCGGTTTAGGCTGGAATTGGACAGACCTCGCGTCCTACAGAACGCGAGGTCCGTCCGATATATCCAAGCCGCCTTTTCAATATCTCGCAGACCTCGCGTTCTGCAGAACGCGAGGTACTGTTAAACCGTTAAAACGGACAGGAACGCCACGTCTACAGACCTCGCGTTCTGTACAACGCGATATCGTACCTCGTGTTCTACAAAACGCGAGGTCTGCCGACCTGGCAAGAAAGGGGGCCATTTTCCCAAATAAATGTTTTTGGGAGCCATTATTTAAAATAATATTTTAAAAGGGGTTTTTCACCCAAATCAGCCTACATACAGATCTAGCTCCACCCCCTTTTTTTTACGTGAGGAAACTTTTCGTACACTTGATTTGATCGCACCAATGATTTGGAAGGATGAACGAAATACATTCTACATATGAAAATATATTTAAAAAAAATACTTGTTTTTCGTAGTTCAATATATAATTATGGAGGGAGAGGAAAGGATTTAGTGAGTTTGAGGTGCGGCACTCGGCATGTTATGGTGCGGTACTAACCTAAATGTTATAAAATATAAAATTTAAAATGTTACATTTTTCGATAATATTTTAGATGATTAGTTCATGACAAATATCGATATTTACAAATATTTAAAATATTATCAGAAGTTAAAAGTATCAATACTCGGAGGTAAGTTTCGATATTTAACTATCAACCTAAAATGTTTTATAAAAAATGTAACATTTTCAATTTTAAATTTCGTGTTTTGTAATATTTTTTGTTGGAGCCGCACTACGACATTGCCGCATTTGAGACTCGCCCAAAGGATTTGTACATTGATTTACAAGTTTCAGTTTTAAATCTTAAATAATAATATATAAATGTTCTAATATTTTTTACCTTGAAATGATATCAACTCTAACATCAATTTAATTAGTATCACAAATTTGATAAGAGATGTTTTATAATAAGGAGATAAGAAAAATAGATATGATTTTATTATTAATGCTAAAATTTCACAATTTCGGTAAGAAAAGATAAAGATCTATTAAAAACCAAATATGTAAAATAAATCTAATAAATAAAATTTAGAAAGATGAAAAAGATAAACAAAATGAAGAGACGACGAAGGAAGAAATTTGAAGAGAGAAGGGGGTGAACGCTTAAGCTTTGCTTGGTAAAAGAAAATAGAAGAATGAAAAATTGAAGCGATAGAAAAATGAAAAGATAGAAAATATATTTATTTCTTTCCATTGGTGTGTTTGGTTGAGAGAATAAAAAATTAGAAGGAAAATAAATTTATTTCTTCTTTATTTTTTTTGAAATGGTCTGGTTTATTATTAAAAGAAAGAGAAGAAAAGGATACAAACAACAATTCTTCTCTAAAACTTCAAAGAATCAGCTATAAAAAAGAAAACCAGCCCTTAGACCTAAAGAAACTCGGGGTGCATCTAACGAATGCAGATGAAGAAATTATCCGAGAAGACTGAAATCAACTACAGTCTGTTGTTGTTGATGCGGATAGCAACCAAGCAGAAGAGAAGCGGCAGGGTCCTTTGAAGTTGCTTAGAGCTGTTGATGAAGTTGCGGACGTTCTCTGTCTACAATGTCAATGACAATAGTTGGCGCCTCTTCTACCCAATAGACGGGTGTATCATATCGTTTTCCATATTGTGCACGGGCATGTGCAGCCCTATTTCCTTCGCGTTTGACATGGCAGAAAGCATACTCACGAGTGTTACGAATGGATACTCGGATATCATTGGTTAAAACCCTTAAAGACGAGAGATCCTCAGAGGTTGAGTTTAGTTTCTTGATAACGGTGAGAGAATCTCCCTCGACTACTACCTTGGTAAAGCCCATGTCAAGGAGAAAGGACACGGCGTCCCTGCATGCTAGGGCTTCTGCTACAAATGCATTGGCTACATGACGATGAGGCATGGTGCAGGCGCCCATTATGAGTCCGACATGATTTCTGCAAATGACACCTGTGACTGAGAGATTGGTTTGTGCAGAGAAGGCGGCATCAAAGTTGACTTTAATGGTGTTTCTTTGTGGAGGAGTCCAGTGTTGGAGTAAGGGACATGATGCAGGACAGACAGCAGTGTGAATAGTTTCTTGTTCCCTGATGTAAGCTCTGATGAATGAAACTGCTTCTTGTACTGTGGTTGAATGATCGTCATGAGCTGCCTTATTGCGTGCATACCATATGGCCCAACAACACACGAGAAAGCTTGTTCGATCATGTTCATTTAACTCACTGAAGACGTGGATGAGCCATTCCTTCCATGATAGAGGGGTGGTTGATGACGAAAATGAGATACCTTGAGCTTCAAATATAGCTTTGGAGTACCAGCACTCACGAAACAGATGTTCGATTCCCTCTGTAGCAGAGTGACAGAAGAGGCAGACATTTTGTACTTGTAGTCTACGAATCACAAGATTGTCAAACGTGGGGAGAAAGTTATTCACTATTCTCCACATAGTTATTTTAATCTTCTCTGGCAATTTCAGACTCCACATAGAATTATAGAACTGCCTCGAGTTCAAGTGTGATGTACCTGGTTGGAGTGGTGGCAGTGTATGCAGTACTTTGTAACCACCTTTCACGGTGTAGTTTCCCGTTTGATCATGTTTCCAGATCAGAGTATCATTTTGTTGAGTAGCTGCTAAAGGGATTGCACATATATTGGACACGAGAGAGGGTGGGAAAAGTTGATGAAGCACATCCATGTTCCAGCAATTCGATGGCTTGTCAATTAGATCCGCCACCTTAGTGTAGTGGATGTTTATAGTGAGATTCCTAGGCCTGCCATCTTCAGTAAATGGGATCCATGGGTCGTTCCAAATATTGATGGACTCACTGTTTCCAACATTCCACATGAGGCCTTGTTCGATTAATCCCCTTGCACACCATAAGCTTCTCCATGTGTATGAAGGGTTGGAACACAGATTGGCATGAAGAAAATCCGATGTTGGATAGTATCTTGCTTTCAGTACTTTGGCCAGCAAAGAGGTTGGTTGTGTAATTAACCTCCAACATTATTTTGCCAACAATGCCACGTTGAATTGACATAAATCCCTGAAGCCTAATCCTCCTTTACACTTCGGTAAAGCCAGATTAAACCAAGAAGTCCAATGAATCCCTTTTTTAGTTCCTGCATTTGTCCACCAGAATTTTGCCATGGATTGTTCTAATGCATGACAAAGGGATGAAGGCAATAGAAAGCAATGCATAGCATACACCGGAACGGATTGCAAAACACTTTGGATGAGCGTAGCTTTACCTCCCATGGATAAGAACTTGTTGCTGTAGGAACTTGATTTGTTGTTAACCTTGTCTAGATAGAAGCTGAAAGCTTCTTTTTTGTTTCGTCCGACCATGGTGGGCAAACCCAAATAACGTTCTGGATTGGAAGAAGTACGAACTGACAAGATGGAACTAATTGCATGTTGTAGTGATATGGGAACATTAGTGCTGAAAAATAAGAGTGACTTCTCATAGTTCACCTGCTGACCAGATATGCTCCCAAATTGTGTAAGGATATGCTTTAGATTTGCAGCAGCTTCAACAGTCGCATGGGCAAAGCAGATACTGTCATCTGCGAAAAAAAGATGTCCAAGTTCCAGTCGTTCCCTACCTATTGTAACACCACGCAGAGATTTATTCAACATGGCTACGTTCAACAAATGTGACAGGCCCTCAGCGCACACCAAGAAAAGGTATGGGCTTAAAGGGCAACCTTGCCGTAAGCCTCGAGATGGAGTGAATTGCTCCCCCTTAGTTCCATTGAAACATACTGCATATTGCACTGTTGATACACAATTCATAATAAGGTTTACCCAACGGGGAGCATAGCCCAATTTTAACAGCATAAACCTCAAGAAAGGCCACTCAACACGATCGTATGCTTTGCTAAGATCGGCCTTGAGTGAAAAAGAACCAGATTTCCCATGTCTCCTAGACTTCATGGTGTGCAAAACTTCATAGGCAATCAGAACATTATCAGTTATTTGTCGAGAGGGAATGAAGGCTCCCTGAGATTCATTGATACAACAGTCCAGAGTGTGAGAGAGACGGTTGGCTAGAGCTTTGGCTATGATCTTGTAGAGAATGTTGCAAAGACTTATTGGGCGGAAGTGGGCCATGCTTGTAGGATTTTTAGTTTTTGCTATTAATACAATCAAGGTCTCATTTAGCTCATGAACGTCACAGGTGCCATTCAACTTGGACAAGCAAAAATCTGAGATGCCTTGGCCAATGATATGCCAATATTTCTGGAAAAACAAAGCAGGGTAACCATCAACTCCACTTGCCTTTAAAGGAGCCATGCTTGTGATTGCAGCAAGTATCTCACTCGAAGTAAATGGCTGTAACAGCTTTTCATTTGTCGAGGCAGTGATTTTGGGTTGCATATGATCAAGTAAGGAAGAAGCATCAATAGGAGAACTTGTTTTGAAGATTTCTTCAAAGTATGTAGTTGCCAAGGTGCTCATTTCCTGGTCTGATGAGATCCATCTACCTGCAGCATCGTAGAGTCCCTGGACTTGATTAACCTTTTTTTCGATAAGATGCAAATTTATGAAAAAAGGAAGTGTTGCTGTCGCCGTGGGTAAGCCAGTTTGAGTGTGCTCTTTGTTCCCAGAAAAGTTCTTCCTTGTCTGCTTCGATATTTAGCCCGAGCTTGACTTCAATCAACTCCTGGAGATTAGCATCATCAGGATCCTCATTCATCAAGTGTTGCAGTTTGGAGAGAAGGTTCTGTTTTGTTGCTCTTTGCTTGTGTCTGTTTTGTTTGTTCCAACTAGATAGGGTAGACCCCAAAGCGGCCAACTTATGGGGTACAGGTCCAGATTCCCTCCATGCCTCCTTGACCATAGTTTCGACCTCTTCATCTACTACCCAGTGTGCCTCGAACCGGAATTGGTTTTGCACCCTGCTTCGACGATTTCTGTCATTCCCTGAAGTGTCAATTAATATGGGGCAGTGATCCGATGTGGAGTGTAGAAGGTGTTTGACACAGTAGTTTGGATAAAGGTCCCACCAGCCTGGGTTTGCCAATGCCCGATCGAGCCTTTCACGCACGTTTGTATGGGGGAAATTGCCCCTTTCCCAAGTAAACCACACACCGGTAAAGCCTAGATCACCAAGATCACAATCGTTCAAGGCATCGCGGAACTGTAGCATATTTCGTTCCGGCCGTATTCTCCTACCCTTTTTCTCAAATGAGAACATAATCTCATTGAAATCTCCAGCAAGCAACCATGGCAAATCGTGGTGTAATTTTAAACACCGTAGCAAGTGCCAAGAATGATGTCTTTCACTTTCTGTGGGGTTGCCGTAGAAGCCTGTAAATCTCCATGGAGAGGCATCATCCTCCTGGATTATAACATCAATATGGTTGGGAGAGTAACTAGAAAGAGTGACATTACATTCTGGTTTCCAACCAAGAGATAAACCGCCTCTGGATCCATCTGCACCAACATCTATGCCGAATCTATATCCACAACGATGGCGAATTCTTTCCATTCTTCGAACACTCAATTTTGTTTCAATGAGAAACAAAATCTGGGGAGAAATGCCTCGTAAACTGTTTCTGAGGCGAGTAACGGACCGTGGATTCCCCAGTCCACGGACGTTCCATGTTATAAGTTTCATAATTGCCGGCTGCCCTGTGCCACAGGGCTAGCCGATATGTTGTGTGATTCGCTTGGTGGAATAGAATCCGGATTGCCAGAAACTGTTGTTCCATCCCCTACGAGTCGCTGTCTTTTCTTCCCATCTTGCAAATCCATGGGATTGTCCTCATCGTCTGTTACATATGCCATAGATCCTTCATTTGGGACTTGGTTTACGTGTGCATGGGCAGAAGTTCCATGCAGATTAGGGCCAGTTAGAGTTGTTGACGAAACCAAAGCTGTTGCATCCATTAAAGGCAGACCTGACACATCATCACGTAACCAACGGCCAGGTATTGGGGGTGCTCTCCTCGACGGTGCTCGCAGTGAAGAATCCCACCCAAAGGCTATATCACCAGGTTGTAGGGTTAAGCGAAGTGCACAGAAATTCTCCCCATGTCCAACTTTCCCACAAATGAAACAGAACAGCGGGAGTCGTTCGTACTGAAATCGCACATATGTGCTACGAGTAGTGTCCAGGGCAACTTTCTTTTTTCGCTTCAACGGTTGGTTGACATCGAGGAGCACCTTCAGTCGCATATATGTTTTCCGACCCGACAGTATAATTTTGGAGTCGTACTTGATAAACCTGCCAATGAAATTCCCAAACTGTTGTGCCATGATCTCAGACATCAGGCCAGATGGTAAATCGTGCACTTGGACCCAGAAAGCAGCGAGATGGACTTGAACTTGCAGTGGATCATCTCCAGGTTCCAGTCTGCGAAGAAGAAGGAGATGGTTGTTGAAGAACCATGGGTTGCCCTGAAGGACCCTTTGCAAATCAATCTCGTTGTAGAACCTAAAACAGATACGTTTTTCCCCTAAATCAGTGATGGAGACGCCCCCCAATGGATGCCATAGATCAGCCAGTGTATTGCGCATAGAGAAGAAATGTATAACGCTTGTGGTGTGGAATGTGCCTACCAAGTAGAAGGCGTAATCTTCTTTAATTGGACTTACTTCTGGAGGTAGTGGGAGAAGTTCCTCTTCGCCGTCGTCTATCGTTAAACCGGCAAAGTTTGATTCCATTATAGGGAATGCTGAGTGGTAATGGTTCACCGGAGAAGACAAAGCAGACAAACAGACACCGTGGATAAGACCGAAGAAACCGTGCAAAAACTGCAGACCGAAGAAATCGTGCAAAAATTGCAGACCGAAAAAAGAAATGTATAGCATATTTACTATTTAGATGCATTTCTTCTTTATTTTTTGATACAATGAAAAAGTGAGAACAAAGAAAATTAAGCTTTGAAAAATATAATTTATTTTTAATTTTTATAATTTAGTACATTATTTTAATTTGAATTCTTTATAACTACGAATTATTAGAGTCTTAAAAAGAATTCACAATTTCCAGACATATTGCTGTGCAAAACAAATACCAAAACATGATTACAATGTAAAAATTCAGTAAATTAATTCTCAAATCCAGTCTCTTTTGTAAACAAAACATATGAATGCCTAATTAACGGGGAATGGTAATGTACAAGATGTACGGATAATTTTAGGTCCCCCACAGTCCAAGCAAAAATCCAACCCTTTTTCTTCAACACTTAAGGCTTGCCATGGCAGCCGGCTTTGGTGTCGTCTGGACATGGCAATAAATCAATCAAAATCCACTGCATGTTCATATTTAGTATCTTCGATCTTCAGCCAAAACTTTTTGCTTCTCTCTGACGATCTTAATTCAAAAATCCCAAGAAAATTTGAAGCGAAATGAAAAAAAAAATCAACCCCGGACATGGAATATTCATGTTGCTGATTGCTGCAAAAGTACTGAACGAGTGAATGCCATACGGTGTTTTGCTTCATGTTTCCAGCACCGTTCAATATCTTGTGCAATCCTGTTAGCATCCATTGAAGTACCTTGCAATCCACGTTTCGTGAACCCCACGGCGTATAGCCCATTTTCACCTTTCCACCCGTTAGGGAATGGCCTTCGAGGGTACCCATCTTTCTCTGAGAACATCTCTCTTTCCTGTCAATATTTCCTCTTTTCTTTAGCCCTTTTTTCCCCCATCAAGTTGTGAGTTTAAAATCGAGAAATAAATGGAGTAAAAGGGAAAGAGTTAATTGCACCACACATCCTCCAACTTTGATACTCATTCTAAATTGGTCCCTAAACTTTAAAATATTCCAATTTCATCCTCAAATTATGACTTTCATTCTAAATTGGTCCCCAAACTTTTAAGCATTTCACTTTCATTTTCAAACTATGACTCTCGTTCTAAATTAATCCCCAAACTTTTTGAACGTTCTAATTTCATCCTAAATTATTGTTTATATCGCATCATACTATTACATAATACACATCAATGTTTAATGTCAATTAACAATTTTTGTAACGGATTTATAAACATAAGATTTGTTTAGCGTATATTGATAATTTGGGGATGAAATTAGAATGTTCAAAAAGTTTGAGGACCAATTTAAAATTAGAGTCAAAGTTTGAGGATGAAATTGGAATGCTTAAAAGTTTGAAGACAAATTTAGAATGAAATGTCATAATTTGAGGATGAAATTGAAAAGTTAAAATAATTGTCATAGTTTGAGGACGTGTGGCGCTGTTAACTCGAAGGGAAAGTATACCTTTAACCAAGAGGGCACATTGCTTTTATAACCGGTTGCTAAAATGATTGCATCAAAGCTCTCAGTTTTCCCATTAACAAACTCCACTGCATGTCGTTTTAGGCGTTTGATGCTTGGACAGACCTACAGTAACAACAGCTCACAAATCAGACACTGGTTCGTTAGTTGTCATCAGTGGTTTGAGCAGCAACAAAAAAATGGTGATGTGATTTCAATGACAGAAGGGAAAGTACCTTAATGTCTCCACTTTTGATACTGGCAAGCGTGCCAACATCTAAAACAGGGGTCTTTCCAGACAGATTCTTGAGTTCCAAGGGACCCAATCGTGGGCGGTCCAATCCAAAGCGAGCAGTGTCACCCAGCATCAACCACGATACAATCAGCAACAGGCGGTCGACGAACCGAATGGGCAGCCACTTGAGCAACCACATGGACAGCCCGAAAGTTGATCTTCCCAGCATCTCTCGTGGAAGGATGTGCACCTTCGGTTCCATAAACCAAGAAAAAGGTTTGTTAATGGACTATAAAGAGAGGACATAAAGAAAACCAAGAGTTGACGGCATGGGCTAATTGCGTCCAGGGTGGGGGGATTGATCATTGGGACAAAAAAAGGTGGGGATTCCTAATGATTACGACAACATATGATCTTAACTATATGTTGAGCATGCTTGAGGATCCCAGGATAGTGAAAGTTGAAAGATAAAATTTGTCAAAAACTTTTTCGGTGCCTCTATATATATGTCATAATACTAAAAAATACTACAAAATTAAATTTTAAGTTTTAACCATAAATTCTAAATCCTACACCATATACCCTAAAAATACATCATATCTTAAATTCTTTAAATCCTAACCACAATCCCTAACTTGAAACCCTAAATTATAAATCCTAAACCCTACACACTATACTCTAAAAATACATCCTATCTTAAATTCTTTAAATCCTAACCACAACCCTCTAACCCGAAATCTTAAATCCTAAACCCTAAAGTTAATTTTTAGCGTCGGGGCATATGTAGGGCACCGAAAAGGGTAGAGAATTTCCATCCGAAAGTTGATAAACTTTTTAAAAACAATATTCAATGAAAATGTACTCATCCCAATTATGATCTCTTTGGACCCCAAAAAAAATCTGTTTTGTCCACCCAATATTTTGGTTTGTTATCGTCTTGAAGCGACACAAACTGTGCAGAATGTTGTGAACATGTACTTCAATGTCATGTTCTTAGACTAGCTTGTTTTGCTCATCATGTACATCACTTTTGAATGCATAATCAAACATACACAAAAAGAAACCTAAAATTGAAAAAAACTTGTTCATTCAAAAACAAGGATGGGGGACAGCTTGAGAAACCCTATTCTTTTGTAATGAAACTTCGACATAAAAAATGAAACATGTCTGGTTTTTGGTTGTTTAATGGGGAAGATGAATTATAAAAATGTAAAAGAAGAGAGAAAAGGAATGAATGGTGAAGAGTTCGTAGTTCTTACTGTATCTCTGACCACAAGTGAAGGCCTGGCATTATAATTGCAAAGATCCAAACACACCTCCATCCCTGAATTCCCACACCCCACCACTAAAACCCTTTTTCCTCTGAACTCTTCTCCACTTTTATACAAACTCGTATGCCTTATGTCCCCACAAAATTCTCCCTTTCCTTCAATCTCCGGCACCACCGACTCCGCATTCTCTCCCGTCGCCACCACCAACCACCGGCACACGTATTCCGTCTCCTCCCCGTTTATCCCTACGCTTTTCACGCGCCAAAACCCCAACGTGGCATCGTACTCGGCTAGCGAAACCGTCTCATTGAACCGTGGTTCAATATCAAACTTCCTAGCGTACGATTCCATGTAACCCACGAATTGTTGCTTAGTAGGGTAAGTAGGGAAATCAATAGGGAACCCCATGAGAGGAAGTTGGCAGAACTGTTTAGGCAAGTGAAGGCGTAGGCGGTCATAGGTCTTGAGTTGCCACAAAGATGCTATGCAGTTAGATCTCTCTAGCACTACACTCGGAACTCCTTTCTCTTTTAAGCAAGCCGCTGTGGCCAGACCCGAAGGCCCTGCGCCGACGATGAGTGGCCCCGGAACGCATATGCAACGCCGAGACGACAACGCGTTCATCTTCTCAATGAATATGGGATCGTCAGCTTGTTTTCCTTGGATTTCTCTCAGGCAATCCATGAACATATCGCAATTTGAGACAAGTCTTTTATACCACCACTATGTATGCTTTTTGTTATATATACGTAGCTACTACACAGCTAAATAGAAGTACAAAAAAAGGGATGAAAAAGAAAAGAAGTACTATCCAAAAGGGCAAAACAATGGTGTACGTTAGGTTTGAGATATTAGGCCTTGATTTAGTGACAAATTTGCTCTCTTGTAAATTGTAATTTATCTATAAAGAGAGATTGGGGTTTTGTGGGTTGATATAGCTTGCGTTGAAAGGAGTTGTTTGAATCTCTCTGTACTTGTCGTATGAAGGGTTAAGAGCAGAAGATGAGCACGAGCTTCGAGGCTTAATCAGCACTCATTCAATCAAAGAAAGACAAAGGGAGAGAAGAATGAAAGAATAAAAGAGAGATGGTGATATAGAGGTATATAATAATAGTAGTAATAATAATAATAAAATCTCTCTATGTGTATATTTCTTTGGAGAATGTTCTGTGAATAATTTAACTCAAGTTCATATATAAGGGATGGAAATCCTTTATTCTTTTCGGTTCTCCTACTTATACTCCACAGTTAAAATTATGTTTAGAGTTTTAAGTTAGGGGTTAGGGTTAGGGTTTAAGGAATTTAGGGTAGGGTATATTTTTAGGCTATAGGGTGTAGGATTTTGATTTTAGAGTTAAGGTTTGAAATTTAATTTTATTGTGTTTTTTACTATTGGGACATAAGTAGGGACACCGAAAAGGGGCAGTGAATTTTTATCCATATATAAGAGGGGAAACAAAGTTTAACACATCCATAACTAAAAAATAGTTAATATTCGAGTTTCGTGGTTCATGTTTTCAATAATCCAGTTGTTAGAAATATATATACATATATGTTTAATGTAATTTTTTGCGAAACTCTAATCTAGAAACCCTAAATAGAATATGTTGTTAAAGTGTGATTAATGTAGCAAATTCTTGGTAGGATTCTCAAAGGATTTTGAGTTTTGATTATGGTTGGCATTGCCGCATTGATAGGATAGGACCAACTTGGGGGATGGTGGGTTTGTGAATTATAGCCAATATGTCCTACGCATCCAATGGTCTTCAATTTGTACTATTGCTAATTGCTATTTGCTATTAGGATTTTTTTTTGGATTCCAGGGGCCGCTTCTGTCATCATGGGATATTAGATTAAAGGCAGTTGTTTCAAGTGTTGAGAACTTAAAAAAGCAATATTCCAATTTCCATGTGCATTTGGTTCAGTTTGATGCATGAGTTGCCTCCCATCAATATGTTCTCAGCTTGGTTTTTCAATCTTGTTTTGCTTGACAGGACTAGAAGGCGATATTCATGTTTATGTGTTCCGAACTTGATTCGGAGTTTGAATTTAATAGACGGAATTATGAAGTGGGAATTAATTCGGTTGTCGATGTGTGTTGGGCCGTTGGCAAATGGCAATGGTGGTGCTGGTGGCTGGTGGGGCGGTATTAATGAAGCTTGTGGCGGTCACGGTGGGGATGGATCTGTGGCCATTGCAGCATTGGTGACACTATTGGATTCCTTGGTCTCCAACAAAGAATATTTGAAGTGCAATAAAGGCCCTACCAACCAATGCCCATGGATTCCTTGTTCATGACTTCATGTTGTTTTGCCCATTGGTACTTCAGCAAGTTGGAGACTTCCCATATTAGCACTTTGCAGTTGATCCAGTGGAGATGACACTATTGGAAGTACATTCATTATTACCATATATCAAAGGATTTATTTATAATTTTATAAATTATAATTACGAATGATGGTTAAATTTGTTGGGTAAAAATCATCTGTCACATTCTATGCCCCACGCTAAAAATCACTTAAAAATTAAATTTTAAACCATAAACCTAATTTCCACATCATAAGCCCTAAACCTTAAAAAATACAATGTACATAATTCTCTTAACCCTAACCACAACTCTTAACCTTAAACCCTAAACTCTAAACCCTAAATCCACTATTTTAAAGTGGAGGCATAAAAGGAGTATGATAAGGGACCGATGATTTCCATCCATATTTATTTTAGATAATAATAAATGGAAATAAAATCTGACTTTTTAGTTTACGCATGTCTCATATCTAATTCTTATATAACTCCAACCTCCTTTTCTTATAAACGTACATATTATTAAAATATTAACATTTATATAAATATATAGTGCCTTAAATAAAAAATATAACACGAACGCAATAAGTGTTCCAATAAAAAAATAAATGATGTTTATCTTAGATAATATAGGTTCAATTGCTTTGTTTATAAAGTGTGTGCGCCTATTTTAATTATATGTTGTTTTTTTAATAAAAAAAGATGTTGGAGTTCTTCTCAATAAACAATGAAACAGGTAAATAAAAAGATGATGAGTCGTGGCATGGAAATAGAGTTGAATTATGAAGAAAAGAAAGCAAAAATGATCAATCAATAAGATTGCATCAACGACCAGCAAATTCATCTAGCAAACTTGAGTCTTGTCAAGCTTCCATTCCCGATCAACCATTGATTTTTTTTTATTCTTACTATATATATTTCATATAATTCACATGCATATTGTAACAATTTAAAAAAAAAAGCGGTTAAAGAGTCTAGTTTGACTCACCATCCAATCAAAATGAAACAGGTAAATAAATTCCAAGATCCCAGTCAAACTTTAATTACAGTTTGATCTCCCTCCTGTCTTTACTTAATTTGTCTCAGAACCAGTCACCCCTTTATCACGGCGTAATAAATGTGTAAATTACAGGGATGTGTCATTCTTCCCCCTATTTGCTACCCAATTATTAATTTTATTTATACCCTATAAAAATACGAAATGACATAAAGAGAATGTTTGCATATTTATTTATTTTGTCGGAAAAAATATTTGATATATCATTTATTTAAATATTAATCTTACTCGTTTCTCTAGCATAAAAGAATCTTTAAGATCGTTTTAAAAATACAAAGACCAAAATATATTCTACGTTACAGTAGAAGAATTTATAGAATACTTTTACAGGAAAATTAAAAAGGAAAAAAATCTTTTGGAATAATAAAGTACAAATGCTGATTAGGATCTCATTTCACTTCTGATATATATATATATATATATATATATATATATATATATATATATATATATATGTTTATTTTGATTATTTGAGCATACTTTAGCTAAACACATTATTTTGTTGGACAACATTATGGAAGGCCAATGGAACTTGGAAATCTAAAATACTACTAAATGGTTGCAATATACGCATTTCCTTTAATTATAAATGTTTTATTTTCACCATTTTATTATTTTTCGATCAACTGTTTTTCTTTACATTTATTATGTTATTTATTAGTCCATTGCATATTTCTTATAAAAAACGGTGTACACTTGGAAAAAAATTGAATTGTTGGTTATATTTTAATTATATTTTTAACTTGTTTCATTTTGAATTCTAATATTTATTAGATATTTTATAATTATAATTTGAAAAGTAATTATGTTAGTAGATTAATAAGACAATAGTAGTTTATTAAGGATAATTTATTTGTTGTTGAGTTTTTTAATTAAAGTTTGAGTTGTTATTTTAATTTGTTTTATATTAGATTGTAAGATTTGTTGAGATTTGTTTGTGCTATTAGTTTAAATATATTTGTTTGATGAAAATTATTTTTTATTTAAAGATATTTGTTCGAGCGTGGTAGACTCATCCATAATATATATATATAGTGATTATTTTTTTTAACTTTGCAGGTTAGATTAAGATTTATATTACTATTTTCTATTGTTTAGAGAAATTACCTAACACACTTTCAAATGGTTTTAAACTCCACTAAATCGGAAGCTTCATTTCCATCTCTACATATCAACAGCATCAAGTAATTTTTAATCTAACTTACATACATTTCTAAACAATTCCTACTTCACCACTATCCTTCTATGATGAAATGTGAAATGATTTTACGGGATCTAATATTTTTTGTATTAGTCAACGAATTTAATTATCTAATACGAATGTCGGTTGGTCCATTAATAAAAAAAAAGGTGGAGGTTTCATCATAATTTGGGGGGCATTAGATATTGTGCTACTAGATAAAGGTAAGATTAAGATTAAGCAACCCCCGTATCCTTCCATTATAACTTCCTATTTTCCTCTTTCAATGATTTTATCATCTCGGGATTTATTTTAATGAGCAACAAGATTAAAATCAACGATGATGATAAGATTATAATCAGGGACGTACGCACAATTTATTTATTATTATTATTTGGATAATTATTGTAATATTATTATCCAATAAACATTGAAAAACTGATACATCAAACCCTATATTAAACCTGAGCAATCATCTCAAAAAATTCTCCAGGCGGCACAAATGTTTCTATTTACAGTGTCTAATCTAGTGTTCGTACGAACACACAATTTATGTTAGAGGGAAAATTTATAAAATTTCAAGAGAAGACGAAAATTGATTTTCAACAGGAGATACATAATAATTTATAATTTTTTTTTTAAATTAAATATAAATTTAATTTTTTTAGGGATAACTTCCCCTTAGTTTATCCCTAATTATAATTAATCGTGAAATATGAAATATCCTCAAACTATGCATTAGTTAGTGCTTTCTTGGCCGTTGCTACATCAAATTAATATGATATTATGAAGGCAATAATGCCCATAATTATTTATATATAGAAAATAGTAATTCGCGTGCTCGTATATAAATATATAACTAATTATGTACTTCAACTTGTAGAAGTAAAATTATAATTATTTATAGTTGATAATCTTTGGTATGTGCATTCATTAGACAGAAGAAAGCAAAATTATATAATCTTCTAAAATCATCATTAGAGATTTAGAGTTTTAATATTATAGAGATTTTCCCCACAATCAAATTTTAAATGAAATGACATTTGAAGCATTGTTATTTAACCAACAAAAACAATATATTATATATACAAGTTAAGTTTCTGTTTTAATTAATTTAATAAAGAAAAGGCAATGTCTAGCGTGATTAAGAACAGTAAAATGTTCTCAAAGTTTGGATTTAAACTATTATCGCTTCTTCATAATCTTATATATTATATATAAACAAAACAATAAAGACAAGTGGAGATATATTAACCCAAACTTTACCCATTGCAAATTAAACGGAATGGACTATGCAAAAAAATAAAATAAAGGGAATGGTACCAATTGCTTCAATATAAAATAGAGTATTGATGTCTTTTTTAAAGCTAAGGTAATTATAAGTAGTATTTGTTTTAAATATACTCTCAACCATTTGATATTATATGCTCAATCTTCCTGCTATAGCTGCTGGTGTTCGAACTCGTGAGCTCTAGGAACAATAATTGTTTCTTTAACCACTGACACTGAAACAAGTTGGTTCATGCTGGTGTCTTCTAATTAAAATAGAATAGTTTCATTAATCAATAATTATTTGAAAGGCTATTATAAGCTATCAGAAAAGGCCCATTGATTTATTTAGCTGAAGTGTGCCTTTAATTTGCCTACATGAAAAAAAAAAGTTATTGTATGGGATTGTTCTTGGTCCCCTAAGATTGCAAATCTCTCACTGTTTTAATACGTATAAGTTCAAGTATGAGCTTTTTAAGATTTTTTGTCATTCCGGTTTTTTAGGGCTTTGTTTTGATTAATTTAGACCGATTCATGTCGTACATCTGATTTTAGTGAACGAGTCTTTTAAATTTTTTACATACACAAAATTTAAAATTCAAAATATATTTAAACGATATCAAACTACTTACCACTTAAACCAATTCGGCGATTTTTTAACTTATTTTTAAATAAAAACACAATAGAATAGTTTTGGGTTACATCAAAAATCATTCGCCACAATTTGATGTATCTATTTTGATAAAGACGCGTTGATGCAATAAGAGAATAAGCTAAGGGAATGGAACAAAAGCGAAGCCATTGATTTAATTTGGGGGAGAAAATCTCAAATTCTTGTTAGAGCAACTTAACATATTACTATATGTGACGCAGAATCTTTTTTTTAATTATTTTTTTTACCCAAAGAGGCCACGAATCTGCTTATGTATTAAATCACTTACAAAGCTTGATTAGACAGTCGTGGGGACTTGTCTTCTTTTCCCCCATGATTTAAAGTGCATTTTTTATCCAACAATCAATTTGCAGGTCCGAAAGAATGTATATTTTATTAAATAATAATAATAATAATAATAATAATAATAATAATAATAATAATAATAATAATAATAATAATAATAAAGATTTCGACAGTTAGCTCAAGGATAATATAACTACAATAGCAATGATCTTGGGAATTAAGCATATTTCAGTCTAGAAATGAAGAAAACAATATATATATATATATATATATATATATATATATATATATATATATATCAAGCAATGATGAAATTCTAATAATTAATCTCAACTCGGGGTATAATTCAGAATTATCTGCTTAAAAATTCCATGTTATTCTTTTTCAATTTGCAAGAGTATTATATATTGTAATTGCATATATGGTACAATAGCCTATTCAAGGTTAAAAATGACAAGTTTTAAAATTTGTCTCAACAACTTAAAATGGTATAATTTTTTATACCATTTATGTTATTTTTCGTGATTTTTCAACAAATCTCGAAACTTGTCAAAAAAACAACAATCTAAATTACTATAAGAAATATAATATTTTTGGTTGTTTGGACAAATTTTAAAACTTACCATATTTTAAGCGTAAATTGATTGTTGTATCATAAACTCAACCGTGACTATAGTTCATAAACCTGATTTTTGCTAATTTTTCTTTCTCGTCCTCTTGGGAACTGTTTCAATATTTTTTTTTACAAAAATAACTAAGAAAAACTTCAAATAAATTAAATATTCGGAATATCTTAATTGTGTGAAATTGTCAATAATAAGGTAGATATGTGAAATGAGTTTCGAATGGAGAAAGTGTGGTTTTAGCATAAATGACCAAGGAATGATGTTCTAGAAATAGAAAAAGAAAACAAAATCCATTGGTTATTTAGTGTGATAACATGATTCATGAGTTTGCTTTAATCATTTTCTTCCCAATAATAAGAGTTCTACTGCTCTTTAATCATTATTGCTATCCAATAAAGAAAATGACACCTTAAAACCGCCCCACCTATGCTGCTCCAACAACAATAATGGCCTTGTTATCACCAAAGTGCACTGCTAAATCAAAACCAAGGAATGAAAGGGACTGGCAGAGGAGGTGATCGCCCTTGAAAATTTATAATTAATATATAATTTAAATTTATTTTTATCTTTATAATTTTATAAATTTATTTTTTTATTTAAAATCTTGCGTCCGTCTCTAAATATCATGAAATTATTATTTTTTTAAAAAAATATACAGGAGAAGATAAATTAGTGGGAAAAAGATAGGGTCTTTTCATATGCACATGAGTTTGCTTACATGTAGATATGATGTGCCCATAGCCCACCACTATCCTGACACACGAATCGGTTCAATATATAGTTTTATGTTAGATGCAGAACCAAGCAATATGTAAGAACTAAAACAAGCAACCTATAAAGTAGGAGGGTTAAATTATATGAACTCAATATTTTCTGTTTCGATTCGATCGTATAGGATCCGATATTTTTATTATAAAAAATGATTTGAGTTTGGGGAAAAAAATTAAATCCGATGAAACTCTTTAAATATCAAGTCAAATTCAAATAATTTTTTATTTTATTTTTCGAATTGTATGCAAATGGGACAAAAATTGAATTATACTAAATATCTTATAACATAATTTCCTCTACTTTCTAAATGTGTTTCTTTTCCTTTTTCCAAACTAGTGTTGAAAGTATAAATTTCTTTGGGTTTATAAGATTGAAGCCCAACCTGAGTTCCATGAGAACGGATTTAGGTAGCATTGGGTAGTTAGTTTGGGCCTGGACTTGTAAACTGAAGGTGAGGGAGTGGGACTAGAAAAATACAGTGTCGAAAAATGACTTCTAGAATCCAAGCTTTAACTCTAACCTATAACTTCTAACCTCCGGTGTTAACAATTGTATGGTTTAATAGTGCAAGGCGGTGCACGGTTTTTCATTAATGGAAGAATATTATATAATAATATTTAGAAGGTTCTTTTACATTGTTTCAATATTTTGTTAGGTGTTAAATATTTCAAACAATTTCTAAGCAATCAATTTTCCGGCAACTCATAACTGCATCCTAATAAATTTAGCTTCAAATTTTGGAGATGATTAGTTCTAGTCAAGTCCAAAAGTGACGGTCCTTGTTGAATGTCTAAAACATGCTAAATATAGAAATATGTGAAAAGAACGCATACTAGTCTAAACCCTCATAAATTGGGTAGTTGTTCGTTTAATAGATCTCACAAAAGTCCACAGAAATTAAAACAGATTCTTGTCGAAGCAGTTGGTGCCATCGAGGGCCATAACCAAGTGACGAATGGCCCAATCAATTATGTTAGCAAACATGCATGTACCAGTTACCACCATTCTCAACCTCATCCACCCAAGCCCATATGACACATAGCTGCATTTAAGTTGAACCAGTGGCAGTTGGAGACATTATTGGTTCACAATAAACTGTTGGGACTGTTACTTGTTGTCTTGTCCTAAGCCTCCTACTTCACTTCCCATTATAAATGTGGAGCATTCTTGCTCTACTTTTCATTCCCATTCATGCAACACTAACTTTCAGATTGTTCTTTCGATTTCGATTACTGTTATTTACTCGGATCTCGATGAAGGTTCTCTCGCCGGTTCTCGCTTTCCTAGCCGTGAGTTTCTCGAGTTCATGTGATTGCTTGTTGCTTAGTGCAGAGAACTAATGACTGTGGAAATCCCTGAACTTTTGTTGTTTCTTGTTTGTTTTTGCAGCTTGCTGTGGTGGCACTGGCAAGCCATGCCGCTCTCTTACCGGAGCAATATTGGAACAATAAGCTGCCAAATACTCCAATGCCAAAGGTTGTCCAAGAAATGCTTCATCCCGGTGAGTGATCAATTTCAGGGGCGGTTCAAAGATTTTGGGGCCCTGTGCAATTTATTAAAATATAGTTTTTAATTTATATTCAATAAGAGATATAAGTGTTTTTTTAATAATTTAATATAAAAAATATTATTAAATTGTCCTCTTGAGCAATAAAAAATTAACTTATAAACATCTAAAAATCAAACATTTTCACTTCAAAATTATCATTCTTTTTTCATGCTTTAAGTTTTAGATAATTTTTTATATATACATAATTATATATATAATTTTATATTTTTTTTACAAATATTTAATTTAATTTAATTTAAGTTTCTTATTTTCGGGGCCCCTCTCTCTTGGGGGCCCTGTGCCGTCTCCTGTCCAAAAACCTCCTGCTCAATTTCCTAAGGGTTATTTTTCTTTAAATCATTATATTTTGAAAAACATAAGAATAAGACATGAGCAAGTAATGTTAACTGATGCATTGATTTTGGTGTATTTGTAGAACTGTTGGGGGAGAAAAGTACCTATGTGAATGTAGGTGGTGGAGGAGTAAACGTCAATACAGGAAAAGGGAAGCCCGGGGGTACCGCTGTCAACGTCGGAAAGGGCGGAGTGCATGTGAACACCGGGAAAGGAAAGCCAGGGGGTGGCACTCATGTGAACGTTGGAGGCAAAGGAGTTGGAGTGAACACCGGGAAAGGAAAGCCGGGAGGCGGCACTCATGTGAACGTTGGAGGTAAAGGTGGAGGAGTATCTGTGAACACCGGGCACAAGGGAAAACCGGTGAATGTTAATGTTTCGCCGTTTAATTACCTTTATGCAGCCACTGAGACTCAAATCCATGATGATCCAAATGTAGCTCTTTTCTTTCTGGAAAAGGATTTGCACCCCGGGGCAACAATGACCCTGCATTTCACCCAAACTACAGAGAAATCAACTTTCTTACCTTACCAAGTATCCCGAACAATACCCTTCTCATCTGACAAGTTACCAGAAATCTTCACCAAATTTTCAGTAAAATCTGGATCAGACAAGGCTGAGACGATGAAGAACACGATCAAGGAGTGCGAACAGCCGTCGATTCAAGGAGAGGAAAAATATTGTGCAACCTCACTTGAATCGATGATCGACTTTACCACATCCAAGCTAGGAAAAATTGATCAGGCAGTCTCTACAGAAGTGGAAAAGCAAACCCCAATGCAGAAGTACACGGTTGCTACTAGAGTAGAGAGGATTGGAGGCGACAAAATTGTAGTGTGCCACAAGCAGAAGTATGCATATGCTGTTTTCTATTGCCATAAATCAGAAACAACAAGGGCTTACAGGGTTCCTTTGGAGGGTGCTGACGGGACAAAAGCCAAAGCAGTAGCGGTCTGCCACACGGATACATCGGCATGGAATCCGAAGCATTTGGCTTTTCAGGTCCTTAAGGTTGAGCCAGGAACCGTGCCTATATGTCATTTCCTTCCTCAGGATCACATTGTTTGGGTCCCTAAGTAAAATCCTGGAGAATGGACTCAATATAGCATGCATTAAAACATATTAAAACAATATCCAGTTTGTAATATAATAATGATACCTCAAGGCTCAAACCCACGAGTTTAGTTATGTAGAATTTATCCACGGGTATTGTTCCTTGTAATGGATAAAATGATAGTATTAGTTATTGTATTTGTATCACAATGGTTTGGTGGTAAATCTATTAGAACAATATATGACTGATCAAACCTCTAAAAATACCTTAAACCCGTTATTTTAGCTCAAAAACTGTTTAATGGGACCCAAATGTCTTAAAAGTGTTCAAACCTAGTATTTTAATGCATCAATGCAATCCATTTTACAATTTGAAGTTGAATCTTTCAAATTAGGAATCAATTAAATTAGGAGTAACTTTATTGAAATTGTTTTTTTATAGAAGGCAAGTATATTTTTTGAGATTTAGGAATGGTTTTTCATTCCAATTTATAAATTGACATTTGTAATAAATCATGCCTTAAAACATTAAAATGTGTTATAGTGATAAAAAAATCAGTTTATGTATATTAAAAATGATTTAGAAAATTACTACAAGTGTGAAAAGTGTACAAGAATGTAGGAAATATAATAAGAAATCGTCTAAAAATTTGATTCAACTACTTATATATGTTTAGTTTTATTTCGAGAGATGGAAAGTAAATATTTTAATTAATATAAATATTTTTATCTTTTTAAATAATAGTATACAAAATATTATTATATATGTAATGAAAGTTTAACTAAAAAATTAAAATTTGTTTTTATCTTAGAGAAAAAATTATATTAGACAGTACTTATCCAATAACTTTTAAATCAACTTTATTTTATATGAATTCAGAATTCCCAATTTTCATATTAAATCTTTTTTAATTGGCTTCATCGGATCTATAGGTAAAACAACTGGGAGTGAAAATAACTTTTGTTTAAAGGCATGTATTCCAAACATATATGGATTGCATAATGATTCTATATGCAAAATTAGTGGTAATTAATCTAAACGTATACATTAACATATACGTGTAACGATTCTATTTGCTTATTTAGTATCTTAGTTATAGAAAACAAAACTAGACATATTTGGGAAATAATAAATATAATAAATTTAACTTAAAATTTAAAAAATATTCATCAAAAGAATTAGGGTAAACTACAACGAAGGTCACTAACTTATGGATAAGGTTACATTTTGGGTCACTTAATTATTAAAAGTTACATTTGAGTCATTCGATTATGGGTAAAGTTAAATTTGGGTCACCCAACTATTAAAGGTTACACTTGGGTCACTCAATTATGGGTACAGTTACATTTGGGTCACCCTTCATATTTTAAAAAAATACAACAACTTAGTCGTTTTTTCTTCCAAATCACTTGTATACCCTCATTAACACTAGAATACTTCATTAGAAATCATTAATTAATCTAATACACAAGTTGATCTATATTTTTTAAATATGAAGGGTGACACAAATATAACCTTACCCATAATTAAGTGATCCAAGTGTAACCTTTAATAATTGGGTGATCCAAATGTAACCTTACCCATAATTGAGTGACTCAAATGTAACTTTTAATAATTCAGTGACCCAAATGTAATCTTACTCATAATTGAGTGACTTCCCTTGTAGTTTACCCAAAAAATTATTACTCACTAAAAGAATTAAATTGAAAAATTTTCTCGTAATATTTCATATTCTAATTCTCCTATATAAGAAGACGAGAAAAAAAATAAAAGAAAAGGTTAGGAAAGAAATGACTGCCTGACGCCGAAGAGAGCCCAAGGAGAAACACGTCATACGAACACATATAAATTTGATTTATTATTCTTGCTAAAAGATTACAAGAAGAGGAGGTTAAAGTAGGAGTTAACTCAAGCGGGACAAAGGCGGGATATCAAGGGTTAGGGTTTTAAAGAAGAAAAGATTATACAATCAGTCTTCACTCTCCGTCTCTTCTGAAAAAGTAAGACGATTCCTCGGCAATCTTTCTTTTTATTGTAGAATTTAGTAGCCATTTCTCACGGCATTGGTTTATAAGAATCGATTTTAGGGTTCTTCCCGGCTTTTGGTTTCCCGGAATGTAGTTTCTTGAAAATATTTTACCGTAAGAAATTGTTTTCTTGGCGGTCGTTCAAAACTCTTTGATGTTTGATTTTCCTCGTAGGTTTTATCGATTAATAATTTTTGGGAAAAAATTCATCATGGGTACTTCTTTGTTATATTTTAACAAAATATGTCAATATAGAATTGGAATGCTCTATTTGTGTGTTGAACATTTCTGCCATTATCTTAAATTTTCAGGTCTTGTTTTTCTGGTTAAGTGGAGGTCTGCTGTGTGAGTATGGCAGAAGTCGGTGGAACAGAGGACCTTGAATTCAAGTGGGGTAAAAAGAAAGGAATTGGTGGGAGAAAGAAAGATGTTCAGTTTTATGAATCGTTTACTTATGATGGTGTTGATTATGCTCTTTACGATAATGTTTATCTTTATATGGAAGGGGAACCATTACCACATCTTGGGAAACTTATAAAAATATGGGAGACCGGTGATAAGTCGAAGAAAGTGAAGGTTTTATGGTTTTTTCGACCTGAGGAGATCTCAAATTATCTTGTAGATGGATTGGCACATCCGAAAGAAATATTTTTAGCCTCTGGTGATGGAGTAGGCCTTGCCAACGTTAATCCATTGGTAATTTTGATTATATATATAAAAAAAGAGTCAGTACTTGGATATTTCATTTTCTAGAAGCAACCGTCATAGTTTATATGTGTGCTGTGATTTCTACTCACTGTTTCTCGATTATCTGTTAGGCTATTTGGAAATTTCTTGCATGAAGTGGGTAGATAACAGTTGGACTGGAACGTGTCCTAGAGTTCTTATCTCATGTACTTTTGACACTGTAGTGGGCTACAAAGCGGAATAGATATGGTCTAAAACTCTTATAATCCTTGAAAATGGTTATTTATGTTCAATTCACTTTAGCCTTAAGGATTTTAAAGTTGTGAATTGAATTGTTTGCCAGTTTGTCTTAAGGAGGCATCTTGTTAGATGTGGTTCGGTTTTTAAGTTTTCCTGGCACTTCAGCATATATTATTAAAATTTATTTATTTTTTCAATTAGTATGATTACTGTATTTTAAGTTTATACAATTGGACATCTCTTGTGTTTTTGAAAGTGTTAGGCATACATTCATGTACTTAGTTTCTAATTTTGTCAACATTAATTCAGGAAGCAATTGTTGGAAAATGCAATGTAATTTGCATTTCAAAGGATAGCAGAAATCCACAACCTTCAGACGGAGATATCCAAATGGCTGAATTTGTGTTTTACCGTACTTTTGATGTTGGGCTGCGTACTATCTCTGATAAGATAGATGAAAAAATTGCTGGAACTGAAGGTATTTATTTTCAAGTCATCTATTGCTCTATTTCATTGTTATTTTGATGCTGGTTGTATTAATTGTTGAAATTCCTGTTTCTATTTCTCTATTTGTTGCAGTTAAATTTATTTTTAACCTACCTGGTTCTCTGAAGCCTTCTTCTGTCCATAACTTTAGCGTGGATGATAAAAATGCTAGTGAAAAGGCTATAGGAACAAATGGAAGAGTGATTTTATCTAAGCTAAACACATCTGAGGATCAAATTCCTGAAGAAGTTAGACAAGAGGAACAGAAACCTGTGGTTGCAGAGAATCTTGCTCCCAGTGAATTACAAGAGAATGGCTTTAACTACAAAACTGCTTCAAGTTTTAAAGTTGAAGAGAATTCAGATTTAAAAGTTTCATCAGTTAAACCTAATGTCTCCCAGAGAGAGAAGCTTGTCTCAGGTGTAGTTACAGAGTCTGGTGGACTGGCAAAAAGAAATGACAGACAGGAAAATACTTCTGGTGATAAGACAGGTTTTAGCCGTAATGTTAAGGAAAATGCAAACTCTTCCGCTGAGAAGATAGGTCATGTCAATCAAGTCAAATTTGATGAAAAATTAAAATCCGTTAAGGATACAAGTGAGTTGGATGAGAGGCCACATAAGAAAGCAAAGCTTGATAGTTCTGTGAAAGTCTCCAATGACAAGGAAAGCCTAAGACGTCCTACAGATCCTCGTGGGACAGCCAAAAACTCTTCCAATAAGCCGAAAATTGAAGATAAACTCACAAAACCTACAAACTGCAAAACTCCTGCAATGCCTCCAAATGATGGTAAAAGAACTGGTGACAAAGTTGTAGCAGTTACCCGTATGCCTGTTTCTGTAAGTGGTATTTTGGGTTGTCTTCTCTTCCAACATCATGCTTGCCTGTTTCTGCTTTCCCACCTATTGTGTGTTTTTATTATCCTGTTATCCTTGTTCTCTCTGATGTGAAAGTTACTTGTGAAGATTTACTACTTACAGTTATTGTTTATTCATGCTGACAGGATAGGAGCAGTTGGTTTGGTGAAATTGTAAGTACTCCTCTGCCACTTCTAAAGCGATTGCTTAAATTGTTTCACAGCCTATTTTTAATGCTATGTTTTCATAAATTAGTCTACAATATTTAAGCGGATCTTTAAACTGCCTCGTACATTGTTTCAGCCTTGGGAAGAAAGAATGCAGGATGCACATGAGCAAGGAAAACTTGTCCTGTTTCAAAATTTGGATCCAACTTACACTTCAGCAGATGTGGAGGTAATTTGGACCATTATGGTAACATATCACCATATGAAGTTTTGTATAAAAACAAGTCTGATTATGAGTTTTTTCGAGTGTTTGGATGTGTTTGTTTTCCATTGACCAGGCCGTTTAATCAACATAAACTTGATTTTCGAACTCGACAATGCACGTTTTTAGGCTATAGTTCTCAGCATCGGGGATATAAATGTTTAGATTCATATGGAAGGATTATTTTATCCCGCCATGTTGTGTTCGATGAAACCAAATTTCCTCATAATAATACTACGGCGTTTTGTTCTACCTCTTCATCAGGCTCTGGGTCGACTGAGCGTGTTGGGTTTCCACTAGTTTTGGTTTCTCCAGCTCCAAGGCCCAGTATGGTTTCATCCGCTTCACAGGTCGTGGGCTCAGTTTCACAGGTCTCTGACTCTCAGGTTGTTTCTTCAACTCCTGATGACCCGGCTGTTGGTCATACTGATGGACCAGCCGTGTCTGCTGATGGACCAGCCATGTCTGTTGATGGGCCTGTTTTGTCGACTGGTGGGCCTCTTTTATTGGAGCATTTTTTGGGTCAGGCGCCTGCTCAAAATATATCTCATGGGTTAATAGACCCACCCCTAATTCCTGATGCAACTACTCTTCCTTTTGAATTAGGGCATCCTCAGTTAGGGATTTTCGGCGCTCAATCTGCCGTTGGGGTCTCCTTTCCGTCGCTTGACTTTCCTCCGGAGTTCTTACCGGTCTCTCCTTTGGGTTCTCCTTTGTCAACTTCTCCACAAGAGCTCGTTCCTTCGTTTGGTTCGTCTTCGCGTCATACTTCTCCGGAGTCTCCTCTCGAACCTGTGGTTTCACCGTTAGTTGCTTCGCCTGAGATTTTTGGTTCCCCTCTTGTTTCGCCTTCCAGTTTGCCCGATGTGGGTGTGCCGGCACCTGTCTTGTCATCTGTAGATGATTCAGAGGACCCTTCCTTTCTTCCAGTGGTTAATGTCCATCCGATGGTCACTCGAAGGAAAAATGGTATACGCAAACTGAAGGTTTTTCATACCTCCGTTGCTCCTTTGTCTGATACTGTCGAACCGGTTAAGATGCGCGAGGCAATGCAGAGTCCGCACTGGCGTCAGGCAGCCAAAGAAGAGTATAATGCGTTAGTGAAGAACAACACCTGGACGGTTGTTGAGTTACCTGCTAATCGTCGGGCGGTCCAGTGCAAGTGGATTTTTAAAGTAAAGCGTCATGCTGATGGTTCCGTGTCGCGATACAAGTCCCGTTTAGTCGCAAAGGGATTTCTTTAGCAACCTGGGTGTGATTTCCATGAAACATTCAGCCCGGTGATAAAGCCTACAACTGTTCGCACCATTGTTTCTGTTGCTGTGACACGAGGTTGGAGTTTACGTCAGATTGACGTTAACAACGCCTTCCTCAACGGTGATCTAATGAAGGAGGTTTATATGATGCAGCCTCCTGGGTATGAACAAGGTAATGACAAAAGGTTAGTATGCAAGTTAAATAAAGCTATATATGGGTTGAAGCAGGCTCCTCGGGCTTGGTTCGAAAAATTGCGAAATTATTTGGTTTCTGTTGGTTTTATTGTTTCTAAGTCTGATCCTTCGTTGTTTGTTCGTCTGAAGAATGGTTCTATTGTTTACTTGCTAGTGTATGTTGATGACATAATTGTTACTGGTAGTGATGATGCTGAAGTACAGTGTGTCATTATTGAGTTAGATAAACAGTTCTCTCTGAAAGATCTTGGTTTACTGAGTTTTTTCTTGGGTGTTGAGGTTATATATGCTGCTGATTCTGTTTTGTTGAGTCAAACCAAGTATATTAAAGATTTGTTAATACGGAGTGGTCTAGAGACTGCCAAGGGCCTTCCGACTCCGATGATCACCAGTTTGCATCTTTCCACAGCTGATGGTTCTCCCATTGCCAATGTTTCTGAATACAGAAGCATTGTTGGTGCTTTACAGTACGTTGTTATTATGAGACCTGAGATTGCTTTTGCAGTCAACAGGGTCTGTCAATTCATGCAGAATCCTCTTGATACTCATTTTCAGGCAGTTAAGCGGATTCTTAGGTATTTGCAAGGGTCAATTGACTTTGGTTTACGTTTTACAAAGGCTTCTCGGTTAAGCATTACGGCGTTTGCTGATGCAAATTGGGGTTCTGATCTTGATGATCGTCGATCAACCTCTGGGTTTTGTTTATTTTTTGGAGGTAATCCAGTGTCTTGGGGTTCGAAGAAACAGTCTGTAGTTTCTCGTTCCACTGCAGAGGCTGAGTACAGGGTTGTTGCCTGTGCTACCTCTGAAGTGCTTTGGCTTATTTCTTTACTTCAGGAGTTACATATTTCTTGTGATGGTACTCCAGTGTTATGGTGTGATAATTCGAGTGCCGTTGCGGTTTCTGCTAATCCAGTATTACATTCCAAATTCAAGCATGTTGAGCTTGACCTGTATTTTGTTCGGGAGAAGGTTGCTGCAGGTGTTCTTCTTATCAATGAAGTTCCTGCTTCTGAACAGATTGCTGACCTTATGACTAAGCCCATTGTCTGCTCCTGTCTTCTTACGTTTTCGGCATCAGCTTGCTGTTGTTTCTGCTTCCTCTCTGGTTAATTGAGGTATACTGTCTTTCTATTCTCTTTTTTGTTTTTCTTCTTCTTTTTGTTGCAGGTTTGTGTTTCGTATTTTCTGCTGCTAGCTCAGAGATCTTCACTGTGACAGAAGTTGGGTGAATGTTATAGTGTTAGTTATGAGTCTGTTGTATCAGTTGTGCTGAGTCAGCAAGAGTTAGTTAGGAGAGTCTGTTAGTTTACTAACTCAACTGATTCACTCAACATTGTATATATACTCAGTCTAGTCTCTTTGAGATATTATGGACTTATTAATAAAATTGAGAGTACCGTCTCTCTTCCCCTACCTTCCTCATTCTCTAAATTCTATAATCTAGCACTCATTTGGACTTAAAGTTACCCTTCACTCTTTTTATCTCTTTCCCTTGTTGCTAAAAAATCCAAAATACATGGTTAACACAAAGCAATAGAAGGTAGAAACACATAAAAAGAATAGCAGAAATTCGAAACCTCATATAGTTTTTTCCAGAACACATTGGATGTTTCTGCCATTAAGCACCATTCCATTGCCATATCGTATTCAAGAGTGTTGGGTTGGGAACAATGTGAAGTAGATACCGCTTCTTTCTGTGGAAAAATGGAATACTCAGTAACAAATTAACAGAAACAAAAAGGAAACCACAAAATAAAATCAGATTTACTGCATCCACGTGGAATAGGGCGTGATTAACCAAGCAAACATGCTAACACCAAACAGACGCATAAAAACTGAGACACAGAGAGAAAAGAAATAGGTACCATTTCCCGTTGGGATTTGAGTTTATCAACAATGAGATGACCTGCAAAACATTGACTGTTTCCTTGAGAAGCAGGGATTTGGGATGCTGGCAACAAGCGGGCCTACACGACAAGAAATAAAAGAAAATAAATAGCATCACCACAGCTCTTAGGGCCAGGTCCACATGCTGCAGATTAATCTAAAGGCTATGAATAAGACAGAAGTTCAAAATAAATAGACC